>JAVUPR010000265.1:11440000-12040000 GCA_036785695.1 Gentiana straminea
GCACTTTTTCACTCTTTCATTTACTAGGGGATTTCACTTGGAAAAGAAAATGTTCCATAATAACGGATTCGGGTCCATAACCATGGGTTCCAATGCACGAGCTCTTGTAGCACTTACCAACGAGGCCCTATCGATTAGTATTACACGAAGAAATCAATTATACACGAATACAATTAGATCCGCTCTTCATAGACAAACTTGGGATTTGCGATCCCGGGTAAGATCGGTTCGGGATCATGGGATCCTTTTCTATCGATAGGAAGGGTTGTAGCACAAAATGTACTTCTAAGTAATTGCCCCATAGATCCTATATCTATCTATATGAAGAAGAAATCATGTAACGAAGGGGATTCTTATTTGTACAAATGGTACTTCGAACTTGGAACGACCATAAAGAAATTAACGATGCTTCTTTATCTTTTGAGTTGTTCTCGCCGGATCGGTCGCTCAAGACCTTTGGTCTCTACCCGGATCCGATGAAAAAAATGGGATCACTTCTTATGGACTCGTTGAAAATGATTCGGATCTAGTTCATGGCCTATTAGAAGTAGAAGGCGCTACGGTGGGATCTTCACGGACGAGAAAAAGATTGCGGCCGGTTTGATAATGATCGAGTGACATTGCTTCTTCGGCCCGAACCGAGGAATCTCTTAGATATGATGCAAAACGGATCTTGTTCTATCCTTGATCGAGATTTCTCTATGAAAACTACGAATCGGAGTTTGAAGAGGGGGAGGGAGAAGGACCCCTTGACCCGCAACAGATAGAGGAGGGTTTATTCAATCACATAGTTTGGGCTCCTAGAATATGGCGCCCTTGGGCCTTTCTATTTGATTGTATCGAAAGGCCCAATGAATTGGGATTTCCCTACTTGGGCCAGGTCATTTCGGGTCAAGCGGATCATTTATGATGAAGAGGATGAGCTTCAAGAGAATGATTCGGGGTTCTTACGTGAATGGAACCGTGCGGTACCGGACAAGAGCTAGATCTTCCAAAGAACAAGGCCTTTTTCGAATAAGCCAATTCATTTGGGACCCCTGCAGATCCACTCTTTTTCCTATTCAAGGATCCGCCCCCCGGCTCGTGTTTTCACATCGAGAATTATTTGCGGATGGAGAGGTGTCAAAGGGGCTTCTTACTTCCCAAACAGATCCTCCTACATCTATATATAAAGGCTGGTTTATCAAGAATACGCAAGAAAAGCACTTCGAATTGTTGATTAATCGTCGAGAGATGGCTTAGAACCAAAAGTTCATCATCTAATCGATCTTTCCGTTCGAATACTCTATCCGAGAGTTATCGGTATTTATCCAATTTGTTCCTATCTAACGGAACGCTATTGGATCAAATGACAAAGACATTGTTGAGAAAAAGATGGCTTTTTCCGGATGAAATGAAAATTGGATTCATGTAACGGGAGAAGGATTTCCCATTCCTTAGCCGGAAAGATATGTGGCCATGAAAGAAGGATTAAGTGGATGGGTGGTAGAGTCGTGGAAACGCCTGTTTCTTCCATAATTTTGACCTTAGCTCCATGGAACAATATGTTACGTTATCGCCGAAACACGGAAGAATTGAAATCGTGGATCAAAACACTATGTCCGGATGGTATGAACTCGCCTAAACAAGAATTATTGAACAGCGAACAACCCGTTCGGATATTAACGACCAAGAAGTACCGGATTCTCTTTCGGATAGGCCCAGAAAGGAGAGGAAGGCTGGAATACTAACTTATTGAATTCACCCGACCCGATAGTACCCATTTTGGGAACGTCCGGTGCCAAAGTCACCGAATGGTTAAGTGCCGAACTTATTCCAATTCCAAGAGCTCGGATCGAATCGGTATATCAATACCGATTCGATCCGAGCTCTCTTATTGAATTGCTCATTGAATGAGCATTTTCCATATTATGCCTTGAAGAGGACTCGAACCCCCTAGCTTTATTTAGCAATAGGGTAATGGTTATCAAGAGTAGTATGATACCACTCTTCGATGTTGCGAGTGGCTTTGGTTACCTCCTTTAGAGCATTAAATCCTCTCCCGTAAGTCGAGTAGCTCCGCTCATTGTCTTACTCGTTACTCTTGCTTCTGACAGTCTTAAGATGCATAAACATGAGTTTACCTTTCGACTGTTCGTTAGAAAGCTATGTTTTATGATACGGCTACTAAGATGAGAAATTCCCCGACAACCACCAGAGAGATTGGCAAGAAAGTTACTTGACAAGTAACGAAACCCCAAAGTCTTGGTACGCTGCTTAGGCTACGGGATTGGAGCTTCTCCTACTATCTATAGGGGTGGGGATCTACGACCGCTAAGAGTGGTGCTACGAGCTACGAGATGGCTATTTATCGTATAGAAGAATAGATCCGCGGACCTTTTTATTGACCATAGATGCGAACCGATCGACCGCTATCTAAGAGAAGTAGTTCTTCTGTAAGGGTTTCCAATCCTAAGGCCTATGGTTCACAGTCCGACTGCTAATCTTAGAGCTTGGCTAGTTACTTCATATTAGATACCTTGAATCTAGCTCCTGTGGGAATATCTCTACTGACGAACCATTTCAATAGGACGGGTCTTTGCCGTGCCACGAGGCACAACCATGAAAGTAATGAAAAATAAAAAGTTATGTAGTTGGACCATACGTTCTATTCGTTAGTTTTGCTTCTTTAGAGAAGAAGAGAAGCTCAAAATGAAAGTGTTCGCAAGACATACCGAAAGGATACCAATGAAGCCGACCATTAATGACTAGTTAGAACACCTAACGCCGGGTCATGAAAACTAAAAAAATGTTTTATCTTTACCCGACAAAAATGACAATAAAATAAATTTCTTTTGTTTAAACAAAAGAAATGATAAACAAACAAATAAAATAGGGGGTCTGGCAATGGGGATTTTAAGAGCTCTCCGAAAGCCCAGCACGCGGCAGGTCAAGATCCGAATCCGCCGCGCACTGACAGTGGGTGTACACCTCTTCCAATGTAGAGTATCTAGTACCTACATAGATAATAAAGAGAAAAGAGATATTGTGCCTATTACGAGGGGAATCAAAGCGCGTTCGTATCGGGTCGTCTTATTACAGATAATGCTATAACAGCCTTCGAGGCCTTCCACTCTCTTCAAGCAGGTTTAGAGGGTTGTGATCGTCACGTGGCGCTTAAGTTGGATATGGCCAAGGCTTTTGACAGGGTGGAGTGGGATTATCTCTCAGCGGTCATGCATGCTATGTCTTTTCCGCCACGGTTTGTGCTTGATAAAGGGAATAGAGATGATGATAGAAATCATACTGAAAAACAGAAGAATTCCGTACGCGTACAACTCTTATTTGAACGAAGTTAAAAAAATGCGATCTTTGTTGTCTAATAGAACAAACACTAATACCTTAATTGAATCGGTCAAGATCAAATCTGTTTATCAAAGTGCTTCTCTGATTGCTCAAGACATCTCTTTTCAACCGAGGAACAAAACAAGATCATTTCGTTCCATTTTTAGTCAAATAGTGAGGGAAATTCCATTAGTAATGAAAAAGGGGGTGGAGGGGGTCCGTATATGTTGTTCGGGTCGATTAGAAGGTGCGAAATAGCTAGGCCGAATGCGAAAGTATGGAAAAACATCTCGTAATGTATTTAACCGAGAAAATAGATTATGCTCCCGCGGAAGTATCTACTCGTTACGGAATATCAGGTGTTAAGGTGTGGATTTCTTATAGGAAAAAAAGGGGGGGACGTGCTATATCCGAAACGTACGAAATATAATAAATATCGTAAAGGCAGATGTAGTAGGCGTTGCAAACCGGACAGTACACAACTTGGTTTTGGAAGATATGGCACTAAAAGTTGTAGAGCTGGTCGTCTTTCATATCGAGCCATTGAAGCAGCGCGTCGGGCTAAGCCTAAGCCGATACGGGATGTCGTTGAACACAATGCCTATAGGAGCACGAGCCCACACTCAGATACATATAGAATTCTGCGGAAAGCCGTAACATCCACAATAGATCCAGTGCGCTTTATCATTCCTTCCTTCCTTCCTTTTCCAAAATTATAAAAACTTCTAAAAGTAGGAGAAGGATATCCATTCCCTCAATCCATTTGCAAAGCCAAGCAAACTGAGGCAAATACCCCAGCAAATGGAAAAGGGCCCCGAAAAAGAATATGAGTCGAAGCAAAAACAAGAATATGTCTAGCGGAACATCTTTCACAATCCCTGGAGAGATGGTTCACTAATAGACCGAGGGATAAGTAATTCGACTCATTCACATCTAGATCATGAATGCTTGGAATCCATATTATGCAAGGAGAAATTGCTTTTGCTAATTCGAATTTCCACTTCCTCTGTCGAGTGGCGTACGCACCTCTATTTGATGTCGATTCATCCACACTTCCATTCCTTGTAAAGGATTTAATGCTCGAAAGAGGAAGGCTTACTGTTTGCCGGGCCGGGAGCCGTATGAGCGGTAACGTCCACGTAGGGCTCCGTGAGAAGGGCGGTGGACGAAATGGCCTTTTTGTACCTCGCGTTGGCAATACTTCTTAGCGGAGTTCGATATGGTCATGGCATACAAGCCTGGGAAGGACCAAGCAAGTTTCTGATGCGCTAAGCCAAAAAGCAGAATTTTCCACGGTCAAGTTAGTTGGAAGTGCGGCCATAAGTAAACTCCGGAGGCCGAGTCAGAAAGGCTTTGATGACTCAAGGGCGTTAAGCTTAGGGAAAGGAGAGTGAGGATTTAATGCTCGTCAGAGGGGAAGAGGATACTCTAAATGCTCTCCAGCCCTCTTTAGAGCATTTAATCCTCTCACATTCGCGTAGGGGAAGACAGAAGCAGGATTCCCCAACAGCATAGAGCTTGGGCGAAATGTGAGTTCATCGCCGAATTCGGAGTAGTTCAAATCAAAGAGTTCAAGATATGCGGATTCAGCGAGTTCAGCCGTGGGCAAAATGAAAGAAATCCTCGTCCAGTGGCACGTCCTTTAGCTGCTGCGGTCCGGTACGGGGAATGAAGTGAGGTGGCGTATCAGAAAACATAGCGAAGATGCCCAGAGGTAACAATAAGAAATTCCCCAAATCCCCCTTTCCCTTTACTGGAACATATTAAGTAAACAAATCCCCCTACGGTTGCTTATGGCGGATATCGGGACTCGGGAATGCTCTCGTATTGGGCTTCTGCACCCCTAATAAAGAGCTTCCAACTAAAAGCTATGATTTTAAATACTATGTTTCTAATTATAGAACTATGTTGGTACATTGACCGAGAAATGTATGAATGGGCTATTTGTCCCCGGACGACCCGATAGGGAAGGCTAGAGTACGGACCGGGGTTGGAGAGAAATCGCCTATAGATAGAGTGAAGACATCTTTCGGTCGCTTAGGATTTCTCAAAGAGAACCGGGGCGCAAGAGCATATCATAAAAAAGAAGAGAGTGGCTTCTTGTCTAGTGGTTTCGTAGGAGAGTGCTTGTGCATTAGGCGGGGAACGTGAGCCGGCAACTGTCGATACGTATGCTTACATGATGTACCTATGCAATCGTAGGGGACTATTCAAAGCTTCGTAGGGTAATACGCACGACAACAGTACCCAGCGGTGATATAGCTTCTATATATTTTGTCTAGTTCAATAATACCGCTTATCCTAGTGAGTTTTACGGACCCACTGGACCAGAAGCTTCTCAAGCTCAAGCATTGACTTTTCTCGTTCGAGACCAACGTCTTGGGGCTAATGTGGGATCCGCTCAAGGGCCTACTGGTTTAGGTAAATATCTAATGCGTTCCCCAACCGGAGAAGTCATTTTTGGAGGATTTAATGCTCGTTAGAGGAAGAAGAAAAGGAGTAGAATGATGCCCTAGACTGACTATGCAGAGTGCTTTCGAGAAGATTCTATCTTTTTGATTCTCCGGTCTTGGTACTTTTTTTATTCAGGGAAGACCCCTCTTGCTATACCTCTCGGTCACGGCCATGAGATGCGTCTTAGGCCAAAGCATGATGAAAGGAAAGATTACTACCCGAGAAAGAAGCCGACGGACTACGAGTCGATTGCTCGGGGTTGGATAATCTATCAAATGTTGATTAAGTATGGAGTATATAGGTTGTTTAAGAAGAGAAAAGCGTTGGTTCCTTATAGTCATTTTTTTATTTCCCTATTATTTTTATTATTGTTACAACTCCCCACCTTTTTGCGTTACGGGGCCATATATAAATTTAGAGTACCCTTTCTTCCACCTCCGAAGGATGGAGGGGATATACGACGAAAGAAGCATCGAAGGGGTCGGGTTATCCTGGATTGCGAAGAGTCGTCCGGCTTGCTCGGTGACCGAATCGAGTAGGATTAGCAAGATAGAGAAATGGCACCAAGCGATGAACGGATGGAGTTGGTTGATAGATCATTCCTTAGGCGGGACAAACCCGGCCTCTCACGGCTTCTAGTAAATTTTCCTAGCTTAGGGGTGTAAATACCGGCTCCTCCGTACTCCAAAGCAACGCTTGAAAAAAATGGGTGGAAGGCCGTCCGGACCCGCGGCTTTATACGTACCCATATCAAAGATTGCATCCTAAATTTCTTTCTCGCAAACGGCTCTATTGATAAAATCCCGGTCCGTATCGTCTAGGCCGGGTGAAAGCAAACTTTAGCCGACCGCTAGACCCTCTCATTAAGAAGGAAGCAAGGAAATATCCCGACATCGAAACCGCCTTCGCCAACGGACGTGGTCGAACGGCTAATCGGGCGAATTGGTAGCAATAAGGCACGGCGAGAAAACGACCACAATGCGCCGCTTAACGATTTTCGAAATCTCAAGACGTGGTTAACCCGAGCGTGTAAAAATGCGGAGGATGAGACCAAGGGCCGTATTGCCATCCGAAGTTAAATTAGAGCTATCATTCAAGAGTATAGCCAGAAATGACTACGAGACATATCATATTAACTGGGGACTGATCCCGGGACTGGGATTGCGACTAGAAAAAGCTCTCTCACTTGCTAGCTTTCAATCTTCCTAACTTCGACTTCCCGCCATTTGAAAGACTCCTCTAATGCCAATAGGAAGAAGGCAACTAGATGCCCTTAGGAATCACACTTTCAACCTCACTTGCGTTTTTACCTAAAATCCATAGTCTCTTCGAGACTGCTCCCAAGACGGCAACATCTACTGGTCTAGGGAGAGAAAGAGATTCTTATGGTCCGAGGAGAACCTTTCCTTTCTTTAGGCTCTTGGTGATATTTAACTTCTGACTTGTGAGAATATCCCATGCGATAAGGCTTTTTCTACATCCATATGATCTACTAAAGTAGATCGGTATTGCCCATATAATGAAAGCAGATCTTGGTCCATGGAGTCCCAAGAACTCCAACCTGTCCGATGCTTCTTCGGCCAAATACGATATTTCTAGTTAGAGGTAAAAGAGCCCAAGACGCGCATCCACCAGAAAAGTAAGTATATATATAGTTTGTTGTGATCCTCAAGTTCAAGTCGTTGGTCGTGGCCCTATCCGCCGTCTTTCCCTTACCGCATTATCTTCTACCTTGCTTGCTTCTCTCGCGCTTGCTTGCGTGAAGGCTTAGATTCCTTTTCGCTAGGTCCAAAAGATCTGATCCAACAGAAATCCCGTCCCGCATATTGAGCGCATGTTCATCCTCTCTTAAAGTCCTTTCTGGATTTCGAGTCGGGAATAGAGCTGTGGCAAGCAATATGGATCCCCCCTTACTATCTCTCTATTAAAAAAGCCTGCGGAAAGCGCGAAGGGCTAAGCCACTAACTAATGTCGTGGCGAAGGTTATACCTAAGAAAGTCAGCGAAGCTAAGAATTGGAGGTATCTCGTATATCCACCGGAGCGTAATGCTCTTTAACTTTAAGAAGGTCGAATAACGCACCTACAACCTCAAAGTTGTATCCACACACGTGAAACAATAGACAAAGACATATACAAGCCGAGATGCTCGGCAAGCATATGGACGCGCATACATACATATCTTCTAGCTCGATTACGATGCCTAGCGGCACACCTTCTAGTTCATTCCGTTGATTCAATATAAAATGTAATATTAAAGTAAAGAAGAAAGATAAAAAAAATACACGAAATAGGCGAAGAGATATAAGGCGTGGAATGGGCAAAGGCGTAGCGAAGAGGCTTGCGTAGGAAGTAGGAATACGAAGCAAGACAACTTTTTCAATTATGTTAATAGATGACACGGTAAACGCAGATCGGTTGTTTGGGCCAAAGCCTATAATCGGGTGGAGTACGCGATAATTTTTTAGTTGCGATGTTCACTCCACGGATGCCGGTAACGAGGACTTCCACTTTATCATGCCCCTATTATTAGAGAGTCTCTCGTCATTACCTTTTAAATTCTTTGTCCGGGAAGAGTAGTATCCCGTCGGTTCGACCGCCCAACGATTATCGACCACCTACCGCCGCCCTCTTACGAGCATTAAATCCAAAGCTTACTCGAAAACGAAGGGCATCCAAGTATAAGTATGCCACGGTCATAGCTACTCTTCCTATTCCTACTGGATTGACTTAGCATGTCGATCTAATCTAACCTTATAGACTAAAAGGAAGGTCCGTGCAAACCCGGGCTTTGAACATGTGCGAGGTTTCCATCCCGATGAGAGACTGCTAGAGGAAGGCGAAGCTTTGGGCGTAGTCATATATCTTATTCTCAGCGCTAACCCCGAATCTAGAGCCGCACTGTCGTTCCAACCCGGTTCCAACAATGCATCTCTCGGACCGAGCAAGAGGAAGCGCTTGACGTTGCATATTCGAACTCATTAAAGCTCGATTAGCATCATTATGTTCGATAAAAGGAATGAGAGAAGCCCCAACAGAAAAATATTGGAAGGGAAAAATAGGATTTAATGCTAATAACTCGCTACGCTTCTCTACGCTCGCTCGTCAGAGGAAGAGATATATGGTATGGTCCGCTTTCGAGGCTGCCGTTGGACAGCAAAGGTGCGTACACCACTCGACTTACAGGAGAGGAAGAAGCGGAACAATGCAGCGAATTTCGAACTATGCCTTTTTTTACGCCAGAACACAACCCTTTTCGTTATCTTCCGCTCTCCTTGTATAGGTTGGGAAAGGGCCGGGTGGATTACCTTTGGGAGCTAAGTCGAAGATCTCAGTGGTCTTGTGAGTGGTTGATAAACTGCGATTGCAGTTTTCTTTAGGAAGTCCCAAGGCCTATAGCCTATCTATATAAGATAAAATGACAAGACATTGGAAGATTGACATGAGAAGCCGAAGCAGAAAGCCCACATATTACATATAAATACCAGGGCAAAGCTAGTGCCTTAAGCAAGTACAAAGCGAAATGCGGCAAAAGAAAAGGAAGGAAAATCCATGGACCGACCCCATCATCTCCACCCCGTAGGAACTACGAGATCACCCCAAGGACGCCTTCGGCATCCAGGGGTCACGGACCGACCATAGAACCCTGTTCAATAAGTGGAACGCATTAGCTGTCCGCTCTCAGGTTGGGCAGTAAGGGTCGGAGAAGGGCGCTTACGCTTAATAGGCCGGTTTGGCTTCCTCTCTGGCAGCCACTTTCCTTCTTACCTTACTACCCCCGCTACACTTTTACTCCAAGCTACGCCTTCTGAGCAAGATGCATTTCGATTTCCTCTTCTGTGGATGCACCGGAGTATGATGCGGGACGGGAAGAGAAAGACTTTTAAAAAAACCCGGCTCCAGCTACCTTTAGCAGCTGTGGGGATCGCTCCCTGTGATCTCGGTCGGTTCGGCTGCTAACCTTCCAGTTATAGGCATACCTATTGCCCGATCAGGTGCATTTCACGCTTCTACGATTGAGTACGTCACACGATCGTGTTTCGAATTACGCCCTTCAAGGCACTCATCACTCTTCGAGCACGGCCATATTTACTTGTTTCGGAAATAGCAGCATCGGCTTGAGCTTACTTTTAAAGTGGGGGAACGGCCCCTTACTCTTGATTCTTGACTCACTATGGTATGGCTCCTAGTGACTAGTGATTAGGAGGCCCCAATTCTTGATTGGAGGGGGCACCAAAGGCCTCTGCCCTTCCATCCCTTAGATAGAGAGAGGGGCCGAGCTTTTGGTTTTTTCATATTGTCAGAGAGTTGAACAATGTTTTTTCATGTTGTCAAAGATTTGAACAATGAAAATAGATGGCGAGTGTCTGATCGAATTGATCAGGTCATGTAGGAACAACCAGCGTGGTGGCGAACACGCGTCTTCGTAAGCTAAGCCCTTAACGGCTTTGTAGACGGAGGAAATATATAAAGTGTGCCGTGCGTGATTCATAATCATAATAAAGTAAAGTAAAAAAGCACCTGTATGTTATTTCACTTAGCCTGCCTCTCTCATGACTTTCCGGACCAACCAACCCGGATCTGCCCTCGCAAGTTGTTAAGGCCATATTTATATGATTATTAAAGGTTTATTTCATTATTATTTTCCCCACATTTGCATAATTTACATGAGAATTAAGGGTTTAAGTGTAATTATTTAATAAAGATGATTTTAAGAGGGTTGTATGCAAAATTGATGATTTTAAGTGTTGATTTAATGGAATTATTATTATTTGGATTTTATTACATTTTTGCATTGTTTATTTATCATGTAGGTGTTGATTTTCGAGTGCATGAAGAGGATAAATGAAGCTCAAGTCGAATTATTCAAGATAGAGTCGGAATTGGCTTGAAGAAATTGGATAAAGATGAAGAAATCCGACCCTCAGCATCTTGGACGAGCGTTCGTGCGGCGTCCATTCCGGACGGGCGTTTGATAAAGTGAACGAGCGTCCGGAATTGTATTTTACATTCGAGAGAGTTCGGACGGAGGATGAACGAGCGTTTACTCGAGCGTCCGGGCATTACCGGACGGGCGTCCGGATGGGCGGACGGGCGTCCACGGCCGACTTACTTCCGGCCGACTTAAAACTCTATAAAAGCACCGCATTATGAAGCCTAAAACCCTAATCTTTTACACACTATTTACTCATATACACATATTGCGCCCTAGAACCCTAAGGAGCCGTTTTTACACGAGAGATGCAAATCTCCCCTTCAACAATCGTGTTCATTATGATTGTTGGCTAAACATCCTGCAGTGAGTCGACAGAGGAAACCTATCAACAACCAAACCAACTAGAGGAGTTCGATGCTTAAGTTTAGTGAGTTTAATTCATAGTTTTTCATTACTTTGGATCTGTTTTATATTGTTTAAGTTTTATTGAATTAAGATTTGATGAAACGATCTATGTTTAATTTATGCTTGAATAAATTTATGAAAGTTTGTTTGTTTGAGTTCTCTTTTATTCAAAGTAATGCATCTAATTGTGTTTTAAGAGATTATGCATGATTAGTTGAGTAAGAGCTTGGAAACGATCTCGTGATTTCGTGTTGATTGCATGTTTAGTTTGTTTGAAAAGATAAACGAAACCCTAGAATTTGATTGAAGATATTTAATTGAATTCGTGAATAAATCACTACTAAAAACTATGTCTTTTTAATCACCATCTAGTTGGGATTGTTGGTTGATAGGTGGAATCTAGTCGCCTTCTTTGTGTTTTCCTTTAATTGTTTTAATTAAATCGTTTAGATTAAGTTTAGTTAAGTTCTAGTTTGATAAACCCTGGTTTTTTACGCAAGTTTTACGCACGTTTCTGTTTCAGTTCGTAGTTGGACGCTCGTCCGCAATAGCAGACGCCCGTCCGCTAGATTCCGTTTTCAGACGCTCGTTCACCAAAGTGAACGCTCGTACGGCTTTGTTTTCGTATTTTCCGCTTGTTTTTATTCTGTCTTAGATTTAATTCTTAGGTTTAGGTTTTAGTTAGTTTCGGCTTTAGTTTAGATAGATAATTGTGACATAATTGATATAGATTTATATTTGAATCCGATAAACATTCCACTCCCTTGGGACGACCCGTAAACACCCTATACTACGATCCTTATACTTGGGGTGTTTCGGTTATAAATTGTAAAACTCGTTTTTACCGAACAAGTTTTTGGCGCCGTTGCCGGGGAGTCGGTAACGGTTGTCGGATTCTATTTAGGACAATTTTCTGAGTCAAAAGGGATCGTTTTTAGCACGCAGTAGTATTTTGGCCGTAACTTTCGGCTCGAGTGTCCGTTTGGAACGCAGGACCCCAATTCGGAAAGCTCGTTCCGACGTCGACGACATGGTGAACGGCCGCAGGCCGTTCAGTGCGTTTTCGAGGTCAAAATCCACTGTTTTCCCCTCCATTTTGGCCCTAGAAGATTTCAACACGTTTTTTTTCCCGTCTTAGTGTTTTTCTAGTTTTTAGGTTTTCGTAGCTGAACGAGCGTTCGATAACTTGAACGCCCGTCCACCTCAATTCTGTCTTCTGAACGAACGATCATTCATCTGAACGAGCGTTCAGTTCTGAACGAACGTCCATTCATATTGGACGCCAGTTCAGTCTGTTCAATCCTCACTTCTTTTCTTTCTTCTCTATCCTCTCTTCTCCTCTCTTTTCTTTTCTCCCTCTAAACCATCAAACCTTTTCTAAACCTGTTCTAATCAACCCTAGGGTTGATTTCTTCCTTCTCCTTTCTTCTGGTTTATGCAAACGAGAAGTAAGAAGGGACTTCTGATCTTTGATCCTGAGCCTGAACGATCCATCCTTAGAAGAAGGCTTCTCCACGATTTGGACAAAATGGCGGATCAAGATCCACCAATTCCGAATCCCGATCCCCAAGCTCGGTTAAATTTACTCCTTCAACAAATGCAAGCTGCGGCAACGGCGAGAATCGGCAAGCGGCATAAATCAACAACTTCAACAATTCCGCCAAAACCGGCAATCGGTTGAACCGGGACCCCTACACCCCATATCTTAATCAAGATTTTCTCGAGGGACATAGACCTATTCGTCCACGATATGGGGGAGTAAATTTCGACCTTAAAAATGGAGTAGTTGCGCTAGTCCAAAATAGCTCTTTCCATGGCATGCTTTGCTCAAGAAGACCCGCACGACTTCTTGTCCACATTCGTACAAATCGTGAAGCGAGGCCATTATCCTGGTGTTGATTACGAGATCGTAAAGTTGAAGCTATTTCCTTTTGCTTTGAAAGGTGAAGCAAGCGAGATGGTTTAAATCGTTAGCACATCATTCCCTCCATACATGGAATGATGTCAAAAGAGCCTTCGCTCTTAAGTGGGTTTCACCAGGCAAGATTATGGAAATGAAACGGGAAATAGCTACGTTTGAGCGAGTTGGAGGATGAAAGCTGTTGGCAAAGCTTGGGAAAGATTGAATCTTTTGATGAGGAAATGCCCCAATCACGGATATGACGAGACATGAGTTGTTGGAAGCTGTTTTACGGAGGTGTCTCTCAACCTAATAGAGACTATCTTGACTCCACGACTCATGGATCCTTCTTAGGGGAGGTGATGAGGCTCCGCTACACGAGTAGCCGAGACAATTGCCAAGAACAACATGTGGTCGACTCTAAGAAGACCAATATTGTTAAGAAAGAAGGTACGCAAGCAATCACGATACACAGTTTGTTGGTTGCTCGGATGGAATCGATAAGCAAGCGGTGGCCAATCTTCGGATGCGGCCTTCGAGGTGAATTATCTTGGAACACGGAGCGGGGACCGAGATGACGGAGGAGGTAAACTTAATGGATAATCAAAACCAACCCTTCCGAAACTTCAACCGGAACCGAACTATTCGGGATTTCAAAGACAAAACTTCAATCAAGCCAAGTTACCACGGCCCTTCAAATTCAAATTCTTTCAACTCGAACTATCAAAGGCCGATTCGAACTCCCAAAGGCCTCAAGGTGGTGGAATCAAACTCGAACAACAATCATACCACCTCATGTGTCCCTCAACACAAATTCGATGAGGTGGTAGACATGGTGAAGACTCGTCTACTAGTGTTAAAGCAATTGAGAGACAAGTTGGTCAAATGGCGAGACCGGCAAGCAAGCGAGACCTCACGGTAAACTCCCGAGTTATACCGAGAAAAACCCAAAAGCGATGTGAATATTTGCACCGCCATTACACCACAATGGGAGTATGGGCAAGAAGAGGAGTTGAACGAAGTAACTTTGAGAAGTGGTAAGAAGGTGGACCCGGCAAGATGTCGGGAAACGAGTAGCCCCTCCCGACGCCATGAGTTCGGGAGGGGAAAATCGAAACCACATGCCGAAGAAAGCAACGATGAGGAGCTTAGTGACAATTCTTCGGAGGATGAAAATAATTCGATGACGAGGAAAGAAAGGAAAGTCAAGGGGCGGTACCCACGACTAAGAAAAAGGAAGAAAAGTTTGTGAGATGGAAGGATAAGGAGGATGAGGCGATAAAGAATCGGGCCACGAAGAATGATAAAGCCCTTCCTTATCCACCAAAAAGGAAAGAGAAAGCCCTCGCCAAAGACAAGCGGTATGATGGGGTGAGGAGGATACTTAGGGACACTAAAGTGAGTATGCCCTTAGGCGAGGTATTGTACGAAATGCCTAAATGTACTAAGTATCTTAAAGAATTCTGTGGGAGCAAGAGAAAGCTTCAGGGGATGGCTGAAGAAGTGTTTCGAGAAGATTGCGCAATGGTTTCACAAAAAGTCGCTGTTAAGCGAGGTGACCCTGGCAGACCTTCAATCTCCTGTGAGATTGAAGGCCATTTGTTCGAAAATGTTTTATGCGACTCAGGGGCCTCCATCAATGTGATGCCATTAAACGTATGCAAAAAGCTCGGGTTAGATAAAAGGATGCGGGAACGCCCGATTTCTCTTCAGATGGTAGATAAATCTAGCCGGACTGCAGCCGGTTGTGTAGCTAATGTTCTCCTTCAAGTTGAACATTTGGTCTTCCCTACCGACTGGGTTATCCTAGATTATCCACCTGATAAGGAAATGCCTCTAATTCTAGGCCGAACCTTTTTGGACACTTCCAATGCTCTCATCGACTTCTGCAAAGGACATATTACTCTTAGAGTCGGTGACACATCTGTCACCTTCACACGAGGGACACATCACGAAAGAGCCGTAATTGACGAAATATCGTTTGTCGAAGCTATCTATGAGGACGAAAAAGATGCCTACTTTGAAGAAGCAGAGGAGTTGACAGAGATAGGTGTTTTTGAAGTCATGGACATTGAGGATCCGGCTGACTGCGGACCACCTTCTAATTCATTTCAAGCCGTAGGCATTGACGAGTCATCTTCACTCGCTCACACTGGGCCTGGTATTGAGTTAGAAGCATGGAGATGGCCAGCAACAAACGATGATTTCAAAGAACTGAGTCAGGAAGACTTCATCCCTGGTGAAGAAGAAGCTCTGATGGGTAGTTGGGACGAGGTAGAGTTTTGGAGAGAAGCTACTCATTGGGAAGTAGATGATTGGGAGGAGCTGGCAGAAGAGCTTAAAGATGAAGAGTTAAGAAAAATGATCGATCACAAGAAAAAGGAAGCAAGTGTTGACCGGAGGATTCCGATGGATGATTTGATCCAGTACCTTTCTGGGGTTGAGCCTCGGGAAGATGAGGTGTTCTCTGTCAACCACTTCAAGCTCATAAGGAGAAAGGTGGCCCGTTAAAGTCTAGTATTGAGCAACCACCTGCGATTTAGAGCTCAAACCGCTTCCAAAACACCTTAAGTATATCTTTCTTAAGGATGAAGATAAATTGCCTTTGATCATTTCTTCGAAACTCGACCACGAGCAAGAAGCACGGTGATAGAAGTGCTTAAGAAAAACATCCTCGCGTTCGGTTGGCAAGTGGGTGATATCCGAGGGATCGGCCCAGACATATGCATGCATAAAATCCGAACGGAGGAAGGAGCTAAAAAGGTAAGACAACCTCAGCGAAGGCTGAATCCGCATATGCAAGAGGTTGTCAAGAAAGAAGTGATAAAGTGGCTCGACATGGGAATCATCTATGCAATCGCCGACGGCGAGTGGGTCGGCCCTACTCAAGTTGTGCCAAAGAAGGGCGGAATCACGGTCGAAAAGAATGAAAAAGGGGAGGAAGTTGCCTTGCGTCTCGTGACGGGCTACGAGTACGTATAGACTATCGTAATTTGAATGAAGTCACCGCAAAAGATCACTTCCCCTTACCCTTCATTGACCAACTAATTGAAAGGCGAGTGGTCACAAGTATTATTGTTTTCTCGATGGATACTCGGTTACTTCCGGATAGCCATCGACCCCAATGACCAAGAGAAGACAACGTTTACGTGTTCATCTGGTACTTTTGCTTTTCGTAGAATGCCATTCGGTCTATGCAATGCACCCGCGACTTTTCAACGGTGTATGTTGGCCATTTTCGATGGACTTGTTGAGAAATGCATGGAGGTCTTCATGGATGACTTCTCAGTCTACGGCGATAGTTTTGATGAAATTTTAGAAAACCTAGATATGGTACTCCAACGTTGCGTTGAGAAGAATCTAGTGCTTAACTTGGAGAAATGCCATTTTCTAGTAGACGAAGGAATCGTTTTGGGACATAAGGTGTCCAATGCTGGTATTCAAGTTGATAAGGCTAAGGTCGAAGCCATTGAACGGATGACGTACCCAAAAACAGTGAAAGAGGTACGAGGTTTTCTAGGACATGTTGGCTTCTACAGGCGTTTCATTAGAGACTTTTCTACGATTGCCAAGCCTTTATCAAATCTCTTGAAGGAAGATGTCGATTTCTTGTTCGACGCAAAGTGCAAAGAAGCTTTCAATTGTTTGAAAGATAAGCTTATCAGTGCCCCTATTTTAGTTGCTTTTGTTGGACCAAGCCTTTCGAGTTGATGTGCGATGCCTCTAATTACGCCGTAGGCGCAGTTTTGGGTCAAAGAGTTGATAAAAGGTTCGGGCCCATCTATTATGCGAGTCGTACCTTGAACCCGGCTCAATGCAATTATACTACGGCGAGAAGGAATTCTTAGCCGTCGTCTTTGCCATTGACAAGTTTAGAAGTTATCTTCTCGGGTCTCAAGTGATTGTATGGACAGACCATGCAGCCTTGCGCTACCTTATGGACAAAGCAGATGCAAAACCAAGGTTACTTCGATGGATTTTAATTTTACAAGAGTTTGACCTTGTGATTAAAGATAAGAAAGGTAGTGAGAATATTGTTGCTGATCATTTATCTCGCTTAGTAAATGAGGGTGCGAGAGAATCACAATGATATAGGCATTGATTTTCCGGCGAGCAATTGATGAAGCTTGAAACGGTTAGGCCGTGGTATGCGACTACGTCAACTATTTAGCGAGTGGTCATTTAGAAGACATGACGTACCGGGAGAAGAAAAAGTTCTTTTCGATCTTAAATATCTCGTATGGGAAGATCCTTATTTGTTCGAGTACGTAAAGACGGGTTGCTTCGACGGTGTGTTCCCGAGCATGATCGGTGGGATATCTTAGAACAATGCCATAGCGGTCCTACCGGAGGTCACTATGGAACACCAAAGACGGTTGCAAAGATCCTTCAAGCTGGATTCTACTGGCCGACCCTGTTTAAGGATGCAGAAGCCTTTTGTAAAGGTTGTGATAGGTGCCAGAGAACTGGACGGCAGAGTAGTCGGATGGAAATGCCACTTAAGCCCATTCTTGAATGCAAAGTTTTCGATGTATGGGGCATAGATTTTATGGGACCCTTCCCATCCTCATGTGGTAATAAGTATATCCTCGTCTGTGTGGATTATGTTTCAAAGTGGGTCGAGGCCATAGCTACTCAAACTAATGATCATAAAGTCGTGAAGAAATTCTTGCAAAAGAATATCTTTACTAGATTCGAATTTGTCCGAGAGCACTCATTAGTGATGAAGGTACTCACTTTTGCAATGCGCCGCTTGACAAGATCCTTGAGAAGTACGGTGTCAAACACAAAGTTGGTACACCTTATCATCCTCAAACTAGTGGCCAAGTCGAGGTAAGCAACCAAAGCTTGAAAAGAATTTTAGAGAAGACCGTGAACAATAATCGATCTAATTGGAGTCTTAAGTTGGATGACGCATTGTGGGCTTATCGTCTTCGCATTTAAAACCCCGATGGGCACGTCACCCTTCCAAATGGTTTATGGCAAGGCTTGTCATTTACCTGTCGAACTTGAACACGAGCTTTACGGGCAATTAAATTCTTAAATTTCGATAGCCAACTCTGTGGGGAGAAACGGTTGTTACAATTGAACGAGCTCGACGAATTCAGACTCAGAGCGTACGAGAATGCTAAGCTTAGCAAGGAGAGAACTAAGATACTCCATGACGCTAAGATCAAGGACCGAGAATTCAAAGTTGGTGAAATGGCTTTACTCTATAATACCGGACTTCATTTGTTTCTGGTAAGCTAAAGTCTAGATGGTCCGGTCCATTTGAGATTCTCGAGGTTAATCCAAGTGGAGTAATTACGTTAAACGGGTATGGTAATCAAGCTTTCAAAGTGAATGGTCATCGACTTAAGAAATATTTTGGGCAACCAAAGGAAAAGCCCGAGACTCTTTATTTCCAAAGAAGAGATGAGAGTACGAAGTCCGATTTGTGAGGAGATTCCATCTTATTTCTTTGAGTCAGATGATGACATTCCTACCTCTACCTGTGAGGAACCTTCTTTTGGGACTCCTGAGCATGTTAGCACACCTATGCCTATCATCCGCAAGAACAAGAAGAAGAGAGTCAGTGTGGTTTGGAGAGAAAAGTTTAATGATCTTATAGCACACTTGACTTGTTGTTGTGGTGAAAATCATTTCCACCCCAGTGCTTCTAATTCCGATACTGAGGTGGCGGCAGTTAAACCAAAGTGGCCCGATCCGGGTTGATCTTTTGGAATCTGTGTCAAGCTATTGACATTAAAAGAGCGCTCCTAGGAGGCAGCCTAGTTTTCTTTGTTTGTTTTCTTTTCTTAGGTTGTTTTGTTTTATTGTTTTAGAAATAATACTTTAGTTGATTATGTGTTGATGGTTATTCCTCCGACATTCATTGTAAGTGTTTTGTGTTATGTGTTGCTCATATACCCCGTGTACCCCGAGATTATATGGTATGTCGAGTGTTGCGGATACTTTTGAGCGAGGTTTTCGAGTCACTCCGTCCGGTGTTGTCTATTCGGGTTGTCGCGGTACGTTCATGCTCCGGCCGACCTGCGCAACTTTCATCCGACAACCACCGTTGAAACCAGCTAAGTTTTCTTTTCTTTTATATTTGCACATTCTGAGGACATAATGTGATTTAAGTGTGGGGGGGTAAATTGGGTATGTTTTTATGCTATATCCTTTGAAATATGAGTAAAAAGTGAATGTTAAATTTTCCACTAAATTTAAAATTTTTTGTGAGTCTCGAGCATATAATTGGAACTAGATGCTTACTAGTTGTAGTTTTCTAACGATGATATTATGTGACTTAGTGAGATAATTATAGCATGTTTTACTTTTATGGAGATAGTTTCGTTTTTCACTCACGAAAGCCTTTGATTTTGAAGCATGACTTTTGAACTATATCCTTCCATTGTTTTAGTGATTTATCTTAGGAAGGTCAGTATAGTAACACCTTAGTTAGACCGTGTACTGTGAATATCATAAAGTTCGAATGTGATAAGTGAGATGTAACTTATGTCTTGAAAAAAAGAGAGAATGAATAAGCAATCATAATAAATACGTTTGTCGGAAGGCTGGTTTATGATTGGAGTGAGGTAGGGCATTATCTCGAAATGTCCTATACCACTATGATGACCGAAGCTCACGACGATCGGGAGAAGCTACCTTATGATTTGAGTAAGGTAGGGTGTTATCACGAAACATCCTATTCTACTATGATGGGTAAGAGCTCATTCGATATGCGTTAAATTTGAACATTTTGAAAAATGATGAGTAAGAATAAAGTGAAGTCTTTGTTATCATGGATCTTATACCCGGTAGAACCGCATGATATCTTGTAGGGATTATCCTACTGCGAGTGCGTGGGAAGGCTTTGAGTGGAGCATTCATTCTTGTACGTACTGGGATAGTCATTGGAATTTTTGAAAGGATAATTCTTTGAAAGGCTTGCTAGATTGAGAATGGCTTGTCACACTTACACCGAATCTATCTCTGTGTTGGTATCATTTGCTATAGTTGTTGTATCTTTTGTTATGTGAGTTAGAGACCTATGTGGATTATTTATAAAGTTGAGCTATAGTTTTGATTGTTTTGTCCGAGGACGTACAAAAAGCTAAGTGTGGGGGTGTTGTTAAGGCCATATTTATATGATTATTAAAGGTTTATTTCATTATTATTTTCCCCACATTTGCATAATTTACATGAGAATTAAGGGTTTAAGTGTAATTATTTAATAAAGATGATTTTAAGAGGGTTGTATGCAAAATTGATGATTTTAAGTGTTGATTTAATGGAATTATTATTATTTGGATTTTATTACATTTTTGCATTGTTTATTTATCATGTAGGTGTTGATTTTTGAGTGCATGAAGAGGATAAATGAAGCTCAAGTCGAATTATTCAAGATAGAGTCGGAATTGGCTTGAAGAAATTGGATAAAGATGAAGAAATCCGACCCTCAGCATCTTGGACGAGCGTTCGTGCAGCGTCCATTCCAGACGGGCGTTTGATAAAGTGAACGAGCGTCCGGAATTGTATTTTACATTCGAGAGAGTTCGGACGGAGGATGAACGAGCGTTTACTCAGCGTCCAGGCATTCTGGACGGGCGTCCGGATGGGCGGACGGGCGTCCACACCGACTTACTTCCGGCCGACTTAAAACTCTATAAAAGCACCGCATTATGAAGCCTAAAACCCTAATCTTTTACACACTATTTACTCATATACACATAGCCGTGCCCTAGAACCCTAAGGAGCCGTTTTTACACAGAGATGCAAATCTCCCCTTCAACAATCGTGTTCATTATGATTGTTGGCTAAACATCCCGGTGAGTCGACAGAGGAAGCCTATCAACAACCAAACCAACTAGAGGAGTTCGATGCTTAAGTTTAGTGAGTTTAATTCATAGTTTTTCATTACTTTGGATCTGTTTTATATTGTTTAAGTTTTATTGAATTAAGATTTGATGAAACGATCTATGTTTAATTTATGCTTGAATAAATTTATGAAATTTTGTTTGTTTGAGTTCTCTTTTATTCAAAGTAATGCATCTAATTGTGTTTTAAGAGATTATGCATGATTAGTTGAGTAAGAGCTTGGAAACGATCTCGTGATTTCGTGTTGATTGCATGTTTAGTTTGTTTGAAAAGATAAACGAAACCCTAGAATTTGATTGAAGATATTTAATTGAATTCGTGAATAAATCACTACTAAAAACTATGTCTTTTTAATCACCATCTAGTTGGGATTGTTGGTTGATAGGTGGAATCTAGTCGCCTTGCTGTGTTTTCCTTTAATTGTTTTAATTAAATCGTTTAGATTAAGTTTAGTTAAGTTCTAGTTTGATAAACCCTGGTTTTCTGCAAGTTTTCTGCACGTTTCTGTTTCAGTTCGTAGTTGGACGCTCGTCCGCAATAGCAGACGCCCGTCCGCTAGATTCCGTTTTCAGACGCTCGTTCACCAAAGTGAACGCTCGTCTGGCTTTCTGTTTTCGTATTTTCTGCTTGTTTTTATTCCTGTCTTAGATTTAATTCTTAGGTTTAGGTTTTAGTTAGTTTCAGCTTTAGTTTAGATAGATAATTGTGACATAATTGATATAGATTTATATTTGAATCCGATAAACATTCCACTCCCTTAGGACGACCCGTAAACACCCTATACTACGATCCTTATACTTGGGGTGTTTCGGTTATAAATTGTAAAACTCGTTTTTACCGAACACAAGTCTCTCTGCATTTTGGGAGCAGAGCATGCAGCAAAATCGAGCAATGGATCTTAGAAGAATTCCACTTTGAAGTACAACTCTTTCTATTTCGCGCGGCATGGCATTTGGGTTGTCTCCCTTCCCGAAAGACTCGAGCTCCGGTGCCCCCGCTTCGCAGTACTTTGTTAAAGATGTACTTAATCGTTATGAGCTCCTTTCTGGCCAAATGGTGAATGCGCATAAATTGAGTTTATACTTTAGCAAGAATATAGCGACATATGACAAGGAAGGGGTCGTGCAGGCGCTGAATGTCCCTTTGGGAGATGGTAGTAGTCTCTCAATTCCAATAAAATACAATCGAATCGAGTATGAGTTGGCGATCAGAACATATATGGATAGAACTTATCGCGGGGTCTAGAAAAATAAGTAATTTCTGCTGGGCCTTTATCCTTTTTTTAGGTTCATTGGGATTCTTATTGGTTGGAACGTCCGGTCATGTCATATAGGCCTGAGTTGGGCATCC
Organism: Gentiana straminea; assembly: GCA_036785695.1. Lineage (NCBI taxonomy): Eukaryota > Viridiplantae > Streptophyta > Magnoliopsida > Gentianales > Gentianaceae > Gentiana > Gentiana straminea. The sequence continues at coordinate 11,462,231 of JAVUPR010000265.1, forward strand.
AATTGCTTCGATTTGAATTATCCGGAGAATGCCTTAGATATATCAAAAAGATGGACAATCAAACCTATTTCTCGATTCAATAGAAGCTCAAAGAGATGAATAGGGTCCCAAATAAGGAGAGATGTGTAAAAAGCAAGTCCGATTACGCCTATTCCTAATCCTAAATGGAATGTAAGGACGTAGGGATCCATATGTAAATAGAGTATCTATTTAAATGAATTTAATCTCGTTGATAGCAATAATAACAGTCTTATTAGGAGCTACTTTAGCTCTTGCTCAAATGCTAGTATTGGACACTTGCCGATGGTAAAGGAGCTGGGAGAGCGTTGTGACAAAGTTTCCATAAAAAATGATTCCCACGACTTGGGCCTTTGAGACGCCGGATATCATCCCAAATTTGATCCTCTTTCCCTCTATGATATCTTTGAGTGGGAATGGTAGCCGAACTAACCGTGTAGGTACCTTTCGGGTGATCCTTCCAAAGTAGGGAGTGTCGTAAGACGGATCGAACCAAAAAGTTAAAGTGCCCAGCCAAGAGGCTAATCAGCTGTGTAAAGGCTAGTATCCGTCCCTTCATCTCCGGCTCGATCACCATCCGAAGCCAATCCTTGTTGTTGAGGCAGTTACATCATATATATAGGAAGCAAGGTCCAGAAGGTTGGAAAGGAGTGGTTGGTCACCTGGTCAGTGGTAGCGTGGAGACCAAGTCGAGTGAGCCCTAAGCGGCCAACATATTAATAAGCGGTAGAATCCCGCACTACTACGAAGAGTTCGGCGCTTGTGGAGGCGGAGGAAAGAGCACCAGTGGCATAGGTAGCAACATCTAAGCCAGTATCGTATCTGAGCCAGTTGGCTTCGTCGACTCCTTTATGTTCTATTTTTTGCTAGTGGCTGAATCGCGTGGGCGTACACTCAATCCACCCCAGCTCCCCCGAAGAGTCCTATTTTTCCTCCACGGCGATAAGGCGCCAAAAGATCTACTACTTTAATTCCTGTTGAATGACACGAATCTGAAGTTCTTTGCCCACAATGGTGAAGAGAGCCACGAGCGGATGCGGAATACTATTCCTTGCTTGAGGATTTCATCTAAACTAAAAAAGCTCGGGATCAACGGACTCTCCTTGCCGGGGGTCCCACCCCCTTCTCATTCAAAGCCGGCAATACACTCCTTCCGGAGTTTCGTCGCCTTTTCAAAATCGTAGGCGGGGAATAAGTTCTCGGTTTGTTCTTTTCAATCCGACGGCGATCCTTCGCAACCGATTTTACATCCAGAGAAGAGAGTCCTTAGGCCCCAGCCTTGGAAAAAAACTTGAAGCTACCTATTCGAATCGGGGTAAGGTACAGAACCAGACCCAGAATCGGATACTTTTCTTGGAGATTTTTCCTAATGGTAGTAAACCGCAGTACCTTCTTGTACTAACCGTACTTTGAGCATTACTAACCCAAAGCAAGGACAATCCCTTAGGGCATTAGCCAGAACCAGATAACTTAGGGCGGATATGCTCCTTCTAGGGATGGAGGAAGAAATCTGAATCTGCAACAGTAGCGTCCTCATCTACGGTAAATAATTTATTGAAGAAACTTTGGAGTCTCAAAATCCAACCCCGGGTTTCTCATTTTCTTTGGCGGGTGGCAACAAATTGTCTCCCAGTTAACAAAAATTTGGCGATTAGAGGGTGTGGACCTGCTAACTTGTGGCTGCCCCAGTTCTCTGGCTTCACATCCCCATGCACATACCCTTTGGCGTGCATCTTACGTAATATAGACAATGACTCAACTGCTATACAAGCCACCATTTCTACGGACATCGCCGCCCCGAGGAATTCCAAACGTCCCACAGGCTAGGTCCTAGCACATCCATGACCATTACGTAAAAATCTCCTTGTTTCCCTTTGTAATGAACTTTAGGTAATCCATGTATAGCTCCTAGAGTGTTGTAAACCTGCCACTCGAACGCATGTGAGAGGATTTTAATGCTCTAAAGAGGAGAACATTCTCTACCAGTTGACAGTGCCATACTAAGAAAGCAATCGCCAATGAATAGAACAGAACTGAAGCACTTGATGCGGGAGCCGCAAACGGAATAAAACAAAAGGTCTTGTTTTTCCTCCATTTGTGATATCATTTAGAGGTGTGAAGCTACTCGACCGTAGGTCGAGTCTATTTCATAACCTGCAAAGGAAGTGGGAAACATAAAACTACCGAGCTATAAGAAGAAAGCTACTAGCAGCTAGGCTACATTCCCATCTAGCTACTATAGCTAATAGAAAGGGCAGACTACCTTCTTACAGAGTGCTCTATCCTCAGCTCCTCGTCTAGAAGCCACATCTAATCCTAGCCTATCTGTCCTTGCTTCCTCTAACCCTCCCCGCTATCCCAACTACAAAGAGAAAGAAGACGGCTACAATTAGTTATTATCTGTCCTAGCTGGATAGAAAGTAGCTACACTAAACTTCGATCCTTCTTCCAATTATGTTCTCGTACCTGAAAAAACATCAAGAGTGAAGTGGAGTAAAATTGAAAACTTATCTCACTAAATTAGCGAGAAAGTGCGGAGCGATGGGTCGCGGTCTCAAAATGGAAGTTTTTCGCCTTTAAGATTAAGATAGCGCAGAAGGTATTTTAGGGCCATTCTCCTTCTGCTGCCGTAAATCGTTCCAAATGTGCTGTAAAGTTTCAAGATTCGACGATTCGGCGTGAACCCATTCCCCCAAAGCATGGGGCTCCTCGTCCTCCAAAGTCATACCAATATCTCTTGCAATGCTCGAAACTTCTTCTTCTATTTTTTCTTGCAGGGGGGATAATTTTCCTCTTTATGGTTGTATTATACCATAATTGGAATCTGACCTTCATAGGTTTATACTTGGGCAATGTTACCATGTTTCCTATTTTTTAGATTTGAATTCTTTTCTCCAGGAACTTCCAATGGCTTCTTTCTTAGTTATGAGCCTGACCACCTAACTCCGAAAAGCTGAGCTTTACTTGCGTTCTTCACCGGCATTCGGGGAATAGTCTTAGATGAGGTCGGGGAAGCTTATATATAACCCGGGTAGAAAAAAAGTAACAAAGAATCGGCGGCCGTGGGCTTCTTCGACGAGAATCCAAGTAACTTTCTCTGTTTACGTTGGTGGTAGGTCGCTAAGAAGCAGTGGCGCAGGGATCGGTTAAAGCACCTTGCCAAACCTCCGATCTACGAATCTGTGGTGGGGCGTAGGGGAAGACAGAAGCAGGATTCCCCAACAGCATAGAGCTTGGGCGAAATGTGAGTTCATCGCTGAATTCGGAGTAGTTCAAATCAAAGAGTTCAAGATATGCGGATTCAGCGAGTTCAGCCGTGGGCAAAATGAAAGAAATCCTCGTCCAGTGGCACGTCCTTTAGCTACTGCGGTCCGGTACGGGGAATGAAGTGAGGTGGCGTATCAGAAAACATAGCGAAGATGCCCAGAGGTAACAACGTCCGCAGCGTCAGGAGGGTGTGTTTTAAGTTCCGTAACGAGTAGATACTTCCGCAGGAGCATAATCTATTTTTACGGTTAAATACATTACGAGATGTTTTTCCATACTTTCCGCATTCGGTTCTAGCTATTTCGCACCTTCTAATCGACCCGAACAACATATACGGACCCCCTCCACCCCCTTTTTCATTACTAATGGAATTTCCCTCACTATTTGACTAAAAATGGAACGAAATGATCTTGTTTTGTTCCTCGGTTGAAAAGAGATGTCTTGAGCAATCGGAGAAGCACTTTGATAAACAGATTTGATCTTGACCGATTCAATTAAGGTATTAGTGTTTGTTCTATTAGACAACAAAGATCGCATTTTTTTAACTTCGTTCAAATAAGAGTTGTACGCGTACGGAATTCTTCTGTTTTTTAACGTGGGTTTGTTATCTTAGGTTAAGATCTATCATGAGGGTAGCCAAAGTGGCGTTTTTCTTTAGTGAAATTGACTTGCCCTTGCGTGACCTTAGACCTGGCTAGTCTCCGCCGCCTTGTTGAAGGAAGGACGGGAACCAAGTGTTACGGCCGAGCTCACATCTTAGACGGACTCACACCCCGGGGAAGGCTACTAGGAGTAGCCTTTTTAGTGCTAGCTGAACGTAAAGTAATGGCTTTTGTGCAACGTCGAAAGGGTGTGGAGTTCATATTGCATAAAAGGAGTCGAAGAAGTGCCTCAACGCGCCGCAGCCACTACTAACCAAGCCCAGTTCTCGCCGATAGGCGCTGGTAGCTTGCTTCCAAGTCTTGCCTTATATGATAGTTGTGGCCATGGATTTTCCTTCCTTTTCTTTTGTTTTATGAGTTGTGCCCCGCTCTTCTTTCTTTTATATGAGATATGAGCCTACGGTGTACTTCTCATATTTCAGCTCGTTGGATCGATCAACTGGTACCTCAGAATCCGATTATGTTGTTCAAATTTCGGTATTTGCGATCAGGAAGAAAGCTTTCTATGGAATGTGATATACGCATAATAGCCCTAGGTGAGTATAGAGGTCCGCATGTGAGACAAATAGTAGAGGTGGCTCGGATTGGGTGCTTATTCCTTACCTGATTTAGCTGGTGTGAAGCATGCCAGGTACACGATCGAAAATAAGGACGATACCACTGCAACTGCAATGGTAAAATGCCCCACCCCCTATTGCGCTAAGGTTAACTCACTACAAGTCAACAACGCTCTCTTCGTTCTCGGTATACGGTAAACGGTTCACCCGAGATCGCACACCGTACTCTTTCTACTAGTCAACGGTGAACCCACTCCCGCCGCTTAACGGGATCTCCCGCTACCCGTTTACTATTGATAGCTACACGGTGTATATGCAAGCAAGAAAGGGTTCTTAGTCGCTCTAAAACCACAGTTTTTGTACAATGGGCGGTAAAGCCTCACCGTAGTGCCCGGTTTGTCTTGATTTCCGATTGATGAACAAGAAGGATTTAATGCTTGTAAAAGGAAAATGGAACTTTTCGATTTTGTGACTCGCCCCCGGCTACGTGTCCTTTGGACCTTCGCCCGCCCGCCACCAGTGGAAGCAAGCTAGCCCCTATGTTCATACTGAAACGACGGTACACAAAAAGAACGAAAGGAAGTGAGAGTCCGGGGGGCAGGGAAAAGAGTCGAGTCGATCAGGCTCGACGATCGGGAGAAGCAAAACGAAATAAGAATTTGGCCGAAAAAGAAGCAACGCTATGGATACCATTACCGATCACCATCGATAAAGAAGAATCTTTCTAAATTACTTCGGGTCAGCGGGGCCTTCAAGCATCCGAAATACGCCGGGGTTGTAAATGACATAGCCTTCCTTGCGACAAAGGATCAAACATCCCCCCACCAGGCCTAAACGAGATATTGATTCGGAGATTGAATTAGGTCTTGATCGTTCTTTTCTTATCGAGAAGTCAGTCTTCAATAGTCCCTTACTTAGAAGTCTTCTATTAGGCGCCAACGACCTACTCTATGGATCGCCTCTTCGGACTATAAAAACTTCGGATTGGTGCAACCGCCAATCCATTAGTCCCTCGAGCGGAACCTCTGGAGCCTACGGCTAAAGCTAAGCTAACGGCCTATTAGCCTAATCGGCAAGGGAAATGCTACGCCCAAAGATAAAGATAGACTTGCGTGATATGAATAAGAATAAGGAAGAAGAGATGGGACCGGACACACATAAGTGGATAGAGAGCCGGGGAAATGAATCGGTGAAGTTAGCACGCCGGCAGATAGTGTGAAGATTGAGTCCGGACACGAGCCTTTTTAGTAAGTGAAAGAGTAAGCGGTTAAAAGAGAGCAGCCCACCCGCGACGCGAATAGAAGAATAGTAGTGAGAAACCACCCGCCTATATTGAATAGGAATGGCTACAGCTACTATTCTAAGGGATGACTTCCGAACATGATGGTTTCGCGCTTCCGATATGGTTTAGTAAAATAGAAAAGGAAAGAAGTCAGTACCGTTATCGCCTAAATGAAATAGTAAAGTCCCTAGAGGAGCTTACGATTGCCCTAGAAACCTCAATAGTTCCCCGCCTAACCGTCTAATCTAATTGCACAACCTCTTCCCCGTTATGAAGGGAGCGTAGGTAAGATAGATCAGTCCCTTGCTACTAGATTGTTTGGTTTCCTTCTGAATTGACTTTTGAATTGGGTCTTGTCGCTAGCAAATCGTTAGCACCCCTGCTATCTATTTCTTCTATGTTATGGCTTCGAAGGAACTCCAAAGAAAGCTGTTAACAGAGACCGAGGCCATCGCTTCAAAGCGAGTAGAATCACTCTGTATAGCTCAGTTGGTAGAGCATTGGGCTTTTAACCTAATGGGCGCAGGTTCAAGTCCTGCTATACCCAAACCTACCTTAGATTCTACTATGAGTAAGTAAGGATGCGTAGTAGCCTTCAAAGATTACTCTTTTGCCTCTATCGTCTTGCATTTCGGTCTTGTTTTGTTTTTACGTACGGAGCTCTAACAATTAGAATTAGTTGCGCTAACTTTCTCCTAATAGGTATAGGAAGAAGTCCTATCAAATAGAGGTTTTTTCTGTCGACCATATTTCGATTGTTAATACGATATATAAATATAAGGACCGCTACTAAAAAGAGTATTACACCCCTGATCGTGAAATATCGATTGCTTGTTGAACCCTGTGAATTGCGTGAAAGTAGGATACTCCAAATTCGAGGGTCCCATCAGTAAGCCGGTTTGGGCTGATTTATCGGATTTTGATATTATTGACCGCTTTGGACGTATATGCAAAAATCTTTCTCGTTATCATAGCGGATCTTCAAAAAAAAAAAGAGTTTGTATCGAATACAATATATACTTCGACTGTCTTGTGCTAAAACATTAGCTCGGAAACACAAAAGTTCTATACGTGCTTTTTTGAAAATGAAACGATTAGGCTCCAAATTTTTTGAGGAGTTCTTCGTGTCGGAAGAAGGGTCCTCTTGTTTTAATTTGACCTATTCTATGCGTGCGTCTCGATAATCTTTTAGAAGAGATTCCATGCCCATCTTATACAAACCTGTTGGAATCTCATCTGTGACGATCTTGCCTACATCTTCATTATCATCCACCTAAGAAAACCAACCTTCTCTTGCCCGGCTAGCTCTTCTGCTGCTAAGGCTAGAGTGCATAGTAAGCGTTGGTGCAGTATAGCGCGGTAGTAGCACATTAGGGTTTTGCAACAGCAGAAAAGGTCTATGGACTTAGGCTTAACCACTCTGTTGTGACGAATTCGGACTAGAAAACCTAAGACAGAGGGTTACTTCTAATTACCGAGCTAGAATCATCTTGGCTACGTTCTCGAATTCTTCCCTAAGCGGCGAGACGGCGCACGTGCACCGAATCCCTATTTACATTTACCCCATGTGTTCTCGCCGCCTACATGAACCGGAGCTCAACCTAAGCATAGTCGTCTATAAGTTCCAAGTCTCCTTTTAGGCCGGCTAATCACTAGCCGGTACCTGGGATGGCGTCGATAAGCTTATAAAGTCCGAGAGGGTAGAGAAGCGAGCACGAACGATGGAAACGATGCAAGACGGGCAACGACGAAACAAGTTTTCATATGGAAACTCCATAATACCCCTGGTAGGCCAAAGAAATGGGCTATTTGTCCCCGGTACGCCGCTCAACCGGGTCTCGAAAGAGGGGATTACCTTATTGGCCTTTCGACCGCCATATGAATGGATACTTTCTTTGGATACCCCTGCCATCGGTTTACCACTCCTAAGAACCAACATCATAATACGAAGATGCGAGCCTAGGATGCTCTAAATGCTCGTCAAGAGGAAAAGATTCGGGAAGATGCCCCAACGGTTTGGAAGATATCTTGAGAAAAGGTTTTAGCACCGGTGTCGTATATGTACTCCAGTTTATTCGAAGTATCCCAATGGTGTAAGGCCGTCGACTTATTGGGAAAAGGGAGGAAGATTACTTTGATCTCTTGTTTCGGAGAAATAAGTGGTTCACGAGGAATGGAAAGAAACATCTTCTATTTGATCTCGAAGTCCTCATATAGCACTTCTTCCAATCCCTGGATGGGGGATCACTTGTAGGAATGACATAATGCTAATCCATGTTCCACACGGCCAAGGAAGCATCGCTTTTTAATTTTTTAATCTCATGGAAGAGATTTTTTCTCGGGAAGGCATTACAAGAAATTTAAGACTCCTTTTCCAATCGCCCCGCGAAGACAGACGTTCAGAAAGGTTCTCGAGATTCTCAATCGGGTTAGCAGAGAAGAGGGGACAACTTCTTTCTCTTTTGCTTTGCTTAATCTTCCTTTTCTGATTAAAAGTAGCAAGTAACTTTACTAGTGGTAGAGAGGCCGGATAGAAGGTTGCTCATCCGGCCCGGCGGATCCATTGTTTATGCGGCGGTGCAATACAATTTGAAAAAGGGAAGCCCCCTTTTATTAGTAAGGTATAGGTTGGGGAAAACTTAAAAAAAAGCTGGGGCGTTAAGCATCCCTTATATTATTAAAAATTATATTATAGAAAAGTTTTCGAAAGGGGCGGTTATCATCTACATAACCGCAAATGCTCCTTAATCCGCAAAACAAATGTTCTCCAGATCGATATATGATGCTAAACCGAGACCGAGATAGAGAGAGGGCTGCCCCTTTGTTTGTTGTCTCTTCGAGACAAATCATATGAAGTACATTTTGTGCTACAGCCCTTCCTATCTGATAGAAAAGGATCCCATGATCCTGAACCGATCTTACCTGGGATCGCAAATCCCAAGTTTGTCTATGAAGAGCGGATCTAATTGTATTTGTGTCTATAATTGATTTCTTCGTGTAATACTAATCGATAGGGCCTCGTTGGTAAGTGCTACAAGAGCTCGTGCATTGGAACCCATGGTTATGGACCCGAATCCGTTATTATGGAACATTTTCTTTTCCAAGTGAAATCCCCTATGTTTGCTCGAACGAATCAAAGAAATCCTTTTTTGAAGGGCGGAAAGACTAGCAGCTCAATTGAAAAAAGTAAGGGTGGGGGGTATTTAGAATTTATTAAGAAAAAAAAATAAAAAAAAAATATTCAATTCTTGTAGCAGCCACCGCTTCAGATCCTGCTCCTCTGCAATTTTTGGCCCCATATTCTGGGTGTGCCATGGGGGAATATTTCCGCGATGATGACAGTTCATGGTGCTTCTTTGACCCGATCAAAGCCAAATAAGCCTAATCCCAACATATGACCATCTTAGCCCCTCTCAGCCTTGATAGAATGGTCTGACCACCATTAATTTTATAGCCGTTTTGTTACGCAGTCAGAAAACCCTAACCCTGAGCCTTATGTTTGGTCATGTTCCCTTTGATCACCTTACGAGGGGATCTAGTCTTTTGATGAGACACGCTTGCTAAAACAAGTGTGGGGTGGTAGGTTTTGTGATATCGATGTTGGGTTAGTGTTCTTCTTGTTTTGGGGGAGCTATAAGGCGGAGTGGAGGTTATGTTGGTAATTTTTGTATTGGGTTGGCCCAAAAGCCCAAAAAGAGGTCTTTTCTCTCTTTAAAAAAAAATATAAAAAAAAATTTCTATCTTAGTTGCAATAAAAGCTCAAAGTATATAGAAATAAAAGGTTGGAATCAAAGGAATGAGCTTATAAGTGTTTTATATGATGTTAGATAGGTGCTAATGTATTCGATCTCGCCTCATGACGCTTGAAACATAGTTGAGTTTGGCAATGAGTTCGGGTATGTTAGTATCCTATAGTTCCTAAGTGCTTAAAGTAATCAAAGAGGAGTTTGGATGGTTTGTATGGTAGAGATGAAGTGGTACAATTTTTGATTAGGTTCACTCGTACTTCTTTTTCTCCAGTTCCTAAATATCCTTTTCGGTTAAGCCCAATACCCTAGCCTAACGTTATAACATTAAAGTCCTACTTGATCGTATCTATCCTTTTTGGCCTCGATTCGTGGAGATGCTGGGTGGTATGAGATTTGAGTGTAGACATGTTGATTGGGATTCAAACCCAATAACCTTTTTGGGTACTTGTTCTAGCTTTGCACCACACACACACTCCATTTGCTTTATAATATTGTATTGCGGTGTACATATTCGTTGTCTTACTAGTCAAGTACCTCGAAAGAGTGAGTATTGCACATACGTCACAAAGTTGAATCCCTTGGTTTGTTTTAAAACGCCTAATTTACTCGAGGACGAGCAAAGTGTGGGGTGGTTGATAGGAGTCAACTTTGCATGACTCCGGCACTCTTTTAGCCCCCATTTTGATGCATATTTGGTATATTTTGGCACATTAAGGTCTCAAAACGGGTCGGTATCACATGTTTTAGAGCATAAGGGCTTTTATCATCTTTTGATGGTAAAGCCTCGTTTTTATTGATATTAACCCCATTCCGAGCACTTTTACCCTCCGGAATCGTTTGTGTGTCTTGTTCGTTCATGAGATTGTAGGGTCTAGGTGTCACGAGAAACCGGAAGGCGAAGATTTATGATGAGAAGTATGATCAAGGTGCAAAAATGAACCTAGGAAGAAGAAAATTGAAGAAAAGGGGGGAGAAGTGTTAGTATCTCAACCCCTATGTTCTGTTCAGCAGCAATTTGACCTATGATGAAGGCATTTTATGGTCATGGATTCTTCATGAAAGTTGTAGATAATTGAAATATCTTTCCAACGCATTTTGAACCACTCAAATCGGAGTTCTACACGCGAAGATATCATGGTTTTACTGCAGCCAGAAAACTGCATCATCTCAAACGCGCGTTTCAACTCTCAAACGCGCGTTTCAAACTATTAATTTTTTACAGAGAGCACATGAAGCGAAACGCGCGTTTAGGAAACGCGCGTTTGGAGTCATTTTTCTGCATATTTTTGCCCCTATAAATACCCCCTTCCATCGAATTTCTTTAGATATTCTCCCCTCTCTTAGCTAAACTATACACACTCTTTAACACGAATTTTGTAATGGATTATTCCACTTTCTCTTAGCATAGATTAGCTTAAACATAGTTAGATTCTACTCTTTCCAAGCTCAAATCTCAATTCCAAACACTAAGAGACCACCTTTTAATTAGTTCTTTATTTTGTACTTTTGGATCTCAAACTCAAATTTCTTCAAATTAATGGTAAATTTCTCCTCTTTTACTTATTATGGCTTTCATTTCCTGTTTTATGTATGCTTTGATTAGTATAATGAGTAGCTAATCCCTTTTCATAGTCGAATCATGTGAAATTTAGTGAAATCACCCTTTGGGTGATGAAATTGAGAGTGGGTAGTGCCTTTTAATGTCTTATCTCGCTTGTTTAACGTCTTAGAAGTTGCTATAACATCACTAGATTGGATTGTACACCCAATTTAGTAATCACACACATCAACCTTACATATGTATTTTGCGGGAAGACGTGGGAAAATGGGTTCTAAGATCGCGGAGTAGACCCGGCTTAGTTGTTAAGCCCGGGCCCAAAGTGAGGTTACTCATTTTAACGTTTAAGCGGCTCTAGTGCATAACATGTCTTGTTAGTGATTCTTCTTTAGGGAAGGGTAGTTAACATGGCATAAGGTGTTAGGAGAGAGTTGTTCAGACCTTAGCACCGGAATTAGGAGCACACACCCGTGAAATTGATTGCGAGAGTTCGTTTGTTATAATGCACACTCCCTGTTTTGTCTACCCTTAGGGTTGAAACTAGCTACTTTGATCATGGTTCGGCTATGTCCCTTAGTATAACGTTAAAAACCGAGTAGTTAATCTTCTTTCTTCCTTTTCTTTCTTTAGACTCGTTAGCAAAAATCACCTTAGAGTCGTTGTAGTATATAAGCACTTTAAAAAGATTGATCACCTAGACTAAGTAACACGTTCGCTTTGGTACTCACAAACACTTTTCCTTTGGGTTCAACCTCGTACTCCTATAGCTATGCTAGCAATGTCTGCCGGTTAGAGAGTTAGTTTGCCCACGGTTTCGAGTCTTTATAAATTGTTTTTGGAGGGTGAATTTTAGCTCAATCAAATATCTCTATCCCGAAGTAGCACCACTTATTTGTTCTTAAGGATGCTTGGTTGTTATTGAAGCAAGCTAAAATCCAAGCCTTGATAGACTTCGCGTCGAAGAATGCATTCCCAAAGTTTGGGTCAAGTGATTGTTCCCAAGTTGCTTTAGGCCAACTAAAATCTCTACGAGCAACCGTAGTGGTGCTTGCATTTTGCAGATTTAATTCTGACAGACTTGATGATGTGGTTGTAGGGTATTGGAGAAAAATTATAGAAGAATATTATAGATGTTTTTTGTTTGATAAGATGTTGTAGTGGTTGATTTAGTGAAAAGAAGAAAATGGGTGTTGTAGTATAGAAATTACCCATTTGAACAAAGAAAATAGAGGAAAGATAGTATAAGTTGATCGACACACTCACCTACACATGCTAACTTTTGCATCTGACATCCAATGAGTCAACAAAAAGAACTGCTACATTGAAGCCATTATTTTGCTTCAAATGCTTACAAAAATGGAGTTTACCTTTTTGTCAGATAAAGTGCATCTAAAATATGCTTATTACGGTTGCTCTAAGTGCATGGAGAACAATTTCTTCTTCCACGCCATAAATAGTGCAAAGACTTGAGAGCCACACACATGAAAAATGTTTTTTTAGTAGAGAGTCATGACTAAGAAGCAATATGAAGGGATTGCCTCTACTAGGACCTTTAAGCCGACAGATACGTTGCCAAATTTCTTCATGCTAGTCTAATATAGGTAGATCGAACTGCGAGTGGTAGCCCGAGGTGACTGCGTACTGGCTCTTCGGACAATTTCTCCATATTGGCATTTCATTGATTATATCTGATTCATTGGTGATCACGGGTGCTGTTGATTTGATACTCTGTGAATCCAAGAGCATCATTGTTTCATAGGCTGAAGAATATCCCCATATTTAGCCTTGAGAGTTGTACTCCATAAGTTATTCTTCTATCATGCATATTGCCACGTAAATTTCGCAAGAAATGCATTATTCAACTCTTGTAGCTTGCAAAATCCAAGTCCCCCGTGCCTTTTAGGAAGGTAGATCTTGTTCCAAGAAATAAGATGCATTTTATGCTAAACAAATTTTATGTGTTTTAATTTTTACAAACTTTTTCTTTTCTCCTTTGTTTTTAAACTCACATATCTTTTGATCCAGATTTACCAAAGTATTAAAAATATCATTAGTTTTTTAATTTTTCATTATTTCGTTTTGAGACGGCGTTTAATATCATTGCATCGTTTTTCATATGATTCGCTATCGAAATTCACTAAGTTACTTTTTGAATATCGAACAACATTTTCATAAATCACGTTGAAATGATGAAAGATTTATCGATTTTAGAATTATAAATTGAGAATACACACACATGTATATATAAATGAGTGTGTGTGTTTTTTTCCCGCAAGGTATCCTCGGACAATTAATGCAGAGACTGTCTTTCAAAGTTCTGTCGGGCATCAAAGGTGGAGAGCGTGAGACTATCATTCGAAGTACGGTCGGGCACCAATAGTGGGGACATCTCCCAACAATGTTTGTTGCATCCACAATGGCTCGAACTCGAGACCTCTTGTTTAAGCGACTAGAGCCCCTTCCACTCGACCGACCTTTGTTGGTTTTATAATATTTTTATTTTGAAAAGTTATACTACATTCGTCCCAAAATTTACGTCCGTTTAACTTTTTTTATTTCTTCCATAATATAAATTCATTTAGAAAACCAATGAAGCATTTATTTCTTTTTTCTCCTTTCACCCCTCATTTATTATATATACTCACTCATTTTTCACTACGTTGTATTAATAGCAGTCAAACGTCATTTAGAATTTTCAATCAAAATTAATGACATATAATCAATTTAACCAACTTTCTTAATATGTGTGAAAAATTTCAAATGGATTTACATTTTGGGACGGGGGTAGTAATAAATTTGTTGTTGTTACATATGTCATGTTCATTAATTTTTGGAAACATTTAAGGGCACCATACCAAATCTACTTGGATACTACAACAAGGTTTAAAAATAGGGCTAAGGGTCCAAAAGAGCACAAAATAGACTTAATTAGACAAATAGGACAAGCTAAACATTTCATTGTTTATAAGGACACAAATTAGATAGACCAAAATACATTTAATGAAAAATAATAAATAAAAAAAGAGCATTGGATTGCAGTAAAGAACCTCTTAAAGTACTTGAAGAGGACTAGGAATTATATGCTGGTATATTCGGGTGCAAACCTGGATGTACAGGGTACACTGACTCTGACTTCCAGTCAGATCGAGATGATTTCAAATCTACCTCAGGCTCAGTGTTTACCATTGGTGGTGGTGCTATCATTTGGATAAGCGTCAAGCAATCCAGCACGGCTGATTCTACTATGGAAGCTGAATACATAGCGGCCTCTGAGGCGGCTAAGGAAGCAGTTTGGCTCAAAAAGTTCCTGAGTGGTTTAGGGGTCTCTCCAAATCACAACGATCCGATCACTCTCTATTGTGACAACAATGGGGCGGTATCAAATTCGAAGGAACCCCGTAGTCACCGCAAGTCAAAGCATATTGAGTGAAAATACCATTTGATCTGAGACATAGTCCAAAGAGGAGACATTTCCATCAAGAAAATCGCCTCTGCTGACAACTCTGCTGATCCATTCACCAAGACATTGCCGTTAGAAGTCTTCAACCGGCACTTAGAGTCTATTGGTATTAGGGACATGACTTATTTGCTTTAGAGCAAGTGGGAGTTGTATTGCTGTAATATAGATATAGGGTGTGCTCTAAAACAATTAATCCACTTGCCTTTCGTGCAAGTGGGAGATTGTTAGGTTTTATGCCCGAAAGACAATTTGTAATTGTTTTATTTAAATAAATGACAGAATTTATTTCATTTTATTTATTCGCATTTATTGCCAATATTAATACACTGCAAAAAACCGTAAGTATATTGATTATGTAATCACATAACTCAGTGTATGGCTATACACACGAGGATTGAGTTTGTGAAATATACTTAAAATTAACTTAGTCCGTAGCGTTTATTAATCTGAGTACGGGTCTCAAGATTGATTTGCTAATAATGTGCCCAGAACACTTTAGGTGTGACAGTCTTATCCGGATTTGTCGGTAATAGGGTACCTAGTGGGGCATTTATATATGATGATAATCATATAAATTTGGACCGATTTGATTTGAGTTCTCGATATAATTCCGTAATCGAGAAGTCCTATAATTACAAGATGATCATATATGGATTAATCTCAATCCTGAGGTGATCACAGACAACTGCTTAGACTATGGTAGGGTTTGATGTGTTAGTAAGGATCATTTCATTGTATGTGGTCCAGCACTTCTCGTTGGCTCTATTCTAGGATGAGTGAGTAGTCCGTGCTATCACGGATATGGAATCCATCCTTCCCTCGGGAAGTAGACAGGCAGTTCCCTTATTTGTTAACCCTAGAAACTGATTGATGGGCCCAGTTCATATTATATTAGTTATGAACTAATTGATCACTAGGGGTTAATGGTAAATAAGGATAATATGTTTCGAGAAGGGTTTATGGGGATATCCCGAATCGAAGTGAACAGTCTATAGAGGATTTATCTGCATGTAATGATTATATCAGTGGACACCTTATAACTCATAGTTGAGTGTAAGTTTATATCTATATTCGGCAGAGTTCAGTTTCGGGTTTATGGTGGTGTAATCCCGGAATTAATAGGTTGGATATAATTGTTCGGTCTGACGAATAATTTTATTCGATTTATTGTAGCTACTGAATATGGGTCCATGGTCCCCGACGTGGCTCCTAATATAGCATATACGTTTTCTCGTCGTTTCACCTCAATTATAATTAAATAGTTGGATTGTACTGTTTAATTGATATGTGGATTAATTGTTTAGTTGGACTAGATAATTAAATACACGGAAAAGAGATTTTTCGTGGACTCGGCCCAATGTGTCAAGAATTTCGATTGGCCCTATATTTTTGGGTGTTGACCGAAATTATTATTAAATGATTATTAAGGAATTAGTTTTCTTGGTTAATTATTTAATGTGTGATTTATCTTTTATTTTTTAATTGATAATTCATAAATATTAGATAATAATATTATTTATCCTAATTTGTTTGGGATAATTATTTTATTTATCTCTTTTTTTTTTACAATGAAAGGGAAATTCATTAACATAAAGTTAAGATACATCAGAGTTCACGGCTTGAAGAAGCCAACTGGGGAAAGAGGAAGTCCACATGACTTCACTCTTTACAGACTTTACATAACGGGCTAATTCATGACTAGCAATATTTTTTGCCCGGTTAACATACAACACCTTTGCCCCACTACAAGACTCTAGCAGGGCCCAGATGTCGTCGATTACAATGCCGAAATTCGGCCCAACCGGCCCAGATAAGTTGACAGCATTAACTACAACTTGGGAGTTTGAGAGGATAGTCAAGTCCTCCCATCTTTCTTCCTTGGCCCTTCGAAGAGCTGACCGAATTGCCATTTCCTCAACCATTGATGCCGACGATGCTCTAGCAACAAAGGATCCCTTTGCTTCCACGATGTCGGTCCCTTTTACTATAACTCGCCATATTCCTCCGGTGGTGAAGACCCATCCCAAGCCGCATCCACCGAGCAAATCGAGAAAAGGGTAGCCCGACGGGAGCCACAATCGTAGGGGTAGTTTCGCATTATTGATTTCTAGCTCGGTTTCTTCTGGTGAGAGGGAGATTTGCACCGATGACCAGTAGTTTAATGCCCTTTGAAGGATATCTGCAAAGGGTGGATAGTTATTTTGAAAGATTCTTTCGTTCCTCGCCTTCCATACTTGCCAAAAAATAGATAGAGTCAAACCGATTCGATCTTGCCCCGAATTTGAGCTAACCAAATGGTTGATTTTTCGCCACCAGCAATTGAGATTAAAATTGTGTAGGTTGAAATCATCCCAAGACAGAGGAGAAGATTTCTAGAAGTCACCGAGTCTCTCACATTTGACCAACATGTGTTCTAGAGTCTCTCCCTCTTGTCCGCACATTTTGCAAATGGGATTGGCTGATTCAATTCTTTTTTGCCAGAAACGAAGGTGTTGGGATAGCATTTGCCAGACATTTCCAGAAGAAGATTTTGAGCTTAGGTGACTGCTTGATTCTCCAGATGTTTGTAAATTCTTTCGAATGTTGCCCTCCAGAAGAAGAAGAAGGATTTGAGGCGTTTGATGTGGTGTTATGTCTCAGCTCCGAGAATGCCAGCTTATAACCAGATTTTACCGAATATTGGCCATTATTGGTGAAATGCCATAACTGTTTATCATTGATGCTCTCTGTGGATAAAGGAATTTCCGTAATATTCGCTACATCCACTGGAAGGAAGAGTTGATTCAGAGTTTGCATATTCCAAGTGCCGTTTGAGATGAGTTGGTTGACTAAGATAAGATAGCAATCTGCTGGTTTCGGTGTGATGGGTTTGAAAGATGGGTTTCCTGGTATCCAAGAGTGGTCCCAAATATTTATTGTGTTTCCGTTCCCGACTCTGAATCTTACTCCTTTTCGCAGCAAATGTAAGGCGGAGACCAGACTAGTCCAAATAAAGGAGCCTCCTTGTTTCGACTTGGCTTGAAGCAGGGAAGTTTTCTGGGAATATTTTCGGGTTGGTTAGGATCCTCCAAAGGCATTTTGTGAGAAGGGCTTGGTTGAAACATTGTAGGTCTTTAAACCCAAGTCCTCCAAACTCTTTCGGCTGCAAACATTTCTCCCAACTAATTGGGTGAAGCTTTCGTTTATCCTCCTGTTCATTCCACCAAAATTTTGCCATCAAGGATTGAATGTACTTGCAGAGTTGAATCGGAAATTTGAAAACCGACATAGAATATACCGGCAACGCTTGGATTACGGCTTTAAGTAAGACTTCCTTCCCTCCTTGGCTTAGAAATTTTCCTCTCCACTCTTTTAGCTTACTCTCCACTTTTGTTTTGATGAAGTCGAAAATTTGATTTTTGCTTATGCCCAAAATGATTGGCAGACCCAAATATTTGGTATGATGCTGGATTTTAAGGCTTGGGAACAACCTGACAATTTCCTATTTTATTTGTTGATTTGCGTTTCTGCTAAAGAAGATGGAGGACTTGCTTAAGTTGACCTCCTGTCCCGACACCTTGCCATATTTTGAGATAACCTCTTGTATCGCCTTAGCTCCCTGCAAATCAGCTTTGCAAAAAAGTAGCGAGTCATCTGCAAAAAAAATGTGAGTAACAACCGGGTTAGACCGACAAAGCTTCAAACCAATAATGTTTTCCTTGCTCTCTTTTTGATTTAAAAGAGAAGTAAATCCTTGTGCACATAATAAAAAAGGTAGGGTGAAAGAGGATCTCCCTGCCGAATTCCCCTCGATGGCTTAACAAAACCTGCCACATCACCGTTGATGTTGAAAGAATAGGAGACAGAAGAAAGGCATTCAAGGATGAGGTTGTTCCATTTTTCGGAGAAGCCCAATTTCCTTAGCATTTCTATGATGAAAGGCCATTCAACTCGGTCGTAAGCCTTGGCCATGTCCAATTTTAGGGCAAAGTAACTCTGTTTCGATTGGCTGCTTCGAGTAATGTGGTGGAGATTTTCGTGGGCAATGATGTAATTGTCAAGGATTTGTCTGCCAGGAACGAAAGCCGACTGGTTAAGGGATATGCAGGCTGGAAGGACTTTTTTGAGACGGTTGGCGAGGATTTTGGATAGGATTTTGTAGAACACGGTACAAAGGCTGATGGGGCGGTAAGATGCTAGGTCTTGAGGGCCTTCACATTTAGGGATCAGGGTAACAGTAGTGCGGTTCATCGATTTAAGAATGCGGCCTGTGTGGAAAAAGGAAGAGAAAGCTTGGAGAAGATCATCTTTTATTTCATGGAAATTTTTTTGAAAAAAGAGCGGAGTCATGCCGTCATAGCCTGGGGCCGTGGAGGGTGACATGGAGAAGATGGCTATTTTAAGTTCTTTTTCAGAGATGGGCCTAGTAAGAGCTGAATTTTGGGAGCGAGTTATAACAGGGTGGACACCTTTGGAGAATTTCGTGAAGATGGGTTGGGTCATATGACGATTGGAACAGTTTTGTTTAATAGTTTTCAGCCTCAGTGACAATATGATCATGGTTGTCTAGCCACTCACCTGTTGAACTGGATTTTATCTGTCTTATTGCTGTCTTGCACCTTCGTTTAGTAACCGACATGTGGAAAAATTTGGTGTTCTTGTCACCGTGCTTGAGCCACTTCACACGAGCTTTCTGACTCTAATATAGCTCTTCTTCTTTGTACGCTGTCAACAGAGCTGCCTTGATCTTTTTAATTTCCTCTTTGTCTTTAGGCAGGTCATTATGGAGGATGGAATCCAATTGCTTTTTCAGGTCCTGAATTTGTTTCGCAGCATTTCCTTGAGCTCCTTGCTTCCATTTTTTAAGCTCGTAGCTAACATTTTTCAGCTTTTCCTAAACTGTGAACATTTTAGACCCGTTTACACACTTTTGCCAGCATTTACAAACAGTTTCCTTAAGGCCTTCTTTATTGCACCACCGTCTATCAAAAATGAAACGTTTCTTGAGTTTGGTAACTTTTGTCCAGGTGTCCAAGATGAGAAAAGCATGATCAGAGACCTGATTGGAATGATGATAGATTTTAGCTTTTTCAAAAGAGGTTCTCCAATTTATATCACTTAAACCTCTATCAAGGCGCTCCTTAACACACCTTCCGTCATAATAGATTTTCTGCCAGGTCCAGGGATCGCCTTGCCAACCCAAATCCACAAGATTATTTGAGTTGATGAAATTTTTAAAGTCTCTGCATGATGTTGGGTCTCTGGGAGAGCCTCCCCATTTTTCTGATGGTTTGGCAATGTCATTGAAGTCAGCCAAAAGAACATAGTTTGACTCCCAAAAGGCGCATCTGCGTTTAATAAAATCCCATTGGTTTCTTCACAATCTTCGAGGTACTTTCATATAAAACCAATCAGCCACCATTGAGTATTAATGTGAGGGTCCCAAATCTGCATTTCTAGTGTAAAGTCAGTTTGTTTCGTTTGCATAACAGATAGGTCCTCTTTCCACATTAGGATCATGCCTCCTCCAGTATTGATTGCATCAATTGAGATGAATTTTTTTGAAACCAAGTTTTCTAACCAAATCTGTCACCTTGTTTCCATGAATCATTGTTTCAATGAGACAAACCACTTGTGGGGAATGAGTTCGCAAAAACTCTCGCAATTGGGAAACTGTCAAGGGGTTCCCCACCCCTCGACAATTCCACACCATAGCTTTCATTTTGGTGTGGGAGACCCATTCAGGTTGGTCTCCTCCACCCTCAGATTGTCTACCTTAACTTTTTTGACTTCTTGTTTTCCGAAATCCAAGGTCTTTGCCTATTCTTTTTGATCCGTTCTTCTTTAACCAAGCATTGTTTCCTCAATGATGATACCTTGATGGGGAATGAGGTCGTTTGGGGACAGAGGTTTGGGGATTCTTTTGCTCTTGTGTGGAATTTGACAGGGAGAGGCCATTTTGGGGGGACTGTGAGAATGGTTTATCGGGCCGATGTGACATTTCAAATGTCCTGGAACGGGAGGAGAGAGGGAGAAGTGGTTTGAGAGGAGAAGGTCTTAGGAGGTGGGGTTGAAGCGTTCATTGGTGGAGGGGTGGCTGATTTTTGGGGTGGGTTGTGGTCGGGGATCGAGGATAGTTGGCGGTTGAAATCAGAGGAGGTTGAAGGAGTGGGGGTCGAGGAAGTTGCTACTGGAATAGAGGGTGTGGGATGAGGTAGTTTTTGGGAGTTGGGAGAGGATGGGGAAGTTAATGGTGGTTGAGAAGAGGAGTGGTTGGGGAAACGGTTCCGGGCTGAGAGATGTGGGGGTATTGAGGGACCAGGGTATTGCTGTAACCGTTCTTCACGGAGAGGGAGATTCGTCGGAGGAGATTTCTGGGATTCTGGCCGACGGGATCCGGCGAACCTAGGAGATGGGGCACGAAGCCAGGCCCCATATTGGGTTGATTTCAGGCAGCCTTTTCTCGAATCTTCATACCTCACATAACAAGATTTGTCTAAATGTCCCAAGCACCACAGTAGAAGCAAAAATAATTTAGGTTTTCGTACTTAAAATCGATCCATATTTCTTCTCCTTCGTCACAGGTTTTTGCTCCTCTCAATAGGGGTTTTTCAACTTCTAGTTCTACTAAGCATCTTGCAAAGCGTCCAAATCTGCTTCCTGTTTCAGGTATTGCCACTTGAAGGACCTTCCCTGCTTGAGTAGCAATTTTCTCCGCTACTTTTGGTGAAAGACGGTGAATGGGAACATTCCATAGTTGAATCCAACAAGGGGATTTCTTAAAAGCTGAGTCGTCCTTTTCTATGCCTGGGAACCATCGCTTTACCACCATCGCATAATTGTCAAAATGCCAAGGAGCACCAGCCAAGACTCTAGTAACGTGGCTTTCATCTGTGAAAATAAGGTGGAAAAGGTTGAGGCCCAGTTCAGCAGCCTTGAAAGGAACAGCAAAGGACCATACGTTCTCCAATACATTTTTTAATCCATTAAAATTGACCGGTTTGTCAGTTAGAACTTTGGCTAGAACACTGAAGCAGCATTCGCTGAAAACCTCATCAGATTCAGCATCATCTAGTTGGACAACGTCTTTTTCCTTTCCAGTTACAATAAACTTTCCAAATTTCGAGATGAGTTCTTCGTTTTCGGATAACTCCATAAAGGGGAAAGAGCAGCGAGATAGGAAGGGAAGGAGGGTGGACGAGGGGGAAGAGGAACGGGAAAAGCTAGATCAAGATGAGAGGTGAAAAGACAGGAGTTAAGCCACCGAAGGGAAAACTGCAGTCTTCACTTGGGGAAGATAACCACACCATGAAGGAGAAAACACTCTCAAAAGGAGAGACCCCTTGAAATAAGGATTAATCTAATAATTATCTCTTAATTATTAAATCCTTGGAGGACAATGATTACTCTTCTATATAAAGAGAGTTCTTACAAGCCTTATGACACACATAATTTCGAATTATTGGGAGTATTATAGCTTAGAATTTTCGGATATAATACTAGGGTTTCGAGTTTAGAAAACTTCGGGTTTTCTAAGGTAGCATATCGAGGAGGGAAACACCATCCAGGAGGTGTTGCTTGGAGATACACGTCGAAACACGGTGACATCTCATTGGATCGAGTAGCTTGATTAAAGATTGTTCTTGACGTTTATACACCTAAACCGGTAAGCAATCTAAACCCTTTGTAGGTTTAGATCTATTATTTTGTGTATTTTGGTTGACTAGATTTAGATCTTATACTTTTCGCTGCGTAATCGAGAGGATCTTGATCCATCCGGCGATATTACATCCAACACACACCTCATCCATGTTTTGGGAGCTTGGATGTTACCTTATTTTCAATAACAACAAGCTAATTTTGAATATATATTAAGGAGGCTGCATTAGACATAACAAAAGGATGCACTCAAGAACTTTGATTTCCGTCTTACAAGCTCTTGCATCAGTCCCCCTTTTTGCTAAGAACAACCACCAAAACAGTTGCCCCACAGCTCAAAAGCTCTGTTGCTAGCTCCATCATCGCAAGTGGAGCTCCGGTCATCGAAAGCTCATGAAAAAATACTCCCTCCGTCTGAAAAAACTGATGTGGTTGATAAAATGTTTTGTTCTATTTTATATGATGCAGTACGATTTCCAATGCAACATTTATTATGTTTTTATTTAATTTACCCTTATTTATTACAATAGGAAATATAAAAAGAATGTCATATTAATTAGGGGAATGAAGGAGAAAGACAGAAATATTTCATCAATTGAGTAGAATGACAGTCTTTGGAAACTTTTGCATAAATGACAAAACTATTTATCCACTGTCGAAATTCACTTGTGTTCGAAATTCACTGTCGAAATTCACTAAAAATTTTCAAAATTCATTGTCGAAAGTCAGTGATTTTCAGGATTTACTGTCGAATTTCACTGATTTCGGGATTAACTGGGAAGATTCACTAATTTTCGGAATTCACTGTTTGTCCTTCTCGCTATAAAAATTATGCAGTTGTCATTCTCCCTATAAAAAATATGTAGCTGTCATGTTACTTAATTTTTTTTAGTCATTTCATTGTATAAATAAATGAATTAACTCATATATTTAATATGCATGATTTTGACAACTTCATCAGATAAATTAAAATGAATGAAATATATAAATTGATATTGTTTTAGACATAATTTACACATAAAAAGACATCTTTTCGTAGGTAATGCTGCACTTGACAATCAAATGGAGGGATAAGATCCATCATCTAATTGTCTTCCCCGGGACATTGCCACTTGTTTCTCTCAAAATTACAAGAACCATTTGTGTACCTTCCCCGGAGACCAGCAAAAAAATTCATCTTTCTCCCCAAGTGTTCTGCTGGTTGTCGGTTGTGTGGATCGCCGTTTCTTATTACCGATGCAAGTAATTCTCTCTTTTTACCTTTGTAATAAAATTTTTCTCATGTTTCTGATTCCTAATTTTGTTGTTTAGCGATCAGTCAATCGCTTACTTCCTCTGGTGTATATTGTCTTCCAAATTTTGTTGGTTATCAGCTAAAACATCAGATTGAATCATCAGTTTCTTGCTGCCAGCCTTGGATTTTGTGTAGTGAAATCGAATCTGGGGTCTTTTATTGTAGTGAGATCCTGCTAAATTACTGTGATGGAGAGCAATAAGGATGAGGCTTTAAGGTGTCTTGTCATTGCCAAGGAAGCAATTTCAGCTGGAAATAAGCAAAAAGCCCTCAAATTTCTTGGAATTGCAAGACGACTAAATCACGCTTTGTCTGTAGATGATCTTTTCGCTGCGTGTGAAGATCTTAAACGTCCTTCTTCAAGTAATTCGTATAACAATGGTGAGATCAATGGTGTGAGAAATGAGGCTGCTGGTGTTAAAGTTGATGAGGTTCGGAATGGGGAGAGGGCTTACACGGAGGAAAATGTCCAGTTAATTAAGCAAATCAAAATTAAAAAAGACTATTATTCCATTCTTGGTGTGGAGAAGACTTGCTCAGGTGAGGAGATTAAGAGGGCATACAGAAAATGGTCATTAAAAGTACATCCGGACAAGAATAAAGCTCCGGGATCAGAGGAAGCATTCAAGAAAGTTAGCAAGGCATTTAAGTGTTTGAGTGATGATAATTCAAGAAGACAGTATGATCAAACAGGTTTGGTTGACGAATTCGAGAATAATCAGCAACATAATAATGTAAGAAGGCGAAGGCGAACAGGGAATGGCTTTTATGAAGATGATTTTGATGCAGATGAGATTTTCAGGGCCTTTTTTGGACAGAATGACATGTTCAGATCATCTCACGTTTATCGAACTAGAGCTGCAGGTGGTCAGCAGAGAGAAGGTGGTGCTGGAAATTGGCCTAATTTGATGATTATTCTTCAGTTGCTCCCGTTTTTACTATTAATGTTGCTTGCCTATCTTCCTTTTTCTGGGCCTGAGTATTCTCTTCAAAGAGATTACACCTATTCGGTCAGGAAGACAACGGAGATGTATGATGTGGAGTATTTCGTTAAGTCAGCTGATTTTGATGAGCATTATCCACATGGCAGTCCTGAACGAGAAAGTATCGAGCATAATGTTATCCGTGAATACAAAAACAGGCTTGGTCGTTATTGCCATATTGAACTTCAGAGGCGTCAATGGAATAGACACTATCCAACTCCTCACTGTGAAAGATTAAATGAATTTAGGGTTGCTTGAAGTTTGGTAAGTTCTGCTGAGCTTATATAACTCTCGGTTTACATTTTTAACAAGAAAAACAGGAATGTATGTAGCACTGCTGCAGAACCTAGTATCCATGTTGCGTTTAGAATGCTTCTTTGTCTTTACTTTGCTGAACTAGAGGTTCTGTCAATTTTGTTTGATTAGATTTGTCCATCCCATTTGGTTTAGCTAACAGCTGTCTTGAGCTTCGAAATTTTGAAATTTGTAATACGTCCCTTATATACTCTTCTTTCCTTTGATGCATATGTAAGCTTGCTATTGTCTTGTATCTGTGGAGGTTGTTGACTGGTACCAGTTTCAATCAAAATAAGAAGATTGTCTAGGTATAAGAATTAAGAAAGTTGTAAAAGATTGCTGTCTTTGTTAATTAGTAGAAATATCATACGGATTTTCTGTAGGGAATCGGATATACCAACAGGAGTGTAGGATAGAGCGTTGTAAATGACTTTGGTCGGCTGTCACAGGAGTACTTCTTGGATATTGATGTTAGTACATGAAGAGCAAGAAACATTTTTAGTGGCTTGTTCGCAGTTTACCTAGTAAAAGTATGGTGTAGAGGAAAACTTAGACAAAAACGAGTTGGGTAGAACGTGAAACCTTTGGGTTTTTTTTGTACCTTATAGACCTCTGCACATCATCCATTAATCTCAATCTGGGAAGTTGGACTTAGTTACGTTTGCTATAGGGCTTTGTATTTATGATCAAAAGCAGCAAACTTTTGGTGGGTTTCTGCATCATGAAGGTGACTGATCTAATTTGCTGAAAGTAGAATGAGGTCCTTTTTTTTTCCTTGTTTATACTTTATCATGTCCAGCAGTCAAAATTCTTCCTAATAGCTTTTCCCCCCACCCATGTACGTAGTCTGTTTGACGTGACACTCAGAATTTGTTTTTTGTTTGACAGTTTATGGAACCTTGAATGGTAATCTTGTTGTGTGTGTGTGTGTGTGTGTGTGTGTGTGTGTGTGATGCTGTACATGTAATTATTAGACAATGCTTATTCATGTGGATACGCCTCTCCCCTTCAGCTTATGTCTCTTAAGCATTTAGAAACCTAAACAGACCATCTGATAACCCCTGCCCCTCCTTTCGTCTTCTTTGAGCAGATATTGTACTTGGCACACTTGTTGTATCATCATAAACTGGGACTAAGGCAAGTAAAGCATTACGGTCCAGCTATAAAGGAGATACAAGATGGTGGTATTATACCCGGATGTTCCTTTCCCCCTCTTCATTGCAATCTGTCCAGGTAATATTTCAAGGTGCAACGGTTCTATCATGTGCATGAACACGGTGTAACTATTCATACTTACTTTCACATAATAGTAGTGTGTAGGCATGAGTTGGTTGATACGACACTTGTATGTGAGGCTTTTGACGTCATACACATGACCCCGGCCCCCGGTATGTTGGGGTTTGAATTACTTTAACGCTATTTCTGTGTAAACTCTTGTTACAATGAATTATCTCTCCGCAGATTTTTTTTTTTTTTTCAATATTTATTTCTCGAATGTAGCTTCTTGGTATAAAGAAAAATCATATTCAAAACCCATCATTTGTGATATAATTGTCATGTTGTCCTTAGATTTATTTCCTTCATTGTTGCTATTGATTAATTGCTAGCAGTCGGATTCACCTATATTGGATAGGACAACAACAGCCTTACTAAGTGATTCATGGCTAGGAGTCTGATCCCACCTATACTGAAACTGAATTGGACAACGACAAACTTACTAGTTATTCAGGGCTGGGAGTCTGATCCACCTATATTGAATCGGACAACAGCAGACAGACGTACTAGTGATTCATGGCTAGGAGTCTGATCCATCTATATTGAATCGGACAACAACAAACTTACTTACTATTGATCCATGGCTAGAAGTCTGATACACCTATATCAAATAGGACAACAACAGACGTACTAGTGATTCATGGCTAGGAGTCTAATCCATCTATATTGAATCGGTCAACAACAAACTTACTTACTACTGATTCATGGCTAGAAGTCTGATACACCTATATCAAATAGGACAACAACAGACGTACTAGTGATTCATGGCTAGGAGTCTGATCCCATCAATATTGAATTGGACAACAACAAACTTACTTACTTATTGATTCATGGCTAGAAGTCTGATCCACCTATATCAAATAGGACAACAACAGACAGACGTACTAGTGATTCATGGCTAGGAGTCTGATCCCACCTATACTGAATCGGACAACAACCACACGATCCATATATTGAATCGGACAACAACAAACTTACTTACTATTGATTCATGGCTAGAAGTCTAATCCACCTATATCATACTCAAATCATACTTTTAATGAAAATTACAACGAGGCAAGAATTGAAGCAAAGACATGATTGAGAAATGTAAGAAGAAGAAAAGGACAACAGTTTATTTGCATGGAAATTGATTCATTAAATACAATTGACATGATATTTCCAAAATGAAAAGTACAAAAAAAAAAACATGACAAATAAAACTCATTAAAATTTGAAATAAACAAAATCCCAGTAAGTAATTAATCTCCATAATCACACATTGCATAAGAACATCTGCCTTTTCCAGGACAAACCTCAAAACAAGCACCACAATGCATAGAATCCCTTTGAGTATCTACACATTTCCCATCACAACAAACCATCCCGAACTCGCATTTCTTCCCACACTCCCCACAATGGTTTGAATCACTTGTTGTATCCTTACAAAATCTCTGAAAACAACAAGTACTGGTGCCCGATCCCCATGGGTTCTTACCCGGATCCGAGCACACGTTAGGATCATGGCTACAAGTTAATGATACCCTCTTTTGTTTTCCTCTGATCAATGCGTCACGAAAGAAGTTGAAATGCGATGGATTATTAATATCGGTATGAATATGATCAGCTGCGAAAAAGCCATGATGAAGAGTTGCTAATAGAATGAAGAACATGAGAATAAAAGGTGAAGTAAGCATGGAAAGATACAAAAGAGATGATTATTAGTCTTGTTGATAATGAAAGAACTTTGTAAAGTATGAAATTGATGTGTAATTAATGAAATTGGTTACATGTATACATTAATTAATTAATTAGCAGGTAAGCTGCTTTTTTTCAACAGGCATTACGCATGGAGTTCATCAACCTACTACAAATTATATTATCTATGGCATGCATATTCCTGAACAAATACTATTTTAAAAAGGATTTAGATTTTAATCCTGCTTTTTTGAAGTGAATTTTTTTGGTTTGAGGATACATATCTCAATGCAAACTTTTGTCTAGTGTCTAAAGGGCGAGAAAATACGATTTAAGGTCGTTTTAACATCCTTTATTTCATGTCAGGTCGCCCCCGTTGAAAAATTCAACTTCACCCCGTTGAAAATTTCCCTAGCCCGTTGAAAATTCAATAGGTTGGGGTAAAAATTCAACATGGCGAAGGTGAAATTCAACGGGATGGGAGAAAATTCAACGGGGCGAAATTGAATTTTTCAACGGAAACTTAAAAAAAGAATATCAAGTCTGACCTGACCTGACATGAAATAAGAATATTAAAACGATCTGAAAATATATTTACTCCTAAAGGGCCGGCACTATGCTAGAATTCAATATGGATATGTTATTCTTTTGATATGATGATATACTTTACATGTTTGGTTAAGTTTCTAGCTAGAATTCAATATGGATATGTCAGTGCTGATGACACAATACATTTTTATCATTGATCATGATATACGTCTAACTATAATCAAGGATGTAAAAGTTGGAGAATTTAGCCGAATCAGTAATCAACATTTCGAGGGAACCGAATCGGTGCTACGGACCATTCTCTTTCGGTTTGGATGGTTTTGATTCGTTTGAACCGATAGCAACCAAACATGAAGAGAAGCATATATTTAAATTTTACCTATAAATTCTTTACATTGAATGGAAATTATGTATGGATTTCATTCACTTCACATTTACAGAAACTCTGCAAATTAAACTTGCATCCTTGAATAAATTCTGCATATTTTAAAAGGGCTCTGGAGATTTCTAACCAAACTTTTGCATTAGATATCTTCACTTTTTCTTTCACATGTTTAGCTCAATAAGACAATATATTACATTCAAGAAAGATCTGAACAAAGCTTTATTGATATGCAGTTTCCCAACAGATCATAACAGAAACGATATTGATAACACGAAACAAAACTTTAATCTTTTCCACATAACAAACAGATAAAAAGGATTCAAATGAGGCCTCAAACATGCATATATATAGGCAAGACTCGAGACAGGCGTATTAAAACCCGCGAACAATCTTTTCTATATACTATCTTGCTTGAGAGAGATCACTGATATGACGCCTCCCCGGAGTTGCTGTTGTTTTTCCATTAGCACATTCTTCATCAACAGAAGAAATACAATACGGTGAAGACGTCGTGGAAGAAGATGAAGCAATCATAAATCCACTGAAAATCCCACCACATTTCACTCTCTGTTTCATACATTCACCACCAGTAATGCTGTTACGATGCATCGAATGCAATTTGTTCTTCCCTTCCCTATGAGACTCTACTCTTCGAAGTGTACAATCTCCAAAACCAGTAGAGAGTCTCCCAAACAAATCCCCTGAAAAACTCCTGCTTCCACAAGCAATTGATCTAGATCTTGACACTCTGTTTTCAAATGCAGCTTCATCCGGGCTTTCGTTTTCTTCCACAACAACGAGTTCTTCATTCTTCGTTTCGTGTGATATAGTTGGATTAGTATTGGGAATGGATTTAATTGTTGCTGCTTTTTTTGTTGTTGCAGCAAAGTGTTTTGTTGAAGGTAAGTAGAGAAATGACCAGAACCCTCTTTTTTCTTGGCTGTGATCTTCATTTGATTCTTTTAAATTGAAACCTGTTCTATGAGTAGCTGTGGATTTGCTCCTTTGAAAAATAATGCTGCTTGTAGTATCTACCAATAACAACAATAATCATTTTCAATCAACCAAATTTAACTTTTTCATGCAAAAAAGAAAAGCTTTAATAAACAGAGAATGCAGTATTATAAAAGGAACTGTGTCCAATGCCAAACTAACCTCCGCGAGTGGTGGCGCCGCCGCCGTCTTTCTTTTTCTTCTTCCCGTGATTCAGCAAGAATGGAAATTTAGCTCTCCTCCTATGATTCTGATGGCATTCACAGTCATTACTGCTGCCATTGCCACCTCCCAGTCCTATATGAGAGCTTGTTGAAGAAGAAGATGCATTGGTTTCAATGGAGACAAAATCAGATCTAGATTTAATCAGTGGAGACATAGATGAAGAAGAAGAAGATGGAACCAAAATGGGTTCAGGAAATGAAGAAGTTGCAAGCTTTCCTAGCTTTTCTTGAAGACAAAGAGCACATATCCCACCTGGGCTGCTACCATTCTTGAAATGATGGTCTGCACATTGTATGTTGCTTCCTTCTTCCCCCATTTCTTCTTCAACAACCTCCATTACCATCTTTTCAGCTCCTATATAATGTACTTGTATGCCAGAAGGGGAAAAATGATGCAATATGCTTCAAGAAAAGGGGGGAAAAAAAAATGCAGTATGTAGAGAGGCAAGAAGCAGAAGGGAGAAACAATAGTACGAAAAACAGGGCATTAAATTAAAGAAGAGCAATGGTGGGAAGAGAAGAGGGATCCCGGCCCGGGTGAAGAGGAGAGGGAATCCGCAGAAGCACGTGGAAGTCTGTGTAGAAAAGTACAATTGCATTCATAATAAAAGACAAGTGCCAGCCTGCAACACTCTCGTGCAGTAAAATATATGTAGTATCTTTTAAAAACTCTATCGTAGAGATTTCAATAAGAAAAATAACACTGTAGCAGATTCGTAAAAAAAAAAATTACATCTACCGTATTCATCTACATTCTGTAATTTTTTTTTTATATCTACTGCATTATGTAAAATAAAGAGTCTGATACATTTCATATAGAATAAAGATTCTGTAAACTAAGAAAACGTGTATATAAAACTGTATACTTGAGTATTCGTTAAGAGTATCTTATACGAGTACTCTAAGGCAGATAGATAGAGATTGGGGGTTAGGTACCCAGGTACAATAACCAGACATAAAATTAGGGATACTAAACCCTAAATTGGCAAGCATGTTTGCTAAATTATTACATTTCCATCCAATTAAGTGAAACACACAAGAATTGAAGAGTGTCAAATTTCGGTCAATTTATTCGTCTCTTTTCATCAATCACATGGTGCAAATATATAGTCACTCTCAGGGCTTCCATAAATCCTACATAATGACTAAACAACCCTTAATAATTAAATACAATCAATAATACCCAATACATCATGATCGTAATACCCCATCAAGTGGGAGCGTGAAAATCTCGAACGCCCAACTTGCGCAGTAAAAATTCAAACTGTTGATGACCCAACACCTTCGTAGAAAATACCTGCTAACTGATGCCGCGTGGGTACATACGACGACAAAATCAATCCATCTGTGATCGCATCCCGCACGAAGTGATAATCCGCCTCGATATGCTTTGTGCGTTCGTGAAAGACTGGGTTCTGTGCGATATGCAAGGCCGATTGGCTGTCACAAAAGAGTCGTATCCCCGGGGGATGACGAATATCAAGGTCAGCAAGCAACTGTTTCAACCATTTCAACTCACATGTAATCGAAGCCATCGATCTATATTCCGCCTCGGCCGAAGACCGGGATACCGTGGTTTGTTTCTTGGACTTCCCATTGTTTCACCGCCACAACACTAAGAAAAGTTCTGACAGTGACCATCTTCGCCACAGGAGCAAATGTCTCCGTGTAATCAATACCCTATTCTTGATGATGCCCAAATGCCACTAACCGGGCTTTTAACCTCTGCAAAGTCCCGTTCTTGTCATATTTTCTTGTATAAACCCACTTACTCCCCAATTCCTTATTCCCGTGAGGAAGTGATTGTAATTCCCAAGTACCCTGGTCTTCTAGGGCCTGAATTTCTCCAGCCATGGCCCTACGCCAACCTTCATGTTTAACTGCCTCCTTAAAAGATTTAGGAGGGTTCCCAACTGTGATAGCTGATAGCAAAATATTTAACCGCTAACTTTCACTGACAGAGTATCGGGTCAACGGGAGTATATTGGTCACAAGGTCGAATCCACAGGGAATAATGTCTAAGTACCAAAGCTGGCGTAGAACTTAGTTCAGGACAAAATAACGGTGGAAGATATTATACTAATGCAGAAATAAAGATTATACTACCGGTTTTACTTCTAAGTATTAAAGGGTATAGCCGAACTATGATCCCACGAGCTACTTTTACCCCTTAGGAAGGACTTGACAGGGAGCGTGTCTTAACCGACCTACCTATCCTATGTAGTTTAATGACATCCACGGGTGCCAACTTCTAATTCTAGTGATTAGACCGAACAACTCGATCTAACCACCCTATGTGAAGCTAACCGACTCTCCCTTTAGAAAACCGATTATCCTAACATGATTGAGTTCTAGAGTTGCTCGAACAACGATGACAAACCTCTAGTATTGTAAACGGTCCTAACAACTAGGCCGAATCTACGCAATGATCGCAAAACCCCTTTTCCCACATCTCACCGTAAAATACATCCATAAGTTCGATGTGTGTGATAGTGAACTAGGTGATCAATCTAATTCAACGATGTTATAATAAGTATTAGGACGTGGATTAATCATTAAAACATTAAATTACGCACTACACAAGTCCCTATCTCATCCCCCGTAGGGTTTTCACTCGCTTTCACATAATTCGGCTACACAATGGATTAGCTACTCATGATTATACTAGAAACGGAATTAAAATCAGAAATTAAACTAAAAACAATAAATACAAGGGAAGTCATTACCATATAAATTGCCAGAAAATCTGATCCACAAAATAAGAAAGAAATAATTGCACCGAAAAGCTAGATCTTTGATCTTGAAACGTAAATCTAAGCTATGGAGAGTGTGTAGAATCGAAAGATGTTATCTATGGCATCAAAGGATCAAAGGATGATCAACCTACACTAAAACCGCACCAAAATCGCCCTAGAAGTGTCTAAAGTCGGCTAGATATATAAAAGTGTTGAATGAGCTGCGTATTTATAGTGTAGGGTTGAAATCTGCTGATGTCGGTGCTGAACGAGCGTTTTCTACAAGGTGGACGCTCGTCTGCCTGGAAATCTGATGATGATTAGGGTTTATTATTCAGTGAACCAGCGTTTGGATCCTCCTAAACGCTAGTTCATGGATCATGCCTTGAGGGCAAACGCCCGTCTGGATTGGCTGAACGCCCGTTTGGATTATATGAGCTTTCTTGATTCGGGCTGAACCCAACCAAACGCCCGTTTGGGGTCATTTGGAGCTCGTCCGTCTGAAAATCTAACTTTCAGTATCAAATTCTAACTTGACAGACGCTCGTTTGAACTGGCCAAACGCCAGTTTAAGCTGATATCACATTATTTAACTGGAGCTCGCCGCAAACGCTCGTTTGGAGTAAGCCAAACGCTCGTCCAACCCAATTTCCTTCCAAACTTGCATTTTTTTTCACTTCAATGCTACTTTCGTGCCTCGAACATGTTTCTCACTCCAAAATATCGCCTTCCGGGCCCTCGAGCCACCTAAGTCCTGCAATAACATATACAAACAAACACCACGCGTAATTCCACAAGACAAAAGTGCTCGGAAAAAAGATAAATATCGCTAAAAAGGCGGAATTTACTATCGATGTGACAGTTTAACTCCCCGTGCATATAACTCTCGATATTACTCTTAATTAGGACTAGAACTACCCAAAACATGTCAATAAAGTGATAAACAGGGGCTAGATCACATATAAAAGTGCAGTGAAGTTGACTCCCATCAATAGCTGCCAGAAACTTGGGATGCTTATCAGAAAACTTATCATAATTTACAAAATGCATAAGAGGGTACGGAGTACCTTAGGATGCCGAGGAAATGGAAGAGTGTGGAGTAGGGCTTTTCGGTGCAACCAGAGTATATGTCACGTAATCCTGAAATCGAGAATTCGGGATCTTTTGTCGCCTACCTTGGCCTAATTCTTCCCCACTGTCACCTAGTTATCGAGGTTGTGGCGCGGGTGCAATATGATGTGCCGGATTGCCTATATCATCTTGCTATGTATCATTATGCTTGTGCATCCCCCCTCAACCCGAGGATCCGGCAATGATGGATCCTCGGGAGTGGAAGGTGAAGCCTCAAACCCCGTATCTACTATGTCAACATCATCGAAAGCTAGATAAGAGAGAGGGGAGACACACTACCCTCGGCCTGGTGGGAAAAAGGAAAAATGTGCTCATAAAATTTTACGTCGCGGGATACAAAAATCTCCTCCGAATCAAGGTCGTATAGTGTCCACCCCTTCTTCCCAAAAGGATACCCTAAGAACACACACTTATGACTACGGCTGACAAATTTATGTGAGGGACGATGGTCGTGGGCATAACACAAACACCCCAAAATTCGAAGCATCGAAAAATCCGTTTTTTTGTGAAATAGTGGCTCATAAGGCGTTTTGTAATTCAAAATACTCGACGGGGTGCGGTTAATTATATATGCAGCTGTCATAACACACTCTCCCCAAAACTTAAGGGGTAAATGACCATCAAACCTAAGGGCTCGGGCAACATTTAGGATGTGTTGATGCTTACGTTCTACCCTTCCATTCTGCTGTGGAGTACCAACACATGAAGTTTCAAAAATAATACATTCTTTACGAAAATAAGGAAGCGATGGCCGAAAGTCGGTCCTATTATCACTACGTACTCGTTTAATTGTCACCTCGAACTGACGAGAAATCAAAGCGACAAAGTTCAGAAAAACACTTTCAACCTCTGTTTTATGTAACAACAAATAAATCCATACCGAACGAGAGTAGTCATCAAAAATGGTTAAAAAATACGTAGCACCACAAGTCGAGGGGGCACTATAGGGACCCCATAAATCACAATGGATCAACTCAAAAATACGTCTAGCTTTAGTGTCACTAAGGGGAAACGGTTCACGGGTCTGCTTTGCCTAAAAACAAATATCACATCCATCTTTATTTAAAATTTTTAAAATGGGAATATTAGGAACCTGGAAAGACCTTTTCTGATGGGTGGCCCAAACACCGGTGCCACAAATCTACAATCTCCATACCATCAATGCCCAGAACCCGAGCCTCTGGAACGCCCACAAACCAAAAAAGTCCATCCACATGCTCTCCCAGTCTAATCAGTGTCCCCGCCCCTCGGTCCTGTATAATACACAAACGATCGGTGAGCTGCATCATACAATTATGATTGTCCAAAAATTGGGATGCTGAAATCAAGTTACAATTTAATCCTGGTACATATAAAACATTCAAAAGTCGTAAATTCCCCGATAAAATAACCGTTCCCGAATGAGTAGCAAACGAGGAACGTCCACCCGGTAACCCAATCGGACAATCCTCAATTGGTCGTAGTTGAATAAATAAAGTTTGGTCACCCGACACGTGGTGAGTTGCTCCGGTGTCAATAATCCACGAGTATTTACTAGTCAAACGATCACGTGATTTAGAGTTCAATAGATCTAAAATTCCCTGCCACTGGGCTGAGTTGAGGTTAGAAAAACCAGCTTGTTCAAATGATGAAGAGAGAACCGAGCTGATTGCGAGCTGAGTCGAGCCACATGCCTCTCCTTTATATCCCGGTACCTGTCCAACGTTGACTGCAGTCACCCGTACCTTACTTGCAACAGCTGTCGGTCCTCCTCCTAGAGAACCACCGGCAGCCCGTTGAATAGCTCTCGGCCTAGGACTCCTCCAATCGATGAATCCATGTAAAGGGAAAGAATCATCTTGGTCTTGGGCGGTGCTGTTGCAGTACGAGGAAATCTCCTCGCCGTCGTCCATGGTGTTCTGACGAGGATTGTTGTTTGTCTGAAGGCGGAAATTCAGCTTTCGGTCTACGTCCGGCGTCTGTAGATCACTGGATCTTCCATGCGATATCTCTTCTTGTGTCAAAGTCTGACAAGGGCGATCTAGGCCCGTCATATCTCCATTTCTACCCGCAGCCATAGTCGATCGAGAGGACAACTGAAGGCTTGGTGGTAACTCCTGTATCAAGGTCTGGTATGGTGATAATTCATTCTCCGGTGCAGTCACTCTATCCATGGTGGTCCTGCCAAGGAAGAACGAACTCTTTTTTTTTTAGGAACCTGGCTCTGCTACCATGTCAAATTTCGGTCAATTTATTCGTCTCTTTTCATCAATCACAGGTACAAATATATAGCCACTCTCAGGGCTTCCATAATTCTACATAATGACTAAACTACCCTTAATAATTAAATACAATCAATAATACCCAATACATCATAGTCGTAATAAAGAGTTGTTTCAAGTCACGAATTCTCTGAATCATAGATCCCATCATCGAGTTATCTTCTTCATCGGAGTTGATTATGGCAATGCAAATTGAAGAATCAGATTCCACAATTAGTCTCCCACTCCAAATTCTTGCCACCTCTGCAATATTATCAAATATAAATATTTTTAACCTTTTCGAACGAGGTAAAGGGCTTGAGTACTTTAAAAATGGCAGTTGAACCTTAAGCTGGAGTGTGAATGTTTCATTCTCTAAGAAATGAAGACATTTTCAGCCTTTTGGTATAATAACAGACTTATTGAAAGAATGTTTTCCGTACCTTTCATTAATCGGTAAACATTACATTTATAGGTTACAATATCTACTGAGTATCCTAACTGAATATCAAATCAAATCTGCTAACTAATTACAAAATATTCTAGAATATATTACATTAATTATATTAATTACAATATATTCTATCACACCCCCTCAATCGAAGCGGGAGGTTCTCGAATGCTGAGACTGGTGCGAAATTCTTCAAACAGAACGAGTGGAAGCCCCTTCGTAAAAATGTCGGCAAGCTGATATCGTGAAGGGACATGATGAACACGGACCTCTCCCCGTGCAACCTTCTCACGCACAAAATGAATATCCATCTCGACATGCTTGGTGCGTTGATGTTGGACCGGATTGCCGGAGAGATAAACGGCACTAATATTATCACAATACACAAACGTGGCCCATGTGACCGGACAATGAAGCTCGAGGAGTAAATTACGCAACCAACATGACTCCGAAACAACGTTTGCCACTCCCCGGTACTCGGCCTCGGCACTCGATCGGGACAAAGTGGGTTGCCGTTTAGACGACCAGGAGATCAAGTTATCACCCAAAAACACACAGTACCCAGACATCGAACGGCGTGTATCCGGACACCCGGCCCAATCTGCATCTGTATAAGCGACGAGATTCGTCACAGGCAACGAATAAAGGTGGAGGCCAAAATGGAGCGTGCCCTGAATATAGCGAATGATGCGTTTCAAAGCCTGCATATGCTCAACCCTAGGGTCATGCATGTGAAGACATATCTGCTGTACTGCATATGAGATATCCGGGCGCGTAAAGGTGAGATACTGCAAAGCTCCGGCAAGACTGCGGTAGAGAGTGGGATCCTCAACGGGAGGGCCAGACGAAGCACTAAGCTTGCCCTTAGTATCAACCGGAGTAAGAGCAGGCTTACAATTACTCATACCTTCGCGATCAACAATCTCACGAGCATATTTGCTCTGGGATAAAAATAGACCATCCGGATGGCGGGCGACGCGAATGCCGAGAAAATAATGCAAAGGACCCAAATCCTTCATGGCGAACTCCGAGCTGAGACTGCCAATGAGCTTCGTACGAAGTGTGCTAGAGGAAGTGGCTAAGATAATATCATCCACGTAGAGGAAGAGGTACGCCATATCTGATCCATGCCGGTAAATAAACAGTGACGTGTCGCAAATGCTGTTCGTGAACCCAATGGACAACACATAGTCAGCGAACCGTTTATACCACGCCCGGGGGGCCTGCTTCAAGCCGTAAAGAGACTTTCGTAAACGACACACATAATCTGGATGAGCCGAGTCACGGAAACCCATAGGCTGGTGCATATATACCTCCTCCATCAAATCGCCATGTAAGAATGCGTTCTTAACATCCAACTGCCTGATATCCCAACGTTTAGATAACGCCAGACTAAGTATTGTACGAATGGTAGCCGGCTTGACCACCGGACTAAAAGTCTCCCCACAATCCACGCCAACCCGCTGAGTGTTGCCGTCACCTACAAGACGAGCCTTATGCCGCTCAAACGAACCATCAGATTTTTCTTTATGATTAAAAATCCACATAGAACGAATGATATTAACACCCGGAGGACGGGGGACTAAATCCCACGTCTTATTATTAATAAGAGCAGTAAACTCGTCGTTCATGGCCATTTTCCAATTCGGATCCCGGAGAGCCTCTAAGGGAGTACGGGGAATAGGGGATTTAGTGGCCGTGAGGTGAAACGCAGCATTGGACTGATATTTCGGATTGGGTCGATAAATGCCATGTTGACTACGGGTAGTGGGCCGAGAAGGAGGTGAAGGTGGGTGGACAGCAGGCTGGACGGGAAGCTAGGCTGGGGGATCAGCAGGCTAGTCGGTTGGCTGTTGGAGGAGTTAGGCTGGAGATAATGCGTTGGGCTGGATATTGGCATCATTGGGCTGAAGCAGATGATGGGCCAAGGCTGGAGAAATACCATGGTCCAAAAAATCAAAAGAGTCGGCTGATGGGCTGTTTAATTTAGAAAAGGGAAATTGGGTTTCATCAAACCGAACATGGCGACTCGTATAAATTTTGTGATTGGATAAATCATAACAAATGTATCCCCGGTGGTCAAGTGGATATCCCAAAAACACGCAAGGTGTAGACCGAGGTTGGAGTTTGTGGACTGTGGTGGACGGAAAGAGCGGGTAACACAAATAGCCAAAAACTCGAAGGTGATCATACGATGGGTCTTTGTGGTATAAAACTTGAAGCGGGGAGGCATGATTTAATAACCGACTTGGTAAAATATTTAGGAGGTAAGTTGCCGTTTGTAACGCATACGGCCAGAAGGACGAGGGCATTGATGCATGGGTAAGGAGAGTACGGATGACATTATTGATCGATCGGATTTTACGTTCAGCCTTACCATTTTGAGATGACGTATGGGGACAGGACAAGCGAAAATTTATGCCACGTGTTGCACAAAAATCACGAAACGGGGTACCGACATATTCACCACCATCATCACATTGAAGATTCTTAATAGGACGTTCGAATTGGGTGACGATATGTGACTGAAGTTTCGAGAAGTAGTGTAAAACTTGTGATTTTTTCGCGATAGGAAAAGTCCATAAATAATTGGAAAAGTCATCTAAAAATAAGACGTAATAACGATGACCCAAAGTACTTGGAACTGGTGAAGACCAAATGTCACTATGAATAATATCAAATGGACTAACCGTAATCGAGTGCGATCGAACAAAAGGCAATTTAACATGTTTACCAAGAATACATGACTGACACGTAGTCGAAACAGAATTACGAGTACAATCAATAAATTTATTTTGCCTAAGCGAATTTAAAATAGACACGCCCGGATGACCCAACCGGTCGTGCCAAAGAGACGCAGCAAGGAAGGCTGACGGTTTATTGAAACTGCTTGACGAAATGGGATAAAGATCACCGGCACTATTACACCTCATTAGACGCGTCCGGGTCTGCATATCATGCACAGAAAAACCAAAAGGGTCAAAGATAACATAGACGTTATTATCAGTGGTGAATTTTCTGACGGAAACGAGGTTCTTAATGAGGTGAGGGGAGTAAAGCACGTTGTTTAGGGACAGTGGGGGGTGGGGGGGTTTTAACGAAGCTTTACCGTAACCGCGAACTGGAATCGAATGGCCACTACCGACTGTAATAGAAGAATTATTGCTCGAATTAATAAAAGACGAGAGATTACCTTCCGATGAAGTCATGTGTGCCGTGGCACCTGTATCCATGTACCAATTTGGGTCCGGAGGTGAGAGACTCATTGTGTGCATTGCAGCTGCTATATCCGTTGGATAAGAACCTGCTGCATAGGCTTGATGAGAACCTGCTGGACGGGACCCTAGGATGCCGGAATTCTGCTGCGGCGGCGGACGGGCATACGGTGGACGGGTGGGATACGGAGATGGTGGCGTGGCCCATGGGGGAGGGTACATGGCCCACCATGGGGGCTGTTGCCATTGCTGGTATACCTGCTGATGTTGTCGAAAATTTATAAAACCTATACTACCATGCAAAACCCACCGGCCGAACCGGGTAGTTGCTAGTAAAGTTGGATTCTAGACCCGTGACCTCCATTTCCGCTGAAAACGCCATTGCCGCCGAGGGGAGCTTGAGGAGACGCAGACCCAATGGACTGTCCCTTATTACCCCCGTTCTTCGTTTTCTATGGGCGGCGCCGATTTGGCGACGGAGCCTGGCGATCGGAAATGGCAGCAAGTGCCGCCGCCGATGAGTCGGATTTTTCCCTCTCCCTTATCGTGGTTTCTTCCAATGCTAATTTGGACCGAACCACAGCAAATTGAGGCAAATTCTTCTTGTTTTGAAGAACGGTGACGAAATTCGCATACTGTTCTGTCAAGCCCGACAACAATTTCAACACGAGCGCTTGATCAGAAACCGGAGCATCCACGTTCTTGAGTTGATCGGATAGAGATTTCAGGCGATTGCAGTAATCACCAGTGGAGGAAAAATCTGACAATAAGACATTGGAGAGCTCCTTATTGAGATACAAGGCACGGGAACTCCGGTTGTCCTGAAATAATGCCGCCACACTCTTCCATGCATTCTCAGCAGTGTCATCCTCTACAAGGATGGTGGTGAGAATATCCGATGAGACCGTAGCATAAATCCACTGAAGCACGGCAGCATCGAGGCGATTCCAGAGAGGACGATCCGCAGCTTTGGCCTTAAGGTAGGCCTCGCGATCAGCCCCATCCGCCGGAGGAAGGATGTGGTGGATAACGTCATGAACCCTAGCTTGGACCTTGAAGAGGGCTGCCCAGCTATTGTAGTAAGCCGTTTTCGTATCCAGAGTGATCGGGATAAGAGCCTTTACATTAGAAATGGAAAGGGCAGGGTGAAATTTGGTAGTTTCCCCCATTTTTCCGGCGAGTGGGAGGAGTTGACGGAAAAAGATGAGTGCACAAAGGGAGGTGCGGCTGTGAATAGAGAAAAAAGAAAGGAGCGGAAGCGATATCGAAAAACCTAGTTCTCTGATACCATGAAAGAATGTTTTCCGTACCTTTCATTAATCGGTAAACATTACATTTATAGGTTACAATATCTGCTGAGTATCCTAACTGAATATCAAATCAAATCTGCTAACTAATTACAAAATATTCTAGAATATATTACATTAATTATATTAATTACAATATATTCTATCACTTATGACTCTAAAGTTTAGGTTATCTGATTAACATCTCCAGTCATCCCGTGTGACGGAGGGAATGGAGATATTTGTGGTTAGAGTTTAACCACTCTTACCCTTATCTTAACCAAAAGGGTGATGATATATACACTTTCAAATTGCACGCCATATATCACTCCAACATTTTTAATCATTAACTATGATGCTGCATATATTTATCAGTATGTTCTACCCTTAGATCAATGAAGAAAATTATAGGTAGTGAACATATCATTTCTCTTAAAAAAATGAGAGAGGTCGGAGGTAGGTAGGGTGAGTGGGGGTTTGAGGGAAAATATATTTTTTAAGCAGAAAAAATTCAGGAGGGGTGGGCCGGAGCAAGGATTGTTACGTATTTTATAGTTTTGATGATTTTTATGCCAATTGATATAAATGCAAGCAAAAAAATATTTAGATATTCATGTATAAGTTTTCAATAGAGTCTGATATTGTATCGGTCACTCATACAAGCACTGTAATAGTCATCTGATAGGTTTTTAGTAGATTAGGACAGTCAGAATCTTCTAAGTCAAAAATTCAGTGAAAGTGAAGATCAGAATTGAACATTGAAGGCTAAAGGAATTAACAAATTTAGTATTAAGACTGAGGAGTTGAAGATTGTGGGATCAAACTCATATAAGAATACTAAACATTGAGATTATAAAGCTATAATTCGGTTAAGTTGTAATGACCTGGAATAACTTTATAAGTATTGTTATGAAGGCTTGAAGTTAATATGACGTGATGGAAACTTCAAGTATCAGTGATAAAAATGGTGTATTGTGCTCTCACAATAAAAAATCAGAGATATTAAGTAAATTCAAAAGTTGAATCAAGATTCAAATGAGCTATATAAATCGGATGAGAAGACAAGTTCAGCTGTGATGTTAATTCAACTGAGCAAAATCAGATTTGAAGAATTCAGCTGAGCAAGATCATGCTTGAACTATTCAGCTGTGAATAAATTCATATAAGAAGAAATTATATCTAAGCTGAAAGGTACAAGTTTAAAAGTAAATCTTGATAATTTACCTCACGGATATTGTTAAGGATAAGGATATTTCTGAAGTGTTTGATCAAGTTTTAATCAATGGATAAACTTAAATTTTGGAGAGTAAAATCAGCATCCAAAATTTTAGAAAATTTGATTGGCCGGCAGTCCGGCATTGTCAGAGGGACATTGTACGCGCAACAAAATCAATCTGAATCGGAATTTCAGAGAGTAATCAGGGATTATCCTAAAACGGCTAAAATTCGAACATGCAATTTGAATTTAAAAACGTTGGGATCACATCACTATAAACATGAGACTCATGAACAAAAGCAAGAAGAAGAATTACGAAGCAACCTATTGCTCTATTGAATTTCCTGCTCACAAGAATCTCTGAAAATCTTCTAAGGCATTTCAAAGAAATATCCAGATACTCAAGTGCTTCTAATATTCAAATACTCAAAGAATTATCCAGAAGCAATACTTGAAGAAAAATCATTGATCATACAAATCTATATCCAGATTATTGCTCAAAGGAATCTCAAGATTCAAACAAACAACACTTTGTCATACGAAGTTCTTGAATCTGTGAAATAGGTGAGATGCTATGAAGGACAGAGAATCAGTGAAACACTTCAAGGCGTGAAGGACTGAAGCAGCTGAATCAGGAAATTGAGTAAAAGTTGATTTTGTGGTGGAGCTGTTGAAGAATTGTTACTTCCAAGGAACAACATAGCTATTTTTGTGAAGCAGCTGAGAGAGATGTCAAGGAAAAATAGTTCAAATTGTGAAGTTGAGGGTTCAGTCAGGGACAATCAATCACTATTGTATCAGTGTAAAAACA
The DNA here is from genome assembly GCA_036785695.1 of Gentiana straminea. Taxonomy (NCBI): domain Eukaryota; kingdom Viridiplantae; phylum Streptophyta; class Magnoliopsida; order Gentianales; family Gentianaceae; genus Gentiana; species Gentiana straminea. Next base: position 11,505,184 of record JAVUPR010000265.1, read on the forward strand.
CATTAGTGAATTCCTCCAACATCACAAGAGAATAGTGGACTAAGGGATTACACCACCCTGAGCCATTATAAATTTTCTGAATATTATATTTCTGCATTTACTTTCCTGCCGAGTAGTATGGATCACTTAATCAGCATAACACTTAAACAACCCACCTGATTTAACAAACAAATTTTGCATAAAGCTTTCTTCGTTTCACTCTAGATTCAACTTTAAAAGTTTTTAAAGTTAACAAGTTCATTCACCCCCTTTGAAATTGTTCATGTCTTTTCAAGTGACCAACAATTGGTATGAGAGAAGTGTTCCCACAATCAATATCACTTGTTGAAACACTGCTCTAGATCTGATTTTGGATATATCCAATTTTCAAATATGTTTTCTCAAAATCTGCATAATGAATTACAACACTTAGTCACAAAGATTGATACATTCTTAATCCATAAGTTTGATGAATTGAAAATGCGAATGCAGGCACACCTGAAAATGACTCATGAAGAGATGATGAGTGTGACCACATATGGACCCATCCAAATCATGAAAGCAAACATTGATGTTGCAAGTGCAGGGATTATGCAAGCGGTGCCAAATACAAAGTCTGAGTGGACTACAAAAGAAAGAAAAAGAGCTAATCTAGACAATGTGGCCAAGGACATAATTCTAAAGGCTTTGGATAGTTCTATGTTCTTAAAGATCAAAGAAAGAAAACTGCAAAGGAGATATGGGACAAACTAATTCTAGTTTGTGAAGGCACTAAGGCTATCAAAGAGAATAAGTTAACAGTGGCAACATAGAAATTTGAGACTTTCAAGATGAAATTTGGTGAAACCATTGATGAAATAGAAGCAAGATTCTCACATGTTCTGGATGAACTAAACAAACATGAAAAATCTTATATCCAGAAGGAGATATTTGTTAAGATTCTCAGAGGATTGCCTGAAGAATGGTCAATGAAGACCACTCCCTTTTGATCTTTTTTTTTTTAACTGAGTAGTCATGAATACTAACTCCTTTATTTGGAATAAGAAGATATGCAAGTTGAAGATGAGTTGGATGATGAACTTGAAGAGCAAGCTTATGAATGGAGTTGTGAAGTTCTTTGTGTTTCAGCGGTTTTCTTTTTAATCAAGTTGAGTTATGTGATTTCATTTTGATAGCATCATTAGTTGTATTTCGGTTGAGTTGTTTAATGGAAGACCTTGAGAGTCAATTTCCCGAGTCTCTTACTTGTTTCTTTTCTTCCCTGCGTTTTTAATTACTCTAATATGAATGATGCTTACGTGAAATTTAAAGTTTATTCCAAATGCCATGTGCCGAACGTTTATTTTTCGGATAAGAACTTGATATCCGGGACATAGTATTGAGAGAATAGAATTAAGAAATTATGGTTTATTTTATTCACACTTTGAAAGAATGGTATTACAAGTGTATATATAGTACAAGGACTATGATACTACAATTAGTACAGAATATATAGTCATTAATACATGATATTCACAATAACTACCTAATATTCACATAATATTCACTAATACCACCCCTCAAGTTGGACGAGGGACGAGACCTAACTTGTCACGCTGATGTTGGAAAGCCGGGCGGTGAAGAGGCTTGGTTAGACAATCAGCCAGTTGATCAGACGCGTTGACATGAGCAATGCGCAGAGAACCACGTTGAACTTGATCACGAATGAAGTGATAATCAATTGCCACATGTTTCATACGGGAATGGAAAACAGGATTGGAACAAAACTGTGTAGTGCCAAGATTGTCACAATAAATCACTGGTTGAGCCGACAGAGTAAGACCAAGGTCTTTCAAAAGGAAGGTAAGCCAACTGATTTCGGCTGTAGCAGCAGCAACGGCTCGATATTCCGCTTCAGTGGATGAACGAGCAATGGTGGTTTGCTTTTTCGAGCTCCAGGAGATAGCATTTCGGCCAAGGTAAATCACATGAGCACTTGTAGACGCATAATTGTCTTTATCACCACCCCAATCAAGCATCGGTAAACGCATGAAGAGTAAGGGGGAATGTCGATATAATTGAATACCATAGTTAGTCGTACTCAAAGAATATAACGGCGTACGCTTGACATAACCCCAATGACTATCGGTGGGAGAATGCATAAATTGCGACAGCTTTATTGACGGCGAATGCAATGTCGTGGCGAGTAAATGTAAGATATTGAAGATCGCCAACCACCATACGATAAGTAGAAGGATCATCCGGGGTGTGCCGGCAGTGGACTTTAAATCGAAATGTCCACCGGTAAAGGCGTGGCTACGTAATTCGCATGTTGCGTATTAAGCTTGGTGAGTAATTCACCATGTAGCGCCGTTGAGAGAGAATAATGCCGTGGAATTGCGAATGATTTCAATGCCAAGAAAGTACGCAAGTTCGCCAAGATCCTTGAGGGCGAATTTGGCTCCCGCAGTTTTAATAAATTTTTCCAACGCAACCGAATCATTTCACGTAACAATCGATCATCGACATAGACAAGAACATAAAGTAACACATTCCCGTAATTAAAAATAAACAAGGACGTATCGCATGAGAATTTCGAAGTGGGACGCCAATAAGAAGCGTTTAAGTTCTCATACCTGTGCCCCTGGGGCTCGTTTTAAACCATAAAGCGCCTTGCGAAGCCTCGCAAATATGATTAGGACGTGTAGAATCAACAAAACCCGCCGGCCGGGCCAAGTAAACAAATGCCTTCCCGTAGTGACCCCGCAAGAACGCATTATTAATATCCACCGTCCGAGAGACCACCCCCGCGTTAAAGCCGTGTAAGAACAACTCGAATAGTGGGGGCTTAACAACAGGATCGAATGTCTCGGAATAATCGATGCCGGGCGTCGAGTAAAGCCCTTAGCCACGAGGCGAGCCTTGTGGCGATCAATAGAACCATCAGATGTCGTTTCAACCGAAAAATCCATTTTGAGCCAATGATATTAAGAGACGGGTCATAGGGCACAAGATCCCATGTGTGATTACGGACCAAAGCATCATATTCCTCCCGCATCGCGTTTCTCCATCGGGGAATTTTTAGAGCCTCGCGTGATGGAGGTGGGTTCGGTATCACGGGCCGGGGAGGGCGGGATATGAGTATGAAGATTGAGTTTTTGAATTGGGCGATAGATATTATTCCGAGAGCGGGTACGCATAGAATGAGTGGGGGGGGGGGGGGGGGGGGGGGGGAGAGGAGGAGGACGAGGTTGGGGGGGGGTCTTCGGCCAAAGGAGGAGGAGGAGAAGCAAGAGGGTGTGGGAGGTGGTGTGGGAAGCCGCCGATATGTATGGAGTAGGAGAAACAAGAGGAGTGGGATGGGACACGTAGGGAAACACGGTCTCAACGAATTTAACATGGCGGGAAACATATAGGCGGGAGGTACCTGGGTCGTAGCAGAAATAGGCGTGTTGAGTGAGAGAGTAACCAAGGAATATACAAGGTTTGGACCGAGGTTCAAGTTTATGAGAGGTGTATGGACGAAGCCATGGATAGCACAGTACCAAAGACACGAAGCTTTTGATAGTTTGGGGGTTTTTGGAATATGAGTTCATATGGCGATTTCGTATTAAGAACAGTGTAATCATTCGATTAATGAGGTAGACGGCGGTAGCAAAGGCATATGGCCGTAACGTGGTGGGAGAGAGGTAGGCAGAGAGAGGAGGGCGAGACCAAGCTTTCAACAATATGCATATGCCGACGCTCAGAGAGGCCATTATGTTCGGGAGTATGCGGGGGAGTAGTAAAAAGAGAGATGCCGTTAGTGGAGAGGTAATCACGAAGTCCAATAAATTCTCCACCATTATCCGAATACAACACCTTAATTGACTGATTAAAGAATTTCTCCACAATAGCACGAAAGCGAATAAATGTGGGGGCAACATCGGATTTACGAGTGAGGGGGTAAAACCAAATATAGCGTGTAAAATGATCAACCGTAATTAAGTAATACTTAAAACCATCGAGGATAAAACAGAGATGTCCACAAATCCGTAAACAAATATTCAAGGGGCCGGGAAGAGGATAAAGTAGATAAATGAAAGGGAGTTTATGACTCTTATTTTCCAAACAAGGTAATAAAAAGTGTGACAAAGATGAGACAAAGTAGTCTCTAAATTAAACATACTAAGAATTTTATTAAAAATTTGAGAAGCTGGATGGCCCAAACGTTGGTGCCAGATGCTGGACAGTGCTTTGGTGGATGCAAAGGCAAGCAGGGGTTGATTGGGCCACTCATAGAGATCATTCCTAACTGGACCACGGAGAAGAGGTTGATTCGTCTGTAGGTCCTTCACAAGAAATTCAGTGGGTAAAAATTCAATAGATAAATTATGAGAGCGACATAACTGAGAGATGGACAATAAATTTTTAGACATTGCAGGAACACAAAGCACATCACGTAAATGAAAAGATTTGGAGGCGAGATAAAGGAAGAGAGGTAGAACAAGATGCGTGATATTAAGCCCCTTACCATCACCAACCATTATGTCATCGTAACCTAGATAAGGAGTGTGGAGCGAGAGATTCGGAGATCATTTGTAACATGATGAGTGGCGCCACTATCAAGAAGCCATGGCCGAGTATCGAGGAAGTAGTGCAGGCCGAGCCGCAAGATGAGCTTGGTGCCGAGTGGGGAAGCGGTGGACGGTTTCCTTGAGAAGCACTAGCTTGGAGTCGTTGAATTTGAGGACAAAACTTAGCCGAGTGTCCTTGAGTGTAGCAGTATTGACACTTACCGAGGTAGGGGCGTTTGGGAGAGTAGTTTGGGGAGTAGTTGCCGGTTTGAGCATGGGGGCGAAAGCGGAGGCCGAGCGGGTTGGGGCCGGGAGTAGTTGCGCCGCCTTTGCCGAGAGGGCCGTGGAGAGGCCGAGTTACGCCACCAGAGGAGGTCGGGGTAGGAGAAGGCCGGTGCCGAGAGGTAGGTGGACGGTAGGCGCGGGGTGAGCCGATGCCGTCTTTGGGGTGAAATTGGCCGGCGTGGAGGAGTGTGTTTTAGAGACCTTAAAGTTCAACAGCTTTCTTATGCAATTCTTCGAAAGAAATAAGAGTGTCACGTGCTTGCAATCGCTCGAGCAATATCCCGATACTCATCACCAACGTTTTCCAAAATTAAATCAATTAAATCCTCATCATCCATGGGTTTATCAAGCGAGAGATAATTCGTCAGCCTTGTTCTTAACCGCATACATAAATTCAGAGATAGATTGTGACCCACGTGTCATTGATTTTAGGGTATCTTTAACAGTTCGAATACGACCCCTAGATGCCTTAGCATACGTATTTTTCAAAATTTCCCATGCTTCACGAGATGTAGTAGCTTTACGAAGGAAAGAGACTACCTGAGGAGTGCACGCAGCAATGATGGTATGAAGGAGAAGACTGTCCTGACGTTTCCACGTTGTGTAGTCGGGATTCACCTTAGTGATGCCGTCGGCCTGCACTGTTTTTGGTGGGGGAGTTTTGGTGCCATCAACATAACCAATTAAATCGTAGCCAACAAGAAGAGGTTCCATTTGCAAGATCCAAATACCATAATTCGTAGAGTCGAGTTTGATCGGAGTTTGTGTGGCGAGTTGAAGGTGATGGGGGAGGAGTCGGCCATTGGAGAGGAGCTTGGAGAGGACGAAGAATCAAGCAGGAAGAAGGAGAGAGGATCGAATAGAAGAGAGGCGGCCTAGGGTTTGAAAAAAATAATTGGAGAAGTGGCGATGCAAGAGTTTACTGAGGCTCTGATACCATATTGAGAGAATAGAATTAAGAAATTATGGTTTGTTTTATTCACACTTTGAAAGAATGGTATTACAAGTGTATATATAGTACAAGGACTATGATACTACAATTAGTACAGAATATATAGTCATTAATACATGATATTCACAATAACTACCTAATATTCACATAATATTCACTAATACATAGCGCTACACTAACACTAGATTTTAATGTTTATTCAATTTGGCATTTAAGCTCTTTATAATACATTTTTAACAAGTTTTAAAATATTTACACCATTTTTTTGTTGGGAAACTTGAAAAATATGCCTAAAAAGTTAAAAATTGGAAAAATATGCTCCAAAAGTAAACATTTGAAACTATGTCTGTGTTCGACACATGAGCGACGCACACGTGACACACGAGACACGCATGACCACTGCGCGACGCACGCGCGACGCATGAGTGACGCACGAAGCACGGATGCGTCGAGGCATATTTTGTCAAATTTTTACTTTTCGGGCATAGTTTCTCAAGTTTCCCTTTTTGTTTTCATTTACACCTTTTAAAATAAGGTAAAGTCTTTTCGCACCTAACATCTTTAGTTTTATCATTTAATTTTTTCACTAATTGATTCAGACTCAATTTAAGACAGGATGTTGATTAGTTTACAGACTACATTTCAGTCAGAAAGTACCAACTGTGTTTCCGAGTCTCCGACCGATATTGAGTCTAGAAAAACCAACATCCTGACTCAAATTCGATCAGGATAAAAAATATTTAATGACTCAAATTCGGTCAGGATAAAAATTATTTAATGACTCAAATTCGGTTAGCATGATTTTGATTAGTACGGACCAAATTTCCGTCAGGAAGCATGGATTGTGTTTTTTACCAATATTGAGTTTAAAAAAAACTAATATTCTGACTCAAATTTGGCGGGAAGAAAAACTATTTTATTTACCAAAATTCGGTCAAGATAACGTCTGGACGTGAAAAAAAAAAAACCATTTTATACCACACATCCAAATTTTCTAGAAGAGGAAAAACATTACACTTCATTTTTTTAAATTTTTTTTTTTTTTTGAGAACTAAGTACACTTCATTTTGGTTGTATTTGTTTGGAATCCAGTCATACAACAGTATTCATTATCCTCAGCCTCACAGTTATGCCATGGCTATGTGCTTCCACCAGTCTTCACCGATCATCCCTCAACTTTGGATATGAATTTCACTCCTCAAAAGCTCAAATACCATTTTCCACTCTCAATTTCTACTTGAATTTTCCACCCCAAGCTTTCCATTTTCTAAGCAATGGAAATAGGACTTTCGTTTGTTCTCGTAATGGAAAAAGGCACCATCTAAGTTCTTTTTCTTCTCCAGGAAAAGAGCCCCATCAACTTTATCAAGCAACTGAGAATGCGGATTCTTCTTCTTCTTCTTCTTCAAATAGCGACGCCGGTGATAAGAATGATGATGCTTATCTTCAAGCCAATAGCAGCCCAAGTTTATTATCCTTTTTCTGCCCTCTACTCAAACTTTTCTCCGTAAGTTTGTATTTATCATTTGCGATTATGATTTGAGCTTCAAACAACCGCATTTTTTTTTTTTTTTTTTTTTAAAAAGGAGAAAAATTGAACAGGCCATTGCTGAGATTGTTTACTTTCGTGCTTATTCAGATGGCAAACATTTTGTTGAACTACTCAAATAGATTTGAGTAAAGTAAAGCATTTATTGGTCCCATTTGGTATCTTTTTTTGCCTAGATTATGCTGTTGAGCTGGTGTATTTGATTTTTGTCACTAATATGTATATATGTATATGTCTATGTTGTTAAATTCGAAAGCGTGCTTGATTTTACAGGGAGGAGATCCATCTCAAGGTCGCAACTATTTGCTGGAGGTACTGTTTCAGGATAGCTTTTGTTCAACTAGATTATGGATTATTGTATATATTCATGATTTTGGTCATTGGTTTGCTATTGGAAGCAAATAAATCAGAATGTAAGAAAAGCACCACGAAGAACCACTTTAGATGTGGAGATTATTCCACTTTAGTCGCGTATTCGTTTTTTTTTTTTTTTGGGGGGGGGGGGGGGGGGGGTGGGGGTGGGGCTGACAAAGGTTTATATCTTCTTTTGCAAATACAGGAAGTAGCATCTTCATTATCTACATTAGCTAGGCTTCCTTGGGGCTCAAGATCCTTATTTGATACTAGTCAATTGGCTGATAGAGTAGAACCCGTAATGAGGTTGCAGATTTTTGAATTCGGTTAGTCTCCTCCTGTTTAAAGAAGTTATGAAACATTTTGAAACTGAGAGTGCTGTCTTTACATTCTAAGCTCTAAAGAAACCCTTAAAACTTACTATATAGTAAAGCTTTCATATACCAGAATCATGGAAAACTATTTTAAAAACTGCCCTTAGTATAATTTAAGCTCTAGTTAAGGATGTGTACTTTCGAGTAGCTTATGCTTTGTAAATGACTGAACTCTTCTTGACTATCTGCAGAGGCGTGTCCATTCTGTAGAAGGGTTCGAGAGGCTTTGACTGAGCTAGATCTGTCAGCAGAGGTTGTTTGTTGTTTGACCTCTAGCTTAGATAAATCGTTTTTATGTATGTATTGTGTATGTATGTATATACCTAAAATGGCGTATGTATATACCTAAAATGGCGTACTGAGCTGATGGAGCCAGGTATTTTTTGGTATATAAATATATACGAACTCTGAGAACATATAATCTTTACATACTCAGATCGAATGAAACATCTTAGTATATGTATTCGATTCAGAATTTAGATATCTTTGTTCCTAGCAAGTTCTTGTTATTACTTAAAGTCTCACAATTTAGCTGTGCCTTGTGAATTCTTTGGCCAGATCTATCCCTGTCCTAAAGGTTCAGTAAGAAACAGGGGATCGGTCAGAAGAATTGGCGGCAAAGAGCAGTAAGCTTCTTTAAATCTTTTCAAATCTTTGGTGCCTTCTTAATTGTCATATTCATAGATGAAATGATTATTGATACCCTTCCCTGATTTTAGTGTTTATTACATTTTAACTTCTTACATTGCTAGATTATCACATTTATGCTCTAATTCCACGGGGTACTTTTCCAGGTTCCCTTTACTGGTTGACCCAAATACTGGAATCTCTCTTTATGAAAGCAGTGAGTAACTTAAGTTGAATGAACAAATCATAGTCTGAAGTTTTTTTTAACCTTTCTCTATGGCGTTTAAAACGACCATTATCACTCAATCATATGCGCTTTATCAGGTGAAATTGTAAAATACTTGTTTCAGCGTTATGGCAAAGGAAGAAGTCCATCTGTTGGCCTCCTGGAAAGGTATTATGCATGTTAAATATTCATTTTTTGTTGGAAGATATATTGCCTTTCACAGGGAAATACTTGTGTGGTGTCTCCATTCGTGTGGAGACACCGTGTGGTTCAATCTCGAACCACACGGTATCTCCACACGAATGGAGACACCACACAAGAATTTCTCCCTTTCACGGTGTTACAGTCTTTAAGCTTTGCATTGTGCAGCACAATTTTCACGGGATGGATGCCAACTCTCCTACGAGCAGGTCGAGGGATGTCATTATGGGAAAGATCTAAGAAAGAAGCACCAGCACAAAAGTTGGAACTTTTCTCGTACGAAAATAACCCAGTAAGAGGATTTTCATTTCACTTAACAAGATTTGTGGGTAAAACCATGCTCATGGTTGCCTCTCTCTCTCTCTCTCTCTAAGTTTGCTAGGATAGTTCGTGAAGCGCTTTGTGAATTGGAGCTTCCCTACATATTACTGAATGTAGGTGAAGGGTCAACACGGATACCCTTGCTTTTCGAGTTATCTGGATCAAAAGAGGTAATAATAATATCATTGGTATCCTTGGTTAAAGACTTCCATTTTCTATATGATATGTTAGTCAATTATCAGTTTGATTATCTATTAAAATACAGATTAAGGTTAAAAATTGACTCCGGGGTATTACGGATTCTTATATTGCCTTATTATTTGCAGGTGCCTTACCTGGTTGATCCTAACACTGGAGAGCAGATTGGTGATTACAAGAGGATTGTGGCTTACTTGTTTCAGACTTATAGTGTTCCTGCTTCTTAATATATGTATATATTAATGATAATAAGCCAAGGATTTCATTAAATTTTTTTACTTTACCAATTTATTATTCAATATCAATACTTTAAATTAATCCTTCACATATATATATCATCTCAAGGAAGAAAAAGACTACAGAAAGAAGATGAATACAGATTTTTCAGCTAAGTACTAGGGCAGCATCACATTCACAGCAATAAGTTGATCTTATAGGCGGGACTTGGCCTGGCCATTTGGAGAACTCTGCATAAACAAAGTTTGAAATTTTTTTTCTCTGATCAAAATCAGCAGTGAAGCTATAGAATGGCAGAAAAAGAAGAGTATTTACAAAGATGAAAGCTTTATTCAGTAAATAGAAACAACGATGTACAAATGCTGCGCGATTTTATGTATAATTTATGATGGATGTGATGGATTTAGATATTATAAAAGATAGAAAGAATGCAGAATTCTCACCAGAGAAGCCCCTTTAGCAGCAGCTCTATCAGCCAAGTATGAGCATGGCTTAAAGAACCCTCCATATATATTTGACCATTCCATCAATCTTGAATATATGTACTTAGATCCAAGGCTATCTGCCCAGAAAAGTATTCCTCCCCTGATCGATCAAAACGAACAAACCCCGTCATGTAGAATATAATTATAGGTTCTGCTGTCTTTAAAAGGTCCTTAGCGGGTTATCAAATGCATCCAAGACAAGGATTACATAGCTAAAAGTGTACAAAGATGTTAATTATCTACCTCCCCATCAGCTTAAGCTTTTTGGTAATTGAACACTAAAGGGCTTTACAAAAAAAAAAAAACTTGATATGATACTAGATGAGGTACAAAGACAAAAGATTATGTGCACAAAAGTATGAATCACCTGTAAGGAGGGAAACCCATGCCCATAACAGAAGAGATGTCAAGATCAGAAGCTTTGACTGCAATGCCTTCATCAAGTACACGGCACATCTCGTTTACCACGGGGAAGAATATCATTTCAACAATATCCTTCTCAGAGAGTTTTGTCAACTAGATGAACATATCCATAAACATAAAATCAGATGGATTCAAGAAAATTATGAGCTATATAGCAATACAAGAGAGTAGAAAGACAGACCTGAGGATCAACCGTAACACCTGAGATTTCTCTTGACTTTTCAATATATTTATGTATTTCGGGATCTGGGATGCCTTTGCGCTTGTCATCATAGACGTAGAACCCTCTGAGGGTAGATTCTCCTGCAAAAAGAGCATGATCAAGTCATACACCGTTTTGAACATTAAAAAATCATCGGTATCCTGACATAAATAGAGTTTACCGGCTCTGTTATCTTCGTGCATCAATGGAATGAGCATTGACTTATATGTCCTTTCAGGATAATTCAAGACAAATTCGCGACCAGTTGCAATTGAAACACCAAAACCAACAAGGTCAAATAATCTGCATTTTTTACATCACAATTACAACCAGAAATTTGAATCAGATAACAAAGTAATAGAGTTTATCTTTACCTGAAAGGACCCATTGGCAAACCGAATTTGGTGATTGCCTTGTCGATCTTATACACATCAGCGCCCCGTTCAACGAGCAACACAGCCGCTTGATGATAAGGGAAGAACATCCTAGTGACTGCAAATCCAGTACAGTTACCAACAACAACAGGTGTTTTCTTTATCTTCTTTCCAACATCCAATAAGTCCACGATTATCTGGGGAGACGTCTTTTCAGTACGAATGATTTCAAGGAGAGGCATTACATGAGCAGGACTGTATTAAACAACAGACACAGAGATATGTTTAAGAAAGATGGCATTTTTTTCATTTCAAAGCTGGAAAATCATACCATCTAAAGGCATTATTCATCACCTAAAAAAATGGGCTCCGACAATCCGGTCTTGAGACTTGGTCTTCTGACCAATCAGGTTCAAGTCGATTGTGGAGGTGTTACTTGCAAGTACACAATGAGCAGGGCAATACTTTTCAAGATCCATGAATATTTGCTGCTTCAAAGCAACATTCTCGATTACAGCCTGAATTTTGATATTGATAACATTAACCCTTCAGGATACACTATAGGCTTTTAATTCTTACAAAGGGAGAAACAAAGAAGACCAACTAAATAACAAGGGTGGATCATTTCCTGTGAAATTGATGCAGTGATTCCTCCTCCAGTGACCTATTACAATGTAAAACACAATTTGTTTTGCATTTGCATGTAAAAGCACACATGTTACCCTGTTGATTCTAAAACACACGTTAAAAAACTCGTGTCTTAAAGTTGTGATAGGTTACTGGAGGGATTGCTGCATGCATTTCACTAAAAAAGGATCTGGATTTCTATATAACCAACTTTACCTCTATGACCATGTCCACATCTCTAAAGCTTTCATAATCCAGGACACCTTTTAGGAGCGAAAAGGTCTTTTCAAACTTCTCTTGACTCATTTTGCCTTTTCTAACTTGACTTTGCAAATTGGCTGAATTAGAAAAAAACAAATGTACATTAGCACATCTCGAATCATAAAATGGTTTTTTTTTTTAATGATCTTGATGATACTATTTTGACCACCTTTTACTCTACTAATCCCTGCCTGGAGGAATTTCTCATTAACTTCTTTCAGTATGACAATATAGTTACTCAGAATCAAGGCTGTTGCTATTCCTGAACCCATTAATCCTCCACCAAGAATACCGACCTTTTTTATTTTCCTTGGGGACAACCCTAAATCAGTTACCCCTGAAACCTGCTTAAAAAGATGTTAGTCTCAACAGAACAGTAATAAACAGTTTCAATCAAGGTTAAGGACTTAACACTGTTTCATTGAGTACGAAATTCAGTTTCAAGATTTTTCGCGCATTCTTAAGATCGTAAAAACCTTTGTTGTTCCACGTTGAGCAAAGAAAATATGGACCAAGCTCTTGCATGTGTCTGAGTGTAGTAAAATATGGAATGCTTCAGCTTCCTGCAAAGATCAAGTTCAGATGACTCTATACAAAAACAGATGCATGTTGATTGAAGTGTGGGAATGGAAGATAAAGCTGGTACACGGACCTTCAATGTCCCAGCATGAGGCCCTGAAACTATACCCTCTTCTATAGTATCAATGCAAATTAATGGATGTGTGAGATTTGGAGCCCGTTTACGCGTTTGAGCTCTCGCAAACTTAAAAATCTCCTTAGCCTCAGCAAGAGACTCTAGCTTCTCCGTCTTGTGCAGACTAGAAACCCAAGGCCTTTTGCCTTCCAAAATATCAAGTGCCCAACGACGAGCAGTGGCTAGCAATTCATTAGGTGAAACAACAGCATCTGCAAGGCCCAAACTTAGAGCTTCTTCCCCTTTTACTGGTTTTGATGTCTATATTTGGCATATTAAAAAAGGCACATGTTATTGGTGTATTATGTAATTCAGCAGGGTAGCTGACCCTGCTGAGTATAAGTCTACTGATGTTTCAGCAGGGTAACTGACCCTGCTGAATATAAGTCTGCTGATAATACTTTTACGTATTATTATTTTTTAATGTGTACAAATGTAACTTTATTACTTTTGATAGGATACTTGAGTATAACCACTCTATTATGTTTGTAACCACCCTATAAAGGATATCTAGGTTGTTATTACTTACTTTTTAGTTTATCTAGGAAAGTTACTTTTTCACTTTATGCTTTATAAGCATGCTTTGTATTTCACCTATTTATACCAACCTTATTGGGTTGAGTTTAATATAAGAGTTAATCTTTTCTCTTAATCTTCTTCTTCTTCACTCTTTCTAAATTTCTTTATGGTAGCAGAGCCCTGAACTTATTTCAGGCAATCGATCTGTGTTCCTAAATTCTGTTATCCCACAATGACAGATACTGAATCTACTCCCTCTTCTCTTTCCTCTCATTCAATGGAGTTGATAATCCATCGCTCCAAATCACCTCTAAAAAATTGTCCGGACCAAATTATGTACCATGGTCTCGGCCTCCGTTTACACTTATGTCTTGGGCAGAGGAAAGAAAGGATACCTCACCGGATCCTCCATACCTCCCACTGACAAAAACTCAAAGGAGTTTGATACATGGGAAACTGAAGATGCCATTGTGAGATCTTGGCTTATGAATTCTATGATAGAAAAAATCGGTTCCAACTTTCTATATGCTAAATCACCCTCTCATTATTTGGAAGAAACTAGTAGTCCTTATACTCTAACGAAGGTAACTATGTTCAAGTTTATGGGCCGAAACTTAAGCTAAGGAATACCGTCCAAACCGGACAAACCAATTAATGAGTACTTCAATGCTCTAACCAATCGTGGGAAGAATATGATCAACTTACAATCAAGGAATGGAAATGCACAGAAGATGCAGACATTCATAACAAGGAGGTGGAAAGAGATAGGTTACTAGACTTCCTGGGAGGTCTAGACACTACTTATGAAGCAGCTAGAGAAAGAATTCTTGCCATATCCCCCTTCCCATCTATTAATGATGCTTTTAGTATTCTGAGAAAGGAGTGCAGAAGAGGAGTAATGCCTATCCCTGGAGGTATACTGCCAACTCCAGGAGGAGTAACATCAGTTTTTAAAGTTTCTGAATCAGATGCTGCTAATGCAGCTTATAACAAATACAAGAGGAGTGAGAATTGGGCTAATCTCCTGTGTGATCACTGTAAGAAGAAAGGTCACCTTAAGGAAAAATGCTGGCTGCTGCACGGTAAACCACCCCATCTTCTCAAAAATCAGCAAGTAAAAACTGGTGATAGAGGCAATGAGCTGAATAAGGCTTATAGTGTTTCTGAACAAAGACAAGGGTTTTCGTAAGAACGATGAACACCCTCCGATGATGTTCAAGCAAACTTCAACCACAAACTCATCGAATCACCTGTTGGAGCAATCGCATACGAAGGTCAAAAATGGATTGTTGACTCAGTGCTACTAGTCATATGACAGTGTGAATTTTCTCGTTTTTGAAACTTTCACAAGTATTGATTCTCATCACCATGTTACTATAGCCGATGGTTCTTCAAAAAGGGTATTAGGAAAAGGTAGAGTTAGACTTCAACCCAACATTACCCTAGAAAATGTCCTCTATGTTCCTAATCTCAATTGTAACCTTCTCTCTCGTCAAAAAGCTTTGTAGAGATAGAAAATGCTCACTAACTTTCGGATACCCATTGTGAGTTTCAGATCCGGAGTCTATGATGAAGATTGGCAAGTGTTAGGAGTACTAAGGGAGGTCCGTACTGTTTCATAGCAAGCTCTCGCAGGAACCAAGAGGATTAAGTGGCTAGTTTAGATTCTAAATGTAACAAAATTATTCACTTACATTTTAGACTAGCCATCCTAATTTTGTGTACTTGAAAAAGTTGTATCCCTCCTTATTTTCTGGAGTTTGTATGGAAAATTTTGAAATGTGAATTTTGCATTCTTGGTAAACAAACTAGAACTGTTTACAAATCTGTTCCCTATACTCCTACTGCACCTTTTGTTCTTATCCACACTGATGTTTGGGGTCCATCTAGGGTCTCAAACCTATCCAAAAAACCATGGTTTGTCACATTTATTGATGACCATTCCAGGACTTCACGGGTATATCTAATGAGCCAAAAACCCGATGTTGCCCATATTCACAAACTTCTACAACTTTGTTGAAACACAGCTTTAAAACCAAAATTCGATCCTAAGATCGACAACGGGACCGAATACTTTAATTCTCAACTTTCCCCTTTCCTTACTGAAAAAGGAATTGTCCATCAATCCTCTTGTACAAACACACCCCAACAAAATGGGGTAGCTGAGAGGAAAAATCGACATCTTTTAGAGGTTGCCAGAACCATGATCTTTACCTATAATGTTCCTGTTTTCTATTGGTGTCAAGCTGTTCTAACTGCCACTTACTTGATCAATAGAATGCCTTCTAGGATGCCGAAATTCAGACCCCTATTGATGTCCTAAAAGGTATCTACCCTTGCACAAAACTTCTATCTCGATATCTCTCTAAAGATATTTGGATGTATCGCTTTTATCCACAATCATAATCCCAACAGAGGAAAACTTGATCCTGTGTCCGTTAAAACCATATTCCTTGGTTATTCTCCTACAAAAAGGGGTATAAATGCTTTGACCCCAAAACACATAAAACCTACATCACCTTTGATGTTACCTTTATTGAGGATCAGCCTTTCTATTCCAAGTCTGAAACTAAACCCACTGAGCAAGACCTACTCACTGAAAATGCTATCACCCTGCCTATTATTGTTGATGCACCCATCATACCTAATGACTCTCATATCCATCAACCTGAAAAGGAGGTTATTATTTACACCGAAAAAATTGGAGACCTGTGCCTGCTGAAACCCCTAATGACTCACATATCCACCCCCCATCCAACAACCCGATTACTCATCTACTTTACCTACTTCCTCTGAATCACATACTGACCTTCCACCTCCCATTATTAAGCCTGAGCTACCTATTGCCCTTAGAAAAGGTAGGAGAGAATGCACTCAACACCCTATTCAGAAATTTGTGGCCTATAGTAAAGTCTCACCTCCTTACCAAGCATTCTTGTCTAATATTGACACTTATAGTATCCCTAAATCCATTGAACATGCCTTGAGTCATCCTAATTGGAAACATGTCGTTTTTGAAGAACTCGTCTCGCTTTAGATAAAAATCATACTTGGGATTGTGTTCCTAGACCACATGGGAGTGAGACCAAGTAGGGTGTGTGATGGCTCTTTACCATCAAACACAACCCGATGGTACCATTAACAGTACAAGGCAAGGCTAGTTGCAAGGGGTTTTACACAAACTCAAGGGATTGACTTTAATGAAACATTTGCTCCAGTGGCAAAGCTAAACTCTGTCAGAATCTTGATTTCTATTGTCATTGTCCCGAATTGGCCCCTCTATCAAATGGACATTAAAAATGCCTTCTTAAACGGGGATTTGAAAGGGGAGGTCTATATGCACTATCCCCCGGTTTCATGCTTAAACCCAACCATGTTTCGAAGTTAAACAAAGCAATCTATGGATTAAAGCAATCTCCAAGGGCCTGGTTTGAAAGGTTTACCAAAGCTATGAAGGAAGCAACTTATCATCAAGGGCATAGTGATCATACAATGTTCTACAAACATGATCAGTCTGGCAGGGTCACTATCCTCATTGTATACGTTGATGATATCATCATCACAGGAAATTCAGAGGAAGAAATCTGCTCCTTGAAGTACTTTCTGAAACAACAATTTGAGGTAAATGATCTAGGAACACTAAAATACTTCCTTGGTATTGAAGTTGCTAGGTCATCCAAGGGTATCATACTCACTCAAAGGAAATATACTATGGACTTACTATCTGATTATGGCATGTTGGGGTGCAAACCTGTTAGTACACCCCTTGATAATACTGTAAACTTTGGAAAGGATGATAGTGGTCCAGACATTGAAGCTGAAAGGTATCAGAAACTTATAGGAAGATTAATCTACTTATCTCATACAAGGCCAGACATATCCTTTGCTGTTAGCACACTCAGCCAATTCATGCATTCACCAAAGGAAATACACTACAATGCTGCAATCAGACTCTTAAGATTTTTGAAAGTGGAATCCAGGAAAGGGTATACTATTCAAACAGAGAAGGAAATACCGTAATTGAGGCTTATGTGGATGCCGATTGGGCAGCCGCAATATTGATAGAAAATCAACCTCCGGATGGTGCATTTATGTCTTTGGAAATCGGTTTCTTGAGAAGAAGAAAGAAACAAATCCGTGTGGCTAGAAGTTCGCCGAGGCCGAGTACGGTGGCAATTGCGTATGTATGTGTGAGATATTACGGGTACAAAAACTTATGAGGGAACTAAGACTTGTTATATCTACTCCTACTTGCCTATACAAAGGATGTCAATCCGCTATCGAGATCACTAAGAATCCCGTACAACATGACAGACAAAACATATTGAGATTGATAGACACTTTATCAAAGAGAAGATGATGAAGGGAGAGATTCTTCTATCTTATCTCAACTCAAAAAATCAAGTAGCTGATATGTTCACCAAAAGTCTGCCTAGCACCTCCCTACTAAAGTGTATCGACAAGCTTGGTCTGCTAGATATCTACATCCCAGCTTGAGGAGGAGTATTGGTGTATTATGTAATTCAAACAGGTAGCCGACCCCGCCGAGTATAAGTAATCGATGTTTCAAACAGGTAACCGATGTTATCGATGTTTCAAACAGGTAACCTAACCCCGCCGAATATAAGTCCGTCGATAATACTTTTACGTGTTATTATTTTTTAATGTGTACAAATGTAACTTTATTACTTTTGATAGGATACTTGAGTATAACCACTCTATTATGTTTGTAACCACCCTATAAAGGATATCTAGGTTGTTATTACTTACTTTTTAGTTTATCTAGGAAAGTTACTTTTTCACTTTATGCTTTATAAGCATGCTTTGTATTTCACCTATTTATACCAACCTTATTGGGTTGAGTTTAATATAAGAGTTAATCTTTTCTCTTAATCTTCTTCTTCTTCACTCTTTCTAAATTTCTTTACATGTTATGATCAAACAAGATTGCAAAACAATAGTCAGTAAGGCGGTTTATAGCCTACCAGTATCATCTCAAGGGATTTTGCAAGGCCCACAAGGCGTGGAAGACGCTGTGTGCCTGTGACAAGGTAAGGATTAAATTAAAGGTACAGTATGAAATAGCATCATTATTCGAATTAAAGAACATCCGTGCACAATACCATGTTACCACCATACCTCCAAAACCAGGAAGTATACCAAGCTGAAGCTCAGGTAAACCTAGTTGTGCATTGGGTGTAGATATACGCGCATGGCAGGCCTAATGGTAAAACGAAAAGTATCAGCTCGTGTCAATCAGCGGAAAATGCAAAACAAAAAGAGTAGAAATGCATACCGTTGCAACCTCTAACCCTCCACCTAAAGCAAGACCATCTATAGCTGCCACAGAAGGCTTTCTTGCAGCTGAAATGAAACGGACGCTTGTGAATATTCATATGAAACCAGTACTCATACATTCATTCTGAGACTAATACAGGAGACAAAGTACCTTCCACAACATCTCCAAGGATTTCTATGGATACAAAACCAGGACTTGGCTCAGGAACTGTTTTAGAAGAAGCTAATATTAGATAAGAACGGAATGAAAGATTAAGATAAAAGTTGAGAATGCAGACCACATACTTCTTCCTTGTTGAATGTCAACGAAAGCTGCAATATCAAACCCCCCTGAGAATTTCCCGTTTGCACCTGCTCACACAACAATATGTTGTCTCATATACCGGTTTCTAACAATCCTCAACAATACCATCCTACACGCTAATCATGTTACCCGTAACCACAATAGCCTTCACGTCATCACGTCTCAGAGCTTGTTCATAGCTGTTTTTCAAGCTGTTCAATACTGTACACAACAAAACGAGAGCAGAGGTCACACACTTTATTCAATGATTGACTAAAACATTTCACACTGCAAGAAGTACCCACTAAATAGCAGGTGTGGATTACATTGTAGGAAGAATATACTTAAGCCCCAACTTATATTCGAAGAGTAGACTATTACTGCCAAACAACCAAAAAAGATAGAGAGAGAGAGAGAGACACACACACACACAAAGTCTTCACTAAACTTTGTTTCCAAGTGAGTAATGGCCACTACAGCCATGATCATTACTCCACAACAGTTCAAATTATATACAAAGATCATAGCTGATCAGAAAAATCATGCTGAAAGGCACAGAAATTGCCTTCACGTAGACAATTCAAGGCAATCAAACCGGGATTATCTGATATCACTTCCTAATTGTCTATTCTAGGGGATTCACATTTCAATATATCAACATCAATCATCATCATCATCAACACCAGACTCAAGTAGCTTAAACAGAAAATGCACCCTAAAAAAAATCATAAATGAAAGATAATCGCGAAACAAATACTAAAGATACAATTTCTGAAGCGTAATTTACAGCCCAACAACTAACTAAAGGGGGAGGAAACAAAAAAGATGGAAAAAAATCCTCCAGGTAGATCCAGGGGGGATACCATCCATTGAAAGGGAATTGACAGGAGGATTGATGATAGTAATCACAGCAACACCATCTTCTCCAACGTCAATTGTTGTCCTTCCCTTTTGGCTCATCTTTTCACACTCCAACTGAATTTACTATGGAGGCTTCTGAACCCCCAGTACAAATTCAAGCTACTTTTGCTGCTATGCTGAAAGTGGTAACAAATCGAAGTGGATTGTGAATTTGTTCATAAGCTTTATTTTAGTCTTTTGGTTTGGTATTTATTAGCTACTAGAATAAAATGGTGTGAAGAGCCATGACAACATTGTAGTGGTCCATGTGAGAAATACAGAGGATGTGATAAGAATGTTGTTATGGAAATTTGATAAATATATGCCTATATTTGAACAAATTTTATAATACAACCGTTGTAGCAAGGTTGTACCAAGTGGCATACATTACAACCATTTATTTCTAACCTCTCACACACGATAAAAGTGTATTATGTGAAAGAGAATAAAAATGAGAGAGCTACTAATGTATGTATGCCACTTGAGTACAACCTTCTTACAACCTATAAAAATATGCCTATATTTGACACAGGGTCCTAAAATTTGTTTTTAGCGACTTTTAAAAAATGACATTTTTTTTCTGTTGTTTTTGTTTTTTTTAAAGACATTTTTGGCCCGTTTTTTTGGGAGGTTTTTTTTTGGGTGCAAGTTGTATTATTTTATTATTATTATTTTTTAATAATAAATAGAAATAGATGGTAGAAACGAGATTGCAGTTAACGTTACCCTAATAATTGCTGCTGTCATTTTCTTCCACTTCCGGTCGGCTCTCCTTCTCTTCCTCTCTTCCACCTTTTTTTTTTTTTTTTTTTTTTTTTTTCCTTCACATCTTCGTCTCTTAACGTAGGAGCAGCCATGGAGGCGCCCAGATTCACCAACATCTTATGTGAAGTGCCGCCAAAAAGAGATAAAAATTCTTTTGGATTCGTTCAATTACAGCTCAATCAGATTCAGACGTGGCATATAATTTCATTCTCTTTTGCATAATAAATGGTATATATGGAAATCATTCTCAACTTGTATGCTTTTCTTTGCTTGTGTTGTGTCCGTTTGTCAAAAGACACAAGATCGATCCAGCCCTATTTTTATTTTTATTATTTGGCTGATGAAGAACAATCTTTGAAAACATAGAAAACAAATCGAACAATGGAGTAGGAGAACAAAACACTCCTTTCAATTTTAGATTTTTTGGGGCAAAATTTTCTATTGAATTTGGGAATTAATTAAAATTTTGTTGCCTGCATTTTATTAAATAGGGCTGTGAATGACAATACGAAGAAGGTATTTAAAGATTATTTGGGTAGGAGGGGTATGTTTAACTAATTTACGCATGCGTACATGATTGACAAAGATGCTCGGCAACATCTTTTGAGGCTCCAAAAAGTCAAAGGATTTTTACTAGAAGATGATCTCAAGTCAAGGATTCTTGTTTCAGAATTAAAGGATTCTTACCTATTTAGCTAGACTCTTTTGTTGGGAAATCTTCTAATCTAAGTTCTAATTAGTTGTAACTCCTAATTAGTCAACTCTTCTGCCATCTAATTAGTTAGCCGTGTTGGCAACTCTCTTTGTTTTGGGAACTCTTTCAATCTATAATTAGTAAGTCTAAGCCACTGTGTTGGCAACTCTCTTTGTTTTGGGAACTCTTTTTAATCTATAATTAGTTAGCCTAAACCTCTGTGTTTGGCAACTCTTTTTGTTGGAACTGGTATCTTGTTATTACATATGTTTGTAAGTTGCCATACACTTTTTATAAGTTGCTACTGTGTTGGCAACTCTTTTTGTTGGAACTAGTATCTTGTTAGTATTTTACATATGTTTGTTGGTAACACATTGTTTTTGCCAAATACGTAGTGTGGTGTTTTAGTGTGGTAATATTAGTGTGGATTTTACATCAACCTTATCCATTTTCATTCACTACAAAAGTAAAATGAAGAAATCTTCAACCATTTTCCTCATTTCTCTCCTAATATTCCCTTTCTCATCTCTACCCTCTGCCCAGAATCCATAAACAAAATACAAACAGCTTTTGGTGCAGGCCTTGATGGCATATAAAAGAGAGTAACTATCAATCACGGAGATGTTTTTCCCTAACATTTCCCTGAAAAGGAGAATTGTTTTGGTGGGATTAGAGTAAATGTTATCTTGAAGAGATTTATTAGGTCGTTCGAGCTTAGATTTGTTTTGAAATTTGGAATTAGCTAAGCTGACAACTGATTATTTTAAGGCATTGTCTGTGCTATTCGTTTAAACATTGGTCATTTTGACAGCTTTTCGGTGATATTATTGATTTTGACAGCTTTATGTTTAACTATGCATCCTTGCCTTACCAAGAGTGTTTTAGAATGTAGTATTTATGAAGGAATCTAAGGGGAGGAGACTTTCACAAAGCGAGCCCCTCCCAAAGAGTAGAGTCACCATTCAGGCATGAGTTCATGTTTCAGTGTGTTTTTTCATTAATTCTTTTGTGTTGTGTTTGAAATTGTTCTTTCTCGCTTTTTCTCAACCATTGCTCTGTTAACATGTTTGTTAAGGTTCTTTTAAGATATAGTTTTGCATCTTCAATTTTGTGAATGTGTTATGTTTGGCTATCTTAACATGATTGTTAAGATTCTTCTAAGGACTAGCACAACCCTATGTACTGAAGTTGACTCTTTCAACTTGTTTTCATAACAGTCACCAGTATCATCTTCTGAATCCAACAACCACCCCCGCAATCGTCAAGTAAGCGTTATTTTTTTTGTATTGCGATTTGAGTGCCGTTTACTAAATAGTTAACATTGTAATTTCAACTCACAGAAAGACTTTTATTGCAGATGTCAACGCCTTGATATACTA
Organism: Gentiana straminea; assembly: GCA_036785695.1. Classification (NCBI taxonomy): domain Eukaryota; kingdom Viridiplantae; phylum Streptophyta; class Magnoliopsida; order Gentianales; family Gentianaceae; genus Gentiana; species Gentiana straminea. Next base: position 11,527,926 of record JAVUPR010000265.1, read on the forward strand.
CTTTTATATGATTAAATATACGTTATATTATTATGTTTTATCAACGAATTCTATATAAAATATATGAAATTATGATATAAATGATATGAAATATTAATCTTTATAGTTTAGAGTAGTTAGTAGTAAAACTTAGTAATAATAGTGAAAAGTTATCATTTTGTACCGATTTTAGTAAATCGGAATGTCGTGTCAGATTTACGTGGGTATTTGTGGTATTTTATTGCAGATATATAAGCCAAGACCCCGAGAATCGACATTATGAAATATAATCATATCTCTGAAAGGATTTAGAGAGTGTCGCGAGCTTAAGTGGTCAAGTGGTCAATTGAAGTGGTCAAGTGGCTAATCGATTTGATTTAGTGGTAATCGAGAAATATCTTCGAAAAACGAATGGCTCATCAAAACGACATTTTCTGAAGAAGAGTCCTTCATGAAAGTTGTAGATTTTTCCGAGAGCTTTCCAATGCCTCTTGAATCATGTTGTTTGGAGATCCAGAACTCGAGATATGAATTTTAGAAGTTTTATTCCAAAATTATAATTATATCCGGAAAATTTGGATAATTAAGGGGGATGAATGTAATGATGAAACCCGGCCCGGTCCGGCCTCAATTCAGTTTTCTATATAAGGAGCCTCAGTGCAGAGCAGAGGGGTGTACCAATATATATACATATAGCATATATATATATATCTCCTTCTTATTTTCTTTTTAGTTAGTAGTTGTAAATAGGCCTTATGCCAAAAATAATAATACCGTAGTATTGTTGTAATGCTCGGGAAATTATCGGAAGTTCGGTGTTGTTGAAGTCGTTGTAATATCCGGAAGAATACGACCTCTGATTCAGCATTTGTAATCGGGTAAAATTTCTAAATTATTTATGTTTGTTATGTTTGTTTTTATCTTTTTAGTTGTTATAATGTTTTTAGGCTAAATCTAATAACTAGTCAAAGTTATGTAATCGTTTTATTTCGATCTTTTTGGTAAAGGAATGCTATCTAAGTAAAATTTACTAAAATTGAGTTAATTGAATCTTTTTCTATTTTGCAACGTATTGATAATATTTGGATTGACGTAATTAACCAAGATGAATCGCAACATATAACCTAACGATGAACTGACCAGAGAAGTTAGGATATGAGATAAAAGATAGAAAAACCGGAGGGTAAAATTGGCCGTGCGAAAGCGTGACAACGGAATCCTATTTCCTACCCGGGGGCAGATTTGTCTTGGGAAAGATGAATCTTATTAAATTTGTGCTCAAGATCATAATAATGTTAAAATCAACGGTTTAATTGAAACTAACACCGGAAAGTTAAATCGATCCGCCTGACAACCGGAGCCTTTTGAATAACATCGGCCGTCTGACAAACGGAATAACCTCTTTTATCCGGGGTAGATTTGTACTCGGTACCTATTCAGACTAACTGAGATTAGCATGGGGTAGTTGTGGAGATTAAACTGATGACAATTTGACTTATGACAATTTCATACGCTCGTGTGATGAGGAATTGTTAACCTCAGGAGTGCACCGTTTCATTTACTCAATTGGACCTAATATAAAAGGAAAGATCGAGCACATTCCGTCTACTGAAAAAGATCGTATAAATCAATTATATAAACTTTGGCTAGTTCTATAAAATTATCTGTCTAGTCTATTATTATAAACTATATATTGGTATCTATATATTTATATACATATACATATTTTACAATCCATGTACATCTATATATATTTAGGGTAATGATAGATCTACTCCCTTAAGTCTACACCATTTTTACTCCCAACATAATCTTGTGGCTGTGATTTTTTCGATTTTTTTAAGTTTCTTTTACAAATGAAAAACATGTGGTGAGATGATGATGGTGTAAAAATGGTGTAGACTTGAAGGAGTAGCTCTATCACTCCCCATATATTTATATATCTATATATATTATATTAGAATAACTTTTAAATTACGCATTTATTTTATGTTAAGTAGAATAGTAGTAATCCGTGTTATAAAATTACGGTTTAGATCGAGTTAATAACAGCTCTTTGGTGTTTAACCACACTTAAAAGAATTACCACGTTTTCCCTGAGGATTCGACACTCTGACTCACCACACAAGCACTATGATTTGACCCGGTACACTGATGTATAACATTTATATGATAAAAATTACGATGTTTTATATACTTTATCAACTCTTTTTATATAAAATATAAGAAATTATAAAGATAATCTTATGAAATATTAATAATAGTGAATAAATCAAAATACTATAAAAATCTAGTAAAAATAATAAAAAGATACAAATTATATACCGGTTTAATAACCGGAATGTCGTGTCAGATTTACGTGGGTATTTTTGGTATTTTATTGCAGACTTTTAGGTAAACCAAGACCCCGAGTGACTACACTTTTTGAAGTAAAAACATGTCTTTTGAAGGAAGTAAGGAAGTGCCATGAGATTTAAAGTTCAAGTGGATCAACGGTTCGTGATACTATTATCGAGATATATATTCGACGAACAAATGGCCCATCAAAAAGGCATTTTCTGAAGAAGAGTCCTTCATAAAAGTTATAGATCTTTTCAAGATGTTTCCAACGCTTCTTGAATCATGTCATTTGGAGATCCAGAGCTCAAGTTATGATTTTATCAAGTTTCAGATCAAGATGTGAAAATAAACTAACCGGATCAATCCGGATTAACCTCGGATCGAACCGAGGAAACATAATGATTACCAAGATATGATCCCGCGAGAGAATAATCTAGGGGATAATATTTTTTATTCCCGGATCGATCCGACATCACCCCGGATCGATCCGGCCCTGCGAAATTTCGCTTATAAATAGAGCAGTTCATATAGTCTGCAGGGGGTACCAATATATCTTCAAAACCTCTCTTAATTAGTAGTAGTATGTATATAGGCCTTATGCCATAAATAAAGTAGTAATAAGTATTGTTGTAATGCTCGAGGAATTATCAGAAGATCAATGTTGCTGAAGTCGTTGTAATACGATCTCTGATTCAGCAGTTGTAATCGGGTAAAATTTCTAAATTATTTATGTTTGTTATGTTTGTTTTTATCTTTCTATAATGTTATTAGGCTAAATCAAATAACTAGCCAAAGTTATGTAATCGTTTTATTTCGATCTTTTCGATAAAGGAATGCTGTCTAATTAAAATTGACTAAAATTGAGTTAATTGAATCTTTTTCTATTCTGTAATGTATTGATAATATTCGGATTGACGTAATTAACCAAGATGAATCACACCATATAACCTAACGATGAACTGACCAGAGAAGTTAGGATATGAGATAAAAGATAGAAAAACCGGAGGGTAAAATTGGCCGTGCGAAAGTGTGACAACGGAATCCTATTTCCTACCCGGGGGCAGATTTGTCTTGGGAAAGATGAATCTTATTAAAATTGTGCTCAAGATCAAAATAATGTTAAAATCAAAGGTTTAATTGAAACTAACATCGGAAAGTTAAATCGATCCGCCTGACAACCGGAGCCTTTTGAATAACATCGGCCGTTTGACAAACGGAATAACCTCTTTTATCCGGGGTAGATTTGTACTCGGTACCTGTTCAGACTAACTGAGATTAGCATGGGGCAGTTGTGGAGATTGAACTGATGACAATGACATATGACAATTTCATACGCTCGTGTGAGAAGGAATTGTTAACCTCAGGAGTGCACCATTTCATTTACTCAATTGGACCTAATAATAAAGGAAAGATCGAGCACATTCCGTTTACCGAAAAGATCGTATAAATCAATTATATAAACTTTGGCTAGTTCTCTAATAATATATTGGTATCTATATATTTATATCTATAGATATATTTTGCAACCTATGTATATCTATATATATTTATATATCTATATATATTATATTAGAATAACTTTTAAATTACGCATTTATTTTATGTTCAATAGAATAGTAGTAATCTGTGTTATAAAATTGCGGTTTAGATCGAGTTAATAACTGCTATTTGGTGTTTAACCACACTTAAAAGAATTACCACGTTTTCCCTGAGGATTCGACACTCCGAGTCACCATACTAGCACTACAGTTTGACCCGGTACACTGCCGGTTAAGGATTATAATAGCGTTAGAAAAGGTCCTGTCAGCTTTCTGGCGCCGTTGCCGGGGAATCGACGTCGCTAATTTCTTTCTTTGTGTCTTTGGTTACTACTTGTATTAGCTTAAAATTCTCGAGAATAAGTCAACACTTTTTCTTATCTCAGTTCTATTTCAATTTTTGTTGGTATCTACTTTCTTTTAGTTACCAATTTTCTTTTTACCAAAAGTCGAGTATTTTCTATTTTCGTTAGTTGATGACCAGAAGTGGTAAGGCCCCGCTCACTCCTTATAAGCCTGACATAAACACTTACGAAAGGCAGTTAAGAGTAGAGAGTAGACGTGGTCATACTAGTCAGGGAAATCCTGACCAAGAATCATCTTCAAACAGAAATACAAGAATGGCCGAAATCAGTGATGAAACACCAGAGCAAGGACTAGAACATGCTCTAGGGCATGGACAAAACCCTGTTAACCCTAATAATAATCAAAATAATAATAATAGAAATAATCAGAATCGGAACCAGAATAATCGTAATAACCCACCAAACCCGAGACCTATCTGTGATCAAACCATAAGAAGGAACCAGACTAATAATCCCATACTTTTACCTAATGAAGGAGCAAACAATTTCGAAATTAAATCTCATCTTTTTGGTTTAATTGACGCAAGAGCCCAATTCTTATGAGAGGATGATGAAGATCCACATCATCATCTCTATCTTTTTGAAGAATTGTGCAATACAACCAAAAGTCAAGGTGCTCATAAGGAATTAACGAGGATGACTATGTTTCCTTTTTCTTTAAAAGGACGAGCCCGAGATTGGTTTATGTCTCTTCCACATCATTCACTTACAAGTTGGGAGGATATTCAAAGCGAATTTCGAAACAATATTTCACTCCTGGACGAAATTTGGAATTAAAAGTCGAGGTTGCTAACTTTAGACAAGGATCTGAAGAAACGCTTGGGAATGCCTGGGAAAGATTTAAAAAATTGTTAAGAGCTTGTCCCGACCATGGTTATTCCTTAGATATGCAAATTCAACTCTTCGTCGTAAATTAAGAAAAGATTCACGTGCGGATGTAGATCATGCATGTGGTGGTTCTTTAATGATGAGTGAAGCTCAAATAGTTTACGATGCTATAGAAAAGATTTCCAAAAATAACAGAATGTGGGAAACCGGTTCTAGCACCAGAAAAGTAGCTTTTGCAGGAGAATATACATCTAATACGGAAGTTCTAGCACATTTAGAAAATTTGAGTAGGAAATTTGATGGCCTACAATCTAACAAAAACCAAAGTTCAGAAAATAGTACACCAACTGAATACTCAAATCAGGATAATATGCCAATAGAGATCGAAGAACCAACAGGATATTCAAGAGAGGAGGTGAGTTTTCTTCAGCAGCATAGGAATTTGAACAATGCATACTCAAACTCGTTTAATGCTATTCGAAGAGATCACCCTACTTTTCGATGGTCTGAAAACTTTAGTAAGCAAGGACAACCGCCATATCCAGTCCCATATAGGAATATGAATAATAATCAAGTTTATCAAGAAAATACATCTAATCAGAATTTATAATCATTACCTAGATCCTATCCTCAGCATACCACTCAAAGTATACCAGTAACTCAAAGTTCAACTCAACCTGCAGAAGTAGTTGAAAAATGGGAAAAACTAATGGAAAATATGATGGGTGTAGTATCTACTCAAGCTAAGAATATGGAAACAATGATGACTTCTATTGGTACAGTCACTAAAGATATGAGTACAATAAAAACATCTATGAGTGGACATGATACCAGAATGAGAACGATAGAAGCCTCATTAAGGAATATGGAAGATCATTTGAGCAGGGAAGGTGAACGTAATAATAGTAGACCTCCTGGAGGATTACCAAGTAATACTGAAAGAAACCCAAGAGAGGTAAATGTTGTAGTTACGAGAAGTAGAAAACTCTGTGGTAGTAATGGAGTAGAAAACGTCGGAAATAATGAAGTAGAAAATGATTTAGATGGAAAAAATGATGAAACTAAAGATGAACTTGAATTCACTGATGAAGAAGAAGAAATTATAGAGAATTTCTTGAAAAGGAATAGAAGTTTGGAACCTGAGAATGAAGGTGAGAAATGGGTAAAAATCCCTAGGATTTTGAAAGATCCCATGGACAAAGATTTAAGGAATTTATTCAAGGAACATGTTAGAATAAAGGATATTGAAAACAAGGAAGAACTGAAAGAATCTGAAGTAGAGAGTGATTCAGGGAAGGTTTTAAAAGAAAAAACTCAAGATTATGATACTTGGCGATCAAGTAATACTCAAAATTTTAAGGAGAAAGGAAAAGAGAAAATGACTTTGGGATCAAAGGTGATAGATTTAGAATCTTTACCTTACCCACCTAAAGATCAAATTAAAAAGATTAAAACTGATCAGAAGTATGCTCGTTTCCTTGATACTTTTCGTCATATTCATGTTAATATCCCTGTTATCGAAGCTCTAATTAGTATGCCTGCTTATGGAAAGTTTTTGAAAGATATTCGTCAAACAAGAAAAAATTAGAGGAATATGAGAATATATGCCTAAATGAAGAATGTTCTATAGTTTTGCGGCATAAGTTACCACCTAAACTGAAAGATCCTGGAAGTTTTACCATTCCGTGTGAAATTGGAGGATTTCTGTTTAAGAAGGTCTTATGTGATCTTGGAGCTAGTATAAATCTCATGTCTTATGAGGAATATAAGAAGCTAGGCATAGGAAATCTTACGAAGACTGAAATGACTCTGCAGATGGCAGATAGATCGATTAAATACTCTAAAGGAATTATTGAGGACGTATTGGTTAAAGTAGACAAGTTCTATTTTCCAGTAGACTTTGTAGTTATGGAAATGGAAGAAGGATATTCAGCGCCACTTATCTTAGGTCGACCATTTCTAGCTACATGAAGAACTTTAATAGATGTCCAGAAAGGAGAGTTAATTCTGAGAGTCAATGAAGATGAAGTTACTTTCAATATTTTCAAAGCTATGAATCATTCATACAGATCACCAGAATCATGTTCTTTTATAGAAGATATTCATTCGTCTATGATAATCGGTCACCGGCTTTTGAAGACAGATTAGAAGAATGTTTAACTCTATCTATCTATAAGGAAGATGAGAAAGACACCGAAATGAAAGAAATAATTCTTTCTCTAGATAAAGGAAGTTTTACTTTTAAACCATCATGGCATAAGTATTTGGAATTAGAACTAGAAGGACCGGTTCTTAAACCATCACTTTGGAAGATCCACCTAAGAATGCGGAATTGAAACCGTTACCTTTAAATCGAAGTATGCTTTTCTTGAAACTAATAATCTATTACCGGTTATTATTTCCGCATCTTTAAGCGAGCAACGGGAAGATCAATTACTTAGAATGTTGAAAAAGCATAAGAAAGCTTTTGGATGGACGATTGCCGATATTCGAGGTATTAGCCCCGAGATTTGCGTTCATAAGATAATTCGAAGGAAGATGCTAAACCTTGTATTCAACCGCAACGCCGCCTCAACCCAAATTTGCGGTTAATTGTTAAGAAAGAGGTCATTAAGCTATTAGAAATGGGGATAATTTTTCCCATATCAGATAGTGAATGGGTAAGTCCAACTCAAGTGGTACCAAAGAAAGGAGGCTTCACAGTGAAAGAGAATGAAATGAATGAATGGATTCCGACAAGAGAGATTACAGGTTATCGAATGTGCATTGATTTTAGAAAATTAAATGATCATACTAAGAAAGATCATCATCCACTTCCATTCATAATTCAGATGTTGGAACGTTTAAGTGGACATAAGTACTACTGTTTCTTAGATGGTTATTCAGGATATTTACAGATATTCATTGCAGTAGGAGATAGAGAAAAAACTACTTTCACTTGTCCTTATGGAACTTTTGCTTATAAAAGAATGCCGTTTGGTTTATGTAATGCACCAGCTACGTTTCAAAGGTGTATGATGGCTATATTTGCTGATATGGTTGAGAAAGTTTTAGAAATTTTTATGGATGACTTTAGTGTTTATGGAGATTCATTTGATATTTGTTTGTTACACTTAGAACGAGTGTTACAACGCTGTGAAGATACCAATCTAGTACTAAACTGGGAAAAATGTCACTTAATGGTATCAGAAGGAATTGTTTTAGGACATAGAATCTCTGAAGAAGGTATTGAAGTTGATAAAGCTAAAGTCGAGGTAATTGAAAAGTTACCTCCACCAGTTAATTTAAGAACCCTAAGAGGATTTCTCGGACATGCAGGATTTTATAGAAGATTCATTGCAGAATTTTCAAAAATAGCAAAGCCTCTAAGTCATTTACTTGAAAAGGAAGTACCTTTTAACTTTGATAGTAAATGTATGGAAGCCTTTCAGACCCTAAAAGCGAGGTTGACTACTGCACCAGTGCTAGTAGCACCAGATTGGAGTTTGCCGTTTGAGATTATGTGTGATGCAAGTGATTTAGGTTTGTAGAGAGCTGTTTTAGGTCAAAGGTATAACAAAATTCTCAAAGCTATCTACTATGCATCTCACACATTGAACGCGGCTCAACTTAATTACGCAACCACGAAAAAGAACTATTGGTGTAATTTTTGCCTTAGATAAGTTTCGATCATATATTGTTGTTTCTAAGGTAATAATTTATACGGACCATTCAAATTTCGAAGTATTTACTAAGTAAGAAAGATGCTAAACCTCGTCTTCTTAGATGGATTCTCTTACTTCAAGAATTTGATATTGAAATTAAAGATAAAAAAGGAAGTGAGAATGTAGTAGCAGATCATCTAAGTAGAATGGAAAATGGTGAAGAAATTGGGAATGAAATTAAGGATTCATTTCCTGATGAACAACTATTTAGAATAGATACTCCTTCAACCATGCAGTTATTAAAGAATAGAATTCCTTCTAAGGAAATGTCACCTTGGTTTGGAGATATCATTAATTACTTAACGTGTGATTATATTCCGTCTCATTGGACTTGGCAGCAGAAAAAGAAGTTCTTTTATGACTTAAAATTTTATTACTGGGAGGAACTAGACCTTTTCCGTAAATGTTCGGATGGGATAATCAGAAAATGTGTGCCTGATAATGAAATTTTAAGTGTTTTATCATTTTGTCATGATTGTGAGGCAGGAGGTCATCATGGAGGTTGGAAAACTGCTTTTAAAGTTTTACAATGTGGTTTTTATTGGCCTACACTATATAGAGATGCTTATAAGTATGTTAAATCTTGTGAATCTTGTCAAAAATGGGGAAATGTATCTAAAAAACATGAAATGCCTATGCAACCTATTTTAGAATGTGAATTATTTGATGTTTGGGGTATAGATTTCATGGGACCTTTCCCTATATCTTTTGGAAAAAGATTTATTCTTGTAACGGTAGATTATGTTTCAAAATGGATAGAAGCTGAAGCTCTTCCCACTAATGATACCAAAGTTGTCATACGATTCCTTAAAAAGAATATATTTACCAGATATGGCATTCCGAGGGCTATCATTAGTGATAGAGGGTCACACTTTTGCAATAGACCATTTACTAAGATAGTTGAAAAATATGGTGTAACACATAAACTAGGAACACCCTATCATCCGCAGACCAGTGGACTGGTAGAGGTGTCAAATAGAGAAATTAAAAGAATCGTGGAGAAAACAAGTGGACTCAAATCGTAAAACTGGGCAGTTAAATTAGACGATGCATTATGGGCATACATAACAGCTTTTAAGACACCAATTGGTTGTTCTCCCTATAAGCTAGTCTTTGGTAAGTCTTGTCATCTCCCAGTTGAGTTAGAACACCGAGCCTTCTGGGCTATTAGATTTCTGAATTTCGATCCTAAGGCTGTCGGTGATCATAGATTACTCCAGTTAACAGAACTAGAAGAATTTCGTCTCGATTCTTATGAAAATGCTCGAATCTACAAGGAACGCACAAAATCTTTTCACGATAAGAGAATCTATAGTCGTGAGTTCCATGTAGGTGATCGAGTGCTCTTGTACAATTCACGTTTAAAGTTATTTCTAGGTAAGCTTTAGTCAAGATGGACAGGTCCATTTAAAGTAACGAGGGTTTACAAATCCGGAGCTGTTGAACTAACTGATGGAAATACAACTTTTATAGCCAATGGCCACAGAGTGAAGTTATTTGTGGAAGGAGAAGGAATCACACTGAAGGGAGAAGTAATGCTACTAACTGATCCTCCGACAAAGTAAAAAGCAGATAAATCAAGAAATTGGAAAGCAGAGAAACTCAAAACAGCCGAATACCAGGTACTATCCATCTTTACTCTACTTTTCTGTATTTTATATGTTTAAACTAGTCTCGTCTTTTACCGGATAGACGTAAAAGAACTGGATGTCTTTTTTAGATAGAATAGGAGTTTTTATTTTACTTTTAAAGTTAGGCCTAGATAAAGATGTCGCATTTGCTGTAGAAGCTTTAGTTTTTGAGGAAAATAAGCAATTGTTGAGAGAGATCAGATTGAAAGAAGTATGTAATGGAAAATCGAGAAGTTCGATAAAGAGAAGGGCAAAGTTTTTAAGAAGATGCAGAATCTGTGGAAAAAGTGAGCATGATGGGAAATGCGGAGAAAACACAACCAAATCCCAGGATGAGTGTTTGAATGTTGTTAAGAAGGGAACGATTAGGTGGTTATCCGAAAATCCCGATGGAGATCAAAGAGAAAATTCGAACGCCTCATTTCTTAAGGTTAGGTTGATAGAACGTTATATCAGAACTCTGGAAGATTTAGAAATAGAGGAATTAGGACCCCTATAAGTTTTATAATATTTATAAGATTCTATACAACTTTTGAAAATTTTATAAATAGGATCTTTATGAAATTATTTAAAAGTTTTATAAAAATTCTTGTAAAAGGTATTATTTAAAAAATTAGCAGAAATATTATAAAGATTTTATTAAGTTTTATAGAGTTTTATAAAAAAATAAAAAAAATAAAAAAAATAAAAAAATATTGGTCGGATCGATCCGACATAACCCCGGATCGATCCGGAGACTAAAAAAACCTAAAAAGAACGGGGTCTCTTCTTCTTCTTCCTCTTTCATTTTTCTTCTTCAAACAGCCGCCCCTCATCCCCATTTCCCCCTCGAATTTTTTTCTTCAAATCATCATATAAAATTACTATTAAACTACCCCAATCCTTATACTCTTCTCTTTTTCCTCTCTTCTCTTCAAATTCTTGTTTAAATTGAAGAAATTTTCAAAGAAAAGCTTCAACTTTCACTCCGGTGATATTCAACTTTTCCGGCCAACTCTTCAACCTTTTAAACATTATAAGGTACATTGTAGTAATGTATTTTGTTAATTTCGTTTTTATGCAATTTTTTTATGTAATTTCAACTATTTTGTTATTCATTTGTGTTGTTTTGTTTGTTTTGTGTTGTTTTGTTATTGTGTCACTATCGTAGAATGGCCGAATCATCAAAAGCCAGTAAAAAACGTAAGCCGCATATCCCTACCCAAATCCCGGTCATAGAGACTAGGCCTTTAACAGAAGAAGAATTGGCTGTTAGTTTTGAAAGAACCGTGTCTGCAGCAGCTAGAAAGGCCTTAAAGAATAAATTTGGACAGTGTTTAGTTGCAATAGAGAGGGGTTTAGATTTTAAGGATTTGGGAAGGGAGGGAGGTGAAAGAGATTTTCGAAAGGCGACAGTGGTTGGAGTTAGCCAGTTTAAGGGCAGGTGAAATTAACACAACCTTAGTAGCTGAATTTTATTCTCTGGTAGCAACTCATGATGAAACAGAGAATGGTGAGTTAACTTCTGTCAGCCTAAGAACCAGGACAGTGCCGTTTAATCCCCAGTTTATCAATGCTATATATGGTATCCCTGATATACCAGAAAATGAGGATTATTATACGGTATGGAATTTAGATGAGCCTGCAGACTTTGACCATATAGTCTCGACAGCACAGCACGAGTTAGATCCCACAGCTATATGGCATGAAAATAGGTTTTCCTATGGAAAATGTATAAGGGATATGAGAGCTATTAAACGTTTTATCAGTTCGACTCTTTACCCTTCTCGTCATTTGACATCTTTTGGTAAGGAGGATCTGTGCATTGCTTGGGCTATGGTCAATGATATACCTGTGGATGTAGGCAGGGTTATGTATAGAAGGGCCAAGGAATTTGTCTTAACTGCTAAACCAGGCAGTCACATGCCTTTTCCTTATTTTATTTCTTCCTTGTGTCGCCAGATAGGTGTTCCTGAGCTTCCAAATGATAATCTGATTATGGCTGACGAAACACTTATAGGTCCTAGTTTACCACTTAGGCCGGCAGGAAGGATAGATTTTATGAATCCTAACCGCCAACGACCTCAGCCTACTCCGCATGTTTCTCAATCCACTACTGTTCCTCCATCATCTAGTCAAACTCCAACTCAACTTCCAAACACCATCACATACGACATGTTTCAATCCTTAGCCTATGATGTTCATCGTGCCAATGCCAATATGGCTGTTTTTGCGGAAAGGAATAGGTTGTGGTCTGAAGATTTACGTCAGGGCATGCGAGGTATATATCAGATGAATTTACTGCAGCACCCTACCTATGCCGAGATGGATATTCCGCATTTCCAATCCGCACCATATACCTTGCCCGACTTTATTCCACCGATGCCACCTCGATCAAACTTCCAACAAATGCCACATTCTTTTGGATTTCAAACTAGTGGTATAGGGGATTTTTCGACAGGTACTACGGCAGCTGCGACATCTGATTGGGAAGGATTTGGATCATTTAGCCATACCACGACGAGATGGGGAAGCACTTTTTCCGATGTCACGACAGGGATGAGCGCGATGGGGTTAGATAGCTCGGTTAGGATGTCGACACATTTTCAAGAACCATTTCATGATTCGACTTATGATCCGGCCAGTTCTCAAGCCATGCCAAGTTCGAGCCACGTCGAGATGAGTGATGAGGAGGATTGATTTAAACTTTTTTATGATTATTGACATTGAAAACAATTTATTTTTCGTACAATTTTATGTTACTTCGATTTTATTTTCGTACGACTTTAGGTTATTTTGATTTTCATAGAATTTCATTTTACTTTCGTTTCATTTTATGTATCACGCACCGTGTAGTAAAATTTAATTTGATAACATAATAAAAGGAAACCAAAGTTAGGAAGAAAACATATCAAACTAGGAAAAAATCAGGGCATTTTTTCAAGCCAAAACAACTCTGTCCGTGAATAGTAAGTTCCCGGATCGATCCGACCTGACCCCGGATCGATCCGGCGTGAGTGTACCGACCTGACAAGATTTCTAGCTGCTAGGCCGGATCGATCCGGCCCTTTTCGAGATCGATCCGGGAAGTACAAAAACGCCAAAAAAGAGATCTTTTCTACTTTTACATGATGGGGACATTTCTATAAAAGGAAAGAGCAGCAGCCTTCAAAAGTTGCTCATTTCTTTTCTCCTTCTATCTGTCTGAGCTTAGTTTCTTTATCTGATAAAAATGTCTAATCACTCCTCCCCATCGGTTAATAGTTACGAACCACATACGCCTGATGGTGTGGTTCCCGAAATCCATGCCTCGTGTTTTCACAATGACGTTCCGAGATGTCTAAATTTCGTCCATTCTCCTATTATGATGGAAAAAGGCTTGAATACGGAAAAAATTGATCAGTGGGGACGCAATCTAATCCGGGGTTGCGGATGGAAAAATCTGATTAGGACTCCCAGAGGTAGAATTAACATATCAATCGTTAGAGATTTTTATGCAGCTCTTACTGATATAACGACAGCAGCCTCATCTCAAATTATAACTATAAGGGGCATCGTTATATCCTTTTCTCCAGTCATCATAAATCAAATCTTTCAAATCCCACCATCTACCTTTGATCAAAACCCACACTTCGAGTTTCTATGGGAACTCGGAAATGCTTATAATGTTGTCAATCGTACTGCAGAAGCTTTTCAATATGTGTTTCCACTGTTTGATCATAACTATGATTCTTCAACTCTGGCTTTACCCCCTCATTTGAGGGCATGGAAACGCTTCATTAATTCCCGGATCTATCCAACTAGAGATTTTTTTGGGGTTACTGATGATGAAATGCTGCTGTTGTATGCACTGACTGTGGGGGCATATATTGACTGGGGGATTCTGATGTTCAAAACGGCAATTAATTTTGCAGTAGAGAGGCGTAATAGGGGAAGACCACTACCGTTTGCCTGGGTTATCTCTCAAATATGTGTTCATCTGAATCGAGTGCCTGAGTTTAGTACAGACGAGATTTTTCCATCTCGTGATTCTCAGTTGGGATTACTTCCGGTAGATACTCCCGGATGTTCGTCGACAGTTTGATGTGTTGTTTGAGTTCGTAGAAATAAGTTGATAAGATGCCAGTTGGAAGTTTGTTAAGTTAGTAGTCAATTAAGTTAGTCGTTTAATTTCTTATTTAATTAGTTTTCTTTAAGGTTGTAATAGTTTGCATAATGTTTAATATATATGTGTTTGTTTTTATTAAAATAATATATGTTGAAAAAATGATAATAATCAAAATCGTATAAAATTTTAATTTTTTCTTTCGAACCTATTTTTTATTACTCACTGAACATCGGGACGATGACATTTCGTAAGTGGGGAGTAGAGGTAAGTTAGTAAATAAAAAATTAAAATTTTCTCATATAAATTTATACTTAAGTGCTTAATACTTAGTTAATTTTTCTTGAATAAAAATAAGTAGATAGTATATAATTAATATGAATAAAAATAATATAAATTGGTAAGAATAGATTTTGATTAAGTAAAGTAAATTAGATATATTATAATTATATTATATGTCGAGTTTTAGATTTTTATAAGATTTTAAGTATATGTAACTATACATAAATATTATCAAGTAATTTTCTTATGAAATTTAGTAGATATACTTATATTTATAATAAAATGTTAGAATAATTTTCTTTTCAAAACGAAATATGAATATGGAATCGGATTAGGAATGATGAGATTTTTGGCACCACAAAAATATAAACTATAGCCAAATAGCCTACCTAAATAAATTTCTAATTTTTGTCCCTACCTCAGCCTTGATTAGAGTGATCAAGACCTCACTTGAAATAGCCATTTTGATTAAACTAATTATAACCGACCCTTAGCTTATTTTGGTCTACATTTCCTAAAAATCCCCTGAGTTTGTACGTACTTATGAAAGGAGATGATGACACAAGAGTTAAGTATCGTTACAAAAGAATGGTGTATGCTGAGATTGTAAAAATTAAATAAGTATCAGTATATTCGATCTTACCTCATGACGCTTGCAAAATAGTCGATTTTGGTAATGAGTTTGGATATGTTAAGAACGAAGCACTATATTTACACAGAATTAATCAAATACCAGGTATCTTCCTTATCTTTGATCGACAACTAAAAAATAAAAAGAACATATCGGTTGTAGCTACCAATGATTTGAGTGCAGTAGGGTGTTATCTCGAAATGTCCTATATCACTATGAGGTTTAAAAGCTCCCGATTGCCTGATGATAGTAGTCCAGCTAGGGTATTATCTCGAAATGTCCTATTGCTGGGAATGAAGGCACAAAATGAAAAAGAAAAAGTCGAATCAAAAGATCTCAAGAATGATTACAAGTTTAAGGAAACCGGACTTGTAATTTTCGATCGAAAGAGTAGTACTCCGATCAATCTTGATGAAGCAATGCTTGTAAGTTTGATTTTCTACACACACGCACGCTTTTAGTTCTTAAGTTTGATATAAAAAAAATATAAAAAAAAATATCTGGAAAAAAAGGGTGAAATAATATCAGAATGTTATTAATCGAGATATTTTTTATCAAAATTATGAAGGTGTAAGTACGTACGACTTGCTTCTTTCTCTTTTGATTTTCTTTTCTATCCTTTCGATTAAACCAATACCCTGAGCCTAAAACGTATAAACCATTTTGTCAACTACTTGACTTAGTCCTTGATTCCAAATATTTCATATAAGTTGAGATAGGAGAATAATTCTAGAATTTTAATTATATTTATTAAGTAGATTATGCAGAATTTCATTTGAATGATAGTTGATAAATAATTTATCTAAGTTATATACACTTTTTATTTTGTTAATTTCTAAGAAAGATATAATTAATACATTTATAATATTGAAATGATATTTTACTAACTTGAAATTTAATCTACCAAGTATATCATTTTTATTGTAATTTTTATATATTACCGCTTATTTTGCTCGAGGACGATCAAAGAGCTAAGTGAGGAGTAGTTGATGTATAACATTTATATGATAAAAATTACGATGTTTTATATACTTTATCAACTCTTTTTATATAAAATATAAGAAATTATAAAGATAATCTTATGAAATATTAATAATAGTGAATAAATCAAAATACTATAAAAATCTAGTAAAAATAATAAAAAGATACAAATTATATACCGGTTTAATAACCGGAATGTCGTGTCAGATTTACGTGGGTATTTTTGGTATTTTATTGCAGACTTTTAGGTAAACCAAGACCCCGAGTGACGACACTTTTTGAAGTAAAAACATGTCTTTTGAAGGAAGTAAGGAAGTGCCATGAGATTTAAAGTTCAAGTGGATCAACGGTTCGTGATACTATTATCGAGATATATATTCGACGAACAAATGGCCCATCAAAAAGGCATTTTCTGAAGAAGAGTCCTTCATAAAAGTTATAGATCTTTTCAAGATGTTTCCAACGCTTCTTGAATCATGTCATTTGGAGATCCAGAGCTCAAGTTATGATTTTATCAAGTTTCAGATCAAGATGTGAAAATAAACTAACCGGATCAATCCGGATTAACCTCGGATCGAACCGAGAAAACATAATGATTACCAAGATATGATCCTGCAGAGAATAATCTAGGGGATAATATTTTTTATTCCCGGATCGATCCGACATCACCCCGGATCTATCCGGCCCTGAGAAATTCTGCTTATAAATAGAGCAGTTCATACAGTCTGCAGGGGGTACCAATATATCTTCAAAACCTCTCTTAATTAGTAGTAGTATGTATATAGGCCTTATGCCATAAATAAAGTAGTAATAAGTATTGTTGTAATGCTCGAGGAATTATCAGAAGATCAATGTTGTTGAAGTCGTTGTAATACGATATCTGATTCAGCAGTTGTAATCGGGTAAAATTTCTAAAGTATTTATGTTTTTTATGTTTGTTTTTATCTTTCTATAATGTTATTAGGCTAAATCTAATAACTAGCCAAAGTTATGAAATCGTTTTATTTCGATCTTTTCGATAAAGGAATGCTGTCTAATTAAAATTGACTAAAATTGAGTTAATTAAATCTTTTTCTATTCTGTAATGTATTGATAATATTCGGATTGACGTAATTAACCAAGATGAATCACACCATATAACCTAACGATGAACTGACCAGAGAAGTTAGGATATGAGATAAAAGATAGAAAAACCGGAGGGTAAAATTGGCCGCGCGAAAGTGTGACAACGGAATCCTATTTCCTACCCGGGGGCAGATTTGTCTTGGGAAAGATGAATCTTATTAAAATTGTGCTCAAGATCAAAATAATGTTAAAATCAAAGGTTTAATTGAAACTAACATCGGAAAGTTAAATCGATCCGCCTGACAACCGGAGCCTTTTGAATAACATCGGCCGTTTGACAAACGGAATAACCTCTTTTATCCGGGGTAGATTTTTACTCGGTACCTGTTCAGACTAACTGAGATTAGCATGGGGCAGTTGTGGAGATTGAACTGATGACAATGACATATGACAATTTCATACGCTCGTGTGAGGAGGAATTGTTAACCTCAGGAGTGCACCGTTTCATTTACTCAATTGGACCTAATAATAAAGGAAAGATCGAGCACATTCCGTTTACTGAAAAGATCGTATAAATCAATTATATAAACTTTGGCTAGTTCTCTAATAATATATTGGTATCTATATATTTATATCTATATATATATTTTGCAACCTATGTATATCTATATATATTTATATATCTATATATATTATATTAGAATAACTTTTAAATTACGCATTTATTTTATGTTCAGTAGAATAGTAGTAATCTGTGTTATAAAATTGCGGTTTAGATCGAGTTAATAACGACTCTTTGGTGTTTAACCACACTTAAAAGAATTACCACGTTTTCCCTGAGGATTCGACACTCTGACTCACCATACTAGCACTACAGTTTGACCCGGTACACTGCCGGTTAAGGATTATAATAGCGTTAGAAAAGGTCCTGTCATACACTGCCGGTAAGGATTGTATAGCACTAGAAAACGTCCGTCAGCTTTCTGGCGCCGTTGCCGGGGACCACGTCGCTAATTTCTTTCTTTGTGTCTATGGTTACTACTTGTATTAGCTCAAAATTCTCGAGAATAAATCAACACTTTTTCTTATCTCATTTCTATTTTATTTTTCGTTGGTATCTACTTTCTTTTAGTACCAATTTTCTTCTTCTATAAAACTCGAGCATTTTTCTATTTTCGTTAGTTGATGACCAGAAGCGGTAAAGCCTCACTTACTCCTTATAAGCCTGACATAAACGCTTACGAAAGGCAGTTACGAATAGAGAGTAAACGTGGTCAAACCAGCTTAGGACTCCTTGGAAAATCTCCAACGGTATCATCTTCTAATACAAATACAGAAATGGCTGAAACTAGTGATGAAACAACTGAACAGAGGCTAGATCATGCTCCAGGGCATGGACAAAACCCTGTTAACCCTAATAATAATCAAATCAAAATAATAGAAATAATCAATATCAGAACCAAAATAATCGTAATAACCCACCTAACCCAAGACCTATCTGTGATCAAACCATAAGAAGAAACCAGACTAATAATCCCATACTTTTACCCAATGAAGGAGCAAATAATTTCGAAATTAAATCTCATCTTTTTGGTTTAATTGACGCAAGAGCCCAATTCCTAGGAAAGGATGATGAATATCCACATCATCATCTCTATCTTTTTGAAGAACTGTGCAATACAGCCAAAAGTCAAGGTGCTCATAAGGAACTAACGAGGATGACTATGTTCCCTTTTTCTTTAAAAGGACGAGCCCGAGATTGGTTTATGTCTCTTCCACATCATTCACTTACTAGTTGGGAGGATATTCAAATTGAATTTCTGAAACAATATTTCACTCCAGGACGAAATTTGGAATTAAAAGTCGAGGTTGCTAATTTTAGACAGGGATCTGAAGAAACGCTTGGGAATGCCGGGAAAGATTTAAAAAATTGTTAAGAGCCTGTCCCGATCATGGTTATTCCTTAGATATGCAAATTCAACTTTTTTCGTCGTAAATTAAGAAAAGATTCACGTGCGGATGTAGATCATGCATGTGGTGGTTCTTTAATGATGAGTGAAGCTCAAATAGTTTACGATGCTATAGAAAAGATTTCCAAAAATAACGAGAATGTGGGAAACCGAGTTCTAGCACCGGAAAAGTAGCTTTTGCGGGAGAATGTACATCTAATACGGAAGTTCTAGCACATTTAGAAAATTTGAGTAGGAAATTTGATGGCCTACAATCGAACAAAAACCCAAGTTCAGAAAATAGTACACCAACTGAATACTCAAATCAGGATAATATGCCATTAGGGATCGAAGAACCAACAGGATATTCAAGAGAGGAGGTGAGTTTTCTTCAGCAGCATAGGAATTTGAACAATGCATATTCAAACTCGTTTAATCCTATTAGAAGAGATCACCCTACTTTTCGATGGTCTGAAAACCCTAGTAAGCAAGGACAACCGCCATATCCAGTTCAGTATAGGAATATGAATAATAATCAAGTTTATCAAGAAAATACATCTAATCAGAATTTACAATCATTACCTAGATCCTATCCTCAACATACCACTCAAAGTATACCAATAACTCAAAGTTCAACTCAACCTGCAGAAGTAGTTGAAAAATGGGAAAAACTAATGGAAAATATGATGGGTGTAGTATCTACTCAAGCTAAGAATATGGAAACAATGATGACTTCTATAGGTACAGTCTCTAAGGATTTGAGTTCAATGAAAACATCTATGAGTGGACATGATACCAGAATGAGAACGATAGAAGCCTCATTAAGGAATATGGAAGATCATTTGAGTAGGGAAGGTGAACGTAATAACAGTAGACCTCCTGGAGGATTACCAAGCAATACTGAAAAAAACCCAAGAGAGGTAAATGTTGTAGTTACGAGAAGTAGAAAACTTCGGAAATAATGAAGTAGAAAATGATTTAGATGGAAAAAATGATGAAACTAAAGATGAACTTGAATTCACTGATGAGGAAGAAGAAATTATAGAGAATTTCTTGAAAAGGAATAGAAGTTTGGAACCTGAGAATGAAGGTGAAAAATGGGTAAAAATCCCTAGGATTTTGAAAGATCCCATGGATAAAGATTTAAGGACTTTATTCAAGGAACATGTTAGAATGGAAGATAATGAAAACAAGGATGAAAAACAAGAAGAACTGAAGGAATCTGAAGTAGAGATTGATTCAGGGAATGTTTTAAAAGAAAAAACTCAAGATCATGATACTTGGCGATCAAGTAATACTCAAAAGTTTAAGGAGAAAGGAAAAGAGAAAATGACTTTGGGATCAAAGGTTATAGATTTAGAAACTTTACCTTACCCACCTAAATATCAAATTAAAAAGATTAAAACTGATCAGAAGTATGCTCGTTTCCTTGATACTTTTCGTCATATTCATGTTAATATCCCTGTTATCGAAGCTCTAATTAGTGTGCCTACTTATGGAAAGTTTCTGAAAGATATTCTGTCAAACAAGAAAAAAATTAGAGGAATATGAGAATATATGCCTAAATGAAGAATGTTCTGCAGTTTAGCAGCATAAGTTACCACCTAAACTGAAAGATCCTGGAAGTTTTACCATCCCATGTGAAATTGGAGGATTTCTGTTTAAGAAGGTCTTATGTGATCTTGGACCTAGTATAAATCTCATGTCTTATGAGGATTATAGAAATCTAGGCATAGGAAAGCTTACGAAGATTGAAATG
The DNA here is from genome assembly GCA_036785695.1 of Gentiana straminea. NCBI lineage: Eukaryota > Viridiplantae > Streptophyta > Magnoliopsida > Gentianales > Gentianaceae > Gentiana > Gentiana straminea. The sequence goes on from JAVUPR010000265.1 coordinate 11,549,062, forward strand.
ACTCTGCAAATGGCAGATAGATCAATTAAATAACCTAAAGGAATTATTGAGGACGTATTGGTTAAAGTAGACAAGTTCTATTTTCCAGTAGACTTTGTAGTTATGGAAATGGAAGAAGGATATTCAGCGCCACTTATCTTAGGTCGACCATTTCTAGCTACAGGAAGAACTTTAATAGATGTCCAGAAAGGAGAGTTAATTCTGAGAGTCAATGAAGATGATGTTGCTTTCAATATTTTCAAAGCTATGGAATATCCATACAGATCACCAGAATCATGTTCTTTTATAGAAGATATTCATTCTGTCTATGATATTCAGTTACCAACTTTTGAAGACAGATTAGAAGAATGCTTAACACTGTCTATCTATAAGGAAGATGAGAAAGACACCGAAATGAAAGAGATAATATTTTCTCTAGATAAAGGAAGTTTTACTTTTAAACCATCATGGCATAAGTATTTGGAATTAGAACTAGAAGGACCGGTTCTTAAACCATCAATTTGGAAGATCCACCTAAGAATGCGGAATTGAAACCGTTACCTTTAAATCGAAGTATGCTTTTCTTGAAACTAATAATCTATTACCGGTTATTATTTCATCATCTTTAAGCGAGCAACAAGAAGATCAATTACTTAGAATGTTGAAAAAGCATAAGAAAGCTTTTGGATGGACGATTGCCGATATTCGAGGTATTAGCCACGAGATTTGCGTTCATAAGATAATTCGAAGGAAGATGCTAAACCTTGTATTCAACCGCAACGCCGCCTCAACCCAAATTTGCAGTTAATTGTTAAGAAAGATGTCATTAAGCTATTAGAAATGGGGATAATTTTTCCCATATCAGATAGCGAATGGGTAAGTCTGTTAAGGGTGAATTTACACGTTTTATGAGTATATATTTTATGTCAATTTCCCCCATATCTGGATAATTTGCATAGAAAATGAGCGTTTAAATGGATTTATTAAGCAAGTGAGGTTTTAATGAGTTATTCGCAAAATTGGTTTATTTTGGTGTTTTAATCTTGACTTTATGATTATCTGGATGATATTACATTTTTGCGATGTTTTTATGTGCTATAGGTACATGTTTGAGGTTCAAAAGATGATCAAAAGTTGATAAAGTTCGAGCTAATTGATGATGAAGAGATAAAGATGGAAAAGATTGAAGATAAAGTTGAAGAAACCCAAATTCGATCACAAATTTCGAACCGGCGTCTGGGCGGCGTCCGGATGGACGAGCGTTTAAAGCGGTGGACGGGCGTCCGGGGAGGAAATTTTACATTCGGGAAGTTTGGATCTTTGGCTGGACGGGCGTTTGAAGAAAGCTCGGCCGATTCGAAGTTCATTGTAGAGCGGACGAGCGTCCGGGGAAGACCGGACGGGCGTCCGACCGCCGGACCGAAGCACAACCGACTTAGTTTTGACCTAGCCGCCTTAGTTTATCTATATATAGCGCTTGTATTAAACCCTAAAAACGACATCAGACGACCTACAGTCGACTTTGATAAATAACAGCAGCAGTTTGTCTTTCTCTTGGGTTTTCGAATGCAATCAAAACAATCTTTTGATTTCAAGGGTAATATGAGTAGCTAAACTCTTGGGTTGGACGAACGGGTGAAGCAATTCAAGAGGCGTTCTGGTTTTTCTTATTTTTCTGTGTTTTATTTCGACAAAGGTTATATTTATATTGCGTTTATTTTGTGCTTAATATCGATAGATAAAGCCTGTTATGTTCGTTTGATGATAGTTGAATGATACATAGATCACCGCAATAGTAATCAGATTAATCAATTTGTCTAAAAACGAAAGTTATCAAATTATTAACCTAGATAATAGGTTCGAAAGAATTTATGCCTATCGTGCTTAAAGAATCAATCTTTGATAAAAGTTGATAAACAAATTATCTAAGATATTAGTAATTTGCATTTAGTATAGGTTAATCTTGGCCTTAGTTGATTTGCATGCGTAGGAAATTAGATGCCTTTGTGGTTATCTTGAATTGTGGATCCTTGTTCGTCTGTCTTTTCTCCCCATTATTTGATAAACCTAAAATTATTAGTTTTGTGACACTTTTAGCCTAAACTTAAAAACACATTCAACCTCACGTTCCTCGTGGGATCGACCCGGCATAACCGCTTTACTACAAGCTTTGCACTTGGAGCGACTAACCGGATTTTTATTACTTGTCTTTTTGTTTCGTTTACAAAAATCCACCACAAGTTTTTGGCGCCGTTGCCGGGGATAATTTTTCCCATATCAGATAGCGAATGGGTAAGTCCAACTCAAGTGGTACCAAAGAAAGGAGGTTTCACAGTGAAAGAGAATGAAAAGAATGAATGGATTCCGACAAGAGAGATTACAGGTTATCGAATGTGCATTTATTTTAGAAAACTAAATGATCATACTAAGAAAGATCATCATCCACTTTCATTCATAGTTCAGATGTTGGAACGTTTAAACGGACATAAGTATTACTGTTTCTTAGATGGTTATTCAGGATATTTACAGATATTCATTGCAGCAGGAGATATAGAAAAAACTACTTTCACTTGTCCTTATGAACTTTTGCTTATAAGAGAATGCCGTTTGGTTTATGTAATGCACCAGCTACGTTTCAAAGGTGTATGATGGCTATATTTGCTGATATGGTTGAGAAATTCTTAGAAATTTTTATGGATGACTTTAGTGTTTACGGAGACTCATTTAATGTTTGTTTGTTACACTTAGAACGAGTGTTACAACGCTGTGAAGATACCAACCTAGTACTAAACTGGGAAAAATGTCATCTAATGGTATCAGAAGGAATTGTTTTAGGTCATAGAATCTCTGAAGAAGGTATTGAAGTCGATAAAGCTAAAGTCGAAGTAATTGAAAAATTACCTCCACCAGTTAATTTAAGAACTTTAAGAGGATTTCTGGGACATGCAGGATTTTATAGAAGATTCATTGCAGATTTTTCAAAAATAGCAAAGCCTCTAAGTCATTTGCTTGAAAAGGAAGTACCTTTTTACTTTGATAGTAAATGTATGGAAGCTTTTCAGACCCTAAAAGCGAGGTTAACTACTGCACCAGTGCTAGTAGCACCAGATTGGAGTTTGCCGTTTGAAATTATGTGTGATGCAAGTGATTTAGCTGTAGGAGCCGTTTTAGGTTAAAGATATAACAAAATTCTCAAAGCTATTTACTATGCATCTCACACATTAAACATTGCTCAACTAAATTATGCAACTACAGAAAAAGAACTGTTGGCTGTGATTTTTGCCTTAGATAAGTTTCGATCATATATTGTTGGTTCTAAGGTAATAATTTATACAGACCATTCAAGACCGAAGTATTTGCGAGTAAGAAAGATGCTAAACCTCGTCTTCTTAGATGGATTCTCTTACTTCAAGAATTCGATATTGAAATTAAAGATAAAAAAGGAAGTGAGAATGTAGTAGCAGATCATCTAAGTAGAATGGAAAATGATGAAGAAATAGGAAATGAAATTAAAGATTCATTTCCTGATGAACAAATATTTAGAATAGACACTCCTTCAACCATGCAGTTATTAAAGACTAGAATTCCTTCTAAGGAAATGTCACCTTGGTTTGGAGATATCATTAATTACTTAACCTGTGATTATATTCCGTCTCATTGGACTTGGCGACGAGAAAAAGAAGTTCTTTTATGACTTAAAATTTTATTCGGGAGGAACCGGACCTTTTCCGTAAATGTTCGGATGGGATAATCGAGAAAATGTGTGCACGATAATGAAATTTTAAGTGTTTTATCATTTTGTCATGATCGTGAGGCGAGGAGGTCATCATGGAGGTTGGAAAACTGCTTTTAAAGTTTTACAATGTGGTTTTTATTGGCCTACACTATTTAGAGATGCTTATAAGTATGTTAAATCTTGTGAATCTTGTCAAAAATGGGGAAATATATCTAAAAAACATGAAATGCCTATGCAACCTATTTTAGAATGTGAGTTATTTGATGTTTGGGGTATAGATTTCATGGGACCTTTCCCTATATCTTTTGGAAAAAGATTTATTCTTGTAATGGTAGATTATGTCTCGAAATGGGTAGAAGCTGAAGCTCTTCCCACTAATGATACCAAAGTTGTCATACGATTTCTTAAAAAGAATATATTTACCAGATATGGCATCCCGAGGGCTATCATTAGTGATAGAGGGTCACACTTTTGCAATAGACCATTTACTATGATAGTTGAAAAATATGGTGTAACGCATAAGTTAGGAACGCCCTATCATCCGCAAACCAGTGGACAAGTAGAGGTGTCAAATAGAGAAATCAAAAGAATCGTGGAGAAAACAGTGGAATCAAATCGTAAAAACTGGGCAGTTAAATTAGATGATGCATTATGGGCGTACAGAACAGCTTTTAAAACACCAATTGGTTGTTCTCCCTATAAGCTAGTCTTTGGTAAGTCTTGTCATCTCCCGGTTGAGTTAGAACACCGAGCCTTCGGGCTATTAGATTTCGAATTTCGATCCTAAATTTGTCGGTGATCATAGATTACTTCAATTAACGAGCTAGAAGAATTTCGTCTCGATTCTTATGAAAATGCTCGAATCTACAAGGAACGCACGAAATCTTTCCATGATAAGAGAATCTTTAAACGTGAGTTCCATGTAGGTGATCGAGTGCTCTTGTACAATTCACGTTTAAAGTTGTTTCCGGGTAAGCTTAAATCAAGATGGACGGAGTCCATTTAAAATAACACGGGTTTACAAATGCGGAAATTTGTTGAACTAAGCGATGGAAATACGACTTTTATAGCCAATGGCCACAGAGTAAAGTTATTTGTGGAGGGAGAAGGAATCACCTTGAAAGAAGAAGTAATGCTACTGATTGATCCCCCGACAAATTGAAAAAGCAGAAAACCGAAAAACTGAAAAGCAGAGAAACTGAAATCAGCCGAATACCAGATGTTATCTATCTTTACTTTACTTTTCTGTGTTTTTATTTATGTTTAAACTCTTTTCGTCTTTTACCGGATAGACGTAAAAGAACTGGATGCCTTTTTTGGATAGATTAGGAGTTTTTGTTTTACTTTTGAAATTAGGCCTTGATAAAGATGTCGCGTTTGCTATAGAAACTTTAGTTTTTGAACAAAACAAGAAATTGTTGAGAGAGATTAGATTGAAAGAAGTTTGTAATGGAACATCAAGGAGTGCAATAAAAAGAAGGGCAAAGTTTCTGATGAGATGCAGAATCTGTGGAAAAAGTGAACATGTTTGACGCTGTGGGAAAAACACAACCAAATCCCAGGATGAGTGTTTAAATATTGTTAGGAAGGGAACGATTAGGTGGTTATCCGAAAATCCCGATGGAATTCCAAGAGATAATTCAAATACTTTGTTTTTAGGAGTTAGGTTGATTGAACGTTATATCAGAACTCTAGAAGATTTAGAAATCGAAGAATCAGGAACCCCTTAAGTTTCGAGTCTTTTCTTATGTTTTATTACAACTTTATAAAATTTTCTCATAACTTCTGAAAATTTTTAAAAAAATGGATCTTTATAAAATTAAGGAGTTTTAAAAAAAATTTATAAAAGTTTTTTTTTTAGTTTTAATTTAGATATTTTATAAGAATTAATAGAAATTTATTAAATTTTTATAAGCTTTTTATTAAGTTTTATAAAGATTTTATTAAATTTTTAAAAATTGTTATAAAATTATTTTTAAAATTTTAATCAAGTTTAATTAAGTTTTATATAAGTTTTTAATCAAAAATCATAAAAAGTAAAAAATCGGAAAAAGTAAAAAATTGTGCACGGACCGATCCGGCCCTTAACCCGGACCGATCCGGGGTCTATATACATAAAAAACGGGGACCCCTTTTTTCTTCTTCTTCTTCTTCCCTAAATTTTTCTTGCCGCCGCATCACACCCCAAAACCCCACCACTCATTTTTTTTTTCAATTCTTCCAATAACTTTCATCTCACACTACACCACCACTTGATTTCTTCCTCCTTTCATCTCCTCTCTTCCACAAAAGTTGAAAAAAATCAAAAAGGATAAAAAAAACAAGCTCCATTTCTTCCGGCGACTTTACAACTTTTCCGGCCTACTTTTCAACGTTTTCGTCATTATAAGGTATTAGTTAGTTATCAATTTCGTATTTTTCATGATTTTTTTAGATTAATTTCAACTGTTTTGATTTTTAAGTGTGTTGTGACATTTTTTTTTTGTTGTTTATTTTTTTTTGTTGTGTTGTTGATTGGCTTTACCAATATCGTAGAATGGCTGAGTCGAGTAGAAAAGCCTCTAAGAAGCGGAAATCAAACATTCCTATATCAACTCCGGTAGTAGGCACGATAATTTTATCACCTGAAGAAGAAGCCGTAAGCTTCAATAAAACAGCATCACAAGAAGCTAAGAATGCGTATCAAAGGATTTATAGTAAATGTGATGTTTTGATTGAAAGAGGATTAGATTTTGATGACTTAGGTGATGAAGTTAAGGATATTTTTACGAGACGTCAGTGGTTAGAATTAGCAGCCAAAAGAGAAGGGGAAATAAATACGACTTTAGTAGCTGAATTTTATTCAGTTTTGTCTACATTGTCACATGATGAGCTAACTGAGTCGCAAACTGTACCCCTAAGAGCTAGAAATGTTCTATTTAACCCTGCCATTATAAATGCGATTTTGGGAGTTGAAGTTTTTCCAGATGATGAAGATTACAGGGTAGTTTGGAATTTAGATGATCCTGCAACATTTGAGCAGACTGCCTTGAGAGCTCAGCATGCTTTTGATTCAACCGCTGTGTGGGTTGAAAATAGGTTTAACTACGGGAAGTGTTTTAGAGGTTTAAGGGCGATTAAAAGGTTTATTAGCCATAATCTCTATCCTTCGAGTAAACATACGGCTTATGGAAAAAAAGATGTTTGTATCGCTTGGGCGATGGTAAATGATGTGAAGATAGATGTTGGAAAGGTAATGTTTAAAAGAGTTTTCGAGAGCATTGTCATCGCCAGACCAGGGAGTCATCTGTACTTCCCTTGTTTTATTTCAGATTTATGTCGTAGGTCGGGAGTACAATTCTGCCTAATGACAAGTTAGCTCGCGAGATGCACCTACGATTGGACCAAGTTTGACTAGGCTTCCGGATGGTAGAATAAGCTCTTTGATCAGAAGACGTCAAACTCAACCGGCTCCACCAGTTTCCACATCTTCTTCTTCTTTTCCATCTTTTTCTAGTCAGCCTCAACAAACTCCTTTCTCCAACACTATCACTTATGACATGTTTCAATCTTTAGTTTCGGACGTTGCACGTGGTCAAGCCAACATGGCTTTGTATGCGAAAGTAATAGGCGGTGGTGTGACGATATTCGTAGAGGTTTAAGGAGAAACGAGCGTTGCTTCGTAATCCTACTTTTGATGATCCCGCCTATCCACTTGTCGGTCCGATCCGTATACCTTACCGGAATGGGTAGCACCTATTCCACCACCTTCGAGCTTTCATCCAATGTCATATCCTTTTGGAAGCCAATCGAGTGGTACATGTGTATTTTCGACAGGTATTCAGAGACCCACGATGTCTAGTTGGGGAGGATTCACAGAGTTTGCACATATCACTACTGGTATGAGTTCTATGGGTCTTGATAGTTCAGTCAGGACCACGACGACATTTCAGCCGCCAGCTTCTCAGTCGGTTCCGAGTTCGAGCTTTCATGTTGATCTTGAGGAAGATTATGAAGAAGATTGAATTTTATTTTATTTGATTAAACATTTTTACTGCACGTTTTTATTTAGATTTTGGTTTGTGTCAATTTTATTATTTCGTTTTATAGTAGTTGTTTATTTTACTTAGAGTATCATCTTATTTATTCTAATTGTTTTAAGTATAAAAAAAAAATAAATAAAAAAAATATATATATATATATATATATATATATATATATATATATATATATATATATATATATATATATATATATTACGAACTTTGTATCATTAGTAAATCGTTTTCAACATTTTAATCATTTCATAAGTATCAATTTTAAACGTACGTATCCGTTGTTACACTTGTGAGGGGAGTAAAGAAGCAAAACCAAAATTTATTTTTACCTCTGTACTCGGTAAAAGGAAATTAAGGCCGGACCGAACCGGTCTAGTCTCGGACCGATCCGGAAAAAAAAAGGATGACTCATTCTTGAGTTCATCTAGTGCATCCACGTATTTCTTTTCCTAACTATTAAGAGAAGTAAAAGGCATGAGAAAGTTTGCATCACTTTCACTTCCTTTTACTTTCTATCTGCTTTAGATCTTTTTACTTTCAACATTTCATCTGTTTAAAATGTCAAACCATTCCTCGCCCTCCGTTAATTCATATGAGCCAAATACACCGGAAGCTATGGCTCCAGAATCACGAGCATCAAATGATAATATACTTTTACACCCTCGTTTTGCTAATTCTCCAATCCTGTTGGAGAAAAGTTTGAATTTCGATAAACTCGATCGATGGGGTAAAACTGTCATTAGAGGATTCGGTTGGAAGAAGTTTGTAAGTGCGCCAAGAGGACGAATAAATATCTCAATTGTTCGAGAATTTTATTCTGCCTTAATGACGACGTACATGATTGAAAGTACTCAAATTATCACGGTAAGAGGAGTGGCTGTTCCCTTCTCTTCATCTATTATCAATCAACTTTTTGAAATTCCGCCTGTGATGCTACCGCACTTTGAAATAAAGTGGGGATTGAATAATTCCTATAATCATCTAAATAAAATTAATGAGGCATTCCAGTGTCTATTTCCACTCTTTGATTCGAATCACGATTTGTCCACAAATGCCTTACTTCCACATTTAAGGGCATGGAAACATTTCATTAACTCTAGGGTATATCCTACTTGGGATTTCGGGAGCCTTAGTGATAATGAAATGCTTTTGTTGTACGCCTTGGCATTTGGTGAGTATGTGGATTGGGGAATTTTAATTCAGAGGACGGTGTTAGAGTTTGCCATAACGAGGGGCAGTAGGGGGAAGCCTATGCCTTCTTCGTCAATGATTTCAAAACTGTGTGTTCAGATGAATGGAGTTGGTGAGTTGGAGAATGATGAAATCTTTCCTTCAAGAGATAATAGAGTTGGATTGTTGCCGGTGGATACACCGGGATGTTCGTCAACCATTTAGAATGGTTTTTTCAGTTTTAAGAAGTTTGACTAAGTTTGTTTAAGTTTGTAGTTCAATTAGTTAAGTTTTTTTCTTTGTAATTAATGGTTTTTATTATTCTGTTTAATATATATGTTTATGTTTTTTTTAAGTTTGTTTGTTATTTAATAATATATTAATATACGCTAAAAATGAAATCAGAATAATAACAATAATAGATATTTTTAATTTTATTTTCAAACCTACTTTTTTAATACTCATTGAACATCGGGACGATGCCACTTCGTAAGTGGGGAGTAGAGTTAGGTTAGAAAATTCATTAAAATTTCGAAAAAATAGTTATAAATTATTAAAATTATCAAATTTTTTATTATTAGTTTTAATTTTTTTTTAAATTAAGTAGTTAATATATAAATATGAATAAAAATGATATAATTTGGAAGAATAAGTTTTTAATTAAGTAAAGTAAATTAGATATATTATAATTATATTTTATGTCTAATTTAGATTTTAACGAGATTTTAAGTTTATATAATTGAGTAATTAATGTTAAATATTGTTTTCATGAAATTATATAGGTATGTTGATATTTATAAGTAAAATTTTTAGAATAATTTTCTTTTCAATATGAATTATGAGTTTGGAATTGGACTAGGGATGACGATTTTTGGCACCACAAAAAAATAAAAAAAAATATAAACTATAGCCAAATAGCCTACCTAAATAAATTTCCAATTTTTGTTCCTACTTCAGCCTTGATTAGAGTGATCAAGACCTCACTCGAAATTGCCATTATGATTAACTAGAAGTAACCAACCTTTAGCTAATTTTGGTCTACATTTCCTAGAAAATTCCTCAAGTTTGTACGTACTTATGAAAAGAGATGAAGACATAAAAGCTTAGTTTTGGTGTATGCTGAGATTGGAAAAATTAGATAAGTATTAGTATATTCGATCTTACCTCATGACACTTGCAAGATAGTCGATTTTGGCAATGAGTTCGGATATGTTAATATTCTATAAAAGAATTAAGAACGAAGCACCATATCTACACAGAATTAATCAAATACCAGGTATCTTCCTTATCTTTGACCGACAACTAAAAATAAAAAGAACATATCGGTTGTAGCTACCAATGATTTGAGTGCAGTAGGGTGTTATCTCGAAATGTCCTATATCACTATGAGGTTTAAAAGCTCCCGATTGCCTGATGATAGTAGTCCAGCTAGGGTATTATCTCGAAATGTCCTATTGCTGGGAATGAAGGCATAGAATGAAAAAGAAAAAGTCGAATCATAAGATCTCAAGAATGATTACAAGTTTAAGGAAACCGGACTTGTAATTTTCGATCGAAAGAGTAGTACTCTGATAGGAACCAACTTTACTGTAAATTTCTGTGCAGTTTAGCCCATGATTATCACAATTCTGGCATGTTTCGGGTAAGTTTAGACCCTGTTTTGAGTATGAAATGAAGTTTTGTTGCACGGCGAGTGACTGTCGGTTTTCCGTAAACTCGGCCTTATTTTAGAATTTAATACTCGTTTTCCCGAGCACCCGTAGTTTGCGGGGTTACACGTTTGTTTGTTGTTTCATATGGATGCAGGACTAGGGTGTCTTGAGAACCCGGAAGGCGAAGATTTATGATGAGAAGTATTATCAAGGTGCAAGAATGAGCCAAAGAAGGAGAAAAATGAAGAAAAGGGAGAAAATAATTGTTGCTCTCACCCTACGCTCACTTCAGCAGCATTTTGGCCTATGATGGAGGCATTTTCTGGTCCAGGTGTCTTGATGAAAGTTGTAGAGGATTGAAAGAGATTTCCAACGCATGTTGAATCACCTCATTTGGAGCCCTAGAAGTGAAGTTATGAGCAAAATACTGGAGCTGGGTTACGGATCGCGTCCGAAATATGAAGCGGCGTCGGGGTGCCCTTTTGATGCGAGAGAGTTGAGAATTCAAGTGGACGAGCGTCCGGAAACGTGGACGAGCGTCCGGGGATGTGGACGGGCGTCCGGGATGTGCAAACGGGCGTCCGAGAATGCCAAATTTGATTCGAGAGAGTTGAGATCTTCAGTGGACGGGCGTCCAAGCGATTCAAAGCAGAACCAGTCACTTCATGGGCATTTTGGGCACACTTGGAGGCATTTTCAGGGAAAGTTGTCTTGATGAAAGTTGTAGAGGAGTGAATCAGCTTTCTAATGCATCTTGAATCATCTCATTTGGATCCCTAGAAGTGAAGTTATGGTGGAAATACTGAAGGCCATTCTGGATGAGCGTCCACTCAAGAACAAGCTTCCATTTCTTGCATTTCTCAGGTGAGCGCGTCCGAAGCCCCGGACGCGGCGTCCAGAATGGCTGGACTGGCATCCAGGGCCAGTTTGCTGCGTATTTTTCTGTTCCACCTATAAATACTCCCTCATTCCAACCCTAATGGAGAACAGCCGCCCCCCAACTTCTCTTAGGCGATTTTGGGCGATTTTCTTCGTCCCAAGGTGTTAGATAACGTGCTATATATCATTAGAATCGTCTTTCGATCCTCTCTTTGATTATACAACTTTTAGCTTCGATTTGTAACATTTCAAGTGACAAGATTTGTCCTTTTTGGAGCTCGAATTTGGTTCTTCAATTTGAATCGAAATGGGTATGTGTTCTTGTTGTTTTATTGTTGTTGTGATGCTTTTATCTTGTTTGTATAACATAGATTCGATTATGAGTAGCTAGATTCTTCGTATGGTTGAACTATGTGAAGGTGGGTGAAACACCATTAGAGAGACGAACCGGGAGGTAGTGTAGCGCGTAATTTAACGTTCTAATCGATAATTCACATCACGAAACTTGTTTTGATTGTTTTAATAGCTTTGAATGAGATTGACAACCTTTTTCATAGTTGCACACACGTTAGCTTATAAATGTATGTTGCGGCGACGTGTGGGAACGGGGTTTCGGGACCGTAGAAGTTTTGGGCTTGAAAGGTAGTCGACACCTACCCGTGTACTAGATTGACGCCCTAGTCATCAAGTTTAGTCCCAATACGGGGTTTGTCCTATGAGTTATTGTTAGACGGCAAGGTAGAGTAAGGCACACTCCCGGGGCAATCATTCTAATGGTAAAGTAATCCATTTGGATCGTAGTTCGGCCATACTTCTTTTAACTGTTTAGAATTCCGAGTAGTGTAATCTTTATTTTATGCAATAGTATAACTCCATATCTATCTTGTTGACCGGCGAGAAATAAGTCAACTCGTGGTACTCAAAGCCAATCTCTCGTGGGATCGACCTCGGACTCCTCAAGCACTATCCTACACTCGACCCGGTACACTGCCGGTTAGAGGGTAGATTCTGCTAAGGTTTCGAGTCTTTGTTTGACCGGACCGTAGAAATTACGTCCATCAAAATGGCGCCGTTGCCGGGGATTGGCAATGCTTTGATATCACAATAGTTGACCGAAAGCTTTGGCTTAGGTCGTTTTTATTGTTTTCTTGTTGTTTTCTGTGATTTTGCAGCTTGAGCATAAATGGGTGGATATTCTCAACAATACAACTTTTATGAAGAAAAATCCACCTATCAATCTTGGGCACCTGAGCTTGGTCAAAATCAGTATTATCAACCTTATGACCAAGAGCAGGGTGCGTTCATGGGATGTGGAATGGACGACGACGATTATCGATATGATGAGGGGAACTATAATGGACAGAATTCTAGGGGCAATTGGAACCAGAATCAGTCAGGAAATTGGGGAGGCAACCAAAACGAGTCAATGTTGGGGGCGGGGAGCGAGAATTATGATTCGAACGGACCGTGGAATTGGAGCTCTCAAAATCCGCACTTGCGGCGAGATTGACCTCGCCTATGCCGAAGAGGAACGAGAAGTAGGTATTATTCAGAGGCGATGGAAAGGGTTTCTATGGCTATGGATGAGGAAGTGTCGGCACATCGATTGATCGATTGGTTGAAGCGGATGTTTGGGTTATATTCAGAGGCCACGGATGCTCTTGAACGGGCTGGGGAGATTCAAGACAAGTTTTCCAGCGGGGAATATAGGACGTGCCCAGCTAATGAAGATTGGCCTCATATGAGATACCGGTTATGTTGGATGTCTCAGGATATCGTGTCTCTCATTACGGCCCGGATGCCGGATCTAATAGAAAAGTCTTGCGCACAAAAGGGGATTGAGGTTGGTGACGTGACCCCCATGGAAACGGTCCGGGTAGATAGTGATATTGACGAGTCAAGTTGCTATAATGAGGTGCTCGTCATGGAGGATCCAGTGGTTGAGTTGGCCTTATCACCGCCATCCCCCATTGTAGTATTTGATAGTATCAGTTTCCAAGTTCTACCGAGTGAAATTCCAACCAGCGAGCTAAAAAATGATGATGTTTTGGTAGAGTCCGTGGTGCAACCCACCATTTATAGGAATGAGGAAGAGCTTGTTTTGGTGATGGCACGGATTCAATTTGGGATGAAGAGGAAGTGCCAGATTTGGAAATGGAAGATGTGCAAATTTTATCTATTACACCGCCTCCCGAAGAAATGAAAAATGATGACCTTGAAGGGTGTGGGATAGATTTGAGCACAACATTTGATGAGCCAGAGATTGAGATGCAAGAGACTGATATGGGATCGCCCATCACTCCATTAGTTGATGATGTACCGTTAGAGTCGGTGGAGAATTTTTATGAGTATGCCAAGCCACTTGTAGTGGACCCAACCTCAGTTTTGGGTGAGCCGGAAGCTTTTGGTATTTCCATGCTCTGGGACATGGAAGATACCCATGATTATGAAGTGGGGGAGGTGGAACTGTTGTCTACCATACCACATCCCGACGATGACCATCATGACACCGTGACAAGAGGTGCGATAGACTTATTTGAGGTCGTCGATCCGGTGGGATTAGAAATGGAGATGAAGATGGGACAGCTCAATTTACCGCCTAGCTTGCTTGTGATTCGAGGTCATATGGATGAGCCCATTATATTGACACCCCCGGATAGTTTGGTCATCTTTGATATGCCGGTCCCAGACTACTACTCCCTTCCATTCTGTGCGGATGAGTTCTACGAGGTTAAGTTCGAAGGGTCCCGGATGGAAGACGCACGTAGAGGTGATAGAGAGGAAAGACCACGGTGGTGGGGTGATTCCAAGAAGAAGATGATGAGAGGTTTTGACGAGAAGAGGATTCCCGAGTTGGGAGGAGGTTGCATCGAGGGCTATGAGAGGTAAGTTTCTAACGAACTCGGTTTTCATGATGCTTGCTATTTGTATTCTTCTTGAGTTGTTGATCTTTTTGAGTTCGGATTTTGGTTGATGGTTTTGATGATACTTGTTTGAAATGAAATATTTGAATTGTTGTTTTGAGTCTTTTATGGTTTGAGTCCGTTTTGGTGTCACTTGGTCGAGCCAACGACGTAAAACAAAGGCGCTTGGTGGGAGGCAACCCACCCGTTTCCCCGTTTTGCTTGTTTTGCGGTGGTTTTATTGCTACTTTCTTTTGCCCTGCTGTTTTAGCCATAAGGCACGTACTTTTCATTTTTTCATGCCTCATGTGACTTGTCTTGGATTTGTGGATTTTGTGTTGGGCACGTTTGGACGTGATTGGTTGTTATTGTATGTTTGAATCATATTTAACTATCTTTGTGACATACTTGTTCAAGTTTTCTGACGTGACGAGGTCGTTCTTTTTATTATCCCCGGAATCCCCCATATTTTATGTTTTGGCACGCGGACCATGTCCCGTGCATGTATTTCTTGGATGTTTTCAATGACTAGGGATTCGGGATGGACTACTTTCACGACCGTTACGGGACTTGATCGCGCCGTTTTGCCGGGCTCATAAGCTAAGTCTTTCTTTTTCCTTCTCGTTCACACACCGAGGACGGTGTTTCACTCAAGTGAGGGGGGGGGGCGACTTAGCTTATTCGCATGTTCTTAAAAGTATTATGCCGTGATGTGATAAACTTGGTTTTTACTCGTTTCCGAGTCGATTTTTAGGCCGTTTTTCAAATTTTTCCAAGATTTTAACACCACGATATATGCATGTTGTTCACAATTGAATGGTGAAAGGTTTTTAGTTTTGTGAATGTCTCACAGTGAGTCTATTTTGTCATGATACGGAACATCTTTTTAGTACACGTTTGACGACGTTTTTGCTTATCACGATTACTTTACACACTTGTACCCCTAGTTTTGAGGCGAAATAGAAGGATTAGCCTTGGTAGGAACACGGGATGACAGTTTTGGCGTTCTTTTTGACCCTACTTAAGCCAAATAAGCCTGAGCCGAACATTTGACCTTCGTAGCCCCTCTCAGCCTTGATAGAATGGTCTGACCACCATTCGCATTATAGCCGCTTCGTTATTTAGCCAGAAACCTACCCTTGAGCCTTATTTTGGTCACATTCCCTTCATTTGACCCTACGAGTGAACTTAGTCTCTTGCTAAACCACACTTGCCAAGGCAAGTGTGGGGTGGGGGGAATTGTTGTCGCTTTTGAGGCGGGT
The DNA here is from genome assembly GCA_036785695.1 of Gentiana straminea. Classification (NCBI taxonomy): domain Eukaryota; kingdom Viridiplantae; phylum Streptophyta; class Magnoliopsida; order Gentianales; family Gentianaceae; genus Gentiana; species Gentiana straminea. Next base: position 11,564,680 of record JAVUPR010000265.1, read on the forward strand.
TGTTGTTTCTTCAGTTTTGGAGCTATAAGGAGAGGAGGAGCTCAGTTGTGCTGGATGCTCGGGTTTCATTTCAAAAAAAAAAAAAAAAACCAAAATCAAAATCTAATCAAATAATTGTGTTTAATATAGAAATAAAGGGTTGAAAAGGCAACGAGCTTAAAGCAATGATGATGTTAGGGTTGGGATAGTCAGATAGGTACTAAGTATTCGAGCTCACCTCACGACACTTGAAACATAGTCGAGTTTGGCAATGAGTTCGGGTATTTCAGTATCCTATAGTTCCCAAAATGTTGAAAACGATCAAAAAGGAGTTTGGATGTATAGTAAAGAAGACGTGGTACGTGTTTGGATTATGTTCACTCGTATTTCTTTTCTCCAGTTTCCCAAATTCCCTTTTTTTCGATTAACCGAAATTACCCTAGCCTAACGTTATAACCGTTTCAAGTCCTGCTGGACCGTGTTTAACCTTGGTTAGTCCCGATTAGTGGAGATTCTAGGAAGGGCAAGATCGTGTAAAGTCATTTGTCCGGTATTCCAAGCCCGAAATCGTATTAAGCATAAGTCGTCGTCATTCAAACACACATTCACTCCGTGTTATGGATTGGTAGAGTCAAGGTAATAAATTCGCTTAGCTAAATTCTTTTTACCTCGATATTTTGAAGCACATGCATGTACCGTAAAGTTGATTCCTTGGCTTTGTTTGAACGCCTATTTTACTCGAGGGCGAGTAAAGGCTAAGTGTGGGGTGGTGATAGGAACCAACTTTACTGTAAATTTCTGTGCAGTTTAGCCCATGATTATCACATTTCTGGCATGTTTCGGGTAAGTTTAGACCCTGTTTTGAGTATGAAATGAAGTTTTGTTGCACGGCGAGTGACTGTCGGTTTTCCGTAAACTCGGCCTTATTTTAGCATTTTATACTCGTTTCCCGAGCACCCGTAGTTTGCGGGGTTACACGTTTGTTTGTTGTTTCATATGGATGCAGGACTAGGGTGTCTTGAGAACCCGGAAGGCGAAGATTTATGATGAGAAGTATTATCAAGGTGCAAGAATGAGCCAAAGAAGGAGAAAAATGAAGAAAAGGGAGAAAATAATTGTTGCTCTCACCCTATGCTCACTTCAGCAGCATTTTGGCCTATGATGGAGGCATTTTCTGGTCCAGGTGTCTTGATGAAAGTTGTAGAGGATTGAAAGAGCTTTCCAACGCATGTTGAATCACCTCATTTGGAGCCCTAGAAGTGAAGTTATGAGCAAAATACTGGAGCTGGGTTCGGACTCGCGTCCGTAAATATGAAGCGGCGTCCGGGGTGCCCTTTTGATGCGAGAGAGTTGAGAATTCAAGTGGACGAGCGTCCGGAAACGTGGACGAGCGTCCGGGGATGTGGACGGGCGTCCGGGATGTGCAAACGGGCGTCCGGAATGCCAAATTTGATTCGAGAGTTGAGATCTTCGGTGGACGGGCGTCCAAGCGATTCAAAGCAGAACCAGTCACTTCATGGGCATTTTGGGCACACTTGGAGGCATTTTCAGGGAAAGTTGTCTTGATGAAAGTTGTAGAGGAGTGAATCAGCTTTCTAATGCATCTTGAATCATCTCATTTGGATCCCTAGAAGTGAAGTTATGGTGGAAATACTGAAGGCCATTCGGATGAGCGTCCACTCAAGAACAAGCTTCCATTTCTTGCATTTCTCGGGTGAAGCGGCGTCCGAAGCCCCGGATCGGCGTCCGAATGGCTGGACTGGCGTCCGGGCCAGTTTGCTGCGTATTTTTCGCTCCACCTATAAATACTCCCTCATTCCAACCCTAATGGAGAACGGCCGCGCCCCCCAACTTCTCTTAGGCGATTTTGGGCGATTTTCTTCGTCCCAAGGTGTTAGATAACGTGCTATATATCATTAGAATCGTCTTTCGATCCTCTCTTTGATTATACAACTTTTAGCTTCGATTTGTAACATTTCAAGTGACAAGATTTGTCTTTTTTGGAGCTCGAATTTGGTTCTTCAATTTGAATCGAAATGGGTATGTGTTCTTGTTGTTTTATTGTTGTTGTGATGCTTTTATCTTGTTTGTATAACATAGATTCGATTATGAGTAGCTAGATTCTTCGTATGGTTGAACTATGTGAAGGTGGGTGAAACACCATTAGAGAGACGAACCGGGAGGTAGTGTAGCGCGTAATTTAACGTTCTAATCGATAATTCACATCACGAAACTTGTTTTGATTGTTTTAATAGCTTTGAATGAGATTGACAACCTTTTTCATAGTTGCACACACGTTAGCTTATAAATGTATGTTGCGGCGACGTGTGGGAACGGGGTTTCGGGACCGTAGAAGTTTTGGGCTTGAAAGGTAGTCGACACCTACCCGTGTACTAGATTGACGCCCTAGTCATCAAGTTTAGTCCCAATACGGGGTTTGTCCTATGAGTTATTGTTAGACGGCAAGGTAGAGTAAGGCACACTCCCGGGGCAATCATTCTAATGGTAAAGTAATCCATTTGGATCGTAGTTCGGCCATACTTCTTTTAACTGTTTAGAATTCCGAGTAGTGTAATCTTTATTTTATGCAATAGTATAGCTCCATATCTATCTTGTTGACACGAACCGAGAAATAAGTCAACCGTGGTACTCAAAGCCAATCTCTGTGGGATCGACCTCGGACTCCTCAAGCACTATCCTACACTCGACCCGGTACACTGCCGGTTAGAGGGTAGATTCTGCTAAGGTTTCGAGTCTTTGTTTGACCGGACCGTAGAAATTACGTCCATCAAAATGGCGCCGTTGCCGGGGATTGGCAATGCTTTGATATCACAATAGTTGACCGAAAGCTTTGGCTTAGGTCGTTTTTATTGTTTTCTTGTTGTTTTCTGTGATTTTGCAGCTTGAGCATAAATGGGTGGATATTCTCAACAATACAACTTTTATGAAGAAAAATCCACCTATCAATCTTGGGCACCTGAGCTTGGTCAAAATCAGTATTATCAACCTTATGACCAAGAGCGGGGGTGCGTTCATGGGATGTGGAATGGACGACGACGATTATCGATATGATGAGAGGAACTATAATGGACAGAATTCTAGGGGCAATTGGAACCAGAATCAGTCAGGAAATTGGGGAGGCAACCAAAACAGTCAATGTTGGGGGCATGAGCAGAATTATGATTCGAACAGACCGTGGAATTGGAGCTCTCAAAATCCGCACTTGCAGCAGATTGACCTCGCCTATGCCGAAGAGGAACGAGAAGTAGGTATTATTCGGGAGCTGATGGAAAGGGTTTCTATGGCTATGGATGAGGAAGTGTCGGCACATCGATTGATCGATTGGTTGAAGCGGATGTTTGGGTTATATTCAGAGGCCACGGATGCTCTTGAACGGGAGTGGGGAGATTCAAGACAAGTTTTCCAGCGGGGAATATAGGACGTGCCCAGCTAATGAAGATTGGCCTCATATGAGATACAGGTTATGTTGGATGTCTCAGGATATCGTGTCTCTCATTACGGCCCGGATGCCGGATCTAATAGAAAAGTCTTGCGCACAAAAGGGGATTGAGGTTGGTGACGTGACCCCCATGGAAACGGTCCGGGTAGATAGTGATATTGACGAGTCAAGTTGCTATAATGAGGTGCTCGTCATGGAGGATCCAGTGGTTCAGTTGGCCTTATCACCGCCATCCCCCATTGTAGTATTTGATAGTATCAGTTTCCAAGTTCTACCGAGTGAAATTCCAACCAGCGAGCTAAAAAATGATGATGTTTTGGTAGAGTCCGTGGTGCAACCCACCATTTATAGGAATGAGGAAGACTGTTTTGGTGATGGCACGGATTCAATTTGGGATGAAGAGGAAGTGCCAGATTTGGAAATGGAAGATGTGCAAATTTTATCTATTACACCGCCTCCCGAAGAAATGAAAAATGATGACCTTGAAGGGTGTGGGATAGATTTGAGCACAACATTTGATGAGCCAGAGATTGAGATGCAAGAGACCGATATGGGATCGCCCATCACTCCATTAGTTGATGATGTACCGTTAGAGTCGGTGGAGAATTTTTATGAGTATGCCAAGCCACTTGTAGTGGACCCAACCTCAGTTTTGGGTGAGCCGGAAGCTTTTGGTATTTCCATGCTCTGGGACATGGAAGATACCCATGATTATGAAGTGGGGGAGGTGGAACTGTTGTCTACCATACCACATCCCGACGATGACCATCATGACACCGTGACAAGAGGTGCGATAGACTTATTTGAGGTCGTCGATCCGGTGGGATTAGAAATGGAGATGAAGATGGGACAGCTCAATTTACCGCCTAGCTTGCTTGTGATTCGAGGTCATATGGATGAGCCCATTATATTGACACCCCCGGATAGTTTGGTCATCTTTGATATGCCGGTCCCAGACTACTACTCCCTTCCATTCTGTGCGGATGAGTTCTACGAGGTTAAGTTCGAAGGGTCCCGGATGGAAGACGCACGTAGAGGTGATAGAGAGGAAAGACCACGGTGGTGGGGTGATTCCAAGAAGAAGATGATGAGAGGTTTTGACAGAAGAGGATTCCCGAGTTGGGAGGAGGTTGCATCGAGGGCTATGAGAGGTAAGTTTCTAACGAACTCGGTTTTCATGATGCTTGCTATTTGTATTCTTCTTGAGTTGTTGATCTTTTTGAGTTCGGATTTTGGTTGATGGTTTTGATGATACTTGTTTGAAATGAAATATTTGAATTGTTGTTTTGAGTCTTTTATGGTTTGAGTCCGTTTTGGTGTCACTTGGTCGAGCCAACGACGTAAAACAAAGGCGCTTGGTGGGAGGCAACCCACCCGTTTCCCCGTTTTGCTTGTTTTGCGGTGGTTTTATTGCTACTTTCTTTTGCCCCGTCTTGTTTTAGCCATAAGGCACGTACTTTTCATTTTTTCATGCCTCATGTGACTTGTCTTGGATTTGTGGATTTTGTGTTGGGCACGTTTGGACGTGATTGGTTGTTATTGTATGTTTGAATCATATTTAACTATCTTTGTGACATACTTGTTCAAGTTTTTCGACGTGACGAGGTCGTTCTTTTTATTATCCCCGGAATCCCCCATATTTTATGTTTTGGCACGCGGACCATGTCCCGTGCATGTATTTCTTGGATGTTTTCAATGACTAGGGATTCGGGATGGACTACTTTCACGACCGTTACGGGACTTGATCGCGCCGTTTTGCCGGGCTCATAAGCTAAGTCTTTCTTTTTCCTTCTCGTTCACACACCGAGGACGGTGTTTCACTCAAGTGAGGGGGGGGGGCGACTTAGCTTATTCGCATGTTCTTAAAAGTATTATGCCGTGATGTGATAAACTTGGTTTTTACTCGTTTCCGAGTCGATTTTTAGGCCGTTTTTCAAATTTTTCCAAGATTTTAACACCACGATATATGCATGTTGTTCACAATTGAATGGTGAAAGGTTTTTAGTTTTGTGAATGTCTCACAGTGAGTCTATTTTGTCATGATACGGAACATCTTTTTAGTACACGTTTGACGACGTTTTTGCTTATCACGATTACTTTACACACTTGTACCCCTAGTTTTGAGGCGAAATAGAAGGATTAGCCTTGGTAGGAACACGGGATGACAGTTTTGGCGTTCTTTTTGACCCTACTTAAGCCAAATAAGCCTGAGCCGAACATTTGACCTTCGTAGCCCCTCTCAGCCTTGATAGAATGGTCTGACCACCATTCGCATTATAGCCGCTTCGTTATTTAGCCAGAAACCTACCCTTGAGCCTTATTTTGGTCACATTCCCTTCATTTGACCCTACGAGTGAACTTAGTCTCTTGTTAAACCACACTTGCCAAGGCAAGTGTGGGGTGGGGGAATTGTTGTCGCTTTTGAGGCGGGTTGTTGTTTCTTCAGTTTTGGAGCTATAAGGAGAGGAGGAGCTCAGTTGTGCTGGATGCTCGGGTTTCATTTCAAAAAAAAAAAAATCAAAATCTAATCAAATAATTGTGTTTAATATAGAAATAAAGGGTTGAAAAGGCAACGAGCTTAAAGCAATGATGATGTTAGGGTTGGGATAGTCAGATAGGTACTAAGTATTCGAGCTCACCTCACGACACTTGAAACATAGTCGAGTTTGGCAATGAGTTCGGGTATTTCAGTATCCTATAGTTCCCAAAATGTTGAAAACGATCAAAAAGGAGTTTGGATGTATAGTAAAGAAGACGTGGTACGTGTTTGGATTATGTTCACTCGTATTTCTTTTCTCCAGTTTCCCAAATTCCCTTTTTTTCGATTAACCGAAATTACCCCAGCCTAACGTTATAACCGTTTCAAGTCCTGCTGGACCGTGTTTAACCTTGGTTAGTCCCGATTAGTGGAGATTCTAGGAAGGGCAAGATCGTGTAAAGTCATTTGTCCGGTATTCCAAGCCCGAAATCGTATTAAGCATAAGTCGTCGTCATTCAAACACACATTCACTCCGTGTTATGGTTTGGTAGAGTCAAGGTAATAAATTCGCTTAGCTAAATTCTTTTTACCTCGATATTTTGAAGCACATGCATGTACCGTAAAGTTGATTCCTTGGCTTTGTTTGAACGCCTATTTTACTCGAGGGCGAGTAAAGGCTAAGTGTGGGGTGGTGATAGGAACCAACTTTTTGTAAATTTCGTGCGTTTAGCCCATGATTATCACATTTCGGCATGTTTCGGGTAAGTTTAGACCCGATTTGAGTATGAAATGAAGTTTTGTTGCACGGCGAGTGACTCGTCGGTTTTCCGTAAACTCGGCCTTATTTTAGCATTTTATACTCCGTTTTCCCGAGCACCCGTAGTTTGCGGGGTTACACGTTTGTTTGTTGTTTCATATGGATGCAGGACTAGGGTGTCTTGAGAACCCGGAAGGCGAAGATTTATGATGAGAAGTATTATCAAGGTGCAAGAATGAGCCAAAGAAGGAGAAAAATGAAGAAAAGGGAGAAAATAATTGTTGCTCTCACCCTATGCTCACTTCAGCAGCATTTTGGCCTATGATGGAGGCATTTTCTGGTCCAGGTGTCTTGATGAAAGTTGTAGAGGATTGAAAGAGCTTTCCAACGCATGTTGAATCACCTCATTTGGAGCCCTAGAAGTGAAGTTATGAGCAAAATACTGGAGCTGGGTTCTGGACTGGCGTCCAGAAATATGAACTGGCGTCCAGGGTGCCCTTTTTGATGCAGAGAGTTGAGAATTCAAGTGGACGAGCGTCCGGAAACGTGGACGAGCGTCCGGGGATGTGGACGGGCGTCCAGGATGTGCAAACGGGCGTCCAGAATGCCAAATTTGATTCAGAGAGTTGAGATCTTCAGTGGACGGGCGTCCAAGCGATTCAAAGCAGAACCAGTCACTTCATGGGCATTTTGGGCACACTTGGAGGCATTTTCAGGGAAAGTTGTCTTGATGAAAGTTGTAGAGGAGTGAATCAGCTTTCTAATGCATCTTGAATCATCTCATTTGGATCCCTAGAAGTGAAGTTATGGTGGAAATACTGAAGGCCATTCGGATGAGCGTCCACTCAAGAACAAGCTTCCATTTCTTGCATTTCTCGGGTGAGCTGGCGTCCGAAGCCCGGATGGCGTCCGTAATGGCTGGACCGGCGTCCGGGGCCGTTTGCTGCGTATTTTTCTGCTCCACCTATAAATACTCCCTCATTCCAACCCTAATGGAGAACAGCCGCCCCCCAACTTCTCTTAGGCGATTTTGGGCGATTTTCTTCGTCCCAAGGTGTTAGATAACGTGCTATATATCATTAGAATCGTCTTTCGATCCTCTCTTTGATTATACAACTTTTAGCTTCGATTTGTAACATTTCAAGTGACAAGATTTGTCCTTTTTGGAGCTCGAATTTGGTTCTTCAATTTGAATCGAAATGGGTATGTGTTCTTGTTGTTTTATTGTTGTTGTGATGCTTTTATCTTGTTTGTATAACATAGATTCGATTATGAGTAGCTAGATTCTTCGTATGGTTGAACTATGTGAAGGTGGGTGAAACACCATTAGAGAGACGAACCGGGAGGTAGTGTAGCGTGTAATTTAACGTTCTAATCGATAATTCACATCACGAAACTTGTTTTGATTGTTTTAATAGCTTTGAATGAGATTGACAACCTTTTTCATAGTTGCACACACGTTAGCTTATAAATGTATGTTGCGGCGACGTGTGGGAACGGGGTTTCGGGACCGTAGAAGTTTTGGGCTTGAAAGGTAGTCGACACTACCCGTGTACTAGATTGACGCCCTAGTCATCAAGTTTAGTCCCAATACGGGGTTTGTCCTATGAGTTATTGTTAGACGGCAAGGTAGAGTAAGGCACACTCCCGGGGCAATCATTCTAATGGTAAAGTAATCCGCTGGATCGTAGTTCGGTCATACTTCTTTTAACTGTTTAGAATTCCGAGTAGTGTAATCTTTATTTTATGCAATAGTATAACTCCATATCTATCTTGTTGACCGGGCGAGAAATAAGTGAACTGTGGTACTCAAAGCCAATCTCTGTGGGATCGACCTCGGACTCCTCAAGCACTATCCTACACTCGACCCGGTACACTGCCGGTTAGAGGGTAGATTCTGCTAAGGTTTCGAGTCTTTGTTTGACCGGACCGTAGAAATTACGTCCATCATACTCCGATCAATCTTGATGAAGCAATGCTTGTAAGTTTGATTTTCTACACACACTCACGCTTTTAGTTCTTGAAAAAAAAAGAAAAAAAAAAGAGAAAATCTGAAAAATAGTTGGAATAAAATGTTATTAATTGAGATTGTTTTTTTGATCAGGAATATGAAGATGTAGGTACGTACAACTTGCATCTTTCTCTTTTTGATTTCTTTTTTCCGATTAACCAACATCTTGAGCATAAACTTTATAAGCCATTTTGTCAACTACCTGACCAAGTTTACGATTCCAGGATTTCATAATAGTTGCGATTAAAAATAATTCTAATATTTTATTTATAATTATTAAGTATTACATGTACAATTTCATCTAAATAATATTTGATGTTTAAGCTATTGAAGTTATATACACTTTTTGTCTTCTTATAATTTTAAATTAGAATAAGTAATATATTTATAATATTGACAATAATAAATTGCATTAAAAATTATAATCTGATCAATTATATTATCTTTTATTACCGCTTATTTTTGCTCGAGGACGATCAAAAGCTAAGTGGGGAGTAGTTGATATACTACTTTTATATGATTAAATATACGTTATATTATTATGTTTTATCAACGAATTCTATATAAAATATATGAAATTATGATATAAATGATATGAAATATTAATCTTTATAGTTTAGAGTAGTTAGTAGTAAAACTTAGTAATAATAGTGAAAAGTTATCATTTTGTACCGATTTTAGTAAATCGGAATGTCGTGTCAGATTTACGTGGGTATTTATGGTATTTTATTGCAGATATATAAGCCAAGACCCCGAGAATCGACATTATGAAGTATAATCATATCTCTGAAAGGATTTAGAGAGTGTCACGAGCTTAAGTGGTCAAGTGGTCAATTGAAGTGGTCAAGTGACTAATCGATTTGATTTAGTGGTAATCTAGAAATATCTTCGACAAACGAATGGCTCATCAAAACGACATTTTCTGAAGAAGAGTTTTTCATGAAAGTTGTAGATTTTTACGAGGGTTTTCCAATGCCTCTTGAATCATGTTGTTTGGAGATGCAGAACTCGAGATATAAATTTAGGAAGTTTTATTCCAAAATTATAATTATATCCGGAAAATTTGGATAATTAAGGGGGATGAATGTAATGATGAAACCCGGCCCGGTCCGGCCTCAATTCAGTTTTCTATATAAGGAGCCTCGGTGCAGGAAGCGAGAGGGGTGTACCAATATATATACATATATATATATATATATATATATATATATATATATATATATATATATATATATATATATATATATATATATCTCCTTCTTATTTTCTTTTTAGTTAGTAGTTGTAAATAGGCCTTATGCCAAAAATAATAATACGGTAGTATTGTTGTAATACTCGGGAAATTATCGGAAGTTCGGTGTTGTTGAAGTCGTTGTAATATCCGGAAGAATACGACCTCTGATTCAGCATTTCTAATCGGGTAAAATTTCTAAAGTATTTATGTTTGTTATGTTTGTTTTTATCTTTTTAGTTGTTATAATGTTTTTAGGCTAAATCTAATAACTAGTCAAAGTTATGTAATCGTTTTATTTCGATCTTTTTGGTAAAGGAATGCTGTCTAAGTAAAATTTACTAAAATTGAGTTAATTGAATCTTTTTCTATTTTGCAACGTATTGATAATATTTGGATTGACGTAATTAACCAAGATGAATCGCAACATATAACCTAACGATGAACTGACCGGAGAAGTTAGGATATAAGATAAAAGATAGAAAAACCGGAGGGTAAAATTGGCCGTGCGAAAGCGTGACAACGGAATCCTATTTCCTACCCGGGGGCGATTTGTCTTGGGAAAGATGAATCTTATTAAATTTGTGCTCAAGATCATAATAATGTTAAAATCAACGGTTTAATTGAAACTAACACCGGAAAGTTAAATCGATCCGCCTGACAACCGGAGCCTTTTGAATAACATCGGCCGTCGACAAACGGAATAACCTCTTTTATCCGGGGTAGATTTGTACTCGGTACCTATTCAGACTAACTGAGATTAGCATGGGGCAGTTGTGGAGATTAAACTGATGACAATTTGACTTATGACAATTTCATACGCTCGTGTGATGAGGAATTGTTAACCTCAGGAGTGCACCGTTTCATTTACTCAATTGGACCTAATATAAAAGGAAAGATCGAGCACATTCCGTTTACTGAAAAATATCGTATAAATCAATTATATAAACTTTGGCTAGTTCTATAAAATTATCTGTCTAGTCTATTATTATAAACTATATATTGGTATCTATATATTTATATACATATATATATTTTACAATCCATGTACATCTATATATATTTATATATCTATATATATTATATTAGAATAACTTTTAAATTACGCATTTATTTTATGTTAAGTAGAATAGTAGTAATCTGTGTTATAAAATTGCGGTTTAGATCGAGTTAATAACAGCTCTTTGGTGTTTAACCACACTTAAAAGAATTACCACGTTTTCCCTGAGGATTCGACACTCTGACTCACCACACTAGCACTATGATTTGACCCGGTACACTGCCGGTAAGAATTGTATAGCACTAGAAAATGTCCGTCACGCCTCAAGAAGGCAAATGGTCGGAAACTAACACTAACCATTTCCTGGACATTCTGCTAGAATGTAAACGCGGTGCCGGCGCTCCGTATAATGGCAAAGGTGTTAGCAGTATTTTCTTGAACCATGTTGTTCATCAAATGAGTACACGGTCAAATACTAAATACACCAAGTGTCAAGTGAAAGAAAAACATAGAAGAATGAAGGCAGATTGGATTGTGTTCAGAGCGCTTATCGGAACCACTGGCGTGGGCTGGAACTCGGTTGAAAACACCATTGACGTCTCTCTGGAAAAATTTAATGATCTTTCAGTAAGCTAATTTCTCCCCAAATATGCATTAAAAATATAATCCTATTAGTGTCCTTATATTTTCACCAGTCCGGTATGTATCCAAATGCTTCACATATGAAACAGGACATATGACACGGTTCTATATTGCTTGTTTGTTGAAATCCTAAAAAATAAATAAAACCATGTGTGATGTCCAAAGCTTGTTCTTTACTGAAAGTGCCCACATAATAATAATAATAATAATAATAATAATAATAATAATAATAATAATAATAATAATAATCCCTTATGATGCACTTATTATTTCATTTCAACTAGACTGGAGGACTTTTTTTGGGATTACAGCTTGTCATCTATGATTTATACTCTATAAATTGATTGAAAACGTAATGCAATTTGGCTGTACTTTGTCTTAGTCTCATAATATGTATTACTCTTTCCTCACTTTCAGAAATGTAAAAATTTCAAAAAGTTCTTGAAGAAGGGTTTGCCGTGATGCGACGATATGAATGAGCTATGGATCGGGATGGAAGCGACGGGTGCATTTGCACGCAGCTGCAACGATGCCCCTTTGTCGAGCGATGGGGAACAAGAACTGTTGCGTAGGGAATTCCACCATGGAGAAGCATCATCACAACCGTGTGAGAAATATGGTAAAGCAAAGCGTAAAGGTAAAAGCCACATGCGCTTTGATACAGTCATGTCCTCATCGCCATACTCACGGTCACAATCGGGAGATAGAGGCTCACATTCATCGATGAATGGTTCACATTCTAGCAATGGCAACGAGGTGTCTATAAAAGCACAGGCAATGCGAGCATACATAGGCAGATGTGAAGCAAAGGCGGCAACAAATGTGTGGTCCCTTGGTCGTGTTCTTGATGAGATCAAGGGTATGGAGGAGCTTAAAGACAACGAGGGAAACATTCCTCATCAGATTTTATTCAAAGCCACAGACTTTTATGGGGATAACTTGGTTCAGCGTGAGGCGTTCATGTACTGGCCACACAGGACAAGATTGTGGTTTGTGCTGAAGAAGTTTCAATGATGAGGAGTGTATCTTGTCTATTTGAGTACCGGATAAAACTATTTGCGACTTAAACATTGATTTGCAAACATTTATCTGTAATCGTTATTCTTTGTTTGGGTACCGGTTGTTGTATTTGTGAGTTAAACGTTATGTAATCGTTATTGTTTGCTTGTATCATTTAACCTCTTTCGCTTTTAATCATTTAATCATCCTAGGTTTGATCGTTCTGTAGAAAATGTGTCCTTTCAATTTAGGAAACTAATAAAACCAGCTGGATATAGTGATTGATTTTGATAGTTATATCCTACGATTTATATCATGCTCCTACAATTTTACGTGAGATTTAAAATGTATTTAACATGTCCCTGCAGTTAAGGTGATCCTTTGTTACAGAAATATGAAAAATTATTTGTATTCCAAAGAAAAAAACAAACAAAACAAAACAAACATAACTAGAAAACTAACAGCCATTACCCTCTCAGCCAATAAAACAAAACTTGAAAACTGATGGCTATTACCCTCTCAGCCACAAGTTTTGGTTCAACTTGGACAAAATTTCAGCATGCTTTTCTTTCACTTTCTTTGCACACATTATTGTACTTTTCCTTTCACTTTCTTTACATAAATTATTATGCTTTTCTTGGTTCATTTCATTTATATGTATTAGTGACTTATGAATAAATTTTGTACAACTCTCCCTCCTCTTCCTCCATTCCCCAATGGTATGAGTGCATTGCTTCAATTTTATTTCTTAGGTAACTATAAACATATTATTGGTTTAGCAATTTTCTATACTTCTATTTCTAAATTTCCTATACTTATGTTTGTAATAACTAACGTTGAAGTTGCTATATCATAATATAGATGGATCCGCGAGAGATCGAAGTCAGCTCATCGATAGGATCTATTTTCGATAATGCTAGTATAATCGATTTCGTTTCAGACGAGTCGGATTCGGGCAATACCTCATCCTCTGTCATCGCTCCACTGCCATATCCCCCAACATCTCGTGTAAGACGTGAACAAAGGCATGTCAACGCTCCACCATTACATCCCTCAACATCTCGTGTAAGGCGCACACATACTCGGGCAATGCCTCATCTTCATGACCAATCGGTTGTGTGGGATAACTACAGAAACCCTCATTCATGGGATAACAATGCACAATCTCGTGTAGGTAGTTTTGCTGAATCCCGCGTTGATTGTACTAGAACTCGTCATAGTGTTCGAGTCATGTCACAAGATGAATGCATTGCAGAAGTCTGGGAGTATCGTGAACATTTCTCCATGGATCAATATCTCACGACGACCGAAAAATTCACTAGGAAATATCACCGTCGACTCTATTCATCATGGTCGAAAAATGAAAGGGCGATGTGGATTCATAAGGAAATGATGGGATTTAACAATGATCAACCTGAGATTCAACAAGAGGATAATGACGATGACGATCACGGGGATGATGCATAGTTCAATCAATGTTTGTGATTCTCTATTTTAATAAATGTGTTGAATGTCCGCTTTCAAATGTGTTTGAAGTTAGAATATCACCGTCTTGTTTGATTGTTTGTTTGTTTTTTAATTTTTTTATTTAACGGATTATCGTCTTCTCTACGGTTAATAATTAACCACATTTGGTTTTTTTTTTTTTTGTATTTTATTTCAAGCATCTCAGGTTGATATTATCATCTCCTATAAGACATAATAACCAATGTGTTATAAAATATATATAACTACAAAACAGAGAAATAAGAAAGCACGACTCGGTGATTGTATTAATGATAAAAAAAGCAATCAAAAGAAGACAATGGAGCAAGTTTTCTATCTTATCATTCCTTCTTATTATTATCTTTACTTAGCACACACACACACACACACACACACACACACACACACATATATATATATATATATATATATATATATATATATATATATATATATATATATTACTTAGCACGACTAAATTGAAGAAACAACACGGATAAACAATACTTCTATTAAAATGCACACGATAACGACATAACTATGTCAAACAAAGACGTGGTATTACCACTACTGTTTAATATGAATGGAAACATACTAATGATGTCTACTTGCCCACATTTCATTAGCCATATTGTCACGCATAGCAGACCAGTCCGGTAAATCCGAAGGTGTAGATTCAATTGGTATAAAATCGGCTAGGGTCGGAAGGCCATTGTTTTCGTCCGTCTCCTCGTTCTCGTCGTCGTCGTCGTCGATAAGATGATTGTACGATTCACTCCCGACTCTATCCATTATTATATTATGCAAAAACAGCGCAACTAATAACCATATTCACTTGGTGAGTGAAATAATAATTGTTCATTGGACCTTTTAAAAAGGGAAATTTCTTCTTCCACGCTCCGTATGCTCGTTCGATGACATTCCGTAATTTTGCATGACTATGGTTAAAACGTTCCTCTTTGTTCCGATCTTCTCTGGGACCTTCCCATTCAGGCATATGATACCGTTGTTGTCTATACGGTGCCAAGAACCCAGGCATATTCGTAAATGCTGAGTCGACAAGATAAAATTGTCCTACAATAAAATCCAAACCAGTGAAACTGTTCAATTTGTGAATATGACGTATAAATAGACTGATAATGCTACCCATAGTAATCACTCACTTCGTTGTTGTGTTTTTCCACCATCAGCCCTATCTTCAATTACATTACTAGTAAAACAGAGAGAGTGATGTAGTGTGGTTAACCTGATCGGGGGCGAGGGAAAGATATTGTTTCTGTAGCATAGGCATGGCGGAAAATCCGAGCGTCATGCGCACTACCTTCCCAACCACAATGGACGTGAACAAAACGCATATCAAGATCACATATGCCCATGACATTTTGACATATGGTTGCTTTTCGTGTTCTAAAGGCAGGTTGTTTCCACTTGGCCACGTAAGCTGGAATGAATGTTCCATCTAACGCTCCAATACAACCCTGTATAACACAAAATAGTTAATACTCTTGGACATTCAAGAAAATTATACTGAAGCATTGGATAATATGTTGACATTGTAGGATGTAATATCGCCGGATGGATCATAGATCCACCCGATTATGCAGCGGAAAGTACAAGATCTAGATCTAACAACAAAAATACATAAATAAATAAATAAATCTAAACCAACGATGGGGTTTAGATTGCTTACCAGTTTATTGTGAATAAACGTCTAGAACAATCCGAGATCCAAGATCCAAAAAATTGAGAAGCCACCGTTTTCCGACGTGTATCTCCAAGCAACACCAAGTGGATGGTGATTCAAGCCTCTTGACCTCCTCGATATGCTACCTTAGAAAAACCCGAAGTTTTTCTAAAACTCAAACCCTTAGTATAATGGCCGAAATCTCTAAGCCATAATACTACCAATATTTCGACTTTTAGTGATGTATGATTTGGCTTGGGAGAACTTTCTTTATATAGGAGAGTAATCATTGTCCTCCAAGGATTAATTAATTAATACAAAATCAATCATATTAATCATTTTCCTTAAAAAGATAAATCTAGAATATTCCCAAATTAATAAGGATATACAAAAGATTTTCTTTTCCTTAAATTATTTAACATATAAATAATTTAATCACATGTCTTATTATTTATTAAGAAAACTAATTTCCCAACAAATAATAACATAATATGCGCCCCAAACCCTAATTAATTAGGTCATGCGCATTTTTCATTTATTTGGGCCGAGTCCACGAAAAAATTCTTTTCCATGTATTTAATCATCTAGTCCAACTAAACAATTAATCCACATATCAATTAAATAGTCCAATCCAACTATTTAATTATAATTGAGGTGAAACGACGAGAAAACCTATATGCTATATTAGGAGCCACGTCGGGGACCATGGACCCATATTCAGTAGCTACAATAAATTAAATAATATTATCCATCAGACCGAACAATAATATTCAATCTATTAATTCCGGGATTACACCACCATAAACCCGAAACTGAACCCTGCCGAATATAGATAACTTACACTCAACCATGAGTTGATAAGCGTCCACTTATATAATCATTACATACGAATAAATCCTCCATAGACTGTTCATTTCGAGTCGGGATTTTTCCGTAAACCCTTCTCGAAACATATTATCCTTATTTACCATTAACCCTTAGTGATCAATTAGTTCACATACCGGGCTAGTAGCTAATTAGTCTAACATGAACTCCCGGGATTGATCATTTTCTTAGGGCTAAAAAATAAGGGAACTGTCTGTCTACTTCCCGAGGGAAGGAATGGATTCCATATCGTGATAGCACGGACTACTCACTCATCCCGAATAGAGCCAACGAGAAGTGTTGGACCACATACTGACGAAGTGATCCTTACTAACACATCAAACACTACCCTAGTCTAAGCGGTTGTCCGTGATCACCTCAAAGATTGAGATTAATCCATATATGATCATCTTGTGATTCGATAAGACTTCTCGATTACGGAATTATCTCGAGAACTCAAATCAAATCGGTCCAAACCCTATATGATTATCATCATATATAAATGCCCCACTAGGTACCCTATTACCGACAGTTCGGACAAGACTGTCACACCGTAAAGTGTTCTGGGCGCATTATTAGCATATTAGACCCGTACTCAGATTAATCAACGCTACGGACTAAGTTAATTTAAGTACATCTCACTAACTCAATCCTCTTGTGTATAGCCATACACTGAGTTATGTGATTACATAAACGAGGTACTTAGGGTTTTCAGTAATGTCTTAATTATAAGCATACATGCATATAATAAGATGAATTATTAGTTCTGTCCTAAAACAATTAGATAATTGTTTTTCGGGCACTACACCTAACAATCTCCCACTTGCACGAAAGGCAAGTGGATTAATTGTTTTAGAGCACACTATTTATATCTATATCTACAACATTCTCCCACTTGCTCAAAACAAGTGAGACGTATCCCTCAAATCTGAACCCTCCAAGCGCAACTTAGTAATTCATCCTTCCAAGCACAACCGGAGTGTGCCGCCGCAGGGTAGGTCAGTGACCCGGCGCGTACTTAGAATTCGAATGCCATGTGACTCGGTACACTGATCAGGTAGGTTGGCGGCTTGAGTCAATCTATGGGATCGAAACGTCGCCTTCCCATCTAATCCGGTGGTACGATTTCAATATGCCTTTGATTCAACACTGAGGACGAAATCGACTTAACGATCATCCTTAAACTGACCTAAAGTCAGAATCAGTGTCATCACTTATATTCTAGTTCGCACCTGAATATACCAGCATACTATTCCTCATTCTCCCGAAGAGACTTGAGGATTCACCAAACATCCCGTTTAGTATTCATCCGTAGGTTTAGATAACCATTCCTGAGAGGTAGGGTAGACTACATCGTTGAATGTTGCACAAATGCAAGAATATCTTAACCATGTGAATGGATGGGATTGCCAATGATCGATTCTCGAGAATTTGAGTGAATCCTATAGAATGAATCCTGATGGCATGTCAGACTCTGACTTCAGATAACACACCCATGTTGTTTCCAACTGTTTCAGTGTTACCATTCACAAACACTAATCTACATACTACTTTACTAATATTGATGCCAAGTCTACAAAAGACTTATCAACATTCTGGTCAAGTCCACATATTAAAATATATGACTTTGAAATGGCCTAGAGGTTTGCTTTAATCCCCAAAGGATATAAGCTTTGGCTGGCATCCTGCTAAAGGTTCTTTCTGAATAAATTAAGATACCGTTAGTCTCGCAAAAAGGTATGAGGGAATCACCCCTATTTTCTGCTTTGTAACGAATCCGCCATTAGTTATTAGCTAAAACCCTTCTGTTCTGAATGATTTCAGATTCCGTTGTTCGGCAAGGAAGTCTTAAGGTAATCACCCATATTTCCCGCTTTCTGACGAAATCAAGCAAGACTGGGTGGTAAGAGAGATCACGGTCTGGTTAACTCTCTACCTTTTAGGGAATCACCCTAAATTACTCAGGTTTGCATTAAAAGTTAAACTTTCCTATTCATTCGACTCTTCTCCGTGTAGTTCCAATTACTCCCACTGGGCCTGAGATACTCAGGTGGTTCTACAAGAGTTTCAACGAAGCGGAGTATCAAACTCCATTCACGGGGTTATGGCTTTTAAACCAACCTCTATGATCAGGATCCTATACAGCCCACGAAGAACTATAGGTCATCAATCTACCCTATAGACCATAAGGTCCTGCAATGGGTAATGGACAAACCATCCTCCCACTGCGTTCGGGGTGGATTGATATACTGATCTAGTTTAGTAGTTTTTATTAGTGTTATCACCAACTACCGGTGTTGGATGTGGACTGAACAAATCAGTTAGTAACATCTTGAGTACAAATACTTCAAGATCTAAGGTTGTTATTTATAGACTCTATCAGACCGAGTTTGACAGTGTAACCGTCATTATCTGATTTTACGAGTTTTATAACCAACCTTTACTCAATGCATTAAGATATTTCACGACCTGAACGTGTTCGCAAAATTTCCAGTCCTACCTTCAAGCACTCGGTGCTAAATGCCTCTATTTACGGAAGTGGGGTGAACCGAATTCACTCATTATCCACAAATGCGTAGGCATCTTTTAGGTAGACTTCTCGGTTTTTTTTTACAACGTAAACCGTTATTTTGCAACCAATATCTTAAATGAGTTCAGCAGCGTATTGTAGCACATCAATAACTATATAAGGCAAATTTATGGTGTATCCCTTAGTGAAAACATTTCACCGGGAGCGGAGCCGAGCATCGTCCCGAAGACTACGCAATAACCTATTTCGAGTATGGAATACTCTATCTCTGGTGAAATCAGAGATTTCCTCCAAATATTTTGGATAAACTTACCGGAGTCTCGAATAGTTGTCAAACAATATGTCACCACTCAGAAGCTCCCATTAGCTTGTATTTTTCATATGACCCCGAAGGTTGTTATGAACAAGCTATGTTACTTCTTTAAATCTATTACCCTTTCCTGATTGAAAGGAAACTTAGTCATTGTTCCTTTTGAGACAGTGTTCCTTTGACTGGGAGATAGGAATCACCCTAAGCCAGTCTTTAGATCATGTCTTTAGGGAATATGCACTAATTAATAGAATAGAAAGAAGCGTTTATCGAAATACGGAAACCATTTGCGTTTATATATTTTAGGATGTGTTACTAAAACCTTTTCAGCAATGCTTAGTGGTTCTGACTTTATGAAACAAAAGTCCGAGTCTTGGATTCGTGCTACGAATGTTATATTCATCGTCAATAAGACAAACAAATTATCCTATTGAAAATGAATACGTTCGTTCCAACGAATCCGAAAACAGAAAACGAATTTTCTGTGATAGCCAAGAATTGAATCCGAGATTCATTTCCTTATATCACTGCCACTAGTCTATCTGAAATAACTGCCCGTTGTCTATTTTATTTATCGTTTAATGCAAAGCTACCTGGTTCTTCCAAAGAAATTTAGCTTTTGAGAAAATTGCTACGGATGCATTGGTTAGTGATCCGAAATCACTTTCCTTATCCTCTAATTTCCAATTTATTAATTTTCCGGTTTAGCCTTAAAACTACTTAGTTTAGATGACCGACACATATAAACATTCTTTCCCATTCTCAACTTTCCTTAGATGGAAACATTCTTGAACTATCAGTTCGTTTGAGTAGACACTACTCTTGAAGCGTGGGATGTTCAGTGTTACTTGCTTGGACTATCGATTTTTCTAATCGTCAAATCATAAGACCAAAGCTCCCACTACTTTATCGGTTCCAAATACCGTCTAACTAGCAACACTTTGTATTTATGATTTTTCAAAGATCAGAAAATCCCCCAGAACTAAGCTCCCACTAGTTTATCAGTTCCAAATACTGTCTAACTAGCAATGTTGTGTTCATTATGTTTCAAAGATTATAAAATCTCCAGAACTAAGCTCCCACTAGTTTATCAGTTCCAAATACTGTCTAACTAGTAACGCTTTATTCTTGTTTTTCCAATAAATGGAGAAACTCATGTGCAGTCTATTACACATTTCTAATGATTTAGAAAAACAACAAATCATAAGACTAAGGCTCCCACTAGTTTATCGGTTCCAAATACCGTCTAACTAGCAACGCCTTATGTATATGATTTTCCAATTTTTCAATTTAGAAATTTGTTGTGCAATTACACTTTTAAAATTCACTAAATGAATTTTATATATATAGTCTTAAATCATCTTTTGTAAACTAAGTATGGTCGTCTCTCGTTCAACACGAGTGACACCCGTGACATACCTATATTATGTCACTTAAGTTTTTGAAGGCTTAAGAGAATAAATCTTTTCTGAAAAATTAACTGCATTGTTTGATAATTACAACGTACTTGTTACTTTCCACATTTTTAATGAAGTCCTATTACTAACAGTTTAGTAACCTAGAGATTTAGTTGTAAATAAAATGACAGAAAGTTAAATTCAAAATAAATTTTCCACTACTAGATTTATTTTATGAATAATAAACTATAAAAAAAAGTTTATCCTACCATTCCAAGGATTTAACCTCGTACAGTACTGTCCGAGAGGGTCGATATCAGCACTATGACGGTTAAACTGAGACAATCTCTCTCAATGATTAAACATTGGGAATCAAACATCCCACGAGAATCAGAAATCCCAGACTTTAATCATTGATTACCTTCCTTTTTCTAGCCAAGATATTTCTAAAATACCCTTAATGAGTGTGACCTACTATATCAGATCTCAGAGTACGCCCCGAGTATGCCTATGAGGGGCAGGTCAATGACCCGACGAGTACCCGAAATCCTATCATTTCGGAGATCAAGCCTTGAATTTTGATAGCGGTGAACACCATCCGAAGGGGGCCAAAAATCAAAGCGGCACGAGGCATCACCATTCTCTCATGTGCTTGCACCTATAGTAGAGGCCGTGGGGTCGGCTGTCGCCTTCCCCGCTCCCACTCAATAATTTGAAAAAGTGGTGGGTTTACTAATTATGGTTTCGGTCTTGACAATAAGAAACAATAAATCAAAGTACTCCGAACAGGTTCGGTTATGTAGGCAAGCCTACGCCGTTTTATTCGTTGAAACATATGTGACAGTTCAGGTTGATCCGGCAAGAGAAGCCCCGTTTAGCCCGAAAGCTTATCGGCTATGCTAAGTCTTGTCGAACTACTGTAACGTACATCACACGTGGAGGGGAGTCGATCGAGCCGAAGCTCGGTTGAACTCGCCCAACCATGGTTAGACCATTTCCGGACCCATGTACTAAAATTTTCCGAATTCTATGTTGTCAACCAAAGCGTAATCTCGTTTCTGTTTAAGGTGGCTTCATCGAGAAGCCATCACCGAAAACTCAACGATTTATCTAAGTGGGATTCACCGAGAATCCATCACTAAAATCGTAACGATTGACAAAACCCGGTATCTTGGTTTTTATAATTAGTTACTTATTTATTAACTACCACATATTAATTAAATAAGCTTTTTAACTAATTATACGAGTTATACATGCCTAATTTATTTGAAATAAACTAGCAACATGTATGCATTGGAGTGGAATCATGATATGATGCATGTCATGGTAATTTTCCGGTTATATCATACAATTTCGATCATACATGAAAAAATAACGGAAAAAATTAAACACCGAGATGAACCGCTCGTACCCCCGACTAACATATTTTCTAAGGAAAAGTAAAACTTATTCTAAGTCTTCAAATCTTGATTTTCGATCTTGATCTTGAAACTTCCGGATCTCGAACCTTCGATCTTGACACGAACTACGAACGACGAGGAGAGGAGGCCGTAATATACCAATACATTTAAAATATATTTATATTACAAAATTGTTTTATAATATTTTTTTTTGTATTAATTGCCCTCGGCAAAATAAAAGGAAAAAAAAAAACTTTCCCTTTTTTTTTTTTTTTTTTTTTTTTGTATCACGGCAGGTCCCAATTTTTTTTTTTTTTTATTATATTGATTGACCTAATGTCAATCCCTACAACAATGTTGCCGCATCAGGGGTCTCAAAAAAAAACGTTGATGTTGCCGACACCAAAAATTGCAGGAAAAAAAAAAATAAAACAATCGGCCTCCTCTCGTTTTTCCTTCTTGATGATATTCAACACCATGATCTTTGTCGTCTCGAACCCGGAACCAAAAAATAAATACAAAAGGGACTACCTTTTACAATTTTTCGCATGACATAAAATAAATTACACATCCTATGCTCAATTGATACTAATCAAAAGACCTACAAAATAAATCTACGGGTAAACAATACCAACCCAATCCATCTCTTCAACCACAACAATCATAAGGCATCATCATCAAAATTTCGAAAAAAAAAAATTAAAACGAAAATAAGAATCTATACATGCTTATTCCACTCTTAGATCTAAAATTTAAATACTTTGATTGCTAGATCAAAGGCTCTGATACCACTTGTAGGATATAATATCGCCGGATAGATCATAGATCCACCCGATTACGCAGCGGAAAGTACAAGATCTAGATCTAACAACCAAAATACATAAATAAATAGATCTAAACCTACGATGGGTTTAGATTGCTTACCGGTTTATTATGAATAAACGTCTAGAACAATCCGAGATCCAAGATCCAAAAAATTGAGAAGCCACCGTCTTCCGACGTGTATCTCCAAGCAACACCAAGCGGATGGTGATTTAAGCCGCTTGATCTCCTCGATATGCTACCTTAGAAAAACCCGAAGTTTTTCTAAAACTCAAACCCTTAGTATAATGGCCGAAATCTCTAAGCCATAATACTACCAATATTTCGACTTTTAGTGATGTATGATTGGGCTTTATAACTCTCTTTATATAGGAGATTAATCATTGTCCTCCAAGGATTAATTAATTAATACAAAATCAATCATATTAATTATTTTCCTTAAAAAGATAAATCTAGAATATTCCTAAATTAATAAGGATATACAAAAGATTTTCTTTTCCTTAAATTATTTAACACATAAATAATTTAATCACATGTCTTATTATTTATTAAGAAAACTAATTTCCCAACAAATAATAACATAATATGCGCCCCAAACCCTAATTAATTAGGTCATGCGCATTTTTCATTTATTTGGGTCGAGTCCACGAAAAAAATTCTTTTCCATGTATTTAATCATTTAGTCCAACTAAACAATTAATCCACATATCAATTAAATAGTCCAATCCAACTATTTAATTATAATTGAGGTGAAACGGCGAGAAAACCTATATGCTATAATAGGAGCCACGTCGGGGACTATGGACCCATATACCGTAGCTACAATAAATTAAATAATATTATCCATCAGACCAAACAATAATATTCAATCTATTAATTCCGGGATTACACCACCATAAACCCGAAACTGAACTCTGCCGAATATAGATAACTTACACTCAACCATGAGTTGATAAGAGTCCACTTAGGCTATCTCTAGTCATAAACCTTTTAAAAGGTTTATGACTGTGCCGCGTCATCGGTTATAAACCTTTTCGTTTATAAACCTTTTCTTCTCCACTCATAAACCTTTTGAAAAGCTTTATAGAATGGACCCACTACACATAAATATTTTTTCTACTACACACAAGCTAAAATAAAAAATAAAAAAAATAAAAAGCACTTTGTGAGATGTAAACCGGTTTATCTGCACAAACCTATTCTAAAAAGCTTTTGCCAACTCAGCAGCTCCCAATGGTAAAAACCCTTTCCAAAAGCTTTTTTTTTTTTTTTAAACCTCTCCATTGGAGATGGTCTTATATAATCATTACATACGAATAAATCCTCCATAGACTGTTCATTTCGAGTCGGGATATTTCCGTAAACCGTTCTCGAAACATATTATCCTTATTTACTATTAACCCCCAAGTGATCAATTAGTTTACATACCGGACTAGTAGCTAATTAGTCTAACATGAACTCCCGGGATCGATCATTTTCTTAGGGCTAACAAATAAGGGAAGCGTTCGTCTACTTCCCGAGGGAAGGAATGAATTCCATATCTGTGATAGCACAGACTACTCACTCATCCCAGAATAGAGCCAACGAGAAGTGTTGGACCACATACAGCGAAGTGATCCTTACTAACACATCAAACCCTACCCTATTCTAAGCAGTTGTCTGTGATCACCTCAGGATTGAGATTAATCCATATATGATCATCTTGTGATTCGATAAGACTTCTCGATTACGGAATTATCTCGAGAACTCAAATCAAAACGATCCAGCCCTATATGATTATCATCATATATAAATGCCCCACTAGGTACCCTATTACCGACAGTCCGGACAAGACTGTCACACCGTAAAGTGTTCTGGGCGCATTATTAGCATATTAATCATAAGACCCGTACTCATATTAATCAACGCTACGGACTAAGTTAATTTTAAATACATCTCATTTACTCAATCCTCTTGTGTATAGCCATACACTGAGTTATGTGATTACATAAATGAGGTACTTAGGGTTTTCAGTAGTGTCTTAATTATAAGCATACATGCATATAATAAGATGAATTATTAATTCTGTCCTAAAACAATTAGATAATTGTCTTTCGGGCACACTACACCTACCGACATGCATACCCGGAACCAATGATCAAACCTAGGGTCATTTAATATTTTTGGAAGACATACATTGTGTTCCTTCTGAAAAATTATGGTTGGCGCAAGTGCACACAACGCTCTACCGATTTCCTTTATATGTTTGTGAACGGTTTGAGGGGAATGTTGGAAACGTTCCGCGACAAATCGTTGTGTAGAATTTTGGCCAACGGCGAGGAAAAACATTCCTAGTGCCTCATGTATGCCAACCCTGCACTTCTTTGACTCTGTGTAGTAATTGCCTTGGAGCAGCATGTCCGCAATCCGTAGAAATGTGTCACTATTCATCCGGAAAGTCTCATGTATTCGTTTTGGGTGACCATTTAGCAACTCAAGTATCCAATGAGCACCGGTAAACAAAGAAGTTCGACATGGAGTCCTACGCGGGACTGGAACTTCATCGTCGCTATCAACAATAAGCAGCCATTCCATAAATTCGTCATCCGAATCCGGATCAGCCATCGACGTACGACTGAAAAACACAAATAACGGTTCAATAGGTTATACGAATAGCACAGAAAATGTCCAATTTTTAAACGAATGGCACAAACGAATTTCAACTGTAAATCACACTCCCAATTACTTTGTTATCAATGAGTAGCACAGAAAATTGCTCATTTTAATGCTTTTTACCCAAATCCAAAAGAATATGTCTCCTTTCGAAGTTGATCAGAAGATGTTGCCGAGCATCTTTGTCAATCATGTACGCATGCAGCAAATTAGTTAAACCTGCGTTAATACCCCTCCTACCCAAATAATCTTTAAATACCTTCTTCGTATTGTCATTCACAGCCCTATTTAATAAAAAGCAGGCAACAAAATTTTAATTAATTCCCAAATTCAATAGAAAATTTAGCCCCAAAAAATCTAAAATTGAAAGGAGTGTTTTGTTCTGCTACTCCATTGTTCGATTTGTTTTCTCTGTTTTCAAAGATCGTTCTTCATCAGCCAAATAGTAAAAATAAAAATAGCGGGATCGATCTTGTGTCTTTTGACAAACGGACACAACACAAGCAAAGAAAAGCATACAAGTTGAGAATAATTTCCATATATACCTGTTTATTATGCAAAGAGAATGAAATTAACTGACCTACCTGAATCTGATTGAACTGTAATTATTCTCTCAAAAGAATTTTTACATCTTTTTGGAGGCACTTCACGTAATTAAGACAATTACCTAATTAATGCAACCTAACGGACCTCAATCCCTTTTGGGGGCCAAATACCTCCGATTTTACATCGATATGATAAAAAGAATAAAACCATTTTGGAGATGCACTTCACATAATTAGGTAGAAAAAGATAATTACCTAATTAATGCAACCTAACGAGTGGCCACATATGCTTTCACATATGAAACGATTAAACATATATTAGAGTTTGTTGCATTTTAGCCACTAATACGTGTTGTAATAAAAAATGCCGATCACTGCAACGCCGTTGGGCACCAGTACTCTACTCAGCTTAACAGCAAGAAGAGTAAGAAGAAGAGCATCGACGACGACGACAATGTCGACCACAGCATATCAGAAGCTTCTGAGAGTAGGCACCAAAATAATCGGCGTCGGCCGTAACTATGCTGCTCACGCCAAAGAACTCGGCAACCCCATCCCCAAGGTCATTTCTCCTGATTTTTACTCATGTGATTCAACTGTTTATCCTACTTTTTTTTTTTTCCCGTGTAATTGATTTGATCATGTTGATTATTTCCTTCTCATTGAAAGTGTAGGAGCCGGTGTTGTTTTTGAAGCCGACGACATCCTACTTAGAGAACGGAGGGAAGATTGAGGTGCCTCAAGGCTTGAATTCTCTTGATCACGAGGTGGAATTGGCCGTCGTGATTGGTCAACGTGCACGTGATGTTTCTGAAGCTAAGGCTATGAACTACGTCGGAGGTTTGGATTTTCCTTTTTCTTGCTGCAACATTATAGGCAAAATGCTTAGAGAGTGCTGTTAGGTCTTGTTTCAATTTTGCATATTCTTTTTTCTGTACTTATTTGCAAATGAACTTCTCCATTTGGACAAATATAATGACCGGGGGTGATTTAATATTTTTCGTAAACAAAAACTTAATCCCAAATGATGCCCAAAAACAATTCAATATGGATGAACTCGTTTAATTCATTAATTTTTTTATACAAATTTAATGCCGGAAGGGTGGAAGGGTAGCAATTAAAAATTTCACTAGGGGCGACCACCACCGGTGTTGGAAGGGTGGCTCCAGTTTTACGATTGATCGATCTGATAAAAAGGATATGGGGAACACGAATACTCCAAAACAAAAGGGTAGACATAATAAGAAAGAAATCCAAACTGTGATTGAGATTGAACCAAAAACAACAGGTGGTATGGAGGTGAATACCTTTTGGTGCAAGCAAATGAAGGAATTAATAATATTGGTTGATTCCAACTAAATTGTTAACACTAGGATTTCTACTTTGTTTTAGTTATCTATTTAGGCTGTTTCTGACGGTACTTCAGTACAACCTGGTACTTGGTTTGGGAAATGAATGATACTCAGTTTGCTCTTCACCCGATACTTGCATGCTTGAAACTATTTGATTGAAAAATTTGTTGATTGATAGACACCCTTGCTTGAGTATATGCTTTACTTACAATTTTTCAACATACAAATAAAGTAATTTTTTTGTGCACATACTTGATGGCTTGATGCGGCATTTTGTTATGGATTTTATTTTCACTATTAACTTCGTACAAGGTTTTATCAATTCCTTATTTGTGTTGGATATTAATGCAAATGACTGGCTTGCTTCAGGTTATGCTCTTGGACTTGACATGACTGCTAGGGAGATCCAAGCGACTGCAAAGGTGTGTTTTCATGAAACACTTAGCTATGCAATACTTTTAATTTGAACAAGCCTATTTCATCATGTTGGACACAGTTAACTTATCTCTATGTTGGTCATACTCCTTTCTATTGCTCTGTTCACCTTTTTTCTTAAAAAAATTGTTGAAGGACATTAATCGTCACAACCCAAACTTCTTGACTGCTAACTTTGAGATCTGATAAAGTTTTGGTGTTTAAAGAATTTCACATTATGGAGGGTCCTATTTGATTGAAGACATAACCGAGGATCCAGACGTGGGGGAAGCATTTAAAGTTGCGCCCTTTGTTAATTCATGGCTATTCTTGCTGCTAATTTTACCTTTTCGCTTAGATTATTCTCAAAAGTCATATCTTCTGGTTTTTTTTT
This sequence comes from Gentiana straminea, assembly GCA_036785695.1. NCBI lineage: Eukaryota > Viridiplantae > Streptophyta > Magnoliopsida > Gentianales > Gentianaceae > Gentiana > Gentiana straminea. The sequence continues at coordinate 11,593,087 of JAVUPR010000265.1, forward strand.
GAAGAAAAAGAGCAGAGGGTTGAACAAAAAATAATCGATTGTAAATCATTAAGGATTATTCTGTAAATGAAGAATATTGTACTCCCTCGGTCCCAAAATATAAGTCATTCTAGCTATTTGGATTTGTCCCATAATCTAAGTCATTTTAGATTACCAATGGAGCATTTACTGCTCTTTTCTTTGTCTTACCCTAATTTATTAATAACAATTCATCCACTTATCATTACTTCATACTATTGCATTAATGATAGTCATACTTTAGTCATTTCTCCGTAGAAGTCATTATATACATCCACTTTCTTAATATGCTTGAAAACTTCTAAAATGAATTATATTTTGAGATTGGAGGGAGTAATAAGCATTGTCTACATAATCAGTACACTGACTAATTTTGTTCTGTATGCCAGTCTGCTGGCCTTCCATGGACTGTGGCAAAAGGACAAGACACCTTCACACCAATCAGCTCTGTTGTAAGTAACAAATTCGCTTTCTGTAGTAGGTGTTGTTTCGAAGTAGAACCCTTAGCATTGATCTTGTCTCTATATTTATCGAGCTTGTGTTATGCTGAATGCTGAAATGCCAAAAACAGAAATGCATTTGAAAATTCCCTTAGTTCTATTCATGTTTATTTGTCTTCAGAATGAACTCACTTTACTATCTACTTTTATCTGTCTTAATCAAGCACTTTCTTTACTGTTGATGGAAAATTTTGGTTAGTAATTCATAATGCTATTTTTATTAACATTTCAAGCACGATTTCCCTAGGTACCCTGCTCAGTGGTTCCAGATCCTCAAAACATTGAATTGTGGTTGAAGGTATTACCGACTGATCATCATCTTGATCTTTTACACTTTATAGCTCAAAAGTTCTCTGGCAAATCTTTTTGTGACATTCCAGATGAATTTTGAAGCCAATCGCACCTATTGGGAATAAAGCTTGAGCTTTTCTGTATCCCAAATGATTTTTTACTTGAATTGTTGCCCTGTAGGTTGATGGTGAGATCCGGCAAAAGGGCTCCACTAAGGACATGATCTTTAGGATCCCATTTTTGATCAGCCACATAAGCTCTATCATGACACTTCTTGAAGGAGATGTTATCCTCACAGGTGCTTAAGAATACATACTACCATTCAGAAGCAAGTGTTCTATGCACAACGTTCCCGCATAATTTATCTTTAATGAAATTCGATCCCCCAATTAAATTGGCGTCAGGAGATGTGTCTCACTTGATCAAGCAATGAGGATCCTCTAAAAGCACCACACCCGACTTACCATGGCACCATATCACAAAAAACTTTTGAAAAGTCGATTATACCTTTCAATTTTTATTTAATAATAATAATAAGTCGATTATGCACAATCGACTTGGAAAAAGTTGAAAATAGTTCATAGAATCGACGTTTCAAAAATTGATATAATGTGGTGCTACAATAAGTCGAGTGTGGTGCATCTAAAGATTCTCTCATTGTGAAAGTCCAGTTTATAGCCTAAAGAGTTGTTTTGTTGATCAGTATTCACTTGTGTCTTATTGGATCATTTCCAAATTAGGGGGGACAAATGGTCATTGTAAAAACTTCTTTTCTCTATCTTTCCTTGTTTATATATCACACGGGATCTTTGAATGCATTGCAAACGCATCTGTTCAAAGCAATAATGTTTGAACAACTTTATTTTTTCTTAATTGATTGTTGATAATATTTGAAGTTACTAATATTAGTAATCCTGTCTTCCAGGCACTCCTCAAGGTTGTGGTCCTGTTAGGGTTGGTCAAAAGATAGATGCTGGCATAACAGACCTACTGGATGTGCATTTTGATGTGGGAAGACGCCTCAGTTCGTGATGCCATTGATTGCTGATTACTTCAGCTTTCCTCACCTCACTTCTTCAGGTTCAAATGCTTGATTTGCTTCTGACTTTTGTAACATTTCTTCCTTTCACACGCGTTTCTTTAATTGGAATTTACCACACTCGACCCACTACCACCATTGGGTTTTGTACACGCTAGTACCACCACTATCACGAACACGTGCAAACCATGACAATACAATAAGGTGGGTTCTATTGGCACACCCCTTTTTACTATTGACACCTATTTTTTGATTATTTTTTTCGGGTGAAAAAAACGTCGGTGTCACTGGTGTTCCTTGTTGAACACCAACGTCAGGTGTTCAACAAGGAACACCAGTGGAAAGTCGTGGACTGACGTTTTCTAAAATGTAACACTTTTATAAAGGGAACGTCAGTGTCAATGGCGTTGGTGTTCAACAAGGGACACCAATGGCACTGACGTTCCCTTTATAAAAAATCACCGGGTGCCGAAGTAATTTTTTGTGGTGTTGTGATATCCCACATCGGTAAAGTAAGTGAATGCTCACCCCCATATAAGTGTGAGACATAAAGGTCTTGTCAACTTGGGTTAGCCCTTTAGACCAAGCGAGGACGGCGGTCTAAGCAATTGACCGGACATTTATGACTCATGTAACGCTACCAGGCCTGGGGTCTAGGGGCGTACAAGAAGACTGTGTAAGGATGGTCTTTTGGTTCCCCTGGTAGGGACGATCCGGGACAAGTCTTGGCCGTCCTGACGAGGAATGTGATATCCCATATCGGTAAAATAAGTGAATGCTCACCCTCATATAAGTGTGAGACATAAATGTCTTGTCAACTCGGATTAACCTTTTTAGATCAAGCGAGGACGGCGGTCTAAACAGTTGACCGGACATTTGTGACTCATGTAGCGCTACCAGGCCCGGGGTCTAGGGGCAAAAGTAAATAAGGGTGTGCCGATAGAACCCCTACAATAAAAGAATAATTCCAGAATTAAAACAACTCTTTCTACAGTGGAGATGTGCAGGCAATGTTACATTGATATTGAACCTTAGTAGTTAGTTTATCTCACTTGTATGCCAGTGGCTTAGAGGCAAAAGCATATCCAGATACAGAGATGAATGCTGGTGTGAGCTAGGGCTAGGCGCTTGTTAAGCCATTTTTCACTGGGAAGGAAAATTTTACTCACAATGTAAAACACGCGTGTTTTGCCATATATATATATATATATATATATATATATATATATATATATATATATATATATATCATCACGAAGCGCGTTTGTGGTGCATGCAGAGTCATTAGGCAATAATTTCTGGTTCAGAACACATAATGGAGAATGATTTTCAGAAATCGATACTTGAACTTTTTTTCTCCTTTTTGAGGCGTTGTATGACCAGATTCATGGAATAGATAATGTTTCATACCTTGCTATTGTACGATTCAAGGTTTTAGTGGATTTCTTTTTGGGATAATGACGTTTCTCCGTTACGAATTTTGTAACGTAAAACATCCGTAAATGAATATTCATTAAATTAATAACCTCAATTAAATAAAAAAAATTCGGTCACAACTTGGGCCAATGGGATAAAAATTAAAATAATGGGTTTATTGTCAAAAAAAGACAATTTGAACATAGAAATATACAAAGAGGACAGTGAAATATGTGAAATTTTAAAATACAACCGTTATAGGAAGGTTTTACCAAGTGACACACATTACAACCACTCATTTCTGACCTCCCACACATGATAAAAGTGTAGTATGTGAAAGAGAGTAAAAATGAGAGGCTCTAATATATGCCACTTGGTATAACCTTCCTATAACCATTGCACCATAAAATCTCTCGTGAAATATTTTTCTGGGTAAAAATGATATATCCTTATTCCTCTTTCAACTACAAAAACAAATATATCTTTTGATCTAATTGTCGATAGATGGTAATTTTTTCATCATATTTTTCCTCTTCACCTCTTCTTTATTTAGACATCTCATTTGATATTTTTTCAACGTTATTTTTAAGGTCATTTTTGTAAAAAACACAAACAGTGAAACATTGGATTTGATGTCAGTTCTACTGCAGCAAACAGTCGATTTGGGGTTATGAACAGTAGATTTGTCATTATCATCCAATTTACATTTTCACTGTTCTGATTCGTATTTTCCGTTTTTTTTTTTTATCCTTTTAAAACACTCCCCCTAAAATAATAACCTTACTAAATGCATAAGATAATAATTTTTAGAAAATCCTTAAAGGCCCAGTGAAAATATAAAATAATAATTCATTAAATATACTGAATTTTTTATATATAATATATAAAACTAAAGTGCTTTCTAGGGAACTTTTATTTTTTCCAATTTTATTGTTCTCTATAGTTAACTGCTTCTTCTTTGCATGTAAATCAAATACAATTTCATCTTGAAATTTTTGAAGGGCATAAACCAAATCTGGTATATTCTTCTCGTGTTGTAGTAAGTAATTGTTCAAGGTATCTAAATCAATTAACTTTGATACATGCACGGTGCACCTATATATGTACAATACTAACTTGATTCATTGCACCTACATGCATATTGGATTTTGATTTAAAAAAATCATGTATAAAGTATGAAACATTCTCTAAATTAATAAATATTAATCGATAAATGAATTGAATATTCAGATATCGATAAAATAATAAATTTTCCGGGTCCCAAAAATATTATTTTATAGAGGTTTTACCGTATTTCTATCCTAATATTTTATCTCGATCTTTGATTGAATATTTTTAGGTTCGATCTTTGAAATGTAGATCTTTGAATATAGTCGTCAAGTGTGGTGTCCTAGGTCACTGTGATACTAAAGGTATATGTATAAATTTGTGTGATATCATAGACGAATCAACCGAGACACGTATATGTTCACCAATTTGAGTGTCCCGATAAAATTTCCGGGTCCTTTAAAGGCACCACTTGTAAATTAAAGAAAAGCTTCAAACTCCGTTGAGTTGGCATTGGTTTTTTTTTTTTAGGTAAAGATGCTAGAATTTTATTAATCACAATCGGTGAAACAAGCACGAATTGAATGAGAGGGTGGAGAAGAGTCTCAATCTTTACATTCAACAAAATTTAGGCCTTCCCTAGCTAGGAAGTGAGCTGGTATGTTACCTTGTCTTTTGACAAAAGAAAAAGATAAAGAAATAAAAGCATGCACAAGCTTTCGGCAATCTTTAATAATACTTTCCAAAGACGATAAGTCCTTTATCTGGTTTGTAAGGCGTTGGTGAATAGTGAGAGAGTCTGCTTCTATGATAACGCGAAAGAACCCCCAGGTAAGGGCGTACATCAATGCGTGATACACTGTTAAGTCTCCAATTAAAATGTCATAGTTCTATTCTAATTTTTTAGAGAAGCTCCGGATGATTTTTCCTTGACTGTTGTGAAGAATTCCACCAATAGCCATCGATGAATCATTAAAAGTTCCATTGACATTGAACTTAAGAGTCTTATGACGGAGGTGACCATTTAAGAGCCAAATGAGGGCTCCTAGTAACCAGTTGTTGTCGTTCTATGACAAGGTAATATTCTTCTGCCTCCGCCCTAGCACGTATCAAAATTGATTCAATGACCACATCTTCTTCTTGAAAGAGATAGACATTTCTAGCCTTCTAGATATCTATAATAAATGTATCATATGAACTAATTCCATTTCGTCATTCAAATAAAGCATCTCTGTGAACCAATCTATAAAAGAGTGAATGCAAAGATCAGAGAAGAACCTACCAAGATGATGCTCTTGCCAGATCGATTGTGGGATTACATACTCAAAGAGACAATGCCATATTGTTTCTTCACGGTGGCCACAAATACCGCATGAACCATTGCCCACCCCTCTCGATTTGAGCCTCGATGCTGTAGGCAGAACATTATTCATGAGCTTCCAAGTGAAGTGTGTAATATGCGGTTTAACTTTAAGCTTCGATAAGGTGGTCCAAAGCTTCTTGGATAAGTCAAGGGTTAATGAGGTCGTCTCATCTGTTTGCTTGAACTTTAAATCATATGCCAACTGGTATACCGTTTTGACTGTGTAAATCCCATTATGCGAGTGATGCCAGATAAGTCTGTCATCCTTAACCTCTGGAGAGAGAGCGGTATATATAAGATTTTTTCCGCCTCGAAAAGGTTGTAGGCCCTCCATGATACTGGTCTTCCAATAACGAGTATAAGGATTGATAAGACTACTTACCAAATGAGAAGAGAGTAAGCTTTCATTTGGATGCACTCAAAAAGAGGCCAAGGTATGTAACCATGGATCGTCGAAGATATCAATACTATCGCCTCTTCAAAACTGCCATCTTAAACTGCGATACAACAAATCTTTCCCCTTAAGTAAGCCGCTCCACATTGCTGAAGGAGATCTTTTGGGGAAAGCATGTTTAAAGTCTCTATTTTCAAAATACTTAGCCTTAAGCACACGAGCTGAAGTGGAGTCGGGATTGGAAAAGAAATTGCACGCCTGTTTATCTAGGAGTGCTAAATTAGAACACTTTAGATCACGAAACCAAGGCCTCCCTCTGCCTTTTTCTTACAACAGAAGTTCCACGATTTCCAATGTATTTTTTTCTTGACCATCGTGTGAGCCCCAAAAATATTGTCTCGTTAGTTTTTCCAGCTCCAAGATAAGAGTTTTAGGCAGCTCGCAGCCATGACATACTGGGGGTAAGGTCTATAACACAACTTTGATCAGAAAATCTTTACCAATTGGTGATAAGAATTTGCCTTTCCAGCCACTTGTCTTCTTTTGGACCCATTCTTTGATAAATGAGAATACCTCTCTTTTTTACTTACCGATGACATATGGTAGTCCTAAATATTTGCCTGCACCGCCACCTAAAAGTATACCAAGGAGTGTAGACAATTCAGCCTGCAAATTAGAGTCAATTCCTTTGCTAAAATAGATGGAGGACTTTTGAAGATTGATTTTTTTGCCCAATAAGCTCTCGTGATATTGCAATAAATTAAGAACAGGCATGGAAGCTTCTTTGGTTGCTTCTATGAAGATTAAGTTGTCATCCACAAAGAAGAGGTGGGTCAAATCGCAAGGGGTTTGCCTGCCAAAAGAGATGCCTTTGAGGATGTTAGAGGCAGCTGGTCAGCTGAGGAGGGAAGAGAATCCTTTAGCACATAAATTAAATAAGAAAGGTGACAAAGGATCACCTTGTTGTATCCCTCTAGACGGTCGAATAATTGGAGATGGGTTACCATTTATTAATACCTGGTAAGTTGGAGAAGTGACACATGCCATAATAAAAGATTGAGGAAAGCATATGGATTCCATAATCTTCCTCAGAAATCCCCACTCCACTCTATCGAAATCTTTCATCATGTCGAGCTTGAGTGCCATGTGGCTATTACATCATTTCTTTCCAAGTTTCATGGAATGAAAAGTCTCGAATGCTACAATTATATTATCGGTGATCAATCTTCCTTTAATGAAGGCAAATTGATTAGAAGAGACGAGACCATTGATAATGCCTTTCAGACGGTTAACCACTGTGTGTGATAAGATTTTATAAACGGAGTTGCAAAGGCTAATGGGGTGAAAATCCGTTATTTTGATTGCATCTTTGACCTTTATAAGTTGTGTTTAAGGCTGCCAAATATTTTCCCTCATTCAGGCATCCCAAAACCACTTCTGCTACTTGGGTGCCAATTATATGAAATACTGTTTAATGAAGGCCAAATGCATTCCGTCAGGCCTGGGGGATTTCTTACCTGGCATTTGAGATACTTCTATATCGATCTCCTTCATAGTGTAAGGGCGGGCTAACACATCCACTTCCTCCGCAGCTAAACGATTAAAATTCAAATTAGGGGGTAACATATACCTCTGTTATAGGGCAAACAAGGGTGTTTAATTCATCGCTATCTGTGGAACAAGAAGCAATTGCATGGGAGGGGGGAAACAAACCCCTATCTACACCTAACTAAGTTTTACTATTCCTTTGCTAAGAAATGAGTTGATAATTTCATTCTCTCCCAACAAAAGAAAAAGAAAATAAAGGTAGACCAATAGAAAAGATCCTACAATCCTCTAGAATACTACTTACAATCAGTGGCAGATCTACATTCAACCAGGGGGGGGGGGGGGGTAACTGCCCCCTTGATCCGAAAAAAATACATTAATATTTGTACTATGCGTATATTTTGCCCCTCTTTATATTTTTATTTGCCTTTAAAAATTTTATTGTCCCCCTTACCCCAGATCCTGCTTCCGCCTACAATTGATAAGTCCTCTGCTCGTGTCTTAAGTTTTTGATGATTAAGTAAAAATTCTCCTTCAAATATCACTTTTTGATACTCCCCGATAAAAAAGGGCATGATACACCGCCAAAGCTTCCCCACACAAGGTATGTAATTTCCTTCAAGGCATCAAGAATTTTTTTTAAAATATTCCCTTAAGAGTCTTGAAGAATACCACCTACGATTGCTTTACCATCTTTAAAAGCGACGTCTACGTCGAATTTCACTACGTCTTCGGAGGGAGCCTTCCATTTCCTTTCATGTTGTGCTGTTGAGGTATTCACATGTATTCTCATCGACATTATATAATCGTAAGCTTCTGCACCAGATTGGGGGATTATAGACTACACATGCACACTTTTATCTCCATAGAGTCACGCACATCTAGCTTTCTGAATATTCCACATAGCACACATTGTTTCCGACACTACTAATTCATCATGTTTTTCCGCCAATAAATCAATAAAATAAGCCCAAGACTCCACCTTTAAATTAATCCAGAAGTTACACTTTATATTCTACTTCCAAACTGCCTAAGCAATTGTGCATTCGAACAGAGAAAGCCAAACTGTTTCTTTTTTGCATGAGCATATTTGGCAAGATCCGTCCTTAACTCCTCTAACTTTGAGATAGCATGTTGTTGGTAATATATTTTGAGACGCCTTCCATAAGAATTTGTTATAACAGGATAGAGAGAATCTAGATGCAATATGATAAACACAGATAGCATTCTAACATAAACAATCACACAGAGGAACAGAAACAAGAAAAACACAGGATTTAACGTGGTTTCCGGCGTTGTGCCGACTACTACACGGTCAGAAAAGTTATTTTATTATGCACTGAAATTCAGACGGATTACACACACACTTTACAATGGTCATTACAGTTGGTATTTATAAGCACAGATCCCTAAACCTAACCGCCAAGAATCTATGTCGGATTGCCATAAATGTTCCAGATGTTGGATCACTCTGTTGATCCAACTCAGCTGAAAATTGCACAGATGTTGAACTCTGGTGCACTCAAAACCTCAGCAGACCTTCCGCAGCCGTCGACACCGAAGAAACTCGCGGACTTTCCGGTCGACTTTCACAGACTTGGATACACTTCTCAGCAGACCATCACTCTGCTGATAACCAGATTAATTCCACCAGATGTAGAGTTTAAGTCACTTTGCTGACAAATCTCCACACTGACTTGAACTCTCATTCACCGTCAACCAGATTGCATAAACAAATGTACTTGTACCAGATGCGTTCGTCAATGCCAGATGTACTGTACCAGATTACTCCATAGAATCCACTCAGCTGACCTGCCCTCAGCTAAGTTTCCAGATTTCCAGATTATAAGCTTTGAATATTCAGCAAGTCCAGACACAACTGAAACTTGCTCTGGTGAACTGATTTAGTGAACATATTAGCAGGGTTGTTCTTAGTGCTGATCTTCTTCACTACAACCCTTTTCTCATTCCTTAGAAAATGATATCTCACATCAATATGCTTGGTTCACTCATGATGAACCTGATCCTTAGCTAGACAAATTGCACTTAAACTGTCATAAATCTCTGCTTGATCCTGATGTAGCCCCAAATCCCTGACCAACCCTTTCAACCAGATACCCTCCTTGGCTGCTTCAGTAAGAGTCATATATTCTGCCTCAGTAGTTGATAAAGCCACTGTTTCCCGAAGAGTCGCTTTCCAGCTGACAACTGAATTCCCCAATGTGAAAACATAACCAGTCATTGATTTTCTACTGTCCACATCACATGCATAATCAGCATCACAATATCATGTGATCAGACCTTGAGTATCACCTCCATAAATGAGACCAGCATCAGTTGTACCCCTGAGGTACCTGAACATTCTTTTCATAGCTTTCCAGTGTTCCTTTCCAGGTTGAGCCATGAGCCTGCTGACAACATTGACTACCTGAGCCAAATTAGGCCTAGTGCACACCAAGGTATACATCAGACTACCAACTGCACTAGCATAGGGAACTTTTGACATATACTCCTTCTCCTCTGCTGATTATTGATGACGGTCAAATTATACCCGTAAAAGTCATCAATGTTATCCTTAAATCGAGCTTAATAATATATATTTTATATTAAATCACTTGTTTATAATGATTATTTAATGTTATGTGATTTATAGAATATAATTTGGTATTTATCTATTTTTATTATTTAAATACGATTTACTGTGTGATAATTATTGATTTTATAGATTACGGTGAATCGGAGGATATCTACCAACGAAGGAAGTAAATCTCAAGATAAATCGGAGCAGAATCGGATTGCATTAAAGATAAATATCAAAGTAGCACGAAGAGTGGAGTGTGGAACAAAAAAAGCCAGCGAGCCAATCAGAGGTTGGTGAGCTCGTTGGCAGCGAGATAGGAGCTCGCTGGGGGTGAGTTCAGCGAAATCATCAGATCGGCTCGGAGTTATCTCGACGCGTTTTAGACTCCTTTAGGGTTTAGGATTTACGAATTAGGTCGGCTGACAGCTATTCTAAGTCGGTTTTACAGCCTATATAAACTCCCTTTCATTAGTCATTTTTTACCCAACTCATAACACAAACCCTCAGTTTCTCAGAGCAGTTTTTATACAAATTTCCAGCAGCAATAATGTGAGTTATTTGTATTTATTTCTTCTTTGTTTGTTGTAATTAGATTCCCCCCAATTGTTGTTTATCGTTTGAGATTGTTTGTTCTTAGTTAAATGATATAGATCTAGGATTACGACGTGAGGCAATGGGGATTCCTCGTCTATAAGGATCCACACGCCCACGCCTATGTCTCGTGACCTATGTATGACTTTACTTTGATCAACAATCGTGTTTTTAGTAGATCTATATAATTATTTTATGAATCTCTATTTTATCCGTTACGTATGTAGAAACGCTAAGATTTAGGTTTTCGCCGCGTCAATCTTGCCATGTCTTTATGGTGTGATTATCCACCTAGAATTTCTTATCTTAGTAGGTATGGCTACGGCTACGTTGCTCGTCTGTTTTAATTAGCGTATGATTAGATTATACCAATATAGGGCTCCTGGGTCGGGTTATGAATTGATCTTCCGGGACTTTCAGCGAGATCTAGATCTGTTCTGTATTAGGGAATTGAGCTCATTTAGTTATACGTAAATCGTAGATTAACATGAGACCGTGCAGGTAATTGTTAATGGGACAGAGACTGATGCGATCACTTAGGAAGTACGCCTAACCACAGGAATGTTGCCTAGGTGAGGAATACGGTTAATATCGGCATCCCTAGTATTGTAAGCGTGCAAGTTATATGAGATGGATACCAAAAAGGTGAAGTCACGTAATGTAGCACAGTGATCTAATGTCCTACCGGAACTACGTCAAGTTTAGGGGATGACTCCCGTAGCCAATATAAAAGAAATACGAATCGGATTAATAGTTGTCGAGTCTAGCTTAATTATATAGAATCTCTAGATCCAAACGATAACATAATAATTGGGGTGATTAATTGCGTTGTTTGTGTCGTGTCCTTTATCTTTCTTGTCTCTTGTTGGTCGTAGACCGCTTTGTGTGCTTGACATGAATGATTAATTGTTTGTATATAAATGACCCACAATTGGTTCCCTGTGGGATCGACATTGATTCACTATAGCTATACTACGATGGAACTAGTTCTCTTGCTAGTATTGGTTTATGGTGGTCAAGTATTTTATTATCACTTGATCTACGTCATCAATTATGAAGTATTAACAGACAAACGAACATTAGATACCATAGAAGTATCTATTGGTTTTGCAACAGACATGCCCAATCTAGCCAATATCTTCTGTATATAACCCTGCTAAGACGAACAACTTCTTTTGACTATTATCTCTCCATATCTCCATCCCCAAAATCTTTTTGCCTGCACCCAAATCTTTTATTTCAAACTCAGGACTGAGAATGTTCATCAGATTTTGAACATCAGACTGCCTTCTTACAGCTATCAACATATCATCCACATACAGGACAAGATTAGATATATGATCCATCTCTCAGCTGACTGTGATACACACAACAGTCATATGGACATCTGTTATAACCCAGCTGGATCATGTTACTGTCAAAACTTTTATACCACTGCCTAAGAGCTTGCTTTAGTCCATACAATGACCTCTTTAACTTGCACATAAAATCTTCCTTGCCAGGAACTTGAAATCCCTCTGGCCGAGTCATGTATATCTCCTTATCTATCTCACCATGTAGAAAGGTTGTCTTCGCATCTAACTGCTCAAGTTCATGATCCTGCTGTGCCACTATTGCTAGTAACACTCTGATTGAAGTGTATCTAACCACTGGTGAGAATATCTCATCAAAGTCTACCCATTCTTTCTGACTGAACCCCCTTGCAACCAAACGTTCCTTATACTTGACCCCTTCTGCCTCAGTCATTCCTTCCTTCTTTTGAAGATCCACTTGCAAGTGACAACTCTCCTATCAGCTGAAAGTTTACTAGATCCCAAGTCTGATTCTTTTTGACTCCATTTCATCTCCCATGGCAGCAAGCCATTGAGATGCTTCAGAACATGTCACTGCTTCTCTGTAAGTAGAAGGTTCAAAGCAATCCACGTCTTCTGCAACTTGAAGTGGGTATCCAACCATATCATCAAAACCATACCTCTTGGGAGGTACCCCAACATTTGATCTTCTAGCTCTGCTGACAACTATACTCTGCTGACCAATGTTCCCTGTTTGATGCTCTGCTGATCCTTGTTCAGCAAACTGGCTTGGATCAGACTCTGGTTCAGCAACCAGATGAGATAAATGCTGACTTGTATCAGCTAATTATTGCATATCAGCTAACTCCACTCGAATCTCCACCTGTTTCTCAGCCCTCTCAGATTCAGCACTAGTTTCAGATTCAGCAGACCTCCCCACTGATGAGTTAATCATAGAATTTTTATCAAAGACCACATCTCTATTGAGTATGACCCTGGACTCTGTTGATGACCAAATTCAATAACCCTTAACTCCATCACCATACCCCACAAACACTCCCTTCTTGGCCCTTGGTTCCAACTTCCCTTCATTCACATGATAGTAAACTGTGCGTCCAAAAACCGTTAGAACTGAGTAGTCAGCAGGCTTGCCTGACCACATCTCAAATGGTGTCTTGAGATTGATCCCTGTGTGAGGACTCCTGTTGATTTAGTAGCAAGCTATGGTTACAGCCTCTGCACAAAATCTCTTTGATAAACCAGCATTAGAGAAGCTTGCCCTCTCCAGAAGAGTTTGATTCATCCTTTCATCTACACCATTTAACTGAGGTGTATTCCTAACTGTATGATGTCTGGAAATACCCTCATCCTTCCATAATGTATCAAACTCTGACCAGCAGAATTCCAGATCATTATCTGTTCTGAGCCTTTTGATTTTCTTGCATGTCTGATTTTCCACTAGAGCCTTCCAATGCTTGAAACTGTTGAATGCCTCACTTTTGTGTTTCATCATTACCACCCAAGTCATTCTTGAATAGTCATTTATGAATGACACAATATATGTGCCCACCCAATAAGTTCACCTTTCATGGACTCCAGCAATCAGAATGGATATAATCAAGTGATGCCATTGTACAGTTTGTACTGTGTATGCCTGCTGAGAACTTGCTTCTATGTAGCTTTCCAAACACACAGTGCTCATAAAAGTCCAGTGTCTTGACCTTATATCCCCCAAGAAAACCTGTTGAAGAAAGGACTTGCATTCCTCTTTCACCCATGTGACCAAGTCTCACGTGCCACAACTGAGTCTGCTGTGACTGATGAACTGCTGAGGATGCCACCACAACAGAGCCAGATACAGTGGAGCCTTGTAATATATACAAGGTTCCCTTCTTGATACCTTTGAGGACCACACCTGAATTTTTGTAGACATTCAGCTCTTCACCTTCTCCCTTGAAATTGAACCTCTTTCTGTCAAGTAGACTAAGAGATACCAAATTCTTGGTCATCTGTGGGACATGTCTAACATCTTTCAGTGTGCAGAATCTACCATCCTCTATCCTCAACTTGACTAAGCCAATTCCAACTATCTTGCAAATCTTGCTGTTTGCCATAAAAATATGACCACCATATATCTGCTCATAAGTAGAAAACCACTCTCTGTGGGGACAAATATGATAGGATGCTTCAGAATCTAAGATCCAAACATCAGCATGATGTGTTGAATCCCCAGCAACTAGAACCAGATCCTCATCAGAATGGTCAGCAGCCACAGCTGTTGTGCCAGAATTGCTCTCCTGCTGCCTTTTCTTATTTGGACAATTGGACTTCCAATGCCCTTGCTCTTTACAGTAATTACAAACATCTGTGGACGTAGGACCTTTGGAACTACCCTTCTTGGATTTCTTCTTCTGTCCATGCCCTTTCCCACTGCTACTGATGACTACTAGTCTAGCAGCCTGATTGTCTGTCCCTGCTGCCTTGTGTCTCAGCTCCCTGGCATGCAAGGCTGCCCTCACATCCTCAAAAGCCACTGTATCTTTCCCAACTATGAAGGACTGCACAATGTTTTCATATGAACTCGGTAATGACACCAACAGGATTAGGGCTGCATCTTCATCTTCAATTTTAACATAATATTCCCGAGATCAAGTAATATTGTGTTCAATTGATCTAGATGTTCCCTCAGCAGACCTCCTTCATGCATCTTCAGACTAAACAGTCTCTGCTTCAACAATAACTTGTTGGTTTATGACTTAGTCATATACATGCTTTCAAGTTTTTCCCACAACTTGGCAGCTATGTCTTCCTCAGACTTCCAATGCCCCTGCTCTTTACAGTAATTACAAACATCTGTGGACTTAGGACCTTTGGAACTACCCTTTTAGGATTTCTTCTTCTGTCCATGCCCTTTCCCACTGCTACTGCTGACTACTAGTCTAGCAGCCTGATTGTCTGTCCCTGCTGCCTTGTGTCTCAGCTCCCTGGCATGCAAGGCTGCCCTCACATCCTCTAAAGCCACTGTATCCTTCCCAACTATGAAGGACTGCACAAAGTTTTCATATGAACTCGGTAATGACACCAACAGGATTAGGGCTGCATATTCATCTTCAATTTTAACATAATATTCCTGAGATCAAGTAATATTGTGTTCAGTTGATCTAGATGTTTCCTCAGCAGACCTCCTTCATGCATCCTCAGACTAAACAGTCTCTGCTTCAGCAATAACTTGTTGGTTAATGACTTAGTCATATACATGCTTTCAAGTTTTGCCCACAACTTGGCAACCGTGTCTTCCTCAGACTTCCAATGCCCCTGCTCTTTACAGTAATTACAAACATCTGTGGACTTATGACCTTTGGAACTACCCTTCTTGGATTTCTTCTTCTGTCCATGCCCTTTCCCACTGCTACTGCTGACTACTAGTCTAGCAGCCTGATTGTCTGTCCCTGCTGCCTTGTGTCTCAGCTCCCTGGTGTTAGGTGTAGTGCCCGAAAGACAATTATATAATTGTTTTAGGACAGAATTAATAATTCATCTAATTATATGCATGTATGCTTATAATTAAGACACTACTGAAAACCCTAAGTACCTCATTTATGTAATCACATAACTCAGTGTATGGCTATACACAAGAGGATTGAGTTAGTGAGATGTACTTAAAAATAACTTAGTCCGTAGCGTTGATTAATCTGAGTATGGGTCTCATGATTAATATGCTAATAATGCGCCCAGAACACTTTACGGTGTGACAGTCTTATCCGGACTGTCGGTAATAGGGTACCTAGTGGGGCATTTATATATGATGATAATCATATAGGGCTGGACCGATTTGATTTGATTTCTCGATATAATTCCGTAATCGAGAAGTCTTATCGAATCACAAGATGATCATATATGGATTAATCTCAATCCTGAGGTGATCACAGACGACTGCTTAGACTAGGGTAGGGTTTGAGGTGTTAGTAAGGATCACTTCGCAGTATGTGGTCCAACACTTCTCGTTGGCTCTATTCTGGGATGAGTGAGTAGTCTGTGCTATCACAGATATGGAATCCATTCCTTCCCTCGGGAAGTAGACAGACAGTTCCCTTATTTGTTAACCCTAGAAACTGATCGATGGGCCCAGTTCATTCAATATTAGTTATGAACTAATTGATCACTAGGGGTTAATGGTAAATAAGGATAATATGTTTCGAGAAGGATTTACGGAGATATCCCGAATCGAAATGAACAGTCTATGGAGGATTTATCCGTATGTAATGATTATATCAGTGGACACCTTATCAACTCATGGTTGAGTGTAAGTTATCTATATTCGGCAGAGTTCAGTTTCGGGTTTATGGTGGTGTAATCCCGAAATTAATAGGTTGAATATTATTGTTCGGTCTGACGGATAATATTATTTAATTTATTGCAGCTACTGAATATGGGTCCATGGTCCCCGACGTTGTTCATAATATAGCATATATGTTTTATCGTCGTTTCACCTCAATTATAATTAAATAGTTGGATTTGACTATTAAATCGATATGTGGATTAATTGTTTAGTTGGACTAGATAATTAAATACATGGAAAAGAATTTTTTCGTGGACTCGGCCCAATGTGATGAAAATTTCGTGTGACTTAATTTTTAATTAGGGTATGTGAAATTTGCATGTATTATTTGTTGGGAAATTTGTTTTCTTGATAAATAATAAGACATGTGATTAAATTATTTATTTGTTAAATAATTTAAGGAAAAGAAAATCTTTTATATATCCTTATTAATTTAGGATTATTTTGGATTTATCTTTTTAAGGAAAAGGATTAATGTGATTGATTTTGTATTAATTAATTAATCTTTGGAGGACAAGGATTACTCTCCTATATAAAAAGAGTTCACCCAAGCCAAATCACATGACATAATTTTCGAAATTATTGTACGAAAATAGCTTAGAATTTTCGGCTATAGTTCTTTGGGTTTGAGTTTTAGAAAACTTCGGGTTTTCTAAGGTAGCATATCTGGGAAGTCTGGCGGCTTGAAACACCATCCACCTGGTGGTGCTTGGAGACACACGTTGAAAGACTTTGGCTTCTCAACTAGGCTCTCAACTAGCTCGGA
The DNA here is from genome assembly GCA_036785695.1 of Gentiana straminea. NCBI lineage: Eukaryota > Viridiplantae > Streptophyta > Magnoliopsida > Gentianales > Gentianaceae > Gentiana > Gentiana straminea. The sequence continues at coordinate 11,610,272 of JAVUPR010000265.1, forward strand.
TTGGATTGATCTTTTGTTCTTGGCGTTTTGCACCATAAAAGGTTGGTAATCTAACCCCCTCGTAGGTTAGATCTATTATTTATGTATTTTGGTTGTTAGATCTAGATTTTGTATTTATTCCGCTGCGTAATCGGGTGGATCTTGATCCATCCGACGATATTACACCTAATAAGTGGTATCAGAGCCTTTGATCTATCAATCAAAGTATGTAACTTTTAGATCTAAGGAGTGGAATAAGCATGTTAGATTGTTTTTATTTTCGTTTTTATGATGATTCGAAAATATCATGAATGTTGCCTTTGTGATTGTTGTGGTTGAAGAGATGGATTGGTATTTGTACTGTTTACTCGTTAGATCTATTGTAAACTCATATAAATTCGTTTATATGAGTATATGAAATTTTGTAATTTTAATTTCCTAGAAGTAGATCTGTTTTGTTGCTGTTCCGTGTTTTATTTATTTCCGGAGATTGAGCCGTTGAAACGACAATCCCTCCGGTTAGAATGAAGAATAAAAGTTGAAAAACATGCCCTCAAAATTTCATGACGATCGGATTCGATCTCAATGTCCGATCGCTGCTATAAAGTTGCTGCTGTAACAGAAAAGCACAGCAGGCATTAAAACCCTAGCTGTGAGTTCGTCGAATTTCTGGAAGAGATTGGACCGTTGAAACGAAGATCCGACCGTTCAGATCAACTACCATTGAGTTATGAACAAGCCCTAAACATTTCAGATCGATCCGGATTTGTCTCGATGCCCGATCGGCACCGGGAAGACACTGCTGCGCCGCAGTTATAAACAGATGCAGCAGTTAGATCGGCGGATTGCTGGAGAAAATTGGACCGTTGAAACGAAGATCCAAACGTTCAGATTGAAGTAGGAGGAGTGAAGAACATGTCCATAAAGTTTCGTGACGATCAAGGTTCGTTTGGATGCCCGATCATCGACAAAACGCAGCAGCAACATAATAGAAAATAGTAAACCCTAGTTAGGGTTTGTGTTTTTTTTTTAATAGGTTAGATACGGGGTACCAACGATCCATATCGGTGTTTATTTTTCCGTTATTTTTCGTGTATGATCGAAAATTGTATGATATAACCGAAAATTGCCATGACATGCATCATATCATGATTTCACTCCAATGCATACATGTAGCTAGTTTATTTCGAATAAATTAGGCATGTATAACTCGTATAATTAGTTTAAAGGCTTATTTAATTAATATGTGGTAGTTAATAAATAAGTAACTAATTATAAAAACCGAGGAACCGGGTTTTTGTCAATCGTTACGATTTTAGTGATGGATTCTCGGTGAATCCCACTTAGATAAATCGTTGAGTTTTTCGGTGATGGCTTCTCAGTGAACCCACCTTAAACAGAAACGAGATTATGCTTTGGGTGACAATTTTGAAATCGGAGAATCTTAGTACATGGGTTCGGAAATGGTCTAACCATGGTTGGGCGAGTTCAACAGAGCTTCTGCTCAATCGACTCCCCTCCACGTGTGATGTATGTTACAGTAGTTCGACAAGACTTAGCATAGCCGATAAGCCTTCGGGCTAAACGGGGCTTCTCTTGCCGGATTGGCCTGAACTGTCATATATGTTCCAACGAATAAGACGGCGTAGGCTTGCCTACATAACCGACCCTGTTCGGAGTACTTTGATTTATTGTTTCTTATTGTCAAGACCGAAACCGTAATTAGTAAACCCACCACTTTTTCAAATTATTGAGTGGGAGTGGGGAAGGCGACAGTCGACCCCACGGCCTTTACTATAGGTGCAAGCAAGTGAGAGAATGGTGACGCATCGTGCCGCTTTGATTTCGGCCCCCTTCGGATGGTGTTCACCACTATCAAAATTCAAGGCTTGGTCTCCGAAAGGATAGGATTTCGGGTACTCGTCGGGTCACTGACCTGCCCCTCGTAGGCATACTCGGGGCGTACTCTGAGATCTGATATAGTAGGTCACACTCATTATGGATATTTTCGAAATATCTAGGCTAGAAAAGGAAGATAATCAATGATTAAAGTCCAGGATGTTTGATTCCAGTGAGATGTTCGATTCTCAAAGCTTAATCATTAAGAGAGATTGTCTCAGTTTAACCGTCATAGTGCTGATATCGACCCTCTCGGACAGTACTATGCGAGGTTAAATCCTTTAAACTTTTTTTTATAGTTTATTATTCCTAAAATAAATCTAGTAGTGAAAAATTTATTTTTGAATTTAACTTTCTGTCATTTTATTTACAACTAAATCTCTAGGTTACTAAATTGTTACTAATAGGACTTCATTAAAAATGTGGAAAGTAACAAGTACGTTATAAATTATCAAACAATGCATTTACTTTTTCGGAAGAGATTTATTCTCTTGAGCCTTTAAATCTTAAGTGACATAGTATAGGTATGTCACGGGTGTCACTCGTGCTGAACGAGAGACGACCATACTTAGTTTACAAAAGATGATATATGACTATCAGATAAATTCATTTAGTGAATTTTAAAAGTGTAATTACACAACAAATTTCTAAATTGAAAAATTGGAAAATCATATACATAAGGCATTGCTAGTTAGACGGTATTTGGAACCGATAAACTAGTGGGAGCCTTAGTCTTATGATTTGTTGTCTGAATCATTAGAAATGTGTAATAGACTACACAGGAATTTCTCCATTTATTGGAAAAACTAGAATAAAGCGTTGCTAGTTAGACAGTATTTGGAACTGATAAACTAGTGGGAGCTTAGTTCTGGAGATTTTATAATCTTTGAAACATCATGAACACATCATTGCTAGTTAGACAGTATTTGGAACTGATAAACTAGTGGGATCTTAGTTCTAGGTGATGTTCTAATCTTTGAAAAATCATAAATACAAAGTGTTGCTAGTTAGACGGTATTTGGAACCAATAAACTAGTGGGAGCTTTGGTCTTATGATTTATTGATTAGAAAAATCGATAGTCCAAGCAAGTAACACTGAACATCCCACAGTTCAAGAGTAGTGTCTACTCAAACGAACTGCTAGTTCAAGACTGTTTCAATTTAAGGAAAGTCGAGAATGGGAAAGAATGTTTATACGTGTTAGTCATCTAAATTAAGTAGTTTTAAGGCTAAACCGGAAAATTAATAAATTGGAAATTAGAGGATAAGGAAAGGTGATTTCGGATCACTCACCAATACATCATTAGCAATTTTCTCGAAAGCTAAAGTTCTTTGGAAGAACTAGGTAGCTTTGCATTAAACGATAAATAAAATAGCCAACGGGCAGTTATTTCAGATAGATTAGTGGGAGTGATATAAAGAAATAAATCTCGGATTCAATTCCTGAGTATCACAGAAAATTCATTTTCCGTTTTGGATTCGTTGGAACGAACGTATTCATTTTCAATAGGATAATCTGTTTGCCTTATTGACGATGAATATAACATTCGTAGCACGAATCCAAGACTTGGACTTTTGTTTGATAAAGTCAGAACCACTAAGAAATGCTGAATAGGTATATGCAACACATCTTAAACAATATAAACGCAAATGGTTTCCGTATTTAGATAAACACTTCTTTATATACTATTAATTAGTGCATATTCCCTAACGACAATAACTGAAGACCGGCTTTGGGTGATTCCTATCTCCCAGTCACAGGAACACTGTCTCAAAGGAACAATGACTAAGTTTCCTTTCAATAGGGAAATGGTAATAGATTCAAAGAAGTTACATAGCTTGTTCATATCGACCTTCGGGGTCATATGAAAGATACAAGCTAGTGGGAGCTTCTGAGTAGTGACATATTGTCTGATAACTACTCGAAACTCCGGTAAGTTTATCTAAAATATTTGGAGGAAATCTCTGATTTCACCAGAGATAGAGTATTCCATACTCAAAAATAGGCTATTGCGTAGTCTTCGGGACTGATGCTCAGCCTGCCTCCCGGTGAAATGTTTTCACTAAGGGATACACCATAAATTTGCCTTATATAGTTATTGATATGCTACGATACGCTGCTGAACTCATTTAAGATATTGGTTGCAAAATAACGGTTGTAATGAAAAACCGAGAAGTCTACCTAATAAATGCCCACGCATTTGTGGATTAGGAGTGAATTCGGTTCACCCCACTTCCAAATAGAGGCATTTAGCATCGAGTGCTTGAAGGTAGGACTGGAAATTTTGCGTGCACGTTTAGAGCGTGAAATATCTTAATGCATTGAGTAAAGGTTGGTTATAAAACTCGTAAAATCAGAGAATGACAGTGATACTGTCAAACTCGGTCTGATAGAGTCTATAAATAACAACCTTAGATCTTGAAGTATTTGCACTCAAAATGTTACTAACTGATTTGTTCTGTCCAAATCCAACACCGGCAGTTGGTATTAACACTAATAAAAACTACTAAACTAGATCAGTATATCGATCCATCCCGAATGTAGTGGGAGTATGGTTTGTCCATTACCCATTGTAGGACCTTACGGTTTATAGGGCAGATTGATGACCTATAGTCCTTTGTGGGCTATGTAGGATCCTGATCATAGAGGTTGGTTTAAAAGCCATAACCCTGTGAATGGAGTTTGATACTCCAGTTCTGTTGAAACTCTTGTAGAACCACCTGAGCACCTCAGGCCCAGTGGGAGAAATTGGAACTACACGGAGAAGAGTCGAATGAATAGGAAAGTTTAACTTTCACCGCAAAGCTGAGTAATTTAGGGGTGATTCACTAAAAGGTAGAGAGTTAACTAGACCGTGATCTCTCTTACTACTCAGTTTTGCTTGATTTCGTCAGAAAGCGGGAAATAGGGGTGATTCCCTAAGACTTCCTTGCCGAACAACGGAATCTGAATTCATTCAGAACAGAAGGGTTTTAGCTAAGAACAAATGACGGATTCGTTACAAAGCAGAAAATAGGGGTGATTCCCTAAGACCTTTTTGCGAGACTAACGGTATCTTAATTTATTCGGAATGAACCTTTGGCAGATGCCTTCCATAGCTTATATCCTTTGGGGATTAAAGCAAACCTCTAGGTCATTTCAAAGTCATATATTTTAATATGTGGACTTGACCAGAATGTTGATAAGTCTTTCGTAGACTGGGCATCAATATTGGTAAAGTAGTATGTAGATTATTGTTTGTGAATGGTAACACTGAAACAATTGGAAACAACATGGGTGTGTTATCTGAAGTCAGAGTCTGACATGCCATCCGGATTCATTCTAAAGGATTTGATTCGCTCAAATTCGCGAGAATCGATCATTGGCAATCCAATCTGGTTAAGATCTTTTTGCATTTATGCAGCATTCAACGATGTAGTCTACCCTACCTCTCAGGAATGATTATCTAAACCTGCGGATGAATACTAAATGGGATGTTTAGTGAATCCTCAAGTCTCTTCGGGAGAATGAGGAATAATATGCTAGTATATTCGAGAATATAAGTGATAACACTGCTTCTGGCTTTAGGTCGGATTAAGGATGATCGTTAAGTCGATTTTGCCTCAGTGTTGACTCAAAGGCATATTAAAAGTGTACCACCGGATTAGATGGAAAGGCGACGTTTCGATCCCAGAGATTGACTCAAGCCGACAACCTACCTGATCAGTGTACCAAGTCACATGGTATTCGGATTCTAAGTACGCGCCGGGTCACTGACCTACCCTGCAGCGGCACACTCCGGTCGTGCTTGGAAGGATGAATCACTAAGATGCGCTTGGAGGGTACAGATTTGAGGGATACGTCTCACTTGTTTTGAGCAAGAGGGAGAATGTTGTAGATATAGATATAAAGGGTGTGCTCTAAAACAATTAATCCACTTGCCTTTCGTGCAAGTGTGAGATTGTTAGGTGTAGTGCCCGAAAGACAATTATATAATTTTTTTAGGACAGAATTAATAATTCATCTTATTATATGCATGTATGCTTATAATTAAGACACTACTGAAAACCCTAAGTACCTCGTTTATGTAATCACATAACTCAGTGTATGGCTATACACAAGAGGATTGAGTTAGTGAGATGTACTTAAAATTAACTTAGTCCGTAGCGTTGATTAATCTGAGTATGGGTCTCATGATTAATATGCTAATAATGCGCCCAGAACACTTTACGGTGTGACAGTCTTATCCGGACTATCGGTAATAGGGTACCTAGTGGGCATTTATATATGATGATAATCATATAGGGCTGGACCTATTTGATTTGATTTCTCGATATAATTCCGTAATCGAGAAGTCTTATCGAATCACAAGATGATCATATATGGATTAATCTCAATCCTGAGGTGATCACAGACGACTGCTTAGACTAGGGTAGGGTTTGATGTGTTAGTAAGGATCACTTCGCAATATGTGGTCCAACACTTCTCGTTGGCTCTATTCTGGGATGAGTGAGTAGTCTGTGCTATCACAGATATGTAATCCATTCCTTCCCTCGGGAAGTAGACAGACAGTTGCCTTATTTGTTAATCCTAGAAACTGGTCGATGGGCCCAGTTCATTCTATATTAGTTATGAACTAATTGATCACTAGGGGGTTAATGGTAAATAAGGATAATATGTTTCGAGAAGGGTTTACGGAGATATCCCGAATCGAAATGAACAGTCTATGGAGGATTTATCCGTATGTAATGATTATATCAGTGGACACCTTATCAACTCATGGTTGAGTGTAAGTTATCTATATTCGGCAGAGTCCAGTTTCGGGTTTATGGTGGTGTAATCCCGAAATTAATAGGTTGAATATTATTGTTCGGTCTGACGGATAATATTATTTAATTTATTGCAGCTACTGAATATGGGTCCATGGTCCCCGACGTGGTTCCTAATATAGTATATATGTTTTCTCGTCGTTTCACCTCAATTATAATTAAATAGTTGGATTTGACTATTAAATCGATATGTGGATTAATTGTTTAGTTGGACTAGATAATTAAATACATGCAAAAGAATTTTTTCGTGGACTCGGCCCAATGTGATGAAAATTTCGTGTGACTTAATTTTTAATTAGGGTAGGCGAAATTTGCATGTATTATTTGTTGGGAAATTTGTTTTCTTGATAAATAATAAGACATGTGATTAAATTATTTATTTGTTAAATAATTTAAGGAAAAGAAAATCTTTTACATATCCTTATTAATTTAGGATTATTTTGGATTTATCTTTTTAAGGAAAAGGATTAATGTGATTGATTTTGTATTAATTAATTAATCTTTGGAGGACAAGGATTACTCTCCTATATAAAGAGAGTTCTCCCAAGCCAAATCACATGACATAATTTTCGAAATTATTGTAAGAAAATAGCTTAGAATTTTCGGCTATAGTTCTTTGGGTTTGAGTTTTAGAAAACTTCGGGTTTTCTAAGGTAGCATATCGAGGAGATCCGGCGGCTTGAAACACCATCCACCTGATGGTGCTTGGAACACACGTTGGAAGACTTTGGCTTCTCAACTAGGCTCTCAACTAGCTCGGATTGGATTGATCTTTTGTTCTTGGCGTTTTGCACCATAAAAGGTTGGTAATCTAACCCCCTCGTAGGTTAGATCTATTATTTATGTATTTTGGTTGTTAGATCTAGATCTTGTATTTATTCCGCTGCGTAATCGGGTGGATCTTGATCCATCCGACGATATTACACCTAATACCTGGCATGCAAGGCTGCCCTCACATCCTCTAAAGCCACTGTATCCTTCCCAACTATGAAGGACTGCATAAAGTTTTCATATGAACTCGGTAATGACACCAACATGATTAGGGCTGCATCTTCATCTTCAATTTTAACATAATATTCCTGAGATCAAATAATGTTGTGTTCAGTTGATCTAGATGTTCCCTCATCAGACCTCCTTAATGCATCCTCAGACTAAACAGTCTCTGCTTCAGCAACAACTTGTTGGTTAATGACATAGTCATATACATGCTTTCAAGTTTTGCCCACAACTTGGCAGCTGTGTCTTCCTCAGCAACTTCAGTGATAACATCATCAGATAAGTACAACATGATGGTTGAATGTGCTTTTCTTCCAGACTGGCAGAATCTGCTGAACTGGCATCTCTTTTACCAGATAAAAGAGTCTATAATTTTTGTTATTTTAACAAGGCCCGCATCTTGATTTGTCACAGACTAAAATTGTTTCTTCCTGTAAATTTGTCGATTTTTACGTTAACTGCAGACATCTTTCTTGCTAAAGATCACAACTTTTTTCACAGCTTCCTAGCACCGGTGAAGGCCTTGGTGAAAATAAAGGTTGTCCGTACAGATGATTCTCTCAGAAAACTTTCTGATACCAGTTTGTTATAACAAGATAGAGAGAATCTAGATGCAATAAGATAAACACATATAACAATCGAACATAAACAATCACACAGAGAAACAGAAATAAGAAGAACACAGGATTTAACGTGGTTTCCAGCATTGTGCCGACTACTTCACGGACATAAAGATTTATTTTATTATGCACTGAAATTCAGACGGATTACACACACACTTTACAATTATCATTACAGTTAGTATTTATAGGCACAGATCCCTAAACCTAACAGCCAAGAATCTATGTCGGATTGCCATAAATGTTCCAGATGTTGGATCACTCTGCTGATCCAACTCAGCTAACCATTGCAGAGATGTAGAACTCTGCAGCACCCAAAACCTCTGCAGACCTTCAGCAGGCTGCTGACACCAGAAGAAACTCAGCAGACTTCCCAGCTGACTTTCATAGACTTGGATACACTTCTCAGCAGACCATCACTCTGCTGATAACCAGATTAGTTCCACCAGATATAGAGTTTGAGTCACTTTGCTGACATAAATGATTAAATCTAGGCTTCACTTTTATAATGCAAATAGTCTTCCACACATTTTTCCTTATCGAAGATAAAAACGCAGCCATAATGCCTTTGTTTTAACTTTTTGATTCACAAGCCAGTTCCTACCCGACTTCACGGAATATATCTCATTAAAAATGTAATTCCAAATGAGTTTATATTCTGAATTACCGGATGACAAAGGGATAGATAGTATTTTTTTCCCCACTCATAACATTTAAAAGTATTACTCACCTAATCTATTTTCCATTGACGAATGAAAGGATTAATAAGCTCGTTCACCTTATATTATACTATCTCCGTTCTAAAATATGATTTATTCTACATTTCTAGATTTGTCCCACAATATAAATCGTTCTATATTACCAATGCAACATTTATTACGATTTTCTCTATTTTACCTCTAATTTTTATCAATTCAACCATTTTTTATTATTTAACAACTATTGCATTAATTATAGACAAGAGAAATTTCAGACATTAATCTTTAATTATAGTCAAGAGAAATTTCAGACATTAATCTTTAAATTTATAAAATTCAATCACTATCTTAATCTGTGAAAATCTCTATGATGATTAATATTTTATGACGAAGGTGGTATAAAAAAAAACGTGTGGCCATTACCTGAAGTTGAAAATTAAAAGTCTTGCCAAAAAAAAGTGCATATTAAAATTAAAAGAACGTGGTCAACTTAAATGGGTCAACTAACCAAACAAATTTTTTAAGTCCATAAGCAAATCTTAATATTTTATTTTCATTTTTTACATGAGCAATTATTGGTAGACTAAAATCCCACGACATCGAAAAAAAAAAAAAAAAAGAAATATCCAACGACATCAAACAAAAAAGGAAAACGCGGAATATGGTGTAACCGTCAAAGAAATAAACTACATTCCAAACGTACTCGTTTCGAGTTAGGTCTATAACAACATCACGTAAAGACCGGGAGCGCGGGAGACCGGGATGGGGTTGTATTTTCATTTTTTATTTTTGTAATGTCTTTATTTAATTAATTAATCTCTCTAAATTAACAAATTGAATTATGTTATGTAGTTTTTCAAAAAACGAATGGACGGTGGGTTTAAAGGACAATATAAGATAGTAAATGAACAAATAGGACACAAAAAAGGACAATGGTTGAAAAGGACAAAAATAAGACAGAGTTACATAAACACCCTTATTTAATATAAAAGAGTATTTTTTTTATTTCCTAATTTTCCGGTAATTATTTGCACTATTTTTTTTTTCTTTCAAATTTTCGCCCTATAAATCCGGCCATCGTAAACGGAAATGGATAGGTGATATAACTGCCACCGGAAATCGCTCTTTCCATCAATCCACGGCTCTTCATTGACTCGGTGTTACTGCACTTGATCATACAGAATTGCAACAGACATTAAGAGAAAAAAAAAGTGTCCGCTGAGGTTGCATTTCCTCCGAATGGAATTAAAATTCGCAGCAGGTACAGACAAGTAATCAGATTCCGATGAAGACTATTTGGAGTGACGGGTGAAGATGGCGAAAGGCATAGGGAAAAGCAGTAACACCGAGTCGGTGTCTATTTTTTTTCCTAGTCTTCCATAAATTGTGATTTGTGTTGTTTAATATCTTCTGATGTTGTTATTTAGGGTTTTTCAGCTGGGGAGTACTTAGATTTTCCTCCATTTGGGGGTGTATTTGAATCGAATTATGGTTAAATACTTAAATATGAAATTCCTACTGATTTGGGGTGGTAGGATTTGTTGATCGGTAATTAGTATGAAATTGACTTGGGAAGTAGGATTGTCAATGATAATAACTTTGCATATCCCAAAGCGTTACTATGTGAAATTGTAGGAATGTGTTAATACGTGCATGTGTGTGTAACTACATGTCAGTGTAAATGTAATGTGTGTAACTAGGACTCTGTGTATTCGGTGTATGAATTTGTTACTATGTGTTATCTGTGATTTGTTCCGTTTAAGACTTTGGTACTCCTGCTCAGTGTATTAAAACTATTGAGGAGGTATAAGTGTGTAGCTAGCACCATTGTGAATGTATATGTTACTACTTGTGTGTGGGTACATGTATAAGTTACTACTAGTTTTTCTACGTTTGGTGTAAATCCGTACATGTCTAGGAAGATTTTGGAGACATAACGTGCTGCTGCTGCAGACATAAATCAGCTGTTCTGCACTATAGGTTGCACGCATAACTGAGATTGCTTATGTGATGTTACTACAAGATGGACAAGATATGTGTTACTACTATTGTTACTACATGTGGTTTAAATCCGTAAGTGTGTTGGAACATTTTGGAGACATATTGTGCTGCTGCTGCATACATAAACTGATATATTGCAACTAAAATTATCTTGAAAAACAAAGCATTCTGATACACATGACATTACAAAATACACCCTGGTAATAGCTTAATTGTATGTAATGCAGGGCTGACTGTGCATTTTATCTTATTCACTACCTATTGAAGTTGTCCCAAGGCAAGAGCATTCCTCACAAGTGGACAGATGAAGAATTGCAAATGCTAAAATGGATGATTATGAACTCAGTCATGCTAGACACCTTGCCCTCCTTATTCTGAAAGTATTGAAGTTTTCTAGAATATAGTACAGACAATTGTTGTGATATTTCTAACAAAGAGAACAGTCCTTTATGGACAATTATGCATGAATAATTTAGATTGTGTTGCTTCTGTTATGAATACTATTACTTCACAAGTTGTTATGTTTTGCAATGCCACAAAAATTACATTGTGTTGGTTTATCTTTCATCTTGCTTTGATGTATATGTAGTAACCCCATCATTCAAACACCGACCAGTCTTGTTGACATATAATGTGGTGTAAGTACGATTACTGATAAGTCCACCATATGTGGTTATTCTTGGATCGTTTTGGCCTGTTTTAATGCCTATTTTATGATTTTCTTATGATAAATTGCCTTTTTGGACTAGATTACTGCTGTGGCTTTGATATTTTGTAGATATGATGAATCCGAGCATAAAATGCTGTGAAAATGAGCTAAAAAGGAGTCAAAGTCATAAAGGCATGAAGAATCACACCCGGGTGTGAAAGAATGGAACGGGTGTGAAAAAATGCGAAACTATTCGATTTTTTACGCAGGCCAACGAAATGTTCTGATTGGTGGAGAGCTTTCCATGTGAATTAATCTTGAAAGCAACGTGATTTTGAGGAAGGAAGAAGATTTACACGCTATTTGCTTCCTATTTTCTAGGAATTTTATTTTAGGAGATAAATTACACAATTTGAATTAAGGAAAATTCCTATTTATCCTAAAATAATTTCCTTAAATTGAAAAATTCATCATCAGCGCATTATTCATCAACATAGTCGACTCTTCCTCCTCTTTTGATCATCATCATCTCCCATCCCCAAGAACAAGGATTTTAGGTTTTAAGAATTCAAGAACGAGGCTTTTTCGAGTTTGATTATTTATGCAATACTTTGACGGTTTCTTTCTATCTCCTTTCTCCTTTATTCTATTTATTTATTTTTCTTGTCAAAGTATGAATTATATGGTTGAATCTTGGAATCTTGATATGTTACGAGAGTAATATTGGTTTCTTGGATTAGGAAAAGCCCGGCGATGATTATATAGTTTTAAAGATACAATCTTTTCAATGATAGGATTTTTGTCATGTTTATGAATTTGATCTTGTATGCTTATTCATGTAATTTTCCGGAAATAATATCTCGAAGGAGTGAATGACTGTAGGATTGCATGAGAAAAACTTCATTCGATTAATTGATGACAGAAAAAGTATTAATTAATCGATAACCTAGAAACCAAGATCGAATCTTTAGGGATTTCTTGAATGAAAATTAGGTTAAACCTAAAGCGGCCCTTTAATTATGGTAATTCAATGGATCTAATTTTATCCATCATTGTAGGAAACTGAATGTTGGATAAAACTACGTACAATCACGATAATAGTTCGAAAGAATGTTTACGTGTAATATTTGATAATTGGTCTTCATAAATGGAAGATTCATATTGATAGAAAGATTGTTGAAATTCTATGTAAACAACGCCGTGGTGGATCCGAAATCCAAAAAATGCCTCTAAACCTTGACTTCTATTACCTAAATCTTGAAGTTCTTGGCTTGTAGTTATATTTTCTTTATTTTCTTTATTTTTAGGATTTTTAGAGAAAAACCTACAAATATTTGATTTGTCTAGCTAATATAAATCGGGAATTGTTTGGTGATTGACCACAAGTCCCTGTGGGATCGACATCCTAAGTACTACTCGATAAGCCGTGCGCTTGCGGTAGGATTTAGTGATTATATTGAAAATCACACATCAATTACACAGTAACCCACATATTGTTATGTTTTGCAATGCCACAAAAATTACATTGTGTTGGTTTATCTTTCATCTTGCTTTGATGTTTATGTAGTAACCCCATCATTCAAACACCGACCAGTCTTGTTGACATATAATGTGGTGTAAGTACGATTACACAGTAACCCACATATGCGTTCGTAAGAAGGATGTAGTAAGAAAGTACTGATATAAGTTCGTACGATTACACAGTAACCCAAACGAGTTGTACTGCATATTTTTCTACATTAACTACATATTTTCCAACGTTAAATTTAAACTTAATATAAGTTTGTACTTCATGTATAGTAACTCATGCAGTAACACACATGTATATTAATTTACTACTTATTAGTATATAATATTTTTCGGGTGTAACTACATGTATTATAGATTGTCTAGTCTAATGTCTGTTACTACATGATTTTTTGTTGTGACTACACCTAATTTATTAGTTGTTACTACAATATATTTTCAGTGGTACAACATGTTTCACAGGTATTACTACATATTCTTGGGTGTAACTACATATATTTTCAGTGGTACAACATGTCCACAAATGAAGTAACATGCATTTCACAGTGGTTTCATGAACACACTTAGACGTAGTAATACCATGATGCAAACACCCTCAAACGTAGGAACATATAATGTACACTCTAAACCCTGAACAATGAACCATAAACCCTAAAACCTTAGACCCTAAACCCTAAACCCTGAACCTTGATACCTAAACCCTAAACCCTGAACCCTGAACCCTGAACCCTGAACCCTGAACCCTGAACCCTGAACCCTAAACCCTGAACCCTGAACCCTAAACCCTGAACCCTGAACCCTAAACCTTAAACCTAAACCCTATACATGAACCCTAAACCTTAAACATAAATCCAAAACCCTATACTAGAACCCTAAACCCTGAACCCTAAACATGAACCCTAAACCCTGAACCTTGAACCCTAAACTTGAACCCCAAACCCTAAACCTGAACCCTTAACCCTGAACCCTAAGGCTCTGTTTGGTTTGAAGGAAACAAAATGAAAAGAAAAGAGAAGATTGAGACAGAAAAGAAATGAGGGGTAATGAGTGATTTCAATATCCATGTGTAGTGTTTGGATTGAAGAGAGGAAATGAAAGGAAATATCACAGTCTTTTAAAATTTTTAATTAATTACATTGCATCATTTCCATTGGTTTTCATCTTTTCCCTTTCTTTTCTTTTCCAACACGGAATACCAAACACTAGATATAAATCTCTCCATCCCATTTCTTTTCTTTTCTTTTATTTTCCTTCAAACCAAACAGAGCCTAAACATGAACCCTGAACCCTGAACCCTAAACCCTAAACCCTAACCTTGAACCTTGAACGCTAAACCTTAAAACCCTAAACCTTAGACCCTATACCTAAAACCCTAAACCCTAAACCTTGAACCTTAAACCCTAAACTTGAACCCCAAACCCTAAACCTTAAACGCTAGGTTAGGGTTCAAGTATAGGGTTTAGGGTTCAAGTTTAGGGTTTAGGGTTTAAGGTTTAGGTTTAGGGTTTAGGGTTTATGGTTCAGGGTTTGGGTTTAGGGTTTAGGATTCAGGTTTAGGGATTTGTGTTTAAGGTTTAATGTTCAGGGTTTAAGGTGTACATTGTGTGTTACTATGTTTGAGGGTGTTGGCATAGTGGTGTTACTACATCTGATAGTGTTCACAGAACCAACGTGAAATACGTGTTATTTCATATGTGGATTTTCACTGTGATACTACATTATGCGTAACTACATTCTTTGTATGGAGTGTGCATAGTGGTGTTACTACATGATGAAAAGGGCATGTGTTACAACAGGTGTTGCTACAGGATGTTGATGTTACTACATGACTATTATTATATGTCAATAATATTGATCGGTGTTTGAATGATGGTGTTACTACATATACATCAAATGAAGATGAAAGAGAACCTGTCTTTACTTTTTTATATAATACTTGAATAACAACCATAAAGCAAATTATTCATGAATAATGGTCCATAAATGCCTATTTCATTTCCTAGAAAATAACAACAATTGTCTTTACTTTATTATAGAATACTGAATAATTTCAAAATGAAGAGGGCAAGGCGTCTAGCATGATTGAGCTCACAACTATCCCTTTTTGCCTTTGCAAGACTTCATCTATCCTTCCTCTACACCGTCGTCTATTCCAAATATAAGCATAACATTCATTCTTGACGGTGTGTAGTAGTTACTTCCGATCTTGAACTTCTTTTCAACCTTGTCGTACCTTTTAATCAATTCATCTAGCATATCACTGCTTCTTTTTCCCAACACATTCTTTTCCTCGTCCAAAGCACTGAATAATAGAATGAATGGCATTCTTCGCATGACACTTCGGTGCTTTTCTGTTATCGACTTTGAAATGGAATTATATAAGTTATATACTGACATCAACGTGCACCGGTATTGATCTCTACTCCTGTTTCATATATTTCAAACGTTAACAAGTCATGATATGTAGTAACATTCAATAGAGATCTCTACTCCTGTTTCTACCAAAATCATCACTTACCATGTAAAAATTGAATAGAATAATTGAAAACAAACCGGAAACAAATCCTACCAGTAAAATACAACAACAAATGCTGTCATGATTTTTTTTCACAGTACATCGCCCCCTTTTTTTCCACACAAAATACACAGAATACAATTGATCAAACAGAGAATAAAGACAGAATCCATCGCACCAATTGATGCACAACCACATAATATTGAGAACAAAAAACAACGAGATCCACGAAACAACGAGAACAAAAACTACGAGATCCATGAAAGACGTGTTTAATCATACGTACCTCTGGGATTGATATTCTGAAGAAGAAAATGATAACTACACATACAAATAGCAATACTGATGAATGAAAGGAAGCTGATGAATATTAAAAGCATGGCTATTTACAGTCACAAAGAGAAAGAGGAAAAGGCTTCTTACCGCAGAAAAGCATGACTCGTCTTTACAATCCTCGAACAGAGAAGAAAAGTATGCAGGATCATATGCTGAACCTCCCAAAGATGTGGCGTTCATCAAAACAAATTACTCTCCTCCGGGTGTAAAGAAATTCAAAAACGGAATCGTTGAACGCCACATCGCCAAATCCCAATTCTTGAAAAGCAAAAATCAGATACCTTTTTCCATTTCAAAATTCATATACAACAAGGACAGGGTGTACCACAAACATTGCGGCTGCAAACCATTACATCCACCTAAATCTGGCTCTTTTCATATTTTTATCTTTCGGATATCTAAAAGGTATTATTTTTTTTGGAAAATCATCAAGAAAAAATCCGCCTAATTTTCGGCGGTTTTCCAGCAATCACTCCAATTAATAATCATGGGAAATAATTAGGAAATAGTAATAAATGGTATTTTTGGATATACATTACTTTTTGTCCTTAATAACCAGTGCGTTATTTTCTTGTCATTTTTACACAAAAAAATGTAAACCCGTCATCTACGACCTTTTCCTAAAAAAAGAATTATGTTATGTAAAAGGATAAATTTTATGGATTATCTATCATTCAAATTTATTTATGATATGACAAACCCGCTATCAAGCTTACGGATCCAAAATTAACCCGAACGGGAAAGCTAAAGGCACAGAAGGGTCTTCGGAGGCACCTACCCGCATACATATAAGTCAGAGCGGGCCGAGAAGCGACATGACATGTCGAACTTCACTCAACATCAAAGATTGGGGGCCGAGCCCGCTGCTCTCTATCCGCGGTCCGCCAGACTGGACCTTGCCCGCACATCAAGGCAATCATGACTTAAACACGATGAAGGCAAGACAAGCTCAACAAGCGATTAATCATTGGACCCGCTCCAAACGAAGCCGCCGTCAGAGCTATCCGAGATTGTTATATTGTAAACACAATTAATTATGTCGCATCATACTTAATTATCTCTTGTCATAATTAGCATGATCGTCATTAGCCAATTGCCTATAAATAGCGGCAGCTTGTAAATCATAACAAATCGAATAATAGAAAAAGCAGACCCGAATCTGCCAATTGTTCGACTCCATCCTCGTCTTCTTCAAGCATTTAATCCGACACACACACCTTCAAATATTTCTTGAGCGCCGTCGTGCACCACCGGCGAAATCACTCATAAATAGCCAGATATCTACCTACAAACACCCTTACCGCCACCATGATATTTTCGACAATATCAGTTGTCTCCGTTACCGGGAAAATCATTGCTATTCAACGTTTTCCGATCGTTTCCACCACCCAAAAAATGATTTTACGACGGCGTCGGCGAGCTCGCGCCACCCATTCTTACTCCTCCGATCAACAAAAGCTTTGATTTTGTGGGTTGTATGCCCTAGAAATCACTAATCTCGCCAAGAATCTGGCAAATTGATTGAGGAGCCCAACATATTTCCGTCCAAGATCACCAAATCCTCATCGGAAATCTTCAAGTTGCCGCCGGAGAAGATCAAGTCTGAACGCAGACCCCTCATTTGGTGCATTTCTCACGGAACTGCTCCAAGGAACCCATATTCCGATCATATCTCCGGCATAGTATCCAAGTTAGCATTGTGGAAGTGTTGCATGCACGGATTGGAGCTCCAAGATTGAATGTTTCATAAATTTTCGGTCACATCGCAATAATCACTTGAGTATTGTTTGAGTGTTCAACATGTCACCTGCCAAATCGTCATGGCTAGAAGAAAAGGTATAGTGCCTGCTACGCCATCCAAGAGGATGAATCAGAAGGCTCCACGTGTAGCCCAGGTGACTGGACCTGCAGGTGCACAAGCCGAGTCCAACAGGAGGGCACGATCAATGGGACACAATCCCGGGAAAAGTAAGGGAGCTGATGTACGGGACTACATCAATAAAAGAGTCCAGACCCGAGCATTTATTGAGACCACCACCGGTCAGGATCGGGGAAAGAATGTGGTGGAAGGATCCCGTCGAGGTCAAGAACAAGGGTCATCCCTGAACGCAGGGGTGGTCCCGCACGAGAGTCCATACATTAAAGCACTAAAGGCTTATATGGACTACATGGAGCAGATGCATGAGTTCAACCAGCAACTCTTTTCCAAGGGACAACCACCTCGTCATATCAAGAAGTTTGTTCCCATTATTCCAACACCCACCGAGGTCCCAGAGCAACTATTGGTTCCCCACAGAGATGCTCGCTCCCACCACACTGATCGGGAAGCGAGTAGTCACACCACCTTGAGACCTAGCCGAGGCAGGAGATCATCACTAGAAAGCCTCGGGCCCGTGGACAACAGACGTGGTGCAGCCCCTGAGCGGGATAATATTGAGCGACCAGTCAACTCAAGTCAAGTTTAGGCCCGACGCGAGGACCGAGGTGACTCGCATTATTAGTTAGAAAGGGATGACACGGTAAGCATTCCAAGATATCCGGTCGCTCTGGCCGTAGTGTTAGGAAATCAACGCGGGAACGCAGCGGAATTCAAAATTTTGATTTCTTTTTTCCCAAGATCGACTTCGTTTAAGCAACAAGCATAAAATAAGTAGACAAAAGAATACCTCGGTTGATCCAATTGGATTGACGCTTTCTCTACGGTTGTAGTTTCTGCACGAAGCTGTCCAAGTGTTCGGCCTCTACCGGTGATCCACACGAACACCTCCGGAATTCCATCATGGATTGCTACCAGAAAAACTCGGTTGCTAGACCGAATTTTTCTCTCTCATAAATCTCTCTCTAAGAAGCTCTCTATTTTTCACAAGAAACTATTCGTCTCTTGGAATTGTGATGTACAAAAGAGCTTGACACCCACTACATATATATAGTAGATGGTGCGCCCCTACTGTAGTCCCAATCTGATTGTGTTTAGCTTCCTAGTAGATTGGGGAGAAAAAAAAACATTTTTCCTAATAAAGTAAGGAAAATACATTTGATTGATTTATCTCATTAAAAATTCAATATCTTATATTAAATATATTTCCAAGATATATATTGACAATATCTCATATTGAATATATCTTATTATATTACCATAAATATATTTTCCAAAAATCAATTAATATCCATTATTAATATTGTGGTAGTCTTATTAATTAAATTGCACAATCGAAATGTATCTTAATACACCAAAAAATGGCGCCATATGTATATATCAATACACATATATTTAATCAACATGATCAACTAGTTAGCCAAATTTATGTGTGTCATACACACACAAATTTTCGGCCACAAATATATATATATATATATATATATATATATATATATATATATATATATTATTCAACATAATTAATATTTTGTTTTATATTTATTCATAATAAATAAATACCACAATATTAATTTACCACTATAACATTTATAGTATGAGACAAATTCTTTCCTTATTTGGTTATCAACCATAACCACATTTTAATCCGAATTGATGTTCATATGTGTGTGACACGATAGGCTTCCGAATATGTTGGCCGTAGGGGCAAAGTGTAAATTACGAAAATGCCCTTCACACCTAACGATCACGGGATAGCGTCTAGCAACACACTGTGACCCCCAATCATCGGAAGAGTCAAATGCAATGACTACTACCTTTCATGTGAAACAGTTACCGTGCAAATATAATCCTATCGCTGTAATAATATCCATACGGTCGTACGTCGAGTGTCAAACATCAACGACCATATCTTTTAATCTGGATATCATGCTCTCTCGAAGTAACTCATTTACTTTCACTTTGCAAAGATTCACGAGAGTAAGACATTCCTTATAAGAAGGCCCTTTCGGATATTGACCTCTACTATTAGTGTACGTGATTTCCGGACGACAAAACACGTATACTCTGCATGCTTCAGTATCAAACCCAATCACTACCCTATGATCGCCCCATGGCTAGGGGAAACCTCAATAGTGTCAAAGCATGACAATCCACACCGTGATGCCATGTAGACTCCAGTCCTAAGGATAATTACACAACCGCCATATAGTGTGACCCTTAACAGTGTAAGTGGGGCCAGTCTAACGTACACATTCTCTAATACACGTCCACATATAGTCCAAGCATCTCTACACTTCGATAGACGAGATCTATCCCTACCCTTAAAGACAAAAGACATCTAATACGTGCTAGTTTGTTTGTACTATCAATGCCCTGTTTAATAGTACATAAGTCTAGAGACATTAAAGTATCAAACTTATTAAAGTGATTAGAGATCTCATCAACCATAATCGCCTATCATTGTTTCTCTATCACAGTTTAATACTAAGGACGTTATCATATAACAATTCACAATTGGTCCTTTAAAAGAACAAATATATGACAATAGAAAAGCCATTTTTCATATGTATAAACATAAAGAAATAGTGGAAATGATCTGACCCGGTCGGATCCAGTCCAACCCGATTGGGTTTAGGACACTATTTCAACAATTAGAAAATCTGTTGGGCCTATTCTAGAAACATATCGAGGATTTGTTGAAAGGGAAAGCTGTTAGAGAGACTAAGCCCACATGGCACAATCATCCTCGATGAGGACATTCTGAAAGCGGATCCAAAATGAGGTATCCATTACCCTAATTTCACAAATTATCATGGGACAACTTGCCCTTATGATTGGCTTTCATCCTTCCAGAGTAGGATCACCCTGGCCACGCCAAACGAGAACACATGATGCATAGCCTTTGTGGGCACCATGCACGATAGAGCGGCTTTATGGATCCGCAGCCTGCCACCAAGCTCAATCCGCTCATGGGACGATGATAGCAAAATAACTAACTGCTAACTTTAACCGACAGAGTATCGGGTCAACAGTAGTATAATGGTAACAAGGTCGAATCCACAGGGAATAACGTTTAAGTACCAAAGTCGACGTAGAAACTTAGTTCAGGTCAAGATTATGGTAGGGAGATATTACACTAGTGCAAAAGTAAAGATTAACTAACGGTTGTAGTTCTAATTATTAAAAGGTATAGCCGAATTATGATCCAACGAGTTACTTTTACCCCTAAGAGAAGACTTGACAGGGAGCGTGTTTTAACCAACCTACCTTTCCATAGTAATTTAACGACATCCACAGGTGCCAACTCCTAATTCTGGTGTTAAGGTCTGAACAACTCTCACTCAACACCCTATGTGAAGTTAATTAATTTTCCCTTTAGAAAACCGATTAACCTAACATGATTACGCTCTTAGAGTCGCTCGAACAACGATGACAAACCTCTGTATTGGAAACGGTCCTAACAACTAGGCCGAATCTACGCAACGATCCCAAAACCCCTTATCCCACATCTCACCGCAAAATACATCTATAAGTTCGATGTGTGTGATAGTGAACTAGGTGATCAATCTAATTCAAAGACGTTTAAAATAAGTTTTAGGACGTGGATTAATCATTAAAACATAAAATTACGCGCTACACAACTCCCGTTTAATCCCCTTTAGGGCATTTCACTCGATTTTACATAATTCGACTATACACAAATTTAGTTACTCATGATGGTGATAACAACGGAATGATTAAAGGAAATTATACTAAAGACAGTAAGTAAAAGCGAATTCAACATCATATGAAAAAAACAGTAAATAAGTGCTTATAGTTATATATATATAGTTACATAGATAGATAGATATATATATATAATAATATATATATAATATATATATATATATATATATATATATATATATAAGTGCGTAATTAAATGCGTAAATATATATATATATATATATATATTATATATATTATATAATTACGCACTATATATATATATATATATATATATATATATATATATATATATATATATATATATATAGTTATAAGTGCGTAAAAGTAAATAAAAGCTCGAAAACATTAATCTATTGATAATTATCCCATTACAACGATATTTTAACTAATTTATATAAAAACATATACATATATATATACATAGACATATACATATATCTATATATATATATATATAGCCCCAAAAGAGATGGTGATGAAGATGATGGTGATGAAGAAATAAAAAGATGGAGAAGATCAAAAGGAGAAAAACTAAGAATAGATATATATATATATATAAGGATATATATATATATATATGGATCTAATTATATCACAAAAAAAAAATAAAGGCTTGATGATCATGGATGATGATCATGGACGATGGAGAAGATGAGGGGGAAGAAGAAAAAGAGAGGTTGGAGAAGAGAGGTTGGAGAAGAGAGGTGAATTAGCAAAGATTTTTGATGGATTTTGGGGTAGTATATATAGGAGATATGTGTATGTATGTATATGAATGTATATGAATGTATATGGCTGATGAAGATGATGAACAGCACGTTCATTTTCATCATTAGAACAGCCGGATCGATCCGGGAACATCTAGGATCGATCCGGGTCAAAAATCTTGATTCGTATTGTCAAAATTCGTCTATACGGTATCGCAGTTCAGTAAAATGGCCATATCTTGAGTTGTAGACATCCGATTGACGTGATTCAAAGTGCGTTGGAAAGCTCTTGTAAAGATATACAACTTTCATTAAGGACACTTCTTCAGAAAATGCCGTTTTAATGAGCCATTTGTTCGTCGAAGATATAATTCGTTAGTGGTACCACTAACCACTGAGCCACTTGACCACTTAAGTTAGTGGCACACTTTTATATCCCTAAAAATACCTCTTTTAGGCCTCAAAACGTGTCATTACTCGGGATTTTGGTCAACCTATAATTCTGCAATAAACCACCAAAATACCAAACGTAAATCCGACACGACACTCCGGTTACTAAACCGGTACAAAACTTATAAAAACACGATAAAAATACGATATTTTATAAAATATTCATGACTTATATATTTTTATGAAATTTAGGAATTAAAGACTCGAAATGATATAAAAGTGCTCAAAATGATATCAGAAACGGGGTAAAAAGTTATAAAAATAACTATGAAATTTTCCGTCATCACAACCCCCCACTTAGCTTTTGGTCGTCCTCGAGCAAAACAAGCGATAAAATAAAATGAATGAGGAAAAATTCATGAAGAGATAAGATGTAAGGGACAACCAGATGATGAAACCATTCGAATCATAACCACACGTTAACCTCAATATAAATGTATAACAGAGTGCGTGTGTGACAAGCCTTTTCAATTTCCACTATCCTCTCTTGAATAATTCAAGCAAACGCACAAGTATCCATTCAGACAATCCTAATGACTTTCCTAGGTATAGGCAGTAACAGTTCCACAAAAAATCCTCCCGTGTACTTATTAGGATACTCCCTAAAGCATATCATTCAGTTTATACTGGGGATAGTCAGAAGATAACTAAGTTTTCAACCATGCTTAATTCATTCCCAGCAATAGGATGTTTCGTGATAACACCCTAGCTGGACTTAATTTCACATGTGTAGCATATGCCTTCATTCCCAGCAATAGGATGTTTCGTGATAACACCCTAGTTGGACTACTATCATCAGGCAGTCGGGAGCTTTTAAACCTCATAGTGATATAGGACGTTTCGTGATAACGCCCTACTGCACTCAAATCATTGGTAGCTACAACCGACATATATGTAGTTCATCTTAATTTGGTATTTTTTCTTTTCATTCCACTCAACTTATATCCTTTCTATCACATTCAAACCTTCAGATATTCACAGTACATGTTCAAAAAATTAGGTACTAAGTTGCTGCAATTATCTCTAGAATAACCACTAGGATACTGAATGGATACAGTTTAAAATTTTCGCTTCAAAATCAAAGGCTTACGTGAACAATGAATTCATGTTACACAAATAAATTTGGGGTTAAAATGTACTTACGGTTCACTTTGGTTATATACATCCAAATCGATCATTACATCATCAAATCCATGAAATATATACCTTATACAATTTATTTTAATCAACTAAATAATGCTCGAAAAAAAAATCAAAAACTAAGGGATTTTTTGATACAAAATAAATACTTAATGCCATTACTAGACCAACCTCGACTCTACCCCCCCACTTACGAACTTGCAATGTCCCAAGCGTGTGAATGAGATAGAGAGGAAGACTTAGCTTGTAAACCTGGCAGAAAGGTGCTACCGAATCCCGTAACAGCCATGAGAAAGCACGACCCGAATCCCTATACAAAACCAAAATAAAGAAAACACGGGACATGGTCCTCGTGCCAAGACATCGAACAGGGATATGGGAATAATAAGAAAATGGCCCAGTCACGTCAGAAAATTCGATAGGCAATATATAGCACATAATAGCTTTAGATGGAAAAATCACCATACGGGTAAAGCACAGAACATCTAAGCATACACGTATCATAGAGAGTATCACATGAGCATATATCATAGTCAAGTCAGCTATTCCTAGATTCAATTTTATTACACACAGTTTTATTAAGGCGAGAAAACTCACCATTATACTACAACGACCAGAAATTTGAAACAGACTAGATCATAAAATGAAATGTGTGAAAGAGCGTTGAGTCTTTTATACCCAGATCCTCAAGGGTTCAACAACCTAAGTCCAAGAAATGATGTATTTGAATGTTTTCTTTTTTCTCCATCGGGATTTTCGGATAACCACCTAATCGTTCCCTGTTTAATGACATTCAAACCTTCATCTCGAGACTTGGTTGTGCTTTGTGTTCACCTTTCATTATGATCATACTTTCCACAGATTCTACATTTCATCAAGACTTGTCTTATCCAAATTATTATTATTTAACGGGCTGCCTCCCGGTAGCGCTTTTGTTTAACGTCGTTGGCTCGACTAAAACTCAGAAACGATTTATCAAGACTCGGGATCAGTCAAATGCACAATTTCGAGAGCCTCATCGAATGGTAACTTCTTATACTTTTTTAGACGCAGGCCGTTCGTGATGAACGTTCCGTGCTTCGGATGTGTTACCTCGATGGCTCCTGAGTCGAAAACTCGCAATACCGTATATGGTCCTGACCACCTTGATTTAAGTTTGCCTTGAAATAAATGGAGGCGAGTATTATAGAAAAGGACCTCATCACCTACGTCGAAAATACGAGGTTTGATCAACTTATCATGAAGCATTTTGGTCTTTTCCTTATATTTCGCCGAACAATTGTAAGCTTGAAAGCGAAACTCATCTAACTCGTTCAACTGAGCCATCCTTCTTTCACCGATTAATGCGTCATCCATATTTAGATTCTTAATCGCCCAATAGGCCTTATGCTCTAACTCTACGGGGAGATGGCAAGCCTTGCCAAAAACAAGCATGTAGGGTGACATACCTATTGGTGTCTTGAACGCGGATTCGGTGTGCCCAAAGCGCATCATCTAACTTCTTTGACCAATCCTTAAGATTAAAATTGATTTGTCTTCTCCAAGATTCTTTTAATTCCCCGATTGGACACTTCTACTTGGCCACTAGTCTGAGGGTGGTAGGCAGTGCCTAACTTATGAGTGACCCCATACTTCATTAAAAGCTTATTGAAATCTCTATTTGTAAAGTGACTTCCATTGTCACTGATTATCGCTCGAGGTATTCCAAACCGGGATAAAATATTTTTCTTAAGAAACCGTATGACTACATGTTTATCGTTAGTAGGCGAAGCAATTGCCTCAACCCACTTTGAAACGTAATCACAGGCGACAAGAATGTGCGATTCCCGAAAGAAGACGGATATGGTCCCATGAAGTCTAATCCCCATATATCAAAAACTTCACACACTATTATCGGTTTACGGGGCATCTCATTTCTCTTGGAAATCCTCCCACGAGCGTTGACGGGCGTTACATGTCTTAACATACGCATGTGCATCCTTGAAAATAGTGTGCCGTAGAACCCACTTTGTAACACCTTCAATCTTTGTTCTCTCGCCCGAGAAGTGGCCACCGGCCTCTTTATCATGGCGAACGAGAGAATACTCACTATCTCACCGTCATCAACACATCTCCTCGGGATTCCATACGCACAAAGCCTAAAAAGTAAGGGATCTTCCCACACATATCGGTTCACCTCACTATAAAACTTCTTCTTCGGTTCTCATCAAACTCGGGATCTACGAATCCACACTCATGATAATTAACGAATGGGGCATACCATGGGTTTCCTTTCTTTCCTCTCGAGAAAATTTCCTCGCTTAACCGGGAGCATCGTATCCACTACGAACAGCGCTCATCCCGAAAACGGTCATCAATCTCAACTTTTGTAAAACATCTCTCTTCACTCGGCTCCATCCTACTCAGATGGTCAGCTACTACGTTCTCACACCCCTTTCTATTCTTAATCTCTACATCGAACTCTTGAAGAAGCAAGATCCACCTTAACAAGCGTGGTTTTGCATCCTTCTTGGCAAATAGGTATTTCAACGCAGCATGGTCAGTGTGAACTATGACTTTCGATCCAACCAAATATGACCGGAATTTGTCGAAAGCAAAAACAACAGCTAAAAGTTCCTTTTCAGTTGTGGCGTACTTTTGTTGAGCCGAGTTCATGGTATGACTTGCATAGTAGATAGGGCGAAACAACTTGTCAACCTTCTGACCTAGGACAGCTCCTACGGCATAATCACTCGCATCACACATCACTTCGAACTCCTTAGACCAATCAGGTGCTACCAAGATAGGAGCCGAAGTAAGAAGTTTCTTAAGAGTTCGAAAAGCATCTAGGCATGCCGCATCAAAAACACAAGGGGAACCCTTCATCAATTGAAGAGTAAGAGGTCTAGCAATGTGGGAAAAACCCGGAATGAATCTACGATAAAAACCTGCATGTCCCAAGAATGAACGTAGAGTCTTCAGATTTGTAGGCATAGGAAGCTTAGAAATTGCCTCTATTTTTGCTCTATCGACCTCTATTCCTTTACCCGATACCTTATGTCCTAAAACAATTCCTTCAGTTACCATGAAATGACACTTTTCCCAATTTAAAACCAAGTTTGTCTCCTCACAACGTGCAAGCACCTTATCAATGTTCGACAAACACTCGTCAAAAGTATCACCAAAAACGCTAAAGTCATCCATAAAAACTTCCATGAAATTCTCTATCATATCGGCAAAGATAGCCATCATGCATCGGCGGAACGTCGCGGGTGCATTACACAACCCAAACGGCATTCTTTTGAATGCAAAGGTGCCATACGGACATGTGAATGTAGTCTTATCCTGGTCATGTATATCGATGTGAATTTGATAATAGCCACTAAAACCATCCAAAAAGCAGTAAAATGCATGACCACTCAGACGCTCTAGCATTTGATCAATAAAGGGTAGGGAAAATGATCTTTCCTAGTCTTATCATTCAGCATGCGAAAATCAATACAAACTCTGTGACCAGTAACTAAACGAGTAGGAATAGGCACACCTTTTTCATTAAGCTCAACTGTGATGCCTCCTTTTTTAGGCACGACTTGCGTGGGGCTCACCCATTCACTGTCGGAGATTGCGTAGATTATCCCTAACTCAAGCATCTTTACCACGTCTTTCCTCACCACTTCTTGCATATGTGGGTTTAGCCGTCTCTGAAATTGCCTGACCGGCTTGGCACCTTCTTCCAGGATGATCTTGTGCTTGCAGATATCAGCACTAATCCCTTTTATGTCAACCATCTTCCATCCGAAGGCCTTTTTGTGTTTCTTCAAGACGTGGATCAACTTAGCTTCCTGCAAAACGGTTAGTGCAGACGAAACAATAAGAGGAAGTAATTCATCAGGTTCTAAAAACACATACTTTAAATGCTTAGGAAGTGGCTTCCGATCCAGATCAGTAGGTGGTTCCTCGATTGACGGCTTTGGCAGCTTGCCAGTCAAACCGAGCTCTAGCTTCTTATTCCAGCTTGCGTCGACAAAAGGAGTTGCCTCCAAATGATATACCTGAACTCTCATTTGTGGATCGTCATCCTCTGCGGTGCTTGACTTCATCAAGCATTCTTCCATTGGTTCTTGGTATCCCTGCAGGTTAGTGTGCTCCAAAATACAAGGATATATAGCATCAACAGAAAAACAATCACTCTTTTCATCATCAGGATGCTTCATTGCATTATAGACATTTATGGCTACACTCTCCTTCCCGACTCGTAGTATAATCTCTCCCCTCTTAACGTCTATCAAGGTCTCTCATGTGTTCAAGAAAGGCCGACCTAACAAAAGTGGGGTTTTAGTATCCATATCCATATCTAAGACTACAAAGTCAACGGGGAAAACAAACTTGTCTACTGTACCAACACATCTTCGACTACCCCTAGAGGTTTCCTAACGACCTATACGCCATCCGTAAGGTCATTCCCTGTTGGCTCTAACGCTCCCAATCCCAATTTCTCATAAATTGCTCTAGGCATCGGGCTCACGAAGCCCCTAGATCACATAGCACATTTTTAAACACGGTTTCTCCAATGGTAATTGGGATGGTAAAGCTACCTCTATCCGCAACTTGGGGGTATTCTATTATCAAAGGTTGTAGAACATTCCTCACTCAAATGTACCATCTGTTGCATCTTCTCCTTACTCGACAACATTCCTTTCAAAAACTTAAAGTATGGGGGAATGCTCGAAATTTCCTCTAATAGGGGAATATTCACCTCTACCTTTCTTAAGAGATTCAGAAATTTTGCACGACCACGGGTCGGTATGTCCTTTCGGGTCCCTTAGGAGGATAGGGCAAAGTATTTACATCAAAATCGGGGGAGGAGGAGGAATTCGTTTTTCTTTCTCTTTCTTTAGGCGGCGAGGCTTCTTCTTCTTTGATGTCCAATACCACATAGTCGTTCTTCGGTGCTGCCCCTTCCACTGCTTTCTGGTTTGCCTCAGCCAATGCCTTTTTCGTCGCTTCCAATTCTTTCCTTATTGCAGCCATTTCTTTCTTCACACTGCCAACTTCCAAGTCCTCAATCTCGACTTCACCATACATGGCCCCTTCACGGTCGACTGCCTTCTCTTTCTCAGCCTTATCAGTTTCTGCTTTTTCAGCCCATAATTCCTTCTTCTTATCACTCAGCCCAACCTCTTTACCACTTCGTGTGAACACAACATTCACACCCTTTGGGTTCCTCTCAGTGTTACTTGGAAGTCCACCACTCAGATTTGTTTTCAATGTGTCGGTTATTTGACCCACTTGGGTCTCCAAGTTCCGAATGGCAGAATGTGTGGCCACTTTTTGCTCTACAGCATTCTTGTTTAGCTCAGAAACAGTCCTGTCTAATCTTTCCAGAAGTATCTCAGCGGGCGTCTTCTGAACACCAGAATTGTTTGATTGCTGACTGTTTTGGTTGTTGGTGCGGATGAGCATTCGGATGCGATAGGTGCGAATTAGTACTTCTCAACGGCCGGCTCACTTGCGATTCGATTGTTTTGCGACCACGATTCGATTCCAGCCTTGATTTTGGTTCCAATTCTGATTGTGCTGTTGTCCTTGTGACTGAGATTGCGGGTTCTGACTATTTTGATTCCAGCCTTGATTCTGATTCTGGTATGAACTTTGATTCTGGGGGTTCTGATTCCAAGGTCGGTTGTACGGGCTTTGGTTTTGCCTAAAGCCTTGGTTCTGATTACTGTTTCGATTCCAATTCTGATTCTGACCCTGGTTCCAACCTTGATTCTGCTGATTCTGATTCCATTGCCCCTGGTTTCCTTGTCCAACATAATTCACTTCATATTGTTGTGAACCATCACCCATACCATAATCCATTTGTGGCCCTTGCTGATTATCAAAGTTTTGATTCCACTGTTGCTGGCCAAACTCTTGCTGATTCATATCCATTTGCCTCATCGCATAGACATTCATCCGCTGTTGGTCATTCTGATTGCCAGACTGCTGTTGTACTGGAGTAGGCGTCAACTGTTGTGGATAATTGGGTTTTTTCGATGATGCACATTCAATGGCAGAATGTCCACCTCCACAAAGTTGGCATTGTTGTGCCTTCTTTCGTTCTAACTCCATTCGGTCCATCTTTAGCACTATTTCTTGCATCTTGTCATGCATGGCCGTCTCTCTATCAAGCTCTTCTTTTAGCGACTTCACACTTTCCAGGGGGGCTTTCTTCTTCTTTCTGCTCGACCCCCATTGTCCTTCTCCATCTGCCGCATTCTCAATCTGTCTCATAGCTTGCTCCGGCGGCAGATTCATGATATCTCCGCCACTAGCGGCATTTAGCTTATTCTGGTCCATCGGCTCTAAGGCCCTGAATAATATAATAACCTGTTCCACTGTAGAAAAACCGTGTGGAGGGCATCTCTTCAGTAGACCCCTGAATCTCTCATAAGTCTCTTTTAAGGTCTCTCCCTCGAGACCGTCAAACGAAGAGATTCCTTCCTTCAAATCTAGAATCTTCGCCGGAGGAAAATACTTTTTCAGAAACACTCTCGTTACATCAGCCCATGTATGTAACGAATCATTTGGTAAAGAGTCATACCAATCTTTAGCAGCTCATCTTAATGCAAACGGAAAAACTATTAATTTTACCGCCTCGTCACTTACCCCGTTATATTTCATTGTTCCACAAATCTGGAGAAAGTGATCCAGAAAGCTATTCGGGTTCTCAGTCGATTTCCCGTGGAACAAGGCGTGTTCCCCCAACATGTTCAAAATATTTTGCTTAATATCCATGTTATTCGCATTAATTGGGGGTACCCTAATTGGGTTGTGCCCTATAACTTCGTGGGGTAGTGACGTAATCTCGACAAACCCTCGGTCCCGTGCTTGCCGAGCCATCGTTGCCGATAAACCGGCTGGCGAGGAGGTGGATCATACGGGTTATACGGGTTTTGGAACCCCTGTTGATTTCCTTGATTCTCCGGCATCCGCGATACTCGATTTACCGTCTTTTGGTCTAATTCGGGTCCGAAGTTTGCGTATCCGAACATCTTGTCCGCCTCTCGTACTTGTCCAATCCCGGCCCTCGATTAAAGCGTGGAGTTCCCGGCGACGTAACACCGCGTTGTCATCTCTTGACGGCTCATGACGAGGGGTCCTCGGTGGAGTATGCAATGGTAGTGTTGCGTTACCACCGGTAGTGTCCGAGGTTTGCCCTTGTACATTGTGCTCGCTTAAGGGCTCTTTGCCATCTCTATGAGTTGGTGAATCCTCCATTCCCTCGAGGATTCGACAATGAACTCTCTACTACCCCTTCTTCCTCAAACAAAGGGTTCGGACGGCAATCGAGAGGTTCTCCTCGGCGCGATTGTTTCTATGACGTGCGTAAGCTTCAATTTCTTCAATTGGCTCGATGAGTGGTTCTTTGGAGCTTCGGGTCATGCAGCGACAAACAAGAAACAACGA
The DNA here is from genome assembly GCA_036785695.1 of Gentiana straminea. NCBI lineage: Eukaryota > Viridiplantae > Streptophyta > Magnoliopsida > Gentianales > Gentianaceae > Gentiana > Gentiana straminea. Next base: position 11,641,637 of record JAVUPR010000265.1, read on the forward strand.
GAAAAAATAAAAACGACCTAAGCCCAAGCTTTCGGTCAACTTACAAGATATCAAACGTTACCTCCCCGGCAACGGCGCCAAAAAGCTTGATAGCAAAATAACTAAGCTGCTAACTTTAACCGACGAGTATCGGGTCAACGGTAGTATAATGGTAACAAGGTCGAATCCACGGGGAATAACGTTTAAGTACCAAAGTCGACGTAGAACTTAGTTCGGTCAAGATTATGGTAGGGAGATATTACACTAGTGCAAAAGTAAAGATTAACTAACGGTTGTAGTTCTAGTTATTAAAAGGTATAGCCGAATTATGATCCAACGAGTTACTTTTACCCCTAAGAGATGACTTGACAGGGAGCGTGTTTTAACCAACCTACCTTTCCATAGTAATTTAACGACATCCACAGGTGCCAACTCCTAATTCTGGTGTTAAGGTCTGAACAACTCTCACTCAACACCCTATGTGAAGTTAATTAATTTTCCCTTTAGAAAACCGATTAACCTAACATGATTACGCTCTTAGAGTCGCTCGAACAACGATGACAAACCTCTGTATTGGAAACGGTCCTAACAACTAGGCCAAATCTACGCAACGATCCCAAAACCCCTTATCCCACATCTCACCGCAAAATACATCTATAAGTTCGATGTGTGTGATAGTGAACTAGGTGATCAATCTAATTCAAAGACGTTTAAAATAAGTTTTAGGACGTGGATTAATCATTAAAACATAAAATTACGCGCTACACAACTCCCGTTTAATCCCCTTTAGGGCGTTTCACTCGATTTTACATAATTCGACTATACACAAATTTAGTTACTCATGATGGTGATAACAACGGAATGATTAAAGGAAATTATACTAAAGACAAGTAAGTAAAAGCGAATTCAACATCATATGAAAAACAGTAAATAAGTGCTTATAGTTATATATATATATATATAGTTACATAGACAGATAGATATATATAAGTGCATAAAAGTAATATATATATATATATATATATATATATATATATATATATATATATATATATATATATATATATATATATATATATATATAGTTATAAGTGCGTAAAAGTAAATAAAAGCTCGAAAACATTAATCTATTGATAATTATCCCATTACAACGATATTTTAACTAATTTATATAAAAACATATACATATATATATATATACATACATAGACATATACATATATCTATATATATATATAGCCCCAAAAGAGAATGAAGAGATGGTGATGAAGAAATATATATATATATACATATATAATATATATATATATATATATATATATATATATATGGATCTAATTATATCACAAAAAAAAAAAATAAAAGCTTGATGATCATGGATGATGATCATGGACGATGGAGAAGATGAGGGGGAAGAAGAAAAAGAGAGGTTGGAGAAGAGAGGTGAATTAGCAAAGATTTTTGATGGATTTTGGGGTAGTATATATAGGAGATATGTGTATGTATGTATATGAATGTATATGGCTGATGAAGATGATGAACAGCACGTTCATTTTCATCATTAGAACAGCCGGATCGATCCGGGAACATCTAGGATCGATCCGGGTCAAAAATCTTGATCCGTATTGTCAAAATTCGTCTATACGGTATCGCAGTTCAGTAAAATGGCTATATCTTGAGTTGTAAACATCCGATTGACGTGATTCAAAGTGCGTTGGAAAGCTCTTGCAAAGATCTACAAATTTCATTAAGGACACTTCTTCAGAAAATGCCGTTTTAATGAGCCATTTGTTCCTCGAAGATATAATTCGTTAGTGGTAGCACTAACCACTGAGCCACTTGACCACTTAAGTTAGTGGCACACTCTTATATCCCTAAAAATACCTCTTTTAGGCCTCAAAACGTGTCATTACTCGGGATTTTGGTCAACCTATAATTCTGCAATGAACCACCAAAATACCAAACGTAAATCCGACACGACACTCCGGTTACTAAACCGGTACAAAACTTATAAAAACACGATAAAAATACGATATTTTATAAAATATTCATGACTTATATATTTTTATGAAATTTAGGAATTAAAGACTCGAAATGATATAAAAGTGCTCAAAATGATATCAGAAACGGGGTAAAAAGTTATAAAAATAACTATGAAATTTTCCGTCATCAGACGACCTGGTGAACAAGTTCATAGCTGAGTTCAAGTTCGTGGGGCAGCCTAAGAAAACTCACATTGATCTCCACGAATTCCATCAAGGTGAGAATGAGTGAACGTGTGGTTATTATGATCACTTCAATAAGGTGTACAAAATGACCAGGGGCTTAGATGACAATGTAGTCATGACCAATTTTGAGAGTTGCCTAGCTAAGGGCTACTTGAAATCCTACTATGCCTTTCACCTTCCCGAGAACCTTCAAGAAATGCTTAGCAAAGCACGAAAGGCATCTGAGCCCGCACAAGATTCCTCCTCTCACAAAGGCAAACGGAGGGCTGAGGGCAGCCCGCCGAGAGACAGATGCATAAATCGGGACTTCAAGAAGCCTGAAAAGTTCAGAGAGGAAGACCTTACCATTTCCTATACTCTGTTCACGAACGAGGTGATGAATGACTTGAAACATAAGGAAAACAATTGAAAGTAAAATTTGAAACGTACGAGCTGCCTAGTTCGTAAAACAATAGAAAGTATAATTTGAAACACAAGAAAACTACTTTTAAAACATAACTTCAACTATAAGGAAAACTACTTTAAAACCAACTTTTGAAAAAACATAGAAAACATGCATATTATCTACGTTCAATTCATCTTTGATGGCCAATTCCTAGGTGTCCAATCTAACCGACAGTGTACCGGGTCGATTGTAGTCTAGTACGGTGGGTCAAGGTCGAATCCACGGGGAATTTACTTGTGAGGCCAACCACTTAATAGTTTATATTAATTCGATCTGGTTCACAATTTGTAAGATGGTAATTGAATGCATAAATAAAGTCTCTTGTGATAACAAAGATGATAAAATGATAAAAGAAGCTAACCAAGATAAAGCATAGACTAGCCTTTCTCTTGTAGTATCATGGGAATGATTTCCTACCTTCCTACCATTGGTGTTCAAAAGTGTGAAACGGTGTATTCCTAAGAAAGCAGTTTCCCCTCATATGAATGTATGAAACTACTCTCTACCTCCTCCTTGGTTTAGGGGTCATAAACCTAATGAATTGGTATGCTACGCACGTGAATGCAATGACGAGGTCAACTATCCCCGGATAAGAAATCGAATGCTGCGAAGGGTCGACTTTACCTTCCGGTTCTCCTACCCTCTTCCCACGACTAACATCTCCTTTCGGTCTCCGTTAACCATGTAGATGCTAACACTAGTTAATTACTCTAATGCAAGCAATCAAAATAACACAAGTAGGAAAAGCTTCACACAACAAAAACTAACAACACAAACAATCATTCCCAATCAACATAAGAGAATAACTAGAGCTACAACAATATCTTGGCTAGATGAACCTAGCCACTCATAACTACAAATATCAACATCTCAAAGTTAACATTCATAATCATAAGAACAATTGAATGACAGTAACGATTAAGAATTACCAAATCAAATAACAAGAATTCGAGTTGGTGATCTTCATCCAACTTCAAAGGCTTCAATGGAACCAACACTAATGTGCTTAAACTCCAATCAAGTGTTAGAAGCTAAACTAGGATCCTTAGCTATTACAATCCAAATTCAAGAGTTAATTTCTACTAAAATTTGGCTATAAGAGCTTGGGGGTGGGGGGTGCCTGCAAGGAGGAAAAGTTGAGGAAGATGAAGTGTATATGATATTTTTTGGTGAAAGGAAGAATAAAAGAGATCAATCTTTGCTGACTCTGCAAAATTGGCGCAGGTCAATCCAACTGGCGTGCATCATGTTAGGTCAGTGAAGATTGGCGCGCATCAAGTCCAAATGTAGTAGTTGGCTGAATGACATCCGTATTAAATGCTCAACAGACTTGTATAGATTCACTTGGTGCGGGTCAATATGACATGGCGCACGCCACCTGTATTAGAAATCTCCATGATCAACTTTACCCTTCAATTGGCATGGATCGAACCTTCTAACATGTATCGACGATCCTCGTGGGTTGAAATCTTTGCCTCAATCAACAAAATCATCACTCAAAAGTCCAATGGCACCAACAGGTCAAAAATCCACGCTCCCAACCGTGATATCTATGCCGCAAAATGGACACAAAAATACCACGCGTAAATCTGATAACAAAATCGGCTAATAACTAATATAATGAAGTAAATGCATGGTTTTTCTGAAAGTTCCTATGTACACAAAATAGTTCGAAATATCATAAAATCTGCTCACGTTGGTGTCAAAATATCACTAATTGCATTGGAAAAGGGGATAAATCATTTGGAATTGTATCATTAGGTTGACATACATCAACCACTCCCCACTTAGCGTTTGCTCGTCCTTGAGCAACTAGAGCAATAAGGCTATCTAGAGTCACAAAATTACAATCATGCAATATCAAGGAATGATGATCCAATCTAGCGATGCAACCAATCAAAGTCACAAGAACATGTTCCCCACGATCTAAAGAAGTAGTGGAGTGTGTGAGTGAATATTCTTCAAGTTTGCTATCAACTAACGACCATCTAATCATGCAAGCCTTACTCAAAAATGCAACCATAAGCTTAGGAATAATATCAATCTCCACTAATTAGGCACTCAGAATCAAGAAGTTAGGTCAAGTAGTTGGCAAATCGGCTTGTAACGTTCAAGCTAGGGTAGTGGTTAACCGAACGGAAATAAAAGGATAGTCAAAAGAATAAGGCAAGATAGCAAGAATCCACACATTTTCCTTCTCAACACCAACCTTCCAAGTTACTCACTTCCCACACTTACATTACTTAGGATCTTACAAATTGCTTCAAAATTGCCTTCAATGACTCCTTATGCAACAACTAAGTATATACATTTCTTATGCTTCTTTTTTATTTGAGTTTTGATTTATTAGAAGCTTTTATTTAAATTTTAAAATAGGTACAATATAAAAAGAAACTGTTTTTTTGAATAAAAAAGATCGCCAACACCAAAGGGTTCCGAACCAAAACTTCACAGGATGCCATCTCAACTTGTGCTAACACAACTCAACCAACTCTTAGTTCCCGTCCACCGCCCACACAATTAATAGACTCTTGCTACGCTTGCGGGAGGCCAAAGGAATATAGACCAAAATTTCGGCTAAGGGTTGAAATATAATGAGGCTAAATACGAATGGCTAGCTCGAGCGGGGTCTCACCACTCTACAAGGCTGAGATGGGGACATAAAGGAAAATTTGCGTTCCGGAAGGCCATTTGGCTATAGGCTAGTCAAAGTTATGCCAAAAATCGTCATCCCTACTTCGATTCCAAGTACCTGTTATTTCGTCTCAAAAGAATAACATTTTTAAGTTCAAGTTGCAAGTGGGAGTATGCATTCACAATTTCATGAAAAGTTGTTTGTTAACAAAAGATTAGAATATATGTGCACGATGGATCACACTACCATCATATTAGTGAATAACATGTTCTTATGTTCCATCAGAGTTGCTCGTTTAATTGAAATACTCACTCTATCAATTACAAGATTATAATTCATGCCAAAAGATAGTTTATACAGCTCTCAATTTCTCGAAAATAATCAGAGCTAAGGTTTTTCTCAAGCAATTAATGGCATTACCCGTTGTTGGACTAACTGTACTCTCACTCCTCACTTACGAACTTGCATTGTCCTCAATGGTAAGTGAGTAATAAAAATATAGTCAGGTAAACAACAGGGAATCAATATGAGCAAAATCCTGATACAACCATATTCGGAAAATAGGGCAAAATATATACAGAATGGCACACGCTGAAAACATTATTACTATGCAGAGAGTTATCCCTGAAAAACTAACGCACGTCAAAAAAGAGTTTTGGCGCACGCCATTCTCTAATAAAGGGTAATGATGCGCGCCAAACCACTTCGGCGTAGGTTAGTGGTGCAGGTATCTCAAAATCAAGGTGGGTTAAGCATGTAGGGGGGTTAGAGGGATCTATTTACCGGTGCATGATAACAAAACAAAGCAATTCAAAACAAGAAAACAAACAGCTGCTATATTACATTATTGAAAACGAAAGAAAAGTTCCAACAACATTATTCGAAATAAGAAAAGAAAAGGGAAGCGTGCATCAATTGTTCAGATACAACCAGCATAACAGAAAAACAACCAGCATAAATAGCGAACCAACCAAGCGAACAACCAACCATCACAACACAACCAGCAGCCAACCAGAAAAACTACTCAGACTCAGAATCAGACTCATCGGAAGATGGATGAGCACCAGGGACATCCTGCGGAGTGAGGCCACGACACATAACCAAACTTGGGAAAAATCGTCCTGAGAGTAAGCGGGAATGCGAGCGACATGAGTACAAAGATGAGACACGAGCCATGCAAATGAGATGAAGGGTAGGGTGCACGTGGGCTGAGCATAAGACCATGCAGCCTGATGAATCAACTCGTTCCAGCTGATGTACACCCCGTGCTTGATGGCAAAGAGCAAAAGCATCTCATTGTCGGTGAGCACCTCGAAATCATCAGTGGGGAGAATGCGATTATTAATGAAACGCTTCCAAGCTCGGATATCTAGGGAAAGAGCAGAAACCGAGTAGTCCGCACGAGGGCCATGCCGTCCCGGAAAAAGAGCAGCAGTGGCAGTAGACAGATGATCAATAAAACTTTCAATGTTAAAGAGATTCCACTGGTCCTCGTAGTGGTGGTAGGGTGCAATAGTAGTAGAGGAAAGATGAAAAACATTGTTGATATCCATCCAATGGAATGGTACCTCAACCCCACGAACCAAAATAGAATTAATAGACATTTTTTCTGGCTCAGTGGACAACATGGCGAAGAACTCGTGAACCATAGTTTCGTTGACTCGGCTACACGGTGGTGTGACCAATCGATTCCAGCCTCACCACTCTATATGGTACTCCGAGTACTTCTCAAGCTTCTTCGAGTTCACACCCTTCTCCAGTAGGATAGAGTGATGGCTGAAAAGCTCAATGTAGTTATGAACCGCGTCAGCCCAGCTACGTCGAAGAAAAAAATGAGGCGGTCTGACGGAGGTGAAGACATGGTGATAGTGGTAGAAGTAGAAGAGAGGCAGAAAAATATGGAGTGGAAAAGAAGAAAATAAGATGGTGATGGAGATTTGAATAGGGTTGGGGGTTTTAATATGGAAGAAAATTAGGGTTTGAAAAGACCTCTCAGTGGCAGAAAACGCATTATTGACGCGCTCCAGACATAAATTGACGCACGCCAAGGCGACAAAAGCTGAGCACTAGGGTTCTGTGGCGGTAGAGGTGTGATTGCTGGGAGTCAAGTCAATTGGCTCGCATCACAAGGGTTTTGACACACGCCAGTTTTGTCGTTTGTGTGTGACGTGTGCCAAAGGGAGATGGCGTGCATCAAGAGAACTGACGAACGCCAAAGTGTTAAAATCAATGGCGCATGCCAAAAGCAACTGACGCAGGCCAAAGCACCCGGGAGAGAAACTGCAACTCTGAACTAGCTATCCCAACCAATAAACAATTACCGCTAAACAAGGAGCTAAGCACAGATAATTAAGTTATACTGGGGAACACAAATTCAAAGAAAAACAAGAGCTAGCAAGTTCCAAACAAACAAACCCAATCATACTGGTGTATCACAAACCAAATGCAACATTTCCATAAAACAAAACAACAGTAGCATCCAAGTACTACAAAACTAGCAAAATAGATCAACATAGTGATAAAAAGACTGCAAAAGTATCAAAACCACATATGGCTAACAAAATAAGTCATGACAAAGTCTGGTGAATAAAAGTACTAAACAACATTGGTAGTGGACGTAGGAACAAAAGTAGAGCTAGGAGGTAGGTCCTCATCATCATCGTCCTCGAGTAGCACACCAGCGTCCAAAGGAGTAAGCGAACTAGATGAAGCAAAAGTTGTAGGATGGAACAAACTAGTGTCCTGGTACTCAGCAGCAAAATGACTCGACATCATCTGAATGGGATCATCAGGGGATGCAGAAGAGAGCATCGCCTGGAAAGTCGAACTTTCTGCTCTGTCACCAATAGTGGACATGAACGTCGAACCTGTCAGACCTTGTCCAGCAAACGCAGTAAAACTAACACTAACAAAACCTGTACATGTAGATGAAAAAGCAGAAACCCTACCCGGAGCCATGGAATACGGTGGGGTCCTAGAGGAAACAGGGAAAGGTGGGTCCAAGCAGGTAGCTCATAAGGGTTCTCTCTACATGAGTCAAAATCCTCAGACAAATCCGCAAACTTAGGATCACGAGCTGCATCAAAAGCATGCTGACCATGAAATCCTACCCGCAAATCATTCAAACCTTTCAACACACTCTCAAATCTGGCTCTCGAGTTGGTGTCAGACGCCACCAACCCCCCACGAATGGCTGCCATCTCGGACTCAATGAAATCGAACCTAGCTCTCATGGTAGAGTCTCGAATGTGAGGAAGTGAGGGGGACAAGAGGAGCTGGCTGACCGGAAGTATGAGCAACAACAGAAGATGGATCACTAGTCGGAATAGAGGTATCAAGAGAGGGAGTAGATTGCTTGACATACTCGGGAATGCTAGGACCAATCATGAGGTTAGCAGGAGGAAACGTAGAGTCATCGGAAAGGCTCAGAACATGGGCTCGGGTGCAAAGCTCGTGAATCAACCACGGCAATGGCATATTACCACCCAAATCATCCATGAAAATTTCCAGAAATCGCTCTGCCATGTCAGAAAAAATAGTTGTCATAAATCTCTGAAATGTTGCCGGAGCGTTGCATAAACCAAACGGCATTCTTTTGTAAGCAAACGTTCCATAAGGACAAGTGAAAGTCGTTTTCTCTCTGTCTCCCGCTGCAATGAATAGCTGTAGATAGCCCAAATAACCATCAAGAAAATAATAGAATTTATGCCCACACAACCGCTCCAACATCTGGACAATATACGGAAGTGGATAATGATCTTTCTTGGTATGGTCATTGAGTCGTCGAAAATCAATACATATTCGGTAACACAAGGAAGCACATAAGTCTCAAAGCTCACAAGATTCATCACAGCGGTATGTAGCATACGGAAACCGACATTAGCTACTAATTAACACGAAGACCAGTTATAGCATACGAGAACCGACAGTAACTATAACTTGCATAGATGAATCATGTATAAGGAATAAGATCATTTACTTAGCATGAATTCATAGATGGAAAGGTATAACATTCATATTCAGGACATCTATGTAAAAAATAAATAGGCCACAGATGCTCGAATGTAACCAATCCATACTAAATAAAAGCATTAGGAATGAGATCAAGAAAAACCTGGACTACTGAACTGGCGTTCAGCACAACAGACGGGCGTTCACCTCAAAATACAGCTTTGGACGAGCGTTCAGCAAAACAAACACTCGTTTGACTTGAAAACCAACCGGACGGACGTTCAGAAAGCATAGACGCTCGTCTGGTCCTTTAAACCAGAACAGAGTCGAAAATATTTGAACGGACGAGCGTCCAATACTTTCAAACGCTCGTTTACCTGCAGCTAAAGAACTGGACGGGCGTTCACTAACTTGAACGCTCGTCCATACAACGAATACACGGCGAGAGAGCAGAAAACGCGGACAAACCCTAAAAACTTAAAACACATATTAACACAGATCACAGCAGCCACTTTCAATTAAAGCACAAAGAGGTTAGATCAGAAAACACATAAACACATACTTCACGTTTAAACAAATCGAGTAATAAACTTTTGCACATTCTTAACCTTATGGTCATCGAAACACGGCAAAATAAAAACTCTCGATTTGGTAAACTCTACTTTTATTAAAACGAAAAATAAACGTAACAAAATCGAAGAATTAACTCAATTAAATTCAACAAAACACCGATTCCCCGGCAACGGCGCCACTTTTGTTGGGAGGATTTTGCATCATAAAAACAAAAGAAAATTTATAAACCTATACTTAACATGCAAACTAACTCCTAACCGACCAAATATCGGGTAGTTGATAGCATAGTAGGGTAAGTACAGGGTCGATCCACAGGGAATCGGGATGTTGAATCTAATTTCGCTAATTCCTTTCAATTGTTACTTAGGAAAAACGAATAAACGAAAGAACAAATAAAATAAACGAAAGAGCAATTAAAATAAATCTAACCTACGAAATAAAATAACACAACCTAAACTAAACTAAAGATACATGGGACCAAACAGTGCACAAACCAAGTGATTTCAATCCTAGTTCATCTCATGATTTTAATTCAAATTGTGGTTTCACCTTTACACGAGACACAAACCCCTAATATCTTAGTGAATCTGTATTCTCAAGCTATGAAATCCTACTCTCGTAGTGAATTCAATTTATCAATCTCTCCTCTCTCGAATGTTGAGACCGATATTCCATACAAAACGAAGGTGTAGATTCAAGTTAACTCTCGTATTTTAGAACCTAACAACCTAGATAATTAACCGATTAACTTGTCATCATTAATGATTAAAGATCCTATCTTTCTATGGTGATCTAGTTTACGCAACTTCCGTATGTTGTAACTATCAATCGCAAACCAATCTCTCGATAAAGTTCACACATAGCATCATAATCAAAGAAAGATACAAAATCAATTAAAGATCATAAAAAACGAATAAGGACTGAATAGATTAAATAAATAAACTCACGTAGTTTGGTACATGATTGAATCCATGAATCGAAAACGGAAGAAAAACGACATCCTAATCTAACCCGGATCACCCGAGCACAAGGCTCGGGTGACCGGCCTTGGATTGCCCTCAGAGCTGCCGCTGCTGCTGTGAGAATTGCGGCTGAATGAATTGTGTAGCATTAGGGTTGATCATGCGGCTGTTTATATAGAGGTTTAGGTCGGTCGCTTAAGTCGTAAAATTTGGGTTGGACGCCCGTTTCTTTGCCAAGCTATACATCCCGTATTGATTCTCTCGCATGGAATATTTATTGGAATAAAACTTCTAAAATTCATATCTTGAGTTGTAGACCTCCAAAAATTATGATCCGAATGTCATAAAAAAGCTCTCGGAAAACTCTACAACTTTCATTAAGGACTCTTCTTCGTAAAACGCCTTTTTGATTAGCCCGTCGTATTACGAGTCGTTTTCGGGATTTTCCCAAGCTTTATTTCATCTTCATCCTCTTGTATCTCTTTCTTTCCACTTTAATCTTCAATCAAACATCATTTAGACCTCTTCCATTCCACATTTGTGCACCTAAAAGATGACAAAACCGAGCAAAACGTAAAACCATACAAAATAGATAATAAAACCACGATATTTACTCGATTTTGCATTTTAACTATTCAAAACGTCATTTGCTCAATTAATCGATTATAAGCTCGAATTCTACGAAAAACATCCATATATGGGGAATATTGATATAAAATATATCCTTATAAAACGTATAAAATCACCCTTAACATGTAACCCGTGACTTCCCTTGTCAGGATCCATTCATGTTTGTCGTTTTCCTTCACTGTGAATCTGCCCTTCTTAGGTACCACTTGAGTAGGACTCACCCATTCACTATCTGATATTGGAAAAATAATACCCATCTCCAATAACTTGATGACCTCTTTCTTGACAACTTATTGCATATTGGGATTCAAACGACGTTGTGGTTGAGCACATGGCTTGGCATCATCGTTGAGAATAATCTTGTGAACACAAATCTCAAGACTAATTCCACGAATATCAGCCACATTCCCTCCAAATGCTCTCTTATGTTTCCTCAGCATCCTCAATAGCAAGTCTTCCTGCACATCGGTTAGTGACGAAGAAACAATAACAGGAAGAAGATTATCACTTTCAAGAAAAGATATTTCAAGTTAGGAGGTAGAGTTTTCAATTCAAGTTCCTTGGTGGCTCCTCTACCAAAGGTTTCAATAGTGGGCCATCGTGTTCCAACTCTAAATATCGGTGCCATGGTTGCCTGTTAAAAGTACGACCGGCATCCAAATAAGAAATCACTGCTTGCATTTCCTCATCATCACTTTCACTATCAAAGATGGATAAGACTAAACATTCCTCAAGTTTATCTTCATAAACCTGCAAGTTAGTATTCTCCATACAAGCAGAAGATAATGCATCAACAAAAGAACATGACTCTCGAGATTTGTATGGATGTTTCATGGCCTTGAAAATGTTAAATGTGACCTCACCCTCATTGACTCTCAGAATTAATTCTCCACGTTGAACATCGATTAGAGTCCTTCCCATGGATAGGAATGGACGAACGAGAATGAGGGGTGTTGAATACCCTTCTTCCATATCCATAACCACAAAATCAACAGGGAAGTAGAGCTTATCAACTTTCACTAACACGTAATCTATGACTCCTTTAGGATGTTTTATGGACCTATCTGCTAATTATAGAGTCATCTCAGTGTTCTTCAACTTTCCTATTCCAAGTTTGATAAAGTCTTCATAAGACATGAGGTTGATGCTAGCGCCAAGGTCACAAAGCACCCTCTTAAACAAAAAGCCCCCGATTTCACATGGGATAGTAAAGCTCCCGGGGTCTTTAAGCTTAAGTGGAAGCTTATGTCGCAACACGGCTGAGCATTCCTCATTGAGACAAATGTTCTCATACTCCTCCAAACGCTTCTTGTTAGTGAGAATGTCTTTCAAAAACTTACCATAAACAGGCATGCTAGTGAGTGCTTCTATGACGAGAATGTTAGCATTTAAGTGTCGAACATACTTCTTATCTAACTTTTTCTTCTTAATTTCCTCCCTAGGAGGATACGGTAATGACTCAAACGCTTCTTGTTAATTTCCTCCAAACGCTTCTTATCTAACTTTTTCTTCCTAATTTCCTCCAAACGCTTCTTGTTAGTGAGAATGTCTTTCAAAAACTTACCATAAATAGGCATGATAGTGAGTGCTTCTATGACAGGAATGTTAACATTTAAGTGTTGAAATGTGTCAAGGAAGCGAGCATACTTCTTGTCTAACTTTTTCTTCCTAATTTCCTCCATAGGAGGATACGGTAATGACTCAAGATCAATAATTTTTTAGTAGAGTTCATACCTTCATTACCTTTGCCGCTTGATGAATCATTGGAAGCCTTCTTATAGGTTTGAGCTGCCGGTGGTCGCCATTCATTATCGGTGTGTACCACCTTCTCCTTGCCTTTCTTAGAAACTGCCGGGTGAGAATTGGCACGCACCGGAACATCATTGGCATGGGTCAATCCCTCATTTGACTCATCCTCTTTTGAATTGGCGTACGTCGGAACTCCTTTGGCGCACGCCGTTTTTTCCTCAAAACTCTCTGAATGTCTACAGTGACTACTGGCGGGCACCAAATCTGCCTTGGCGGGTGCCAAAGAGACATGTTCATTAAAGAGGGTCCTCAAATCACTTGCTCTCGGATTCTTCAAAATCCTCGGGATCTTTACCTAAACCTCGTCCTCTTTCTCTATATTGACGTATCCGTCTCTCTGTAAAAACTCATCGACAATTTCCTCCTCTTCTTCACTCAATTCCTTCTTTTCATCGGTGTTATGCAAATCATTCTCAACCTCGTTTCCCATTTGATTCTCATAGAATTCTAGATTTCCACAAACTCTTCCACTTCGGGTTATGATAGCATTCACTCCCCTCGGGTTTCTTTCAGTGTTGCTTGGTAGTCCACCCGGTGGTCTACTAGCATTCCTCTCACCTTCCCTACTCAAGTGCTCTTCCATGTTACGCACGGATGCTTCTACTAGCACTCAAAGTTCCAACATCCTTGGTCACAGTGCTTATAGAGGACATCATCGTTTGCATATTCACAACTTGAGTTGAGAAAACACCCATAAGATTCTCCATCATCTTCTCCCATCTCTCTTCCTTTTCCGTAGATGAACTTGAAGTTTGGGTGATAAGGATGTTTTTGTGGGATGTTGTTGGTAGGAGTGTGTAGGTGGTTGTGGTGGTTTGTATGAAGTATGGCCTTGGAAATTTTGGGTTGGAATGTTGGTGTTGAAGGAAGTCTTTTGTTGAGGGATGAAAGATGATGCTTGCTTGTTTGGGTTTGGAGACCAACGTTGAGTAGGAAAATCTCTTTGTAAATTGTTATATGCATTGGAGTATGCATTATGTAGTGCTCGGTGTTGTTGCATATAGCTCGCTTCCTCATTAGAATAATCACCGGATTCATTCATCTCCAATTGTGTATAGTCCTCATTTTTCATTTCCCCACTACTCATGTCATTGGATGTATTGCCTTCCAAACTCTTACTTCCTTTTATTTCATCCACTTTCTTGTTAAGAGAAGCTAATTAAGCTAACACCTCGGTTTGAACAGTGGCTTCTCCCACAAGAGCAACTTTTCTTGTACTTGAACCAGCCTCCCACATTTGGTTGTTCTGTGCAATCTTCTCAATAGCATCATACACATCTTGTGCCGCACTCATCATCAACGAACCATTGCATGCTTGATCAACGTCGGCTCATGATTCCTTTCTAAGTTTTCGACAAAAGAATTGAATTTGCATATCCAACGGATAACCATGGTCGGGGCAAGCTCTCAACACCCTCTTAAATCTTTCCCATGCAACTCCAAGTGATTCATGTTCACCTTGCTTGAAACTAGCAATCTCAACTTTCAATTCCAAATTTCGGCCCGGAGTTAAGTATTGTTTCAAGAATTCATTTTGGATTTCCTCCCAACTTGTCAAGGAATGGTGAGGAAGTGACTTAAGCCAATACTTTGCCTTCCCATCCAAGGAGAAGGGAAACATAGACATTCTCGTCAACTCTCTATTAGCACCTTGAATCATGTATTACACAATTCCTAAAAGTTGTAAATATGGTGATGTGGATCTTCATCATCACGCCCATGAAATTGAGCTCTTGTTCCAACCAATCCAAAAAGATGAGCTTTAACCTCAAAATAATTTGCTCCCGCATTTGGTAAACGAATTGGATTGTTGGTTTCATTCCTTCTCACGGCTTGATCACAAATTGGCCTTGGGTTTGGGGGATTGTTGTTGTTGTTCCGGTTATTATGGTTGCGGTTTTGGTGGTTATTGTTTGGTGGTGGTTGTGGATTATTGATTGGTGGATTAAGGATGTGGAGGTTTGGGTCTTGTTCATGGTTTTGGGCATCCTCATGACCTTGATCAACTTGTGCATTTGCTATGCCTCCGTCCATTTCTGTTCCTTGGGTCGATGATCCTTAGGAGGAGTCTCCATTAAGTTCCAAACCACGACGAGCATTACCAACTTTGTTCTCAGCTACTCGTTCCCTAATATACTTGATGATATCCGGAATGAGAGGAGTAAGCGGTGCCTTACCACATCGAGTCTTGGTCATCCACTACAAGATAGAAACAACAAAAACACAATCAAATAACACTTGGTGACTCACCAAGAGGTAAGGACCAAAGAAATAAAAGAGAAATGAGACTAGAAAAGTCCGACCTATTCTCGAAAATTTTAAAACTAGTACAAGTATTAACCGTTACTCAAGAAAATTCCTGGGCAACGGCGCCAAAAAGCTTGATGGCCAATTCCTAGGTGTCCAATCTAATCAGCAGTGTACCGGGTCGATTGTAGTCTAGTACGTTGGGTCAAGGTCAAACCCATGGGGAATTTACTTGTGAGGTCAACCAGTTAATAGTTATATTAATTCGATCTAGGTCACAATTTGTAAGATGGTAATTGAATGCATAAATAAAGTCTCTTGTGATAACAAAGATGATAAAATGATAAAAGAAGCTAACCAAGATAAAGCATAGACAAGCCCTTCTCTTGTAGTATCATGGGAATGATTTCTTACCTTCCTACCATTGGTGTTCAAAAGTGTGAAACGGTGCATTCCTAAGCAAGCAGATTCCCCTCATACGAGTGTATGAAACTACTCTCTACCTCTTTCTTGGTGTAGGGGTCCTAAACCTAATGAATTGGTATGCTATACACGTGAATGCAATGACAAGGTCAACTATCCCCGGATAAGAAATCGAATGCCGCGAAGGGTCGATTTTACCTTCCGGTTCACCTACCCTCTTCCCACGACTAACATCTCCTTTCGGTCTCCGTTAACCGTGTAGATGCTAACACTAGTCAATTACTCTAATGCAAGCGATCAATACAACACAAGTAGGAAAAGCTTCACACTATCAAAACTAACAACACAAACAATCATTCCCAATCAACATAAGAGAATAACTAGAGCTACAACAATATCTTGGCTAGATGAACCTAGCCACTCATAACTATAAATATCAACATCTCAAAGTTAACATTCATAATCATAAGAACAATTGAATAAAAGTAACGATTAAGGATTACCAAATCAAATAACAAGACTTCGAGTTGGTGCTCTTCATCCAACTTCAAAGGGTTCAATATAACCAACACTAATGTGCTTAAACTCCAATCAAGTGTTAGAAGCTAAACTAGGATCCTTAGCTATTACAATCCAAATTCAAGAGTTAATTTCTACTAAAATTCGGCTATAAGAGCCTGGGGGTGGGGGGTGCCTGCAAGGAGGAAAAGTTGAGGAAGATGAAGTGTATATGATATTTTTTGGTGACAGGAAGAATAAAAGATATCAATCTTTGCTGACTCTTCAAAATTGGCGCAGGTCAATCCAATTGGCGTGCGTCATGTGCATAATGCAGTATTGACGTAGGTCACTGAAGATTGGCGCGCGTCAAGTCCAAATGTAGCAGTTGGCTGAATGACATCTGCATTAAATGCTCAGCAGACTTGTATAGCTTCACTTGGCATGGGTCAATGTGACATGGCGCACGCCATCTGTATCTGAAATCTCCATGATCAACTTTACCCTTCATTGGCATGGATCGAACCTTCTAACATGTGTTGACGATCCTCGTGGGTTGAAATCTTTGCCTCAATCAACAAAATCATCACTCAAAAGTCCAATGGCACCAACAGGTCAAAAATCCACGCTCCCAACCGTGATATCTGTGCTGCAAAACATGCACAAAGATACCACGCGTAAATCTGATAACAAAATCGGCTAATAACTAATAGAATGAATGTAAAAGCATGGTTTTTCTAAAAGCTCCTATGTACACAAAATAGTTCAAAATATCATAAAATTTGCTCAAGTTGATGTCAAAATATCACTAATTGCATTGGAAAAGGGGATAAATCATCGGGAATTGTATCATTAGGTTGACATACATCAACCTTGCACGTATTTATTCGTTTATAATAATTACATACTTACTGTGTTTAGCCTACTGATCTAACTTACGTAGGCCATCTACTAATCCATACTTTACAAGTCATCTAAATGTAGCATGTATTCTAGTGTCTTGACTGTCATGTTTCTTACTTTCTTGGCATAATCATGTTATCGTCTACTTAGCTTGAGGGCGCACGATTCAACTCGTCTAGTACGACTAACTATACCTCAAACACGAGACTTACTGATGCCCAAGGTGCTATTGTAATACACAGCCTTAAGAATGGCAAGGCTAATACAGCTAATCACACTTTCAGACACGGGTCTTAACTGTGTCCAAGGTATCCCGTACGGTTCATTTCTCAATAACGAACACCCTGCTAAGTAAATTCGGGCAACCCATAATGCAAATAAGAGCATGTAAATTCATGTTAAAGTTTGTATCTAAACTACATGATCATACAAGGGCCATATCAACACTGAACTACCATCATATCTCCACTACTCGTAACCAAAACGTATTAAACAATTTACAGAAAAGTAACTAGAACGCATGATAAAGCTTTGAAACCACTACAAACCGTACATCAACTACCTTCCAAATTTTACGCGAATCTATAAACCAATAACAACTCTAATATAAATCTTACGGGAATTTAACCCTACCAGATCAATGGCAAGAACAATTACGAAAAGATTAGATCTTAACTTCAAAAATTGATTCAAAGCCTAACACTGCTGCTGAAAATCGAAACTGCTTCGCAAACACCAATCTGATCTGCAAAACAAACACAAAATCGAACAAAGCTCCCATAATTTGTCTAGTGCGCTTTTCCGAAAAGGTCTCTCAGTACATCATGTCAAGATTGTCCTAAAACCTCGAAAACGCAAAACTTGAGAAGTCCAAAGCTATTTTGAGGTCTTATATAGGATTTTTCAGCACTTGGGTCTGTGTTAAATGTCTTGAAGTAAAGTAAATGCTTAATTAAACTTTAAATTAATAGGAATAACCTAATTTTAAAAAAAAATACATTAATGAAAGTTCGTTGTTTCACCGTAATACTAACCGGGAGTGATATATGCTCCACATCAATGTACACAACATCTCCACTATATATGGGGGATCTAACTCATGTATCCTACATTTTATTGATGATGAGATCATATGTAATATGCATTGTGAATATCATTTTCCAATACTAAAATGTTACGAAGACATGTACATGCTCTTTATTAAGATTTGACCAAATGTCATTGTCAATGTGATCTGACTATACAATAAAAGCTATTGTAATTTCTGATATTATCAATTCTCATTCTCTACCATCTTTTCCCCATTTTATAAAATAATACTTTTTTATCACTGAAATATCATTAATATCAAGCTCATCGCAGGTAGTGGTGGCCAAATGCCCCAACCGAACACCCCCCCCCTTAACCGGAACCGCCGGTTTTGGTTTTTCCGGTTTGGGCCGGTTGACAAACCGCCGGTTGGTCTGAACCGCCGGTTGTCGGTTGGTGCCGGTTCACGGTTTTGCCGGTTTGCTCCCGGTTCCGGTCACGGTTCAGATCACGGTTCAAGCCACGGTTTTAATATTTCATAACTTTTTTTTAAACTTTTTTTTTTAACTTTTTCATATAATACTTATTATTTTCACTACAATAACAATTATTATTCTTTTTACTATAATTACTAAAACGATTGTAATATAATATGAATTTTTTTATAAATAGTTTTATATTCGGTTTTAAATATAATAGTAATATTGTGTTATTTTATTCGGTGTTAAAAATAATATTAATATTGTGTTATTTTAAAGGTTTTTATAATAATAAGAACATGTATATCGTACCATGTCTCATGATCTATATGTTATATAGTATAGTTTAAAAAATGTAAATGTGATTATAAAATAAATTATTTTTAGATTTATGAAATTATAAAATAATTATATAAAACACATAAAACTTGAATAACAAATAAAATAGGTTCATTGAATAACAAATAAACTTGAATAACAAATAAACTACATCATACTCTTTTATTCGTATAAAATAGGTTCGTTGGGTCCAGAAAGGTTGTCCGTATCATATTGCGGTACCCTGAATTCTCTGGCAAAAGCGGTGATAAGAAATGGAAAGAAAATATAACCATTGCCTGCATGGCCCAGAGCTATCTGGCCAATTCTTTCCACGATGTATTGGCCTATATCTATTAGCTCATTCGTAAGAAAAGCATACGCAATGATGTACATCTCAATGGTCGGTTCAGTGTGGTTTACAGTACCATGAAGGTGATAGGCAAGAAACAAAATCACCATCCGAACGACTCCAGGGGTCCATCTACGAGGGTAATATTGACCGCTCCTTCTAACCATAGGTGCCCAGAGGTGAGTCTCACCAAAATGTCGTACCATGTTAGCATGCAATCTTTCAGTCCAATGGAACGGTCTGAAAAAATCAACATCACGAGGGATATCTTCAAGTAAATAATACCGGTTGATCCAACGAGGTGTGAATTGGACGCGTACACCACGCCATGTGAATTCTCTTGTTACATTTCCTGTTGTAGCAACAATTGCGTAGAACTCACGAACGATTTAACGATTCATCTCGTAACTGGGGTGGGGGTCAGTGACGAACCCATACAACCCTACACTTTCCACCAATTCCGTAATCTCAAAAGGTAGACTTTCCCATGCCAATCTCCGTTCACCAACAATAGCTCTACCCATCCAGTTTTCACGGTACTCGATAAATTGATCGTATGATGTGAATCGAGTCTCGTAAGGATGTTCGTCCCATGGCACACCACCGTCATCCTCATCGGTAATTATAGGGGCATGTGGATTATCCATTGTTAAATATTAAAAATTAATTATCCAACTATCTATTCAGACTATAAGAAGTATACGAATAAATCAGAACAACTTCAAATAAGAAGTATACGAATAAAAAAAATTAAATTAACTAACCAATTTTACTTATAACTAAAACCGAATTGAAGTAACGATTAAATCAGAAAAACTTCAAATTTCGGTCTAGTCAAGTAAATTTGATTATAAAATTAAATTTTTTATACACTTGTAAATAAATTAGTTGAATAAAATACAAACAAATTTACTTGTAACTAAAACCGTATTGAAGTAACGATTAAATCAGAACAACTTCAAAAATCGGTATCGTAAAATAAATTTGATTGTTTTTTTTAACAACTAAACCAACTTGATAATCAAAGAAATGAGTAGAAGATGTAAGATTTTAGGGAAGAAGATGTAAGAATGGTGTAGGAAATTTGAAATGGATTTGGGTAGTATTTATGGAATTTTTTGAGGTGTTTGGAAAAGAAAAAAAAAAAGCCGTTACAAAATACTACCGTTGGGCCGGTTCAACCGGCAGTTCCGGTTCCGGTCCGGTTCTGGCCGGTTTTCCCCGGTTCCGGCCTTGCCGGTTCAACCGCCGGTTCCGGTTCCACCAAAACCCCAACCATACCCTAACCGCCTAACCGCCGGTTCCACCAACCGGACCGCCGGTTCCACCAACCGGCGGTTCACCCAACCGCCGGTTAAGCCACCCGCCGGTTACCTTACCGTCGGTTCCGGTTAACCAACCGCCGGTCCGGTTATTTTGGCCATCACTAATCACAGGGAAAGTTATTGTGTGGTGAGAGAATTTAAAGTGAAGTAACGAGTGAAACGATCAGAACCATACAATTTAAATACTAAATAAAACTGTGTGGTCTGTATGATGCCCCACCGTATAGAGACACCACACAATAACTTTCTCATCAGCAGACACCAAACCATGTTCCACCGCTTTAACAGTACCGCAAATGACCAACAACTTCACGGTTCCACTCCACCTTTTACACCTAATTTGTAAAGGTTTGAAAAAAGTGTGAACTTTGCAATTATATTTTATTAATTAATAATAGTCTACATTTGATAACCTTTTAGCGAGGTTAGTTTAATCGGTATTTTTTTTAATTGATATATACATAAACTTTTTTGGTGAAACATCAGTATCAAGTGTATACCGTTGTATTAAAATCAATTGGTGTTAGTAAATGTGTTATTATATTTTCTTATATCACGCTCCCTCAAGCGTGGGCCTATAAGAAGGGAGAGATGCCCAACACTTGACTAGTTTTAAGAAGAGAGTGTGACCTAACACTTGGTTTTTTTTTTTTTTTTTTAATTGTGCTGGAAGCGGGGCTTGAACTCAGGTGCTCCTGCTCCGATACCATATCAGGAACAAGCGCTTATCGTTGTACTAAAACCAATTGGTGTTAGTAAATATGCTATTATATTTCCTTATATCAGGAAGAGGGAACGGAAAGGAAAAAGATTATTAATCGGGACGGTTTGTGAATCGAATTTTGGCTCTCAGCAGAAATTGCAATGATATGTATCTCTAGGTCGAATCCGATTCCAAGTACACAACTTTTTGTTAGAAAAAAATATGCTCCGTCTGTTCCAATTTATCTGATGTAGCTGTCAAAATCACGCAAATTAAGGACGTGAGTTAATGCGTTGACTTTAACAATGAAATTACTTAAAAGTCATTGAATTTAATTAATGTACCATTTTTTTTTCTATATCCCATATTCTAATAAACATGGTAAAACAAATTAAAACACGATAAATGTTGAATTAGAAATGATGCCACGTCCTCACATAAAACATAACAAAGCATTTTGTCAATTGAATCAAATAAACCTGAATTGAGGGAGTATTAATTAAGAGAAATCTCACAGTTACACATTTGATAGCTTAGTACCCGGATCATTATGAGCAAGTCAACACCGACCTTACCATCACCTTGATCTATTCCCTTCATATACATGACACTTAAAAACTCAATTTGGATTTTCTAAGTAAACATGTCTAACAGGTTCAACTCGACATCAGAACTAGAGCTGAAGTGGGTCTCAACAAAATATACTTTACGAAGCGCATGTCGCCCTAATCACATTGACACAACATAGGTCGTCTACTGCCCGACGTGACATAAGGCGTCCTATGTCACTTATTATCATTTTGAAATAAGATAATCACCAGCTCGTACCACCGACATGGTGCATGTTCACATCGGTCTGAGACTCACATCTCGGTACAAGTCTACAATGTAATTCAATCAACGTTTATGCAGTTAACGTGATTTTAACCTCCGATCTCATAAGGGTCTTATGATTCACACATCAGGGCCTTGTGATAGACCATAACTGCCATCATAACTCTTTCATGTCATTTACCGCGACTTCAATGACAGCACAATCAACTTATCTATAAGGAAAGTGTATAAAAGGATAATCATCTTCACAATTAAGAACTACGTTAATAACTTGATCTTTAAATCTGTGAATCCATAAGCATACAATCACATTGACTTTGCTATAATTTATCATTAAGTCGACCAGTCAAATAGTTAGGTTATCTACACTAAGCTCAATTACCCATTATAAAATACGATTTCATTACTGATGATTTTGTGCATTGTCACCATGTCTCAAGTTCAATTCATCACTTCCCTCGAAAAGATTAAAAAATAAATTAAGTGGCCTTGAAGCAAATATAAATTAATGTTGATTGAGTATTAAAATATAAGATGAAATGAGACTCGATTATTTTTAAAAATAAATGGTAAGCCTTTTATTTGTAAGAATACATGAGTAATTAAACGGATACTCCTTCCGTTCCAAAATATTAGGCAGTTGTCTAAAAGTTTTGTTCTAAAATAACTGAGGCAGAACATTTTTTAACACAAAATTAATGCACTTTTTTTTTTCTTTTACTCATCTTTTTATTTTTTTCATACAATGTTTTAAATGCACTAGCATTATTTACTCCATTTTTAATAAGGGTATTCTAGTCTTTATCTAATCAATCAAATAAATTAATTACTTTTTTAATTTACGTGTTTTTGACAACTGTATCAATCATTATGGAACGGAAGGAGTATAACACTTGTGTTACTACGATCATCTACGCGGTTGATAATTACAGGTTTACATCATTATAAATATAGACTCATCATAACCTATAATACATATAAAGGTTGTTGGCCGTCATGATGATACGATTATTCACATTAAAAACACTATTTTTTTTTCTCTAAAATAATATAAAATGATACATATATCTATTTTACAACATTCTAATTTAAAACACTTCACAACAGAATCTCTATCTCTATCTTTATATCAAATACCATTAAATATGAATAGTACACTATTCACCGACCCTAAAAATAAGTAGGGATGAGGTTTCTGCTGTGAAGGTATTTGAAAAAATTTCAACTTTTCATCTTTATTTTAAGGAAAGAGTATCGTATAAGATTTCTGATGTGAATGCCTTTACTAAGAGTGCGTTGTAAATTTTACATTCTTTTAAAGTAGAATAGTAATATATCCACTACTCATTTTATCATAACATCCTACACAATACAATCAATACTATTCATTTTATTGAAACTCATCAAAATAAATAATTTATCATTTTAATCTATAAAATAAACCATATAGTGAAAAATACACTACACATTTATTTAGTGCACCTTTAAAGTATTCAATAAACACCAACTTGGAGTACCAATTTCTTACCAAAGTCGGCGTCAACCAATTATGGTCAATAACTTGCTTCACTCCCTCCTAGTCTTTAGTCTTTACCGAAGCCATTAAGAATTTTCCCGGGAGCTACTAATCACCCCCCCATCCCATCACCTTCCCCAATTCTTTTTTTTTTTTTTTTATTAATCTATATAAATTATTTGTTTTAAATTTTTTACTTATATTTTCTATTTTGCTTGTAACTTTTTTTTGATAAATTGTTTTTTAATAAATTATATGTTTTTGAAATCTATTCAATTTAATCTATCAAAAGAGTCCAATATTGAATATGAAATATTGTATTAAAAATAATTTTATCGGATCAAATATAACTTTTATTAATTTTTTGAATTATGTACATCGAAATAATAGATAAACGCATAAATTAATCATCAAAACCATGCATAAATTCAAAATGTTGTCCGGGTTGATCTATCCTCATTACATCATACCACAATTGAACACGTGCTTGATAATCACGAGCCCATTCGTCGATGGGTTTGATTCGCCGAGAAACGCCATATGATGATGGGTGGTACGTACAGTATTCGGGGTACAAGAAAACTTGTACGAAGTGATTATTTTGAACATGACCGATAGCTATATGTTGCCGCCGGGCAAATGGAACCGGCGGGGATCTCAACGGCAAGTGAGTATGACAACGAGTATCATATGAATCGAATGTATGCAGTACCACGTTGTACGCCGAAGCTACAACAACCCCGGTGTTGCAAAGCATCCATCCAATAATTGCCGGGTGCGGGTACCGCGAAGCAATTAAGTGTTGATAGTAGTCCTGATGCATAATTAATTTCTTGAGAAAGGTTTTCATACAAGTCCATATTTTGATTAATCTCTTGAATAAGCATAAATCGTACTTTACGCCATTCATGTTCGAACCATGGAGTTGCGCGGCTATTGCTCGAAGCCACAATAACCGTCGCCTTCGACGTCAACACAATGAGAAATATAAGGTCGATAGCGTCTAGGAAATGCGAAATGAGGGGATCCTTTCTTTTACTCGCTTGATAATTCGGAATATATGGTACCTTCTTTTCGAAGTGGGTATTGAAAAGAAAGGCATGCGGCCAATGTTCTCGCTCATTCCTTCTTGTAGGTCGACCCTTTTGTTCTCGTGTTGTATGCCGGGGGTCGAACCGTACAACGAGATGGATCTGCCATATCGAAAAACCTGTCAATCATAGAATCTTGACTAGCGGGTTCCATTTCATTTAATCTTTCCATAAGCTGAGCTGCCTTGTTGGGTTGTACTCCCTCATCCGTACGCTCGGGGGCTCGTATGGACAATGTACGCCAGTGAATATGGATATAATTTTGCGGAATCGGCATGCCAGCAAGACGAAACATTGCAATATCGTGAGCGCACGGCAATCCGTGTGTCAGTTTGATCTTGCAATTGCAAAGATCTTCTTCGGAAAGACGATGTTTATCGGCAACTTTTATCTCGTTTATCGATTAAGTCCATTGCTTCTAATGAAATGCAATATCGATTTCGATTTCACTATAAATTGCGTCACGTACATGTCGATGTCGTGGAAAACTCAAAGATTTACGGAATGAACTTTGAATATCCCTAAATTGAGCGATCAACATCTTTTCTATTTTTTGAAAGGATGTTGAAAGCGATGCCGAAGTATCCCCGAAGTATCGTTTGAGTCTCGCATGCACAGACTCCACCCTGTATTTTAATCATGCATTGTGTTAAATAGGAATGATACATGCAATATTCTATGGTGTAGGATAATGAATAAATAGTGGATATTAGAAAGTTACCTTTGACTTGAATGGCTTCCGAGGTGCATAACTTTGTCTACATACACATCAACGAACCGCTCTTTGTAAGGATATAACCATGTATTCCAAAGGTATGTTGTGGCTTTGGCGAATTTTGAAAATTCAGTTAACATGACATTCCACCTGAATTCTAAAGTCTCCACACTCTGTGAATGAATAATTGAGTGCCATGCATTGTTAAATTCGATCCATCTTTTACCAAGCATAGGTCTGCACTTCTTCATTACACACTGATTTATATGCCAAATACAAAGGATGTGATGCGCGAATGGGAAACATTCTCCAATTGCACAAAGAAGCGCTAGATCCCTATCTCGAAACAACCACCGATGGAAACGCTACTCCTTTTAAGACCATCCATCTTTTTAACGTATCCAATACCCATACAAATCGCTCGCCGTCTCATTACTCAAATATGCAAACATAATAGAGTAAGCGTGCATTGTGGATGTGATACCTACAATCTCTACGAGCGGTATCCCATACTCATTGATCTTGTACGTGGCGTCAATAATTAAAACCGACGGAAAATTCACATACAGCTCTAGGCTTTTAGGATGAACCCAAAGAATATGTGTGATCTCACCAGTGTGTTCATTTTTCATAAAGTCGTACATGTATTTTTTAACATTTAATTCTCTTAAAACGTACCCAGCTTCAGATAAACCCCCCAACTGCTCTTTCTTATACAGTGCTTTGACATTGTAAATACTCCTAATTCCTGTAGTAATTGATGGGTCTTGTTGTTTCATCACACTATGAATTTCTCGAGGAGCAGTGCTATTGGACATGTCACGCACTAATTGTTTCTGGGTTGCGGTCAACCTTGAAGGATACTCAAATCCCTCTAAACTTTCAGCTGCTTCATGGTTATGAAAACCATGAACAACCTTCAAACCCCACTTCACACCGTGTGGTGGTTGTGCTACACCTCGAAACTTAAATGGGCAACCACGTTTATACGTTCCAGTATCCCTACTCATTGTATGCCCTTCGCGTGGCGGTTTATACAATCCTACTTTTCCACAAATAAGAGTGCATCTCGGCATTTTATTTCCATTTTTACTACACGATTTATCTATGACAATCACAAAACCATTTTCATTACCAACTCTCCGAGCCCAATCTAGCATGACATCTCTACTTTCAAATATCTATAGAAAAATTGAAGTATAAGAACAATATTATACTATCTAAAATGAAAATAAGTAACGAATGTGGAAAATAACAACAACGAAACTAACCTGATCAGTTGTAAATTCGGCTGTGTAATCACGCTCAATGTTGGGGATGCTCTCCCTATTAGGAAAATCATTCGTAAAATCGTTTCCAACTGGCCAACTATCCCCACTGGGAACATCATTTGTAAAATCATTTCCAAATGACGAACTACCAAAGAATGATGAATCTTTTCCAACGGGCCAACTATCCCCACTAGGAACATCATTTGTAAAATCATTTCCAAATGACGAACTACCAAAGAATGAAGAATCGTTTCCAACTGGCCAACTATCCCAACTAGGAACATCATTTGTAAAATCATTTTCAAATGACGAACTACCAAAGAATGATGAATTGTAGGAATCCATGTTATGTATTACGAAAATCAATTGAATATGTGTTGAATGAGTATGTATGAAAGAGTTGGAGAAATTATGATGATTTTTTAGTAAGTGAAATGAATCCAATATATAGAGAAATTGAAGTTGGGATGATAATGAGAAAATCTGAATGTGTGGTTAGAGTTGATGATAAGAAGAAAAGAAGGGGTGGGATTGAAGATAAGAAGTGGTAGGATTGAAGATAAGAAGAATCTGAATGAGTGGTTGTGAATAAAAATGATAGAGAAATGAGTGGTAAGAATTGAAGATAAAAAAAATCTGAATGAGTGGTTGTGAATAAAAATGATAGAGAAATTTCATTATCAATACTACACTCGTTTTATTGATTTTATTTACTAAATTTCAATAACATAATAATATAAAAAAATACGTGTTAAAAATTTATACAAAATTTTCAATTATAAAAAAAAAAACAAAATATAAATTAAGTTTAAAATAAAAAAAAAAAAATTGTTAAAAGAATTTATAAAAAAAACAAAAAAAATAAAACAATGATGTGACGGTGGGGGTGGTGATGGGATGGGGGGATTAGTAGCCCTCGTTTTCCCCCATCATCTCCCTCTATTTCCTCCCACTTTCCCCGCATCCCATTTGTATAAACCCCAATCAAATGCGCTGTTTTTTTTTTCAACTTTGACTTCAATTCTCTCGTTTAAATTCCAACACTTTCTATATACTACTACCTAAAAACAACCAGCGTTGATTTGTAAAATCAATCCCAAAGAAAACCATTCCTAAACTATGAGCAGTGACGAATATATTCACCCTGCTGGTACTCACTTTGATAACTCAGAAAGCACAAAGTCCTTTGCATTAGGAGGAAAGATTATGCTAAGTGCAATCGTCGTATTAATATGCGTCGTATTTTTTATGGTTGGTCTTCATCTTTATGCAAGATGGTACCTTATACGCGCCCGGCGCCGTCAACTTGTCCGCCGCCGCAACCGTTTAGCTGAAGCTCGAAGAGCATCCCAGTTCGTGTTTTATGTCGATGATAATCCCACAACTGTTATTATTGCTGATCCAGGTAATATGGGACTCGATTCCTCTGTTCTCAGATCGCTTCCGGTTTTTGTTTTCTCTGCCAAGACTCAGCCGGAGCCGCTAGATTGCGCCGTCTGTTTATCGGAGTTTGAAGACGGCGAAAAGGGTCGGTTATTGCCGAAATGTAATCATGCTTTTCACATTGATTGTATTGACATGTGGTTTAATTCGCATTCTACTTGTCCGCTTTGTCGGTCCCCGGTTGAACCGGTTACTGAACCGGAGATGAATGGTTCTGGTTTGAACCAGACTGAACCAGCCGGTTTGAGCTCTGCTAATTGTGAACAGTGCCATCATCATCATCATGAGGAAGGAAACAGTTCAACGACGTCGTTGGGTTGCCGGCGGAAGGGTTTTGATGTGAGAATCGAAGTGCCAAATCGGAATGAGTTGGATGACGAGTTGACTCTGAGTTCACCCGCGAGTGGAGCATACAAATCGCCTGGTGCTCGGTTGTTTTCACAGAGCATGAAAAGAATATTAAGCATGGGCGGCCGGAAAACACCCACAGGCGAAAGTTCTACGACGCCATCTGGGGCGGCAGCCAGCTGTAGTGGTACGGCTGAGTTGGATTTAGAGCAGGGTCCATCCGAGTTGCCTCCGAGTCGGACTCCGAGGTAGAAGAAATTAATATTTTTATTGGAAGGAGAAGAAATTAATTATTTGTTAATAAAATATTATTTAAAGGTTGAAAATTGCCGCATGCGGAAATATTGGGCGACTCCCGTTGAATTTTCAAGGCGACACAGGATAAAGATAAACTCTACTGTTCAAGATATTCTATATTTTGTTTTTACCGTATATAATTCTGGAGTAATGATACAAACAGAACCGTTTAAGTATAACGAGTGATAAAATGTTTATTTACATTATTGATTATAATAAATATATATAATGATAAATAAGTCTTATATGTTATATTGTAAATACATATTATATCATTTGTAATGCTCGAACGATTATCGGGTAGATTTTTTTTTAGGTATCTGATGCAGACATAATGTAGGCGTGGCATGTATTAAAAGTATGTGTTAATTATGACGTGGCAGTTTGGAGGCTAGCAGTCATGAGCTTGAAATAGATATTTTATTTTATTCCGGGAAATGGAATATTGTTTTTGAGTTGTACATATGTTGAAATAATGGAATTTTGGGGTATGTTTATTATTTATGCAACTCAAGACTGCCACGAATTATTAGGGAAATGCTTTTTTTTTTTTTTTTTTTTTTTTTTTTTTTTTTTTTGTTTGTGTGTGTGAAGGGTCGAAAAGTGTTCTATGATGATGTACTATGTCCCTATAATCCTATTTAAATATAAATACAACTATTCAAGTAATCTTCTTTTACGAAGATAAAAATAAAACAAGTATAATTTCACTACATAAGTGACGTCATTAATCCAATTGAGTTAATACAAATTTCTACAAACATTTGTCTTAAAATGAATACCCGGGAGGAAATAAATTTGATAGAGGAAATAAGGTAATATTTCAAATTGGAAAGTGAGAAAAATATAATCAAGATATTGAATTGGGACATAATATTCTTTTTTAGTCAAATGATAACTTCCTAACTTGGGACATAATAAATTTGATAATTTGGATTAATCATTTTAGTCAAATGAGTATCATGAACTTAAGCAATTATTGACTCCATTATGACTCATCAGTAGCACTCTTTGTTTTTGTTCTGGGAGTTACATATGGTAGTAGAGCCAACTATCAGATGAACTAAATATCACATCGTGATAGACGGTGAAAGCCACATCTAGAATCCTCTAGTAGGGTCATGACGACGATTCATCTTCCTTAAAAGGTAAAAATGTAATGTCCCAAATTAAAAAAATGGGGGGAAACATTACCAAGACATAAGGATGAGAGAAAAAAGTCTCATAACTTTTTTATTTATTTATAATAGAGTTTGATAAGTTGTAATAATCATTTTAACCGTTTTAGACAAAATAATGACGATGACCTAAATAGTTATTAGATCAACTATGACTCAAATAACATCATTATGTCTGAGTTTTGGGACGTTATAAATAATATATTCCATATGGAAACACAATAGACCACGCAACGTGAAACACATAGTATATTACATGCAGAAACACTTAAATCCACACATTGACAAATAACTTTAGGAGATGAATAACAAATTAATTAAATAAATAAATAAAAATAGAGGAAGTTTTATTTTAATAGATATGTAGCTTATGGTGTGCATCACTTCAGTAAAGCGTTACAACGATAAACGAGTTGTATCATTTTGGTTCAAAGGTTGCAACCAAAAGCTACTCCACCCCTGTAAATTAAACATCATCCCCCCCCCCCCCCCCCCCCCCCCCCCCAAATGAAAATTATTCATTCATTCATACAAAAAAATTCCTAAGGCCCGACCATGTTGGATCATTAATTACATTAAGTTTATACCTGAAATAATTATTTGTTTTAGACTGTCAATAAATATTAATACTAGTTTTTCTTGTTATTAGTCTATAATGTATCTACCATGATGTTATTGATGTTGGAAAGATTAGCTATCGTACACGTGGCACTCACACAACACAGCTACTAGCGTAAGACCACCTCAATTTGTCGTCCATGTGGATCTCCCAACATCAGGTGCTCTTATTTTTGTACGAGTGTTTAGAGCTTGGTCTCAGCCCAGCGGAGCTCGACCTTAGTATAATGAAGCTCAACATCTAAGCTCAAGAAGCTAAAGCAGCCCATCAGCCGTTAGTTCGGCATTATCGTATCTCCAGGAAAGGATCTCGGCGCTACTATTCCCTGGTGGACACAATTAAAATATATGGATAAAATAATGTTGATAAAAAAGGATGTGCTCAACTGAACAACTAAGCTCAATAGCAGCAGTCTGCTCAGATCAACTGAGGCAGCCAGCTAAGCTGAATACGCAACAGTCAGATCAGCTCAGCTAAGTAGTATAACTAGGAAGTTATTATGTTGTAATATTCTTGCAACTTATTTTTAACAGATTCATGAGGTGTATACTCTATAAATACCTTATGATCAACAACATTGTAACTTAACTTATTCATTATTTAGAGTAATAAGAACAGGGCCGGCCCTATGCTCAGGCCGGCGAGACCCGGGTCTTAAGCCCAATTCTGTTGGGGGGCCCAACGGTACATGTTTCGCTAAAACAAAAATAAAATCCGTATAGATTTAATCCGATTCAACCTAATATAATATGTTAATTTTCTTTTTTGATAAATGCCCAATTTTTTTTTTTTACTCTAATTGATAAAGACCCCAATAAAAAAATTTACTTGACAAAAAAAAAAGATATATACAAACAAGTTTTATTATTTTTTTGCATTTACGGATGTTAAAAACGCGATAAGTGTTGGAAAAAATGTAGTACTTAGGATTTGACAGAGAATTAGAAACTCCAAGGCACGTTAATAACGTTGTCTTTGAAGAGATGTTTTGTCCCACACGATTTGTCACTAAGGGATCAATGAAAATCTCTTTCGGGATACAATGGGGGTGTTTGATTCAAACAGTGACTTGTTTGAATCAAACCCGAGAACACTCGAAGTTTTTCTAATGATGTTGTCAAATTTATGAATTTTTGTCTTCATACTTATGCCTTTTATAGGTTGCAAGTACCCCATAAACGAATGGATGTACTCCTTGCACGAAAGGGTAGGGTTGTCACTATTCACCGGATGAAAGCATGCAACCCTTACACGAAAGGGTAAGTACATATCAGTTCGAAAATGCGTGTATCTGAAAATGCATATCCCTTCATGAACCCCGTTTCGTTGCGATAACATTAATTCATACGGCAACTCGTATGCAAACGATAACCAAAAATATTTATTTATGAAAAAATATCTAACAATAAGTATGTTTTAAAAAAAAACAATTTCAACTAAAAGGTCTAATTCGGGGACTTGGTCTTAGGCCCAATAAAGCGAGGGCCGGCCCTGAATAAGAATTCCGTATTTTATTTGTGTTGTGTTTTCAATTTCAAAATTTCAACATGGTATCAGAATATGAAACTTGAGAGTTTTCATTGATTTTTGTGTTTACTCTGATTTTGAAAGAAACTTGAGAGTTTTCTTGTGTTTTTCACAGAATCATGAGAGAGACTTGTGCATTTTCTTCTTTTTTGGAATTAGAATCTAGTTCTTGATTAGTTTTTTTTTATCATATTTTCTTTCTATATTGTTATACAACTTGTGTGAATTATTTGTTCTTGACAATCATGACAACAAAGAAGCAAGAACCGAGCCCTTCAAGTCCATTTTATGTTCTTCCTAATGAGATTCCTTCATTAGTTTTGGTTCAACCATTGATCGATGACAATAACCATAATCCCTGAAAGATGTCAATGGATTTGATGTTGATTACATATAATAAATATGGCTTTGTTGATGGCGCAATTAAGATACCAGAAACGAGTTCAGCTGACTTCCAAGTTTGGAGACAATGTGACACAATGGTAAGATCTTAGATCTTAAACTCAGTGAAGAATACTATTTCTTAAAATTTGATGTACTTCAAAAGTGTCCAAGCTGTATGAAAGAATTTGGCTGGTCGTTTTTCAAATGTTGATGCCTTGATACATTCTAATTTTCTTGAGGAGATGAATTCCTTGAAGAAAGGAACTGATTTTGTGAATCGGAATTTTACTAAGTTGATGGTTCTTTTGGAAGAAATTAAAACTATTAGACCAATGCCTTCTTGTTCCTGTGATCCTTAATTCCATTATAATGCCATAAACACTCTTCTGGATCACATGGAAACATAACATGTGATAAAGTTCTTGAAAGGACTTAGGGATGAATTTGAACCAATGGTGTTTCAGGCCGTTTTGATGGTGCCATTTCTTGAGATTCAAGATGCCTTTGCAATGACAGTAAAATTTGAAAGGTAAAAAGCATATGTGGCCAACAAGGCAAGAAGTCAAGATTCTACGATCTTGGTGGCTCAGAAGAATGGACAATGTTAGATCCAAGCAGTCAGTAGACCAATTTATGAGCCTGCAAACAATTCTAAGGCCAAGAACTTTAAGAAGGTTTAATGCAGTTTATGTGGATTTAATGGCCACATATAAGATAATTCCTATAAGAATCATGGCTATCCATCTGGTTTACAAGAGAGCCAACATGGTGGATCATGCAAATGTGAATCAATCAGCAGATGATGAAGATCAGGCCCACATGTATAAACAATACTACGATAGTAAACAATACTACGATAGTAAATAAAACACAAAACAACACGGAAAATTAACATCATTGCTAAATATTGTAAAAAAATTGTTTTCAATTTATATCTATCATGATACTCCGTTCAAAATCTATTACACAGTTACATGAAAAAATACATGTACTTATATATCATCACTAAACTGTGCAATAAACAATGTAATTAAATAATAATTAGCCTTTCCAATGATTACAGTTGGAACATTCCAGGTTCATATGGAATGCCACTTCCCTTAATCCATTCAGCAGCCTCAATGTAAGCATCAGGAGTAAAGCTCTCAGCTTGTTCAGGAGTCAATTGCTTAATTCCTGCCCATGTTACTCTCTTATCAGTGTTTGATCCAGGTCCCCTGTTTTGATACTCAGCATAAGACAATGTATCGAGTGCGAAAGTTCCCGCCCATTCTGACCAACCTTCAGGAACAATGATGCTTTCGATTTGTGATTGAATTATCAAAGTTCTTGAAAAGCTCTTCCATGGGCGTCCCAAGAACGCTTTGGGCATCGGTTTTGCGTCCAAGAATTCTTGTTCGGCGGTGATGGTGCAGTTCTGGAGAATGATGGCACCTTTACCTCGGGGATCTGTCCTGCCCTGTGCGGTGACCATGCAACCTTGGTTTTCCATTGGCTTTCTGACAACCATCTTGCAGTTTTGGAACACGGCTGCTGCGTCTCCAAAGATGAAATCAATGGTTCCACTGATGGTGCAGTCTCTGTAGAATTGACGGTGGTTATGGGCATAGAGAGTGTCTTGGTAACCGTCGATTTGGCAGTTGTAGAAGATTGCTTTGTCAGCAGAAACTCGGAGTGCAACTGCTTGATGTTTGATAGCTCCGGATGTGTTCTCAATCCCGATGTCCTTGGCAATGAAGTTATCTCCATTGACAACTGTTCAAACCAATAATACAAAAATATCATCTGATACAGTTGTCAAAATCATAATATATATACTGAATGAATGAATGATGATATATATATATGAGATCACTAGCTTACCAACAGTTGCTGATCTGAAAGTCTCGGTTCCATCAATGAAGTTCTTGTTTCCGGTAATCTTAGTCTTTGTTGGGCCTTCCCCAAGAAGGAAGATGTTGTAAATGCCCTTTGGAACCTCGACGTATTCCTTGTAAACGCCTTCTTTCACAAGAATGATGAATGTCTGGTTAACCTTCTTTGGAGCACTGTTAATGGCTTCCTGAATGGTTTTGAACTGGCCACTGCCATCTTGAGCAACAACAGCATTGGGTGTCAAGTGTGCTGGGATCAGCTTGAAGAAGTCTACGTGAGGATTCGGACATAATGTGTCGGCCATCTTCGAGGAGCCTCCTGCTGTTTATTCCTGGAATTTGGAAGCTTGAGAGAAGCTTAGAGAGTTGATTCACCATGGCTAGACCATTGCTGCTCATCTCACTTGTGGTTTTCATTAGTTGCTTCATCTTCTCTCCGGTGTCACCTATATCAACATTCGTATTCGCGAAAATTAAGAAAAACGAAAAAAAAAGACTCTGTCAGACTCTGCAGGCTTTCGCCGAACTGTAGATTAGTCAAGCTATATACCTGTTGTATTCTCAAAAGCATCAATGCAAGTTTGTTGGTAAGTGATAGCACCACTAAGCCATGTTTCCAAATCATCAAGATACTCATTCAACTTAGTTGTATCGAAGGTGCCGATCTTGTCAACAGATCTCTGGATATCATCGATTGAAGATTGCAACACTTCCTCACAGACATCGAATGCCTTCGAGGTTCTTGGATCTTTAGCGGCTTCCTTTAAGAGAGTTGAATTGCTAATTACTCCCTTAACTTCATCAATGGCAGCTTGGAAAGCCACTTGGATCAAGTGTTTTGGATCATTATCATCATCTTTAGCATTGGCAAGACTCTTCTCACAGGTGTCTTTGTAGTCAGTTGATTGGCAAATGGAATGTGTAGCCTTAGACGAGGTCGACAATTCGCCGCCGCCGGAGTTTTGGCTGTTGTTGTGTGTAATGCCGTACGTGACGGTGCCGATGACGGCAGCCACGAGTAGAATGGAAGAAACGCCAACAATGGCGATCTTCTGATTCATTTTTTTTAGATTTTTATTTTTATATGCTAATCAATTTAACTACTGCAATTCTTCCTCTTTACGAGAGAAAGAAAGCTCTAAAAAATGTAGAGAAAACACCGGTTTGAATTGAGTTATATGTGATAAACGAGAAAGGCTATTTATACTAGCATCATGCATGCATGTAAAGAGAAAGAATTGCAGTAGAGAAATTTCCGTACCACAAAACTCTCTCATCCACCAAGAACAAGAAAGCCTATTTTTGTTTTGTGGTTAAAAAGTTATTGATAGAGAATATTTTTAGGAAAAATGGTGGATAATAGAAATTCTCTCCAACACCGTTAGGAAAAATGGTGGATGATAGAGTTTTGTGGGAGTGGGAGAGAAATTCTCTCCTACACCAAAAAAAAAAAAAAAAAAAAAAAAAAAAAAAAAAGAAAAAGAAAAAAAAAGAAAAACCAACTATTCACACAGAGGTTCCTTTATTTTATTTATTAAAATGCAGTTAAAAATAGCCAGCAGAGGAGCCAGTAATAAAACGTCCTTCTTATTGTTTCAACGGTGGAGACATTTAAGAATGCCATAATGTGCAATTGT
Source organism: Gentiana straminea (assembly GCA_036785695.1). Taxonomy (NCBI): domain Eukaryota; kingdom Viridiplantae; phylum Streptophyta; class Magnoliopsida; order Gentianales; family Gentianaceae; genus Gentiana; species Gentiana straminea. The sequence continues at coordinate 11,677,860 of JAVUPR010000265.1, forward strand.
TTTTCCAAAGAAACGAAACGTATAGAGAAAACCTGAATGAATGTTATTTTTTATTTTTTTTTCGAGAGTGAACGGATGTTTTTTTTTTTTTTTTCCTTCAGAACATTATACTATTAAATTTATTCCATAAAATGAGCTTTCTCTTATAAATAAATAAAAAAAATGAAAAAATATACATCTGTTCCGTAAGTCTTAATACAGTAGGTTGTTTTCAAAAAAGGACTTATAGGCAAATGGCAATATTTCAACACAAATTCGGATTGTCTTAATCAGTGGCGGACGCAGATTTTTTGTCTTCGAGTCAAATTAAAAAAAGATTAAAAAATTAGAATTTTTTCTAGTGGGAGCCAAATTAAAAAAAGGATTTAAAAAAAAAACGAATATTAGGTTTTAGTCCACTTTTCGCCTTGTATATAAATTTTAATCCAGTTTGTATTTTTTTTTTGTTGATTTAAGGAGAAAACATTTTCCTTCGAACTATTTTGCCCATAGATTAATCAACGAAAGCTCCCAAATCTGTAGACCCTAATGGCACGTTTGGATTGTGGTAATCGAATGTAATGGAATGCTTTGTTCATTCCATTCCATCAATTTAGCGTGTTTGGCAACGGAAGAATGTAATATGTTTTCATTCCAACGGAATGAAAATTGATGATTTTCATTCAATCAAAAATCCAGTGGAATGGCCGGAATGGAATGAAAAAAATAAACCTTGCAATAAGAAAACGATTTCATTCCATTGTCTATCAAACGCAGTAATGGAATGATATCATTCCATTTCAATAGATTCATTCTATTCCATTACATTCCATCAGAACAAAAGTAAGATAATTCTTAGTAGTTCATTCTTTGATAATTCTGTTGTACATCAGCTCACACATAAATATACTAACTTAACATTATAGAGAATTTAGCTACATCTTATCCAATCTAACCAACTAGCCAAGTGTCACTATTGTAGAATGCCAAGTGTGACACTATTCCCTATATATTCTCTTATATCTTTCCAGCCCCTCTCAAACTAATGTGAGGCAATGTCACATTGTGTTTGTCTCTAAAACAATTGAAGGAACTCACTGATAGAGGTTTAGTAAAACAGTCAGCTATTTGATCTTGTGAAGGTATATGAAAGACATCAACTTCTTTGTTGGACACTTGATTTCTGATATAGTGAACATCAACTTCTATATGCTTTGTTTTATCATGATACACAGGGTTTTGTGCTAGAGAGTTTGCCCCTGTGTTGTCACACCAAAGTGTTGGAATAGCTGCCAGTTTGAACCTCATTTCACCAAGTAGCTGTGTGATCCACTTAACCTCAGTAGCTAGATTTGCCAATGCTCTGTATTCTGACTCACAACTTGATCTGGAGACCACATCTTGCTTCTTTGAACTCCATGATACCAAACACTTTCCCAGATATACACAATATCCTCCAACTGATTTTCTGTCAATAGGACACATTGCCCAGTTTGCATCTGAGAAACCACGCAGTTCCAGTGAGTCTGATATATGGTCTAAAAAGAAATTCCATACCAAGTGTTCCTGCTACATATCTAAACAGTATTTTTAAGGCCTTCCAATGGACTGTGTGAGGTTCTTGCATAAATTGGCTGAGAGTGTTAACAACAAAAGATAAATCTAGCCTTGTCAATGTGAGGTATTGTAGACCTCCAATAGCACTTCTATATAGACTTGGATTTGTCATAGGCTCTCATTGCTTAGGCAGTAGCAGTTTTCCAGACACCATTAGTGTTGGACAGGTTTTCAAGTTGTCCAATCCTAACCTCTGAAGTAGTTGGGAGGCATAGTAGGATTACGTTAGATGCAGGCCATCCTTGTTTCTGGTTACCTACATTCCCAAAAAGTGAGATACAGGACCAAGATCCTTCAAAGAAAACTTGGTATTCAACATATTTATAAACTTCTGTATCAGTGGTGGAGAGTTCCCTGTCAACAATATGTCATCCACATACACTAAGGCAAATAACACCAGATTGCCCTTTTTAAACATGAATAGTGAGGTGTCTGATTGAGTTTGTGTAAAACCCCAGCTGACCATCTAATTTCTAAGAGCTTCAAACCAAGCTCTAAGGGCTTGTTTGAGACCATACAAGGCCTTTTTTCAACCCACACACATACCCTGGCTTGCCTGAATCTTCAAAACCTTCAGGTTGTTCCTATAAACACAGGTTCGTGCAAAGGGCCATTCAAAAAAGCATTGTTTATATCAATTTGATTAATAGGCCAGTTCATTGCTATGGCCAAAATGATTATGATAGTAGAGGACTTTGCCACAGGACTGAAGGTCTCTGTGAAGTCAATGCCATAGTGTTGACTGTAACCCTTAGCAACTAATCTTTCCTTGTACTTTAGAATTGTGCCACCTGGTCTGACTTTTAGTTTAAACACCCACTTACTGCCAACTATATTCTGTCAAGGCTTGGTTGAACTAGATCCCGTATGATTGTTCATAAGTGCTTTATACTCTTCTGTCATTGCATGTCTCCATTCTGAACTTTCCAATGCCTCTGATACATTAGTTGGTTCAATAGGGAAAGGTGCCAAGCTAGTGACTGCAGCTGAATAAAGTTTAGGTTTGAAAATGCCACTTTTAGATCTAGATTGCATGTGGTGAGGTTGAGATTGTGCAGGTTGTGCAGGTTATGATGGTGGTGATGGATGATTGTGATTGTGGGGATAATGAGGGTGATTGTGGTTGTGGTGACGGTGATTGTAGCTGTGGTGACGGTGATTGTGTCAATGGTGATGGTGATTGTGTAAGTTGTGATGATGGTGAAGATGACTGTGATTGTGGAGATATGATTAATGGGGGTACAACCTGACTCTTACTGGATGAACTGGATGAGACAACAGATGCAGGTGTTGTTGGTGTTGTTGTTGCGATAGGTACAACATCAGTTCTTCTCTCAAGGTCTGTCTCAGACTGTTGTTGTGTTTGCCCCTCTGGATGAGGCAGACTAAACCAAGGAAGGGCATAGAAAGAGGGAGACTCAACTGAAACCTGTCTACAAGGACCTTGAGTAAAACCTTCTGAAAAAGGAAATTGAAGCTCATTGAAAACAACACTTTTGGAGATATAGATTCTACCAGTGGAGTCTAGACATTTATAACCTTTGTGAACATGACTAGGGCCTATACGTTGACACACTTGATGGTGTGATATTGAAACTTAGTAGTTTGGAAGGGTCTAAGATGGGGGTAGGCAGTGCATCCAAAAACCTTAAATCTGGTGTAGTTAGGTTTGACATGAAACAGACACTCATATGGGGAGTTCATTTAAAGGATATGAGTAGGAAGGGCATTGATAAGGGTGACTGCCATTTGAAAACTATGCCACCAGAAGGATAAGGGTAAGGATGCTTGAGCAAGAAGAGTAAGACCAAGTTCAACTATGTGTTTATGCTTCCTTTTTGCTCTACCATTTTGAACATGGTCATGGGGACAATGATGCCCAAATTGGATGCCATGAGAGGCTAGGACATCCTGAAAGGGTCTGTATTCTCCACCCCAGTCAGATTGGACACATTTAATATCAGATGAAAACTGAGTTTTAACCATAGTGTGAAACTGTGTGAAAGTGGACAGAGCTTCAGATTTAGTTTTGAGAGGGTATATCCAAGTAAATCGAGTATGATCATCAATAAAATGAATATAGTACAGATGACCTTCTATGGATTTTATAGGGGCAGGACCCCAAAGATCAGTGTGAATAAGAGCAAAAGGTGTAGTGGCATGAGAATTAGAGTGAAGGTGAGGAAAAACATGAGATTTTCCAAACTGACAAGCATCACAAAACTCAATATTTTCATTAAAATTCAAGGGAGGAGTACAATTCTTCAAAACATGATCAAAATAAGACTAGGAGGGTGGCCAAGTCTCCTATGCCACACATTAGGATTTTGACTAACATTAACAGACTTGACAAACTTAGACTGAGCTCTAGGTTGAACTTGACTGAGATGCACAGCTCTAGTGTTGGATTGAAGGGAGATCTGAGGTGTCTCCATGATGATCCAAAAATCGTCAAGGTAATCTTTCAGGCTCCTTTCCTTGGTGATAACCTAAGGACGCTCTAGAAACACAGAAAAACAGTAAAGAGGGACACTTTGGGGGGTGGTTTAGACTGCACTTTGAGATGTTGTTTCTCAAGATGCCTACGTATCCAATGCGGGGATTGGAATCAAGTCTTCGTAGTTCCTTAGAGATTTATTTATATAGAAGGACTTGTGCACTAGAGTTGCGTGAGGCGTGTCTGTGATGGACACTGATTGACGTGTTCCCTAAGGAAAATAGATTACGGTTCAATTATCCCCTCAATCTTAGGAGATAATTATAAAATTCTAATATTTGTATTAAATGATAAAGATTGGAGCCTTTATGGATCAGGATTCTTTCCATAGTTATCTGTATTAAACACGTGGGAAATATGATAAGAGATTTACTCTGACCAACCTGGACGACTCAGGCTAGAAAGGTCGAACCCTTCTATGCCTGGACCGTTTCGAGGACATGGAGCCGAACTAGAAACAACTCGGTTAGGTGTAAGTAGAATGTTGGATTGGAGAGGGACCGAACCGGCCACGAGGATCGGATACGGTTTGTGCAGAGCACAAGGGTTGGCCGACCTGAAGGGGAATAGGACGAGAAATGGATTCGGGCTGACGACACAGTCCAAACTGACTAAAGCTGCTCGGCCGACCTATGGAGGCCGGGGAGCATAGCCGGACTAACACCGACTAAAATTGGTTTATAGATATGGCGACCTACACCAAGCACCAAGGCCAGTCGCGGACAGACTAGAGCACTTGTACCAGCCGACCTTAGGAGGTCGGAACGGGTGCAAGATGTACCCGTAAGCACCAGAAGTCATGCCTGGGCACCGACCGACCTAGAAGGAAAGGGATGAGTGGACGAGCTACACTAGTGAGGTCCTTAGCATTGTTCTCTCCACATTTATTGTTGAGCCACTAAGGATGTGCCATGTAGGTAGGTACAATTCTCGGCATCGTCATAAGCCCCCTAGATCCAGCCGACCTTTGGTTGGTCGGCTCGGATTTATCAAGGTGATGGATCGACACGGAAGTTGAACTTGTGGACTTTGAAATTGAAATGGAGTTGCCTGGTGGCAAAGCTAGCTGTGACGTCATGCTAGCTAACCTAGGAACCGAGCCGTTGTTGCCCACTAACTTAATAGAAGGCGTTTTTCGAGGCAAGTGAGGGGGTTAAAACATCGTCAAATCAATCGATTCATAACTACGTGGGCTATTAAAACTGAATATTTTGCTACCGGTTTCCATTATGCTCCTCATTCAAATTCGACTTTCGCAAATAAGTGTTTCCTCTAGCGTTTTCGCTTTGTATCTTGATTTTTCTTTGTGTAAATTTTATTTCACCAGAGCCCTAAATCCGATTTCTCTGAGATGGCTATTGCGGATAGTAGGGACGTTAGGTCTATTTTGAAACAAGAGGATGTAGATGAGATCTGTGAAATGTAAGGAGAGATTTGTTCCGATGTTGCCTTCGGAACCGAAGCTGTTTGCTCCGGACCCGCCGGAGGGTTTTTGTACAGTCCACCGGGAGTACTTTGAGGTAGGTCTGAAACTACCCTTCTGCCCGGCGCTCTTGGATGTACTCAGGTATTATGGGCTTGGGATTTCTCAGATAGCCCCCAATGGCATTAGGGCTGTCATTGGGTTTGCTATCTGGTGCAGGTTGCTGAATGTTAAGTTTAGCGTGAAGAAGTTCAGATTTTTCTACCATCGTGTAAGGGTAAAGGACCAACCCTACCGGTACTACTTTTCCAGGCGACAAGGCAAAGCTTCCGATATCCCCATCCTAGTACCGGGAATGGATTCTTTCAAACGATGGAAAGAAAGGTTCTTCTATATGCGTCATGAAGAGCTGAGCGTATGGAATACGGCCGATCTAGAGAAAGACGAGCACCCCGAGCTGTCGGACTTATGGGTGGAGAAGGTCATGGAGTCTAGATACTCCATTGAGTGGCAGAGTTTGTATAATGATTTGATTAATGCGGCTCGTCTGGAAGATGCAGGGCCCGACCCGTACGTTGAGCTCACCGAGGCCGAAAGGCAATCCTATAGGATCTTTTTCTTTGGTAACTTAGTTTCTCTTGTATTTTTAATCTTGTCCAACTAACGCTTCGTTTGTATCTGCAGTGGCTGATTTTGTTGAGTTGTTGGCTGGGGCGGAAAAAGAGGTGGCGGTTCGCCCACCAGTGCCGACTCCAGCCATTCGCGCTTTACCTTTGGAGGATCCTGTCACAGATGTGGCGTGTGCTTCTTCATCGATCCCGACCCAGGAGCAGGTCGACTTAGTGCCTTCTGAGGAAACAATTGAGAAGGGGCTAGTCTCCAGAAAAGCGATCCGTCCGAGGCCGACCTCTCATGAGGGGCGTTCCTCGAAAATGAGCAAGTCTAAAGCTCCCGATGGGGCTCAGGAAGAGGCTGCTTTCGAACAGCAGTGGGTCGCCAGAATGTCCGACGAAGAGTTGGCGATCCTCGGTTGCAAGACTGTGGAGCTGGTAAGCGTTCGTCTTGACTCCATTTTTGTTTAAGAAACTTGGCCATTACAATTCTATATATATATATATATATATATATATATATATATATATATATATATATATATATATATATATATCCTTTATGTTTGTTCAATGTGGCACGATTGGACAGGAAGTTTTCAAGAGGTTGGGCAAGGCCTCCGCAGAACTGGCTGTCCAGCAGAATAAGGCGGCCGAGCTAAGGCAGACAAGAGAAGAGCTTAAGGCGGCTGCTCACCTTAAGGATACATAGATGAAGGCCATGCAGCCCCAGCTGCTGGCCCAGGAGAAAAAGCTGAAGTCCTTGGCAAATGAACTTGTGCTGAGGAGAAGACGGTGAATGAGAAGGAGGTCGGAGACCTTCTGGCAAAGGTGGCCGAACAGGAGACGACAAACTCGGCTCGGGATGCCGAGGTCATCCGGGAATACAAAGCTTCGGCTGAGTTTGCCGAGGCATTGAAGGTCTTGCTAATCTCCATCCTACCATGGGTATACCCAAAGGGTGGACGAGGCGATGATGCAAAATCCTTCCCTTGTCCTGGATGACCTTCTTAAGAGGGCCTTTTACCAGTAGGGGATGAGCACGGCTTACACCGAGCGTGTGCAGGACTTTAAAGCCGGGGTGGACATTGTGTCAAAGTATAATGTCTAACCGACAAGTGCGTCCGGCTCGGTACCTCCGTCCGAGCCTCAGAAGAGTCCTGCCCTCGACTCTTAAAGTTTGTTGGGATTTTGTTTCTTGTTTTGATTTAGAAGATAATTTTTGTAATCTGACTTCAGTTTATTTAGTAAAGAGATTGTTTTCGTTTTTGAGTTGTGCATTTGTTCTTTGTTATTTTGTTGTTTTGTTATGTTATTGGGGTAGTACGCCCCCAGTATGCCATGCATTAGTCTTAAACTTTGGATGACATACTTTAGTTGTAATTCTGCCGAACTTACTCTTAGTGTAAAATTCGTTAAGGGGCGTTTTGCTCGGTATGCAGATCTAATTTAAAGATTGCATGCTTGCACGAGACCGATCTCTACACGCAAACTCGCCCAGTTTTGTAAAGTTAGATGCTCTTGTTCATGAGCTATGTTGAGTTCGGTTTTTTCTGGTTGTACTGTTTATGCTATTGGAGGGGTGATCCTTCTAGTATTTCCTTTACTTGTTATATTTGGCTTGAACAAACATGGGGGTTCGGCTCACACAAACCCAAGTTAATTACTGGCACCAGGCATACCATTTCACAAATCGTACAAGGCATAGTTCTGCGTCGATCAGGCCTGAATCTGATCGCGCTTAGCGTAAACTAACCTAGACGAATAACATCAGGTTGTGATTCAATCCAAGAAATTTTTTGTTTGTTACTTTGGTAAGTTTTGTTTAGGACACTACGCTGCTGAGCCGAACGTGTGAGTTCGGCTATCGTAAACTTAAGTTAGTTAATCTACACATTCAGTATGCCGTTCTGAAGTTTTCAGAATGCACACTTATTTTTGTACTTAGGACCGAGCTCTATTTGTGGGCTCGTGAATCTATTTTGCTAGAACCTCTTCAGCTTCATATTATGATGAGTAGGACAAAGTCTGGTCGTCCTTAATACAAAGTTTAGACGAATCATACCGATCGGGACATGATTGCCCTAACTAATTTCGAAAAGTTTTTAAGGGTGAATAGGTGAAAATTGCCCTATTCGCCCTGAGCTATTACTATTGGTAGGTTTGTTCTTGTTAGTTACTGTTGGGGAGGGTGAGCCTTCTGTATGCCCTGCACCGGCTAGGACTGGTGGATGGCATACATGTTCAGATTATGTATAAAGCTGAGCTCAATGCTCGGGTTTAATTGTATGAGATCCTTTAAGATTTTTTAAGGGGCTTGCTGCCCAATGTGCAACTCTGAATGTTCAGATTGCATACCTGTGTCTAGCATAAGGCCGACCTCTACTTATGAGCTCGGGCAACTACAAATTAGGTAATGAATCTTTGTAAGTTAAGGTAGTTTTAATCCTATATTAGTCTACAGTAAATAGGAGTAAGTTACATTAACCCTAGGACTGGCGAACTAGGTTTGACCGTATGGGTAGACTTCTTACGTGGAGTTGTAAAGGCGAGCAGGGCCAGACTGGTGCTGACTTCTCGTTTAAAGGCATGCCGATCGGAGCCAGGTCGGACTGACGTCTGGTGTCGAATTTTAAGGACGAGCAGGGCCAGGCTAGTGCTGACTTCTCGTTTAAAAGCATGCCGATCGGAGCCAGGTCGGACTGGCGTTGCATGGAATTTTAAAGACGAGGTGGACCGGTCGTGTAGGCCTTAAATGTAGGAAAAAATGCGGCAAAGCAAGTGTGTTGACGCAAAGAAATCATTCATTCAAAGAAATGGGGATGTCCAAAACGGACATCAACAGGAATAAAAACAAAGTGCGGAAATGAGCCAAAAGTATCCAAGACGAATAGCAAAAACAGACGAACATAATGAAAGTGCAGAAAAGAGAAACTGCTAAATGATAAACTGGCCGAACCGATTATCCCAAGATGACTCCTTTGTCCTTGATGATGGCCGCATAGAAACTTCGAGCGACCTCCAGATCTCCTTTGATTTCCACCGGACCGCGGTCGGTCGGGAACTTCAGATTGATGTGAGCCTGGGAGATTACAGCCCGTAGATCTATCAAAGCAGGCCTTCCCAAAATTATGTTGTATGTTGATGATGATTTGACCACAACATAATTGACCATGAGCGTCCTTCCCGCTGACTCCTTTCCGAACGTCGTGGCGAGTCGAACCATCCCCAGAGGATGGATATGAGGACCTGCAAATCCAAACAAGGGCGCTGAAATATGGATTAGTTTGGACTCCTTAAGATTCATAGCCTGGAAAGCTGCCAAGTATAGGATGTTGACGGCACTGCCAGTGTCAACGCAAACTCTCTTCACCAGGTTTTTTTTCACCACGGCTTCGATCACCAAGACTTCGTTGTTCGGGACCAAGGGGAGTGAGTCTTTTGGTCCATAGCTTACTTCCGAGAAGGGATTAAAGCTCCCCTTCTTATCGGCGGGCCCCCTGATCGGGCGTTTGGGTTTCCAATCTCAAATGCATTACCGGGGCCTCTCACAATGGTGTTGATGGTGTTGATTGGGCGATTGTTCCTCTGTTGACCTTTGTCCAGAGATTGATCTAGTCTTCGCTGGGGATCTACTGGCCGGTCATGATCTTGATTGAAATTCTTCGTGGGAATCCCTTTTCATCCTCGACGCTCGCCGTTCCGAGGTTGCTCTACCACCTATTCCAGCTTTCCTTCCGCAATTGCGGCCTCCACGTCGTGGTGGAAATCTCTGCAATTGTCATACTCATGCCCGGTGTCTTGATGATAGCTGCAGAACTTGCTCTGATCCCTTCTCTCCAAGGGACTTCACAACGGCAACGGGGTTCTCGCCAAACCCTTTCTTTCCATGATTGCCAACACTTGTTCCCGAGGCCTGTTTAACACCGAGAATTCCTACGGCTGTAAGACGCTTCTTTTCTCGGGTCGGCCCGTGGCTGATCCGCTCGCATGGTCTCCGAACGGCTTCCTCTTCTTGTTAGATGTATCCTTGGTCTTGTCCTTTTTAGATTCTGACTTGTCTACTTCTCGCTTTACCCGATTGGCTTCTTCTCCTTAGCAGTGCTTGAATGCTACTTCCAAGCACACTTCCATAGATGTGGGGAGTTTGCTGCTCAGCTTGGCATATAGCCTCCCTTCGCGTAGTCCTGCCGCAAATGATGCGATCCGAACCTTCGTCGGAATCTCGTACTTGCAAAGACTCTTCACTGAACCTTTTGAGGTATTGCAGAGCAGTCTTATCTTTCTTCTGTTTGATGGAGAACAGGTGAGTGACATTCTTCTAGAACGGCCTTTCCGTGATAAATGCATTGAGGAACATCTTTCCCAGAGTGTCGAAACTGTAGATGGTCCGGGGAGGTATTTTCTTGAACCATTCCCGAGCTCGACCTGTGAGCAGCGCGGGAAACGCTTTACACTTCATCTCCTCTGGGGCACAGTCGAGATTCACGTGCATGAGATACGAGAACAAGTGATCCTGGGGGTCTTTGGTTCCGTCGTAGGGCTCCAACTTTGGGATCTTGAACCTTGCGGGTCGGGGATAGTTGTCGATTTGCTCAGAGAAAGGAGATTCGAGGGCTAGGAGCGCTGATTTCCTTCCTGCTATGGCTTCCAGTTCGGCGTGAGCCGACTCTATTGCCTGGGGTACAATTAGTTGTTTTCTGAGATTTGAGGATGATGATCGATCATCCTTTCGGTTTCCTTTTCGCCTTGGGGGAGAAGGTGTTTGTTTACATGATCCATCACTGGGGTCATCATCTTCTTCTGGATCCTGATCCTGGGACTTTTCTCCGACGATCCTTCACTCGGTTGGTGCATATCCTGGGAATTCTCATCGAGAGGGTCTTCTTCTAGACCTTCCCAGTCTTCATCCTCTTCGTCCTCTTCTGCCAAGACGGCATTAAGAACGGCTTCTTTTGCTGCATCATCGAGAGTTGTGAGCTGATCCACCAATTCCTGGTGAGTTGCGTCAAGAGAGATGTCTTCCGGCTGCTGGTTCTGGTGGTTGTTGGCGTCCGAGTCAGTAGCATTGTTGGCGTTACTGCCGTTGGCGGCTTGTTGTCGCGTGGTCACTATGATGATTCTGAAGTCTCTTCCAGAGATTATCAAGCAAAAGACCCTCCTTCTAGCTTCAATTGATGATCCAAAAACCGTCAGGGTAATCTTTTAGGCTCCTTTCCTTGGTGATAACCTTAGGACTCTCTAGAAATACAGAAAAACAGTAAAGAGGGATGTTTTGGGGGGGGTGGTTTAGACTGCACTTTAGATGTTGTTTCTCAAGTTGCCTACGTATCCAATGCGGGGATTGGAATCAAGTCTTCGTAGTGGGCTCCGTTTGGTTTCGGACTGACTGGATCCATTTGGATCTAACTTAATATTTTATTCACCCACTATCTTATTTACTATTATTTTACTATCATTTCACCAATCATTTCACCATCAACAAATAAAATAATATTAATCAATTCATTTTATTCACCACCTACACTATTCAACCATTACTTTATCAATATAATATTTCTCTCACCAATCATTTCACCAATCATTTCTTCATCAACACAAACTTTAATACAACATTTCAACCTTATAATCATTACTTTACATTATTTTATTTTATTTTCTCTCTCATGACTCAAATGGATCCAGTCCAGTCCGAAACCAAACGGAGCTAGGGATTTGTTTATATAGAAGGACTTGTGCCCTAGAGTTTGCGTGAGGTGTGTCTGTGATGGACACTGATTAACGTGTTCCCTAAGGAAAATAGATTACGGTTCAATTATCCCCTCAATCTTAGGAGATAATTATAACATTCTAATATTTGTATTAAATGATAAAGATTGGAGCCTTTATGGCTCAGGATTCTTTCCATAGTTATCTGTATTAAACACGTGGGTAATATGATAAGAGATTTACTTTGAACAACCTGGACGACTCGGGCTAGACATGTCGAACCCTTCTATGCCTGGACCGTTCCGAGGGACATGGAGCCGAACTACAAACAACTCGGTTAGGTGTAACTAGAATGGTGGATTAGAGAGGGACCGAACCGACCACGAGGATCGGATAGGGGTTGTGCAGAGCACAAGGGTTGGCCGACCTGAAGGGGAATATGACGAGAAATGGATTCGGGCTGACGACACAGTCCAAACTGACTAAAGTTGCTCGGCCGACCTATGGAGGCCGGGGAGCATAGCCGGACTAACACCGACTAAAATTGGTTTATAGATATGGCGACCTACACCAAGCACCAAGGCCAGTCGCGGACAGACTAGAGCACTTGTACCAACCGACCTTAGGTGGTCGGAACTGGTACCCGTAAGCACCAGAAGTCATGCCTGGGCACCGACCGACCTAGAAGGAAAGGGACGAGTGGACGAGCTACACTAGTGAGGTCCTTAGCACTGTTCTCTCCACATTTATTGTTGAGCCACTAAGGAGGTGCTATGTAGGTAGGTACAATTCTCGGCATCGTCACTCCAGATTTGCTATCTGATAGAGACCATTCTTGAGATGCCTCGAGAAGAACTGTCCCTGTTGCTTTGTCCTTGACAAGACATAAATTAGAATTAAACTCGACAAGGATATCATTATCAGAACAAGTTTAGATAAACTGATCAGATTTCTTGTAATTTGAGGAACATGAAGGATATCAGTGAGATACAAAGGTGTGGTGGATGTGTGCAGGGTGTTGTGACCAGTGTGTGCAATCACTAGATTTTCACCATTACCTACTGTCAATGTATCATTACCATTGTAGGTTGAACTGAGATTGAGATTATCCAAATCAGATGTCATATGGTTTGTGGCACCACTGTCCAGGTACTAGGCATGATCAGCCACAGAACTTGGGGTAGCAACAAATGCAGATGTCTGTCTAGGTCTAGCTTGTTGTTGCACATCCACAGGTTGAAAGTCTGTCTCAAACCGATGCCAACAAATTCCAACTGTGTGTCCACCTTTTCCACACAATTGACACACCACCCTTGGAGTGTTTCCAGCATGAGAGTTTGCAGGACTTTGTGACCTTCCACCACCTCTGCCCCTGCCTCTACCATTTCTACCACCACCTCTTCCTCTATAGGAATTTTGACCAAAAGCAGGGGGCCTATGTCCAGACCCCGTGTATGAAGCTACATTTGTTGTAGCATGCTGTTGAGACAGATTAATTTGAGCAGTATGATTAAACCTAGCCAGAAGCCTTTCATGGGTAATTAACTGTGACTGAACCTCCTGCCAATTCAGGGAACCAATTCTGGCAGTCATGTTAACAATAGCAACCTCATAATCCTTATCTAAACCACCAAGAGTAGCTAGAATTAATTCAGACTTGGACATTGGATATCCAGCAGTAGCTAACTTATCACTATAAGACTTCATCATGGCAAGATAATCAGCCATGGAATTGATTCCTTTTTCTGCCTTAGTAAGAGCTGATTTTTATTCGAACATGCGTGCCTCAGACTGATTATTAAACAAAAATTCTAAGGTAGACCAAACTTCATGAGCAGTAGAGCAGCCTATTACCTCAGTGACTTCAGTCATAGATCCAAGGAGCCAACCCATTAGGAGTGAATCAATGGAGTCCCATTCTTCTATTGCTGCTCTGTTCAAAGTCCCAAATTCTGTAGGCCTTGGAGTTGTTCCAAGAAGATGACCATCAAGCTTGTGTCCTTTAACAATCGGTAAGATTGTGTAACGCCATAACAAGTAATTCTCTCTGTTGAGCTTCACAGTAGTTGCTTGGTTTATATGGCTGTTAAAAGGGGAAGATGACAGATTATTGACAGAAGGTATGAGTTCTGGAGAACGAGGAAGATGTCCAGATCTAATGGGGAGACCGGTGATGGTCGGAAAACTGGACGGAAATGGAGTTTCCGGCAGAGAGCTCATAAATGGAAATGTAGAGGGAAAAAGAGAACTAGAAGAAACAAATCCAGGGATTTGTGATACAGGTATGCCTGTTACAACATGAGTTGTGTGAGCTGGATCTGTAACTGGAGCTTCAATGGTGGAGTGGGAAGTCGGAGGTGGATCATCCGCCATTGATTCCGGCAAGTAGCTCTGATACCAAGAACAAAAGTAAGATAATTCTTAGTAGTTCATTCTTTGATAATTCTATTGTACATCAGCTCACACATACATATACTAACTTAACATCATAGAGAATTTAGATAGATCTTATCCAATCTAACCACTAGCCAAGTGTCACTATTGTAGCATGCCAAGTGTGACACTATTCCCTATATATTCTCTTATATCTTTTCACCATCAATCCAAACGAGCCATAAAAGTTGCACAAATTCACTCAAAAGCATCCTGAATTTCTTTCCTTCTGGTCCTTCCCCATTTCCTCACCACCACTACCGGTGATCACGAGCTTTTCCCGCGGCCGGCATTTCGATTTCCGGTCACTCGAATTTCGAAGAAGACAACATTGATCCGAGTTCAAAAGGAAATAGAATTTTCTAGCTCACCGCCGGGCTTGGTAAGATAAGGGATGCATGATTCCAAGTATCCAGCTACTTGTCCACAGGTTATGGATGCATCCGCCGGCTCGGCAGTCAGTTGAATCAGGGCTAATACAGCAATTGCAGCTACTAGAAATGCTCTCATTGTTGCTGAAAATTGTGCTCTCAAAGTGTTTGATGAAAGTACTGAATGAAGGTTTTGGACGTGGATGGGCTGAAGGGAAGCTGAATGCAAGGTATTTTATAGTTTGAGATATGAAACTGAAATGGTGCTGGAAAAGAAGTGTGTATGTAATGGTTTGTTGGAGCAATTTCGGAGTTTTCTTTAATTTAGTGCATGGCTACTTAATATGCACTTGGTTGTTACTAATTTTTGTTCTAACACAAATAATCACTTCACCATGAATATGGAAGAAAAATATATCCTTTGGATGAAGTGGAAGTGATACTTTATTCAAAGTTGAATCCTCGTCTCTTTCAAACTGAAGAAGGGAATTGAGCGGAAAGAACTGGACCTGGCAATCATGTAAAATGTAGTAGATGCCCATAACTAATATTTCATTAGGGAACTTCCTGGTCCTAGGTATTCATACTGTTTTAGCAATTTTTGAACTTCTAATATATCGTGGGAGAAAGGATTCTGGCTGTACTTTTATATATGCAGTTATGTACGTAAACTTTTACAAGACAGAATGGCCAAGGAAATTGAAATTTTATTATAGTCCACTTAGCAAAACTCTATGCATTAAATTGTGAAAGCACTATTATTCTCTCATATCAATCATAATTTTTTATTTTTTATTTTTCTTTTTCAAGAAAAAGAATGGTCAAAGCAAATGCTCATAAACTTAAGTTTCCAATTGGATGTGGCTTCCTTCATTCAAGTGTTTCTTTACCGTGTACATTTTTCCTTTTACATTTCTATTGTACCTGTTAGCAAGTATTCAGATTTGGTGGGTTAATGTTGTTGGAAGTAGCGTCCGAAAGACAATTTATGTAATTGTTTTTGTAATTAATAAATGACTGATTTATTCTCATCTTATTATTTGCTTCGTGCTTATAAGTAATACGCTACTGAAACCCCTAAGTCGTATCGTATGTAGCCATATAACTTAGTGTGTGTGTCACACGCGAGGATTAAGTTTATGGTGATACACTTGAAATGTTAGTCCGTGGTGAAGTTAATCAAAGTATGGGGTCTATTGATTAAAATCACCATTAATTCACCCATAACACTTTATGGTGTGACCGTCGACATTGGTTGTCTAAGTGGGACATTTATATATGATGAGAGTTATATATGATTGGACCGATTTAATCTGAGTTTCTCATATAATTCCGTGATTGAGAATTCTTATTAAATTACAAGATGATCATATATGGATTAACCTTAATCCTGAAATGATTACAGACTCCTACTTATTTCATGATAGGGTTTGATATGTTCGTTAAGGATCGCTAAGGGGCGCGGTCCGAATCACTTTCACGTTGGCACTATTCTGGAATGAGTGAGAAGTGTGTGTCTCACCGATATGGAATCCATTCCTTCCTGCGGGAAGTAGAAAGACAATCCCCTTATTTGTTAATCCTAGAAACTGATTGATCCATGGAGTTTGTATTGGTTATGAACTAATTGATCACTAGTGTGTTAATGGTAAATAAGGATAAGTTGTATTGAAGAAAGTTTACGGAAATAATCCCGCTTCATTACGGATAGTCTACGGAGGGTTAGTTTATATGTAATGATTATATCAATGGACACTTATCAACCGACTTGACGTTTTCAGAATAAGTTATATCTATAATCGATAGAGTTCAGTTTCGGATTTATGGTGGCGTAATTCCGGAATTAATGAATTAAGTAGAAATATTATGTTCGATGAATATTTTATTCAATTTATTGTAGCTACTGGTTATAGGTCCATGGTTCCCGGGTTGGCTCCTAACACGCGAGTGTTTTATCGATTTGTGGAACCTCGAGAATAAATTAAATAGTTGGTTTATTTAATGAATATGCAATATTATTTTGGGGGAATGAGGGAGAAGGACATAAATATTTCATCAATTGAGTAGAATGACAGTTTTTTGAAACTTTTGCATAAAGGACAAAACTATTTATTCACTGTCGAAATTCACTTGTGTTCGAAATTCACCGTTTAAATTCACTGACGAAATTCACTGTCGAAATTCACTAATTTTCAAAATTCATCGTTGAAATTCACTAATTTTCGGGATTCACTGTCGAAATTCACTGATTTCGGGATTCACTGGGGAGATTCACTGATTTTCGGGATTCACTTGTTTGTCCTTCTCGCTATAAAAATTATGCAGTTGTCCTTCTCCCTATAAAAAATTTGTAGTTGTCCTGTTACTTAAAAATATTTCAGATTGTGTCCTTATCCCTAATTTTCCATATTATTTATTTGGTAAATAATATGTAAAATAGAAAATACATTTTCTATTAAATAAATGATAAAGTTGGTGCCACATATGTTGATAAATTAGGAAAAGAAATTTTTCTAGATTATGTCACATGTGTAATTAATTATCTATTTGTTGGATAATTAATGGAAAATTAAGAGGTTGATTTTTTGGGAATTATCTCTTATTTTGTGGGAAAAATATCTTTTCCTTATGGGGATAGGTATTTGTGGTGTGAAAAGGATAACTCTCTTGACTAGTTATTTTCCTGTATAAAGAGAGTTCCTCCTAGCACAATGAATCATCACAAATTGCGCCACTTAGTAATTAAAAGGAAGAAAAATTAGTTTCTTGTCTTAGTCATTAAGAGAAGAAAAACCTAGGGTTTTTTCTTGTGCATATTCGAGGAGGTTCTACGGCGAGAATCGACGTCCACCAGTGGTCGCTTGGAGATACAATCCGGAAGACTACGGCTTCTCCCTTTTGTCGATTTATCGTCTCTCTCCGGTTTGGGTAAATCTACTAACCTTCTTGTAGTTATTAATTATTTATGCGAATCGAATCGTAGTAAAATCGCATGGGAATTTAATTCGTAGCTTCTGCTGTGCATGATCGAGTGTCTCGATCGGTGTTGTGAATCAGATTTGACGATCCAATTATGGATCAGATCCGGATTCGGGTTTCTGTATATCCAACATGTGGTAGCAGAGCAAGGTTAAAGCGATTTTGCGATCAAGATTGCATAATTAATTAATAAGGAGTGGAATTGAATAAATGAAGAGAGTTTGAGAATGTGATAAACACAAGAGTAAACTTCAACTTAGTTTATTCATTGATATGAGAGGTGTATAAATAGATACAATTGAGAGAGACTAGCACTAGCTTGGGCGGCCACTCGAGTATGTAGATGTGGGCGGCAAGCATGCAAAAGTAAAAGTAAAAGCTATGTCTATGACATATTAATTGTGTCTATGACATAAAGTAAACTAGAGTTTGACATATTAATTGTTTATATGTATCACAATTAATATGTCTTTTACAATTAAATAAAGTGTACAAAATATTATGTACGAAATCGAGGCTCGAGCAATCCGCCGAGCACCTGTCGAAGCCTCGGCGGACTCGGTATCAGATGCCGAGTAATATTTCCACACCCCCCTCAATTTGTATATGTTGATGCGGCCAAGTTTGCTACTTAGTCTTGAACATAAGAGGTGGAATAGCCTTGGTAAGAATATAAGCATGCTGATCTGCTGAGGGAACATACTAGAGTTGAATAATCTTGGCATCAATCTTCTCCTTCAGAAAGTGTCTGTCAATGTCCACATGCTTGGTTTTATCATGATGGACTGGATCTTTCGCCATGCATAAGGCTGAATTATTATCACAACAGAGTGTGATAGGTTCTTCGATACGGTTCTTTGAAGTTCGGTCGGTACGCACTTTTTAGCCATAGAGCTTCACAAATGCCAAGTACAAGTGCCCTTAGTTCACTTCAAGACCTTGCTTCTTGACACGATAGGTTGTTTCTTGCTCCTCCAAGTAACCGAGGTTCCCCCATATATATGAGCAATAGCCTGTGGTAGACCTCCTGTCAATGTGACATCCGGCCCAATCAAGCATCGGTGTAGACCTTGATTGATCTATCGGTAGACTTGGTGAAGTGCGGGCCTTGGCCGGGAGTGGATTTTAAATACCTCGGTATCCTATTCATCGCATCCCAATGTTGCTCGGTAGGGCAATGCATGAATTGACCGACCGACCGACCCCATATGCAATATCGGGTCTTGTGTGAGAAAGGTATATGAGTTTGCCTACAAGCCTTTGATATTGTTCTTTCCCGACAAACAATGTCACCATGCGATAGGGTATGACCGGGGTCTACTGGAGATACTGACGAGGTTTGCATCCCAAAGCATGCCGTTTCCTTCGTAGGTCCGGGACATACTTCCTTTGGGAGAGGCGAAATGCCATTGGTGGTTCTAGCTACTTCCATACCAAGAAAGTACTTGAGGTAGCCCGGATCTTTAACTTGGAACACCTTTGCCGGTAGAGTCTTCAAGTTCGGATCTCGGTAGAGTCATCTCCGAAGGATGATATCATCCACATATACAATTAGAATGGACCTCCTCTCGGTTGGTTGTCTTGACAAACATGGTGTGATCGAGTTGCATTGATGATATCCAGCGGCTTTAACCACGGTAGTGAGTTTTCCAAACCATGCCCTTGGTGATTGCTTCGAGCCATATAGAGATTTCCTCGGTTGCACACCTTGCCTTGAGTATGAGGATTGATAAAACCAGGGGGTACAATCATATAAACCTCCTCAGTGAGGTCCCCATTTAGAAAGGCATTTTTGATGTCCAATTGGTGAAGAGGCCAGTCAAGTTGGACAGCTAGGGAAATCAGTACCCTGACAGTGTTGAGCTTTGCTACTGGTGCAAAAGTTTCCTTATAGTCAATGCCATAAGTTTGAGTGAATCCCCTTGCTACCAATCTGGCTTTATACTTGTCAATTTTACCATCAGCATTGTATTTGATAGTGAATAACCATCTGCAGCCTAAGCTTGTTTTCTTGTCTTTGGGAAGAGTTGTGAGGTCCCAAGTATGATTATCCAGGAGAGCAATCATCATCTGTTTTAACGACGACCTTCCACTTATCATTTTGAAGGGCCTCCCGAATATTTCTAGGGATAGAGTGAGAGTCCAGTCTGTGTAAACATGGCAAAGACAGGAGACAAGCGATCATAAGATAAATAAGTATGAATAGAATGATCGGTGCATGATCTTTTCCCTTTCCTTAGAGCAATAGGTCCGTCATCTACTTCGATGGACCGCCGAGAGTCGATGGGCGGGGTCCGGCGGACTCGGTTCGAGGTTGCCGAGGTTCCGGTTCGCGAGGCTCGGGTCGGCAGACTCGGGTCGGCAGACCGCCGAGGGTCGGTAATGTGAGTATCCGCGGGATGCCGAAGATTATGAGTCCGCCGAGGGTTAGGACTCGCCGAGGGTAAATGGTTTGCCGAGGGAACGGACTTAGTTCAATCTCAATCAGGTTTCCATCAGTGACTGGCTCAGTAGGTTTGCTGTAATATGGAGTCCTTTCAAAGAATTTCACATCCATAGAATTGTAAAATTTCTTTTCAGTAGGAGAGTAACACTTGTAACCTTTCCTGTCCTATGCATATCCAAGGAAAATGCACTTATGAGCTTTAGGATCAAGTTTACTTCTGTGTTGAGCATGGATATAAACAAACACAGTACAACTGATGAGAGTCAAATTGGCTATCATTTTCTATGTAATTATACCCCGTTTATACCTCGTTTTATATGTTCTCTGAGACATTTGGTTGTATTTTGATGTATTTACACCTTGGTTATCATTTCGGGACCTAGGATGTAAAGTCCGGGATTCTCGGTCTTTTTCGGTGTAATTTACTATACTCTCGGTCACCCTAGTGTCCTGTAGGGATTATGTGTGGTATTTGTTGTGATTTTATACAGGACTTAGGTGTTCGAGATGTCCGGAAGGCGAGATACGAGGATTGGCACGTATGCCCGAAGCTTAAACGTTCAAACGGATCAAAATGCGGTGGTACTACAACCATACCTTTCATTTATCTGCATTTTGATCCAACTTAGAGGCATTTTCTGGGCTGGACATCTTCATGAAATTTGTAGACAATTGAATGAGCTTTCCAACGCATCTTGAATCACTCAAATCGGAGGTCTACAGACAAAGTTATGGCTGTTTTTCTGAGGGTGTGTCGGCTAGGCGCGCGCCTGAGAAATGCTAGGCGCACGCCTAGCAGTCAATTTTGGCCAGAAGTTTCAGTACGTGTTTTTATCATCATAGGCGTGCGCCTACACTTTCCTAGGCGCACGCCTAGCGGTCAGAACACATAAAACACTATAAATACCCCCATTTTGGATCTAGATCCACACTTCCTCTTCCCCAACTCGTTTTTCATCATTTTTCTGCGTTTTTCTTAGATTAGATTAGATTTATAGGTATATTAGCTTAGTTTAGTTGTAGATTGTTGTAATCCGTTGATTCTCGAAGATATCTTGACGCGTTATTGACGGGATTTCGTTCGGTGGATCGATTTTCTACGACATAATATATTTGGTAATTCGTTTTCCTTTCTTGTTCTTGCTTTCAATCTTTGTTTTTGTTATATTTATTGTTGATTTCTTGTTGTTTTTGTTGTTAGAATGAGTAGCTAATAGCCCGATAGTTGAGTTATGTGATAGTCTATGAAATCGAATCCTTAGCTCGTTGATTGAAGTGTTTTGATGTTATGATTGTTAGATTCTCGGTGTTGTTATCGTTCTAGAACTTATTCGTAAATGACTTTTATTGAACTCGCGACTCGATAATCGTATTTCACGCGTCTTCTTTACATATGTATTTTGCGAGAGGATACGGGAAAAGGGGTTCTAGGATCCTTTGTGTAAAACCGACCGAGTTGTTCGGACTCGGTTTCGTTGTGAGGTTTGTATCGACTTGTCGAGCGTCTCATAGAGCGTAGACCGTGTTGAGTCAGTTAAATCCGGTCAGCGGACTGTTGAATTCGACATAGGAAACTAGGTTGTTGAAATTGGCGCTTAGTTTCGGAAATAGGAGACGACATCCTTTAACAATGTCAAGAACATTAGAGTATATCGAAATCACTTCTGGTTACGAGTTAGGGTTAGATAGTAGTAGATTGGATCATAGCTCGGCTATCTCTTTTATATAGTTTTAAATCTTTGTTTTGTGTATTTTTTAGTTTGTAGAACCGGTGATCTGACAAATCACCACGTTCAATATTTGTGTTGACCTGAACTAGGGACGAGACCAACTTTGATACTCGACCAGATTCCCTGTGGGTTACGACCTTGACTCACCAATTCTAGGCTACAGTTGACCCGGTACACTGCCGGTGAGATTGGACACTTAGAAAAGGCCGATCAAGCTTTCTGGCGCCGTTGCCGGGGAATCGGGTTGATATCTTGTAAGTTAGTTAAGTTCTTAGGATTAGGTCGTTTTTTTTATTTTGTGTATAGTTTCTTTTATTTGTTTTTGTTGAAGTGTCACACCATTTACTTCGGTAGTGGTAGTGACTAGATACCGTGATTGTATTCGTGTTATTTCCCTGTTTGCAGATAATGAATCCATACTACAATTACGGCTCCTATCCTTACCCATTCGGATATTACAACTACGGTGCTATGGGTTATCAAACACAACCATCTTATCAGTTCAACCCATACACCGCATCATACGGAAATGAGTGGGGGAATGCCCCAAGTTACTTTGATCAACAACTCGATACTCCTCCACCTCCGGAATCAGAGACCTCAACGGAGCAACGGATGGCACTTGACCAAACTGTTGAAGAGTTGAGTAAAGTGGTCCAAGAGCACCATAGAGAGTTTCGAGATGGCCAGACTGCAATGCAAACAGCCATACGAAACTTGGAGCTTAAAGTGCAACAACTGTTTGAGGAGTTTGAGAGGAGAGAACGTGAGTCTTTGCTTGAAGTCGCCCCTGGGGAATGCTACGAAGAGGGTATGAATCCTGATATTATTGAATCATCTATTCCTTTCTTTTCTAGCACTACTGTTATACCTACGGGGGTGCACCCTGTTGAGTTTGTTGTTGAAGTTGAGCCTAAATGTTCATACTTGGTGCTTGAGTCGTTATTAGTTGGGATATGTTTTAGTTCGGGGAAAGTGAGTTCGTTGTTATGTTCAACGAATTCATCGAACCAGTCTTGGTGGTGGGGATTGAGCCCCATGTTTTATGTATTTCACTTTCAAGGGGTGCTCAATTCTTACGATTTTGCTAGGGAGATGCAACGGTTTGCTCTCCTTTGGTATAGCTATCCTTGACATAGTTTGGGGTAGAAAGTCGAGCTGAGGACTCTAAACTCAGAATGTGTTTTTAATGCTTATCTTTCCCCTCGTGTTTCACTGTGTTTCTTTAGTTTCTATTTTGATACTTCGGGTAAGTTTTGTTGTAATATAACCCGAGGAAGTGTGTTTTGGGGGGTTAGTGTGGTGTTTTTGGTTTTGATGAGTTGTGGTAATCCGGGTAGTTTCATTGTGTTATACTCCATGCTTGTACACCTTTGGTGTTGGTTGTGTATATTTTATAAGTACAGGTACCCTGGGAGTTCATTTTATGGATGCCACGTGATCGTACTCACGCTTTTTCCGGTTGTAAGCTAACTTTTCTACCCTTATCATTCGTGCTTTGGTTTTAAAGTAGGGGGTGGTTGGTTTAGCTTCAATGTTTCGGTTTCATGTGGAACGAGTTATACTTAGTGATTGTTATTCCTTTAGTGTAAAATTGGTCGTTTTTAGAAATTTTGATGCCTTTGACATTGGTTTTGATACATTGAGCCTTTTGATATTGTTTTGATTGAACAAATAGTGATTATACGAATGCATTTCATTTGAGTTGGGATCTTGTATTGAGAATGGAATAGTCCTATCACGTTAGCTTCGACTTCATGAATCACCTTGACTAGTGAACGATTATGGTAGTTATTAATGACCCGGTTACCTAGAACTTATATTAGTAACTTCGAGGCGAAATAGAAAGGTCGTCGTGGTTAGGTACGGGATGACGGTTTTGGCATTTATTTTGACCCGATCAGAGCCAAAGGCCAACCTAAACGATTAATCCACTGTTACCCCTCTAAGCCTTTTGTAGGGTGGTTAGACCGCCACCCGAACTAGCCTTTCGTGTTACTAACCCGTGAAAATCGATGTCCCTAACATTATTTCGGTCTACATATCATTGACTACCTTGCAATTGAGCTTGTTCGTTCCGCACATTTTTACGATGTTGCGAGGTATTGTTGAGACGTAAGTAATGGTATGGAGTCGTAATTTACGAGTTATTTCGGAATGAGGAGTGTGACAATGTGTCGGTTTCGGTTTTGTTCGGAATGTTGATGTATATAAGAAGAAGAAAAAAAAAGAAAAAGAAAAAAAAGAAAAGAAAAGAAACAGAAGTAGTAAATGTGCATATTTATAGTTTGATTTAAGTCCAAAAAGTGGACTAAAGTGTTGTGTAGTATTGTATATTATGAAGTTGAGTGTAGGGTTTGGACTCCGGAGATGTAAATATTTGGAAAGATTGAAGGCGAAGTGATAACCGAGTTTTGTGTATATATCTCGGTTAAAGCTCTTTTGCACCCTCTCTTTTATATTTTTTCGTAAATATCCTTTCGTTGCCCATACCCTAGCCTAACGGTATAACCCTTCAAGTCCCTGCTCGACCGTACTAGACTTTGATTGACCTCGATTAGTGGAGATGTTTACGACGTATAAGCCTATGGTGTATCCTCGGTACATTATACGTCTATAATCTAAACCGGTCGTAAGTGATGAATGTCGAAGAAGCTATTCACACACACACACACATTCTTTTCTCAATGCAAGGTAGAACTTAAATCATATGCATTTGTGTCAATTACTTGTGTTTTACCATTTCAATTCTTATAGACTAAATGTATGATTTCAATGTTGACTCCATCTTTATTTTTGAATCTCTCATCTTTGCTCGAGGGCGAGCAAAAACTAAGTAGGGGGTAGTTGATGAGAGTCAAATTGGCTATCATTTTCTATGTAATTATACCCCGTTTATACCTCGTTTTATATGTTCTCTGAGACATTTGGTTGTATTTTGATGTATTTACACCTTGGTTATCATTTCGGGACCTAGGATGTAAAGTCCGGGATTCTCGGTCTTTTTCGGTGTAATTTACTATACTCTCGGTCACCCTAGTGTCCTGTAGGGATTATGTGTGGTATTTGTTGTGATTTTTATACAGGACTTAGGTGTTCGAGATGTCCGGA
This sequence comes from Gentiana straminea, assembly GCA_036785695.1. Classification (NCBI taxonomy): domain Eukaryota; kingdom Viridiplantae; phylum Streptophyta; class Magnoliopsida; order Gentianales; family Gentianaceae; genus Gentiana; species Gentiana straminea. The sequence goes on from JAVUPR010000265.1 coordinate 11,702,766, forward strand.
AGGCGAGATACGAGGATTGGCACGTATGCCCGAAGCTTAAACGTTCAAACGGATCAAAATGCGGTGGTACTACAACCATACCTTTCATTTATCTGCATTTTGTTCCAACTTAGAGGCATTTTCTGGGCTGGACATCTTCATGAAATTTGTAGACAATTGAATGAGATTTCCAACGCATCTTGAATCGCTCAAATCGGAGGTCTACAGACAAAGTTATGGCTGTTTTTCTGAGGGTGTGTCGGCTAGGCGCGCGCCTGAGAAATGCTAGGCGCACGCCTAGCAGTCAATTTTGGCCAGAAGTTTCAGTACGTGTTTTTATCATCATAGGCGTGCGCCTACACTTTCCTAGGCGCACGCCTAGCGTCCAGAACACATAAAACACTATAAATACCCCCATTTTGGATCTAGATCCACACTTCCTCTTCCCCAACTCGTTTTTCATCATTTTTCTGCGTTTTTCTTAGATTAGATTAGATTTATAGGTATATTAGCTTAGTTTAGTTGTATATTGTTGTAATCCGTTGATTCTCGAAGATAGCTTGACGCGTTATTGACGGGATTTCGTTCGGTGGATCGATTTTCTACGACATAATATATTTGGTAATTCGTTTTCCTTTCTTGTTCTTGCTTTCAATCTTTGTTTTTGTTATATTTATTGTTGATTTCTTGTTGTTGTTAGAATGAGTAGCTAATAGCCCGATAGTTGAGTTATGTGATAGTCTATGAAATCGAATCCTTAGCTCGTTGATTGAAGTGTTTTGATGTTATGATTGTTAGATTCTCGGTGTTGTTATCGTTCTAGAACTTATTCGTAAATGACTTTTATTGAACTCGTGACTCGATAATCGTATTTCACGCGTCTTCTTTACATATGTATTTTGCGAGAGGATACGGGAAAAGGGGTTCTAGGATCACTGTGTAAAACCGACTGAGTTGTTCGGACTCGGTTTCGTTGTGAGGTTTGCATCGACTTGTCGAGCGTCTCATAGAGCGTAGACCGTGTTGAGTCGGTTAAATCCGGTCGGCCGGATTGTTGAATTCGACATAGGAAACTAGGTTGTTGAAATTGGCGCTTAGTTTCGGAAATAGGAGACGACATCCTTTAACAATGTCAAGAACATTAGAGTATATCGAAATCACTTCTGGTTACGAGTTAGGGTTAGATAGTAGTAGATTGGATCATAGCTCGGCTATCTCTTTTATATAGTTTTAAATCTTTGTTTTGTGTATTTTTTAGTTTGTAGAACCGGTGATCTGACAAATCACCACGTTCAATATTTGTGTTGACCGAACTAGGGACGAGACCAACTTTGATACTCGACCAGATTCCCTGTGGGATACGACCTTGACTCACCAATTCTAGGCTACAGTTGACCCGGTACACTGCCGGTGAGATTGGACACTTAGAAAAGGCCGATCAACAACCAAAGATCTTTGGAGGCAATTGGGTAATAAGATGGGAGCAGGAGTGTGTGGTCAGCAGGGTTTGGAGAGGAGTTTTGAAACCTAACACTCTGCTTTGGGAAGTCCGTTGATTAAATATGTAGCAGTCAATATAGCTTCACCCCACATGTATTTAGGAACATGTGTAGTGAACATGATTGATCTGGCCATTTCCAGCAGATGCCTGTTCTTTCTTTCAGCAACCCCATTCTGTTGAGGTGTTTCCACACAACTACTGATATGAACAATTCCTCTGTTTGTCAAGAAGTTACTGAGGTTAGACTCATAGTATTCCAGAGCATTATCAGTCTTTAAGATCTTGATCTTAGTATCAAATTGGGTGGAGACCATGTGATAAAATTCTTGGAAGATAGGTCCAACTTCAGATTTGTCTTTCATTAAGAACAGCCAAGTGTTTCTGGTATGATCATCAATGAAGGTTACAAACCACCTTTTTCCTGTTATACTTTTCACTCTTGAGGGTCCCCATACATCACTGTGAATTAGGGTGAAAGGGGAAGAGGGCAAGTGAGGTAACTTAGCATACACAGATTTGGTGAGTTTAGCAAATTGACAAATATCACATTGAAGATCATTAAGATTACATCCTTTAAACAATTCAGGGATTAAAGACTTTAAATAACCAAAACTTGGATGTCCTAGTCTATAATGCCATAACATGATAATGTCTAGGTTTTGAGTGCAGCCGAGCCGAGGATTCTGTCTTCGTCTTCGTCTTCGACGGGGTTGATCACAAACGATCTCCGAGAGGTTTAGCTTGCCCAATCACTTCTCGAGAAGAAAGATCCCTGGAATGTACACCGATTCTTATTAAAAACAACAAATTCAATTCGGATCTTTAGTGAGTTTACTGACAGATATAAGGTTACAGTCTAACTTTGGAACAAACAGGACATTCTGTAGATATATCTGATTAGTAAGTTTAACCTTCCCAACACCTTTTGCATAAGAAACAGAACCATCAGCAGTCTTAATTCTGTGAATTTGGTTGCATGGTATATATTGGGTAATAAGGTTTTTATTACCGGTCATATGGGAAGAAGCCCCGAATCAACAATCCAAGTCTCATTACTAAGAGGTGAGTAAAATATACCTGTTTTAGCATGAGTGGCCATTTCGAAGAGGGGAGCTACCTTCCGATCTTTGAGCAATAAAGGCTCGAAGGCGACAAACCGAGCATTCGGCTTCATCGTCATTCTCCTCTTCACTGACAAGTTTGCCTTGACTTTCCCTGGTTGGTTTTGAGGTTTTAAAGGGGGTAGGTTTGCCATGTAGCTTCCAACAATTGTCCTTGGTGTGATTTGTACGTTTGTAGTGATCACAGAACAGCTTTCCAGCTTTCTCAGTAGGCTTCCTGTAAGTCTCATTAACCTTCGACAGGCGGTACCTTCGATAGGGTTGTCACGGGGAGTTCAAGAAAGATCACTTTCCTCCTGCTTTCCTCATGTTTGACCTCAGCAAACATGGATTTGAGATTTGGAAGAGGTTTAGTAGCAAGAATTCTACCTCTGACATCATCAAGAGTAGGATTCAGTCCAGTAAGGAATTTGAATACTCTATTTTTCTCGATAATGTCTTTAAAGAGTGCAGCATCTTTAACATCATTCCAAGGGTGAGTTTCCAACATATCTAGGTGTTGCCATGCCTTAGATAGTTGATTAAAGTATTGAGTTACAGACATATCCCCTTGTCTGCAATTTTGAATCTGAGCTTCGAGTTCATAGACTTCAGATGTATTGTCCTTTTTGAGTAAAGGTCTCGGCATTGTCCTGATTTCCTTAGCAGTGTCATACATCATGAAGTTCTCATCGATCTCTTTTGTCATAGACCTCGTGAGGATGGTCATGACTTGGTTATTTTCGTGTCCCATGCTTCAAACTTGGGGTCGGTTTCGAGCGGGGGTAGGTTTGGAACCGGACGGATATCCCATCTTGCCCCGGCCGGAGATATACATTTTCATAGACCTTGACCATAGCAAGTAATTGTTACCATCAAGTTTATGATTTGTAAAAGAAGAGTGTTCGATTATCCCGTCTCGTTGAAATTTTTGTGAGTCTACTGCGAAGAAGATGAAACTTCGAGATAATGTTGACATTTTTTCGAAAAAAAAACCGAGTTTTGCGGCGGATTTTAGAACTCGCAAGGCTCCGATACCATGAAGAGAGTTTGAGAATGTGATAAACACAAGAGTAAACTTCAACTTAGTTTATTCATTGATATGAGAGGTGTATAAATAGATACAATTGAGAGAGACTAGCACTAGCTTGGGCGGCCACTCGAGTATGTAGATGTGGGCGGCAAGCATGCAAAAGTAAAAGTAAAAACTATGTCTATGACATATTAATCGTGTCTATGACATAAAGTAAACTAGAGTTTGACATATTAATTGTTTATATGTATCACAATTAATATGTCTTTACAATTAAATAAAGTGTACAAAATATTATGTACGAAATCCTGAGGCTCAGCAGAATCTGCTGAGCACCCTGCTGAAGCCTCAGCAGACTCAGTATGCTGAGTAATTAATATTTCCACAATAAATATTGCATATTTTATATTTTTTATATATATATGTGTTCGGTAAAAACGAGTTTTACAATTTATAACCGAAACACCCCAAGTATAAGGATCGTAGTATAGGATGTTAACGGGTCGTCCTAAGGGAGTGGAATGTTTATCGGATCAAGGAACAATTATTCTATCGATTATGTCACAATTATTAACTAAACTAGGGTTTAAACTAATTATGAACAGTAAAAATGACGATGAACAGTAACTTCGATGAATAGTAAATTGGAATCAAATTGATACGAACTATTCGATTTATCAAGTAATTAAAAGGAAACGGCAAGGCAACGGGAATCCACCAATCAACCAACCCAACCCTAACTAGACGGCGAGCTAAAGATATAATTTTTAGTAACGATCAATCACGAATTCGATTAAATTTCTCTAAGCGAATTCTAGGGTTTCGTTTTCTTTCCCAAGCAAAACTAAACTACATGCAAAACACGATCACGAGATTATTTCTAATACTCTTACTCAAATAATTATAAACGATCTCTCGAATTATAATTAAGTGCATCAATTGAAAAGATCACAACTTTGAACAATATTCTCATATAAATTCAAATCAAACGATAGCTCCATCGATCTCTCGATTCAATAAAACATAAACAATATAACAATATCTAATTGATGAAAAACCATAAATTAACTCACTAAAGATGTAGCTAAAAATCCTCTAATTGGTGTGGTTGTTGATTGGTTTCCTCCGTTGTCCTACCGCAAGATGCTTAGCCTTCAATCATCTTCGAACTCCCAAGCAAGATTGAATGAAAGAAATATATGCGATTGAATGATTTGTTGTTGATCGAATAATAATAATAATAAAAATGTGTAACAAAAATAACAATTAAACCCATAATTTCCTCATAATTAAATTATAATTCCTCAATAACCATTATGGATTGGGCTTTTCTCATTTATTTCCCTTAAAAATAAGGTAAATTGTTTAGGGATTAAGCCCGAAAATTGTAAAATTTTTATCGATTGAATGATCTATTGTGAATCCGCTTTTCCGGGTATAGGATGTCATTTAATTAATTTTTGCAAACTAAATTTTCTTTTTTTTTCGGCCCAAGGCCTTTGTAAATTAATTCTGGTCGAAGACTATGAAGAGAAAAAGACATAGCATGGTGGTCAAGTCACATGTTCATTAGTGAGCAGACCCGAGTTTGAATCCTCTTGGCCGGATTAATTCTTAAACTCTTTTTTTTTCTTATTTGAAATTTTTTTTGTTCGAAAACAAAAAAATTATGTTTAAAAACGAAAAAAAAAAATTTATGTTTAAAAACGAAAATAAAATAAAATAAAAAGGAGAGCAGGGAATCGAACTCGGGTGGTGATGAAGGAAAAATGAGCTTCAACCAACTCAGCTAGAAGGGATTTATTGAAGATCTAGAGCCAAAAATTCTTATACCCGTCGGCGGCTGCAAATAATTTAGGGTTTATTTGTTTATTTTATAGATTAGATACGGGAGTACCAACGATCAATCTCAGTGATTTACTTTTACGCATTTATTTTCATGTTTGATAATTTATGTGAGATAACCATGCCATGACATGCATCATATTCATGAATTCCACTCCTAGCATATGCATATGTGTAGATAATTAATCGTTATATTAATTAGGCATGTATGAGACGTAATTAATTTAGGTAATTAATTAAATTAATTAAAACAAACGGAATTTTATCGGGATATAAAATTCACATGATGAAACAAAATTTACTCGGTAAATTTAATTTTGGGATCTAAAAATCATTCGTGGATTTTAATTATGTAGTGACTACATAAAAGAATTTTAATAATTGAAAAATCCGGAAAAGTTGGACACCAACTGAGCAAAAATGTTCGAAAATTGGTTTGGGTGGTCAACAGGGCTTCCGCTCGACTCGACTTGTCCGTCCAAGTGCGGGGTTAGCCATAGGGGTCCGGCAAGGTCAAGCTATCCGGCGAGCTGAGGCTCAATGGGGCAACCTTAGCCCGGTTTTCAACCTAGTACCCGCACGCGTACGACGTTAGCGTCTGGGGTCCGGCAAAGGTCAAGCTATCCGGCGAGTTTCGGCTCAATGTGGCAGCCTTAGCCCGATTTATCCTGCAGTCGTATATGAACCAACGAAGAGGACGGGTCGGCTTAGCCAATCCCGACACCGTTCGGTGAACTCGGTTAAAGCTCAGCCAGGGTTTAATACCGATAAGTTGGTGATTGCCTTTCAAGATTTATTGTTTTCAAATTATTGAGATAAAAGTCTACGATCCTAAAATTTTATCATGACTAATTAGGACATTAAAATTCTTTTGTGAATTTTAGTTGTGTAGTGTCTACACAAAAAATTTCTAAATATTCAAAAAATTGGAAAATCATTAATATAGTGTCACTAATTAGACGGTATTTGGAACCGATAAACTAGTGAGAGTTTTAAATTTTATGATTTATTGTTTTTTGAATTATTAGAAAATTCATAAAGTCCTAAAGTATTGGGATTATAAAATTCTTGGTGAATTTTAATTGTGTAGCGTCTACACGAGGAATTTTAATAAATCCATAAAATTGGAAAATAGTGAATAAGTGACACTAGTTAGACGGTATTTGGAACCGATGAACTAGTGGGAGGATTAATTTAAATATTCATGATTTATTGTTTTTCGGATTGTAAATAAATTCTGAAAATCCTGAAAGACGGTGTAATTTTCAAAATAACGAGTGGGGGCGGGGAAAGTGACAACCGACCCCTCGGCCTCTACTGTTGACACAAGCACGTGAGAGAATGGTGACGCCTCGTGCCGCTTTGATTTCGGCCCCCTACGGATGGCCTTCACCGCTATCAAAATTCAAGGCTTGGTTTCCGAAAGGAAAAGATTTTGAGTACTCGTCGGGTCACTGACCTACCCTACGGCGGCATACTCAGGGCGTACTTAAAAATCAGAAATAGTAGGTTACACTCACAAGGATATTTTTGGAAATATCTTGGCTGAAAAAGGAAGGTAATCAACAACTAAACGGAGATGTTCGATTCTAAATTGGTTTAATTGTTGAGAGAGATTGTCTCACTTTAATCGTCACATCTTTGACCTACTCTACGGCGGCACTGTAGGTGTGAGATTAAATCCTTGGAATGGTAGGATAAACTGAATGCATGACATCATGTTTATTATTCCTAAAATTATTATATGCTGTAGTGTATGATTTGATTTATATTTCTGTCGTAATTTATTTTTACAACTACATATTATCTCATGGTATTTAAACTGCTAAACATGATAAATTGACTAATGATGACTTCATAAAAGTGGAAAAGTAACAAGAACGTTGAACTCATAAATCGATAATGCAAATTAATTTTTCGGAAGAGGATGTTCCTCTTAAGTCTACAAACTTAAGTGACATTAATAAGTATGTCACTGCTGTCACTTGTGATAAGCGAGAGACAAAACAAAATTAGTTCAAAGATGACGAGAATGATTTAGTATCAATCTCACCAGACATCCCACAGTTTACGAGTAGTGTCTACTCTTATAAACTGCTAGTTCAAGGCCATTTTCTTTAAAGAAAGCCAAGAATGGGAAGGTAAATGTCTACAAGCGTAAGTCATCTAAACTAAATAAGTTAAAGGCTAAATTGAAATATTAATAAAAGAAAGTAAATGATAAGGAAAGTGATTACGAATCACAACCTATGAATTCTTAAAGACTTTCTTAACCGAGTAATTTGACTCAGAAGCTAAAGTTCTTTTGTAAGAACAAGGCAGCTGGGCATTCATGATTAACGGGCAGTTATCTCAGCTGAGATAGTGAGAGTGATATAAGGAAAGAAATTTCGGATTTTAATCCTTGCATATCGTAGAAATTCAATTTCTGTTTTCAGATTCGTTGGAACAAGGATTCACTTTCAAATCGATAATATAGTTGCATTAAAGAGAGTGAATATGACATTTTTAGTACGAATCTAGGACTCAGACTTTTGTCTGATAAAGTCAGAACCACTAGGTAATGCCGAAAAGGTATATGTAACACATTATAAACTATTAAGACAAATGGTTTCTGTATTTAGATAAATGATTCTTTAGCATCTGTTAATTAGAGCATATATCCTAAAGATAAGATCTGAAGACTGGCTAAGGGTGATTCTTATCTCCCAGTCTAAGAACACTGTCTCAAAGGAAAAATGACTAAGTAACCTTTCAATTAGGAAAATGTAATAAAGCTAAAGAAGTATCACAGCTTGTTCATATTGACCTTCGGGGTCTTATGAAGATACGAGCTAGTGGGAGCTTTTGAGTAGTGGACAATTTGTTTGATAGCTACTCGAAACGCCGATTAGTTTATCTAAATATTTGGAGGAATCTCTGATATTACAAGAGAAACGAGTATTCCATGCTCAGATATATGCTATAGCTTAGTATATGGAACTGATGCTCGGCCTACCTCCGAGTGGAACGATTTCACTGAAATGATAAACCATGTATTGTCTTGTATAATCATTGATATGCTACATTACACTGCTTAACTCAATTCAGATATTGGTTGGAAAATAACGGTTTACATTATTATGTAATACCGAGAAGTCTACCTAGAAGATGCTTATGAATTTGTCTATAAAGAGTGAAGTGCATTTACTCCACTTCCGCAAATAGAGGCATTTAGCACTAATGCTTGAAGGTAGGACTGAAGATTTTACATACACGTTCAGATGGCGACTGTTCGTGAAATATCTTAATGCAATGAGTAATGGTTGGTTATAAGATTCTTAAGATTGGATAGTGACGGTTACACCGTTACATCATTTCTAAAAGGATGTTTAGATAACAACCTTAGACCTTGAAGTACAGTTACTCAAGGAGTTACTATCTGATTTAATCATACCACTTCCAACATTGGTTGTTGGGGATGACACTGATAAATACTACTGAACCAGATCAGAATATCAAACCACCCAAAAGTAGTGGGAGTATGGTTTAACCATTGACCCACTGTGATTATGCAGACTTAACAGTCTGCTGGAGGTGATTGATAACCTATGATCTTTTGGAAGGACTGTATAGGATTCTGATAAAAAGTGGTTGATTCAAAGCCATAAACTTGTAAGTGGAGTTTTGGTACTCCAGTTCCGTTAACGATCTTGTAGAACCATCTGAGTGCCTCAGGCCCAGTGGGAGTAATTGGATCTACATGATGAGAATGAATGGAAAGTTTATCTTTCAAGGCAAAGCCAAGTGGTCTAGGGGTAATTCCCTGAGAAGTAGATAGTTCAATACCCTGAAACTTTCTCACCACTCAGCCTTGCTTGACTCCATGGAAAGCAGGAAGATTACCAGGGGTGATGCCCTGAAACTTCCTTGGCGAACAAAGGAGCTTGAATTCATTCGGAATGGAAGGGTTTTTAGCTTAAAGCCAACGACAGATGCTTATATCCATTGATGGATTAAAGCCAACCTCTAGGTCATTAAAAGTCACATGTTTGAAATGTGTGGGCTTGACCAGAATATTGATGAGTCATTTGTAGACCAGAGAATCAATATTGGTAAATTAGTAGACGTTAGTGTTTATAAAGATTACACTGCAACGGTTGGGGACAACTTGAGTGTGTTATCTGAAGTCAAGAACTGACGAGCCAAAGCTTCTCTGAATCAGAGAATTGGACTATATTCTTTGAATCTATTCGGTCGAATTCATGAGAACAAGTTGTTGGACGTATCCCATCCTTCTTATTGGTTAAGATAAAAATGCATATTAGTATGCGATATTCAACAAGAGGTTTCCTACCTCAACCCCTCACGGAATAATTCTCTCAATCTTCGGATATAGAGAAATTGGGATAAATTCTCTTTTGGATAGAGAATGTTAGATTATTAAAAGTCAAATGTAATCGAATCATGGATTCGAGTATTGATAGCAATATAGTGCATCCTCAAGTATCTTGAGAGAACGAGGAATCATATGCTTGTGCATTCGGGTGCGAACCTGAATGTCGTTGACTACACTAATTCTAGTTTTTGTCGGATTAAGGATGATAGTGAATTGATCTCAGGCTCAGTGTTTTCTCATTGTGATGGAGATACAATCTGAAGCAATCCATCACTGCCAATTTGAATATGTTAGTCTAATACATAGAAGCTTTCAGAGCAGCTAAAGAGGCAGTGTGGCTTGAGAAGTTATTTGTTGGATCGGGAAGTGATTCTAGGTCTTGATGAGCCGATACCATTTTACAGTGAAAATAGTTGAGAGGTAGCTCATGCAAATGATCTTCGCAATCACAAGAGGTCAAAAGCGTATTGAGAGAAAGTACCACCTGATCAGACAGACTGTGCAGACATGCGACATTTCGCTCCTAAAGATCGCCTCGAAACCGACAACCTGCTGATCAGTTTAACCAAGTTGTGTGGCATATAATGTCATTGATAAACGCTTAGCGGGTATGAAATTGGGAGATATGTCTCATCTGCTTTAGAGAAAGTGGGAGAATGTTGTGGATAGATAGAATAAGGGTGTGGTGCTCTAAAAACAATCATTGCTTGTCTTTACGGGCAAGTGGGAGATTGTCAGATATAGTGTGCCCGAAAGACAATTGTTGCTTGTCCTTACGGGCACGTGGGAGATTGTTGGAAGTAGCGCCCGAAAGACAATTTATGTAATTGTTTTTGTAATTAATAAATGACAGATTTATTCTCATCTTATTATTTGCTTCATGCTTATAAGTAATACGCTACTGAAAACCCTAAGTCGTATCATATGTAGCCATATAACTTAGTGTGTGTGTCACACGCTAGGATTAAGTTTATGGTGATACACTTGAAATGTTAGTCCGTGGTGAAGTTAATCAAAGTATGGGGTCTATCGATTAAACCACCATTAATGCACCTAGAACACTTTATGGTGTGACCGTCTTATCCGGACCGTCGACATTGGTTGTCTAAGTGGGGCATTTATATATGATTAGAGTCATATAGGATTGGACCGATTTAATCTGAGTTTCTCATATAATTCCGTGACTGAGAAATCTTATTAAATCACAAGATGATCATATATGGATTAACCTTAATCCTGAAGTGATTACAGACTCCTACTTGTATCAGGATAGGGTTTGATATGTTCGTTAAGGATCGCTAAGAGGCGTTGTCCGAATCACTTTCTCGTTGGCACTATTCTGGAATGAGTGAGAAGTGTGTGTCTCATAGATATGTAATCCATTCATTCATGCGTGAAGTAGAAAGACAATCCCCTTATTTATTAATCCTAGAAACTGATCGATCCATGGAGTTCGTATTGGTTATAAACTAATTGATCACTAGTGGGTTAATGGTAAATAAGAATAAGTTGTATTGAAGTAGGTTTACAGAAATAATCCCGCTTCATTACGGATAGTCTATGGAGGGTTAGTTTATATGTAATGATTGAATCAATGGACACTTATCGACTCGACTCGACGTTTTGAGAATAAGTTATATGTATAATCGATAGAGTTCAGTTTCGGATTTATGGTGACGTAATTCCGGAATTAATGAATTAAGTAGAAATATTATGTTCGATGAATATTTTATTCAATTTATTGTAGCTACTGGTTATAGGTCCATGGTCCCCGGGTTGGCTCCTAATACGCGAGTGTTTTATCGATTTGTGGAACCTCGAGAATAAATTAAATAGTTCGTCGATTTAATGAATATGCAATATTATTTATTTGGTAAATAATATGTAAAATAGAAAAGACATTTTCTATTAAATAAATGATAAAGTTGGCGCCACATATGTTGATAAATTAGGAAAAGAAATTTTTCAAGATTATGTCACATGTGTAATTAATTAATTATCTATTTGTTGGATAATTAATAGAAAATTAGAGATTGATTTTTTGGGAATTATCTCTTATTTTGTGGGAAAAATATCTTTTCCTTATGAGAATAGGTATTTGTGGTGTGAAAAGGATAACTTTCTTGACTAGTTATTTTCCTATATAAAGAGAGTTCCTCCTAGCATAATGAATCATCACAAATTGCGCCACTTAGTAATTAAAAGGAAGAAAAATTCGTTTCTTGCCCTAGTTATTAAGAGAAGAAAAACCTAGTGTGTTTTTTCTTGTGCATATTCGAGGAGGTTCTACGGCGAGGATCGATGTCCACCAGTCGTCGCTTGGAGATACAATCCGGAAGACTACGGCTTCTCCCTTTTGTCGATTTATCGTCTCTCTCCGGTTTGGGTAAATCTACTAACCTTCTTGTAGTTATTAATTATTTATGCGAATCGAATCATAGTAAAATCGCATGCGAATTTAATTCGTAGTTTCCGCTGTGAATGATCGAGCGTCTCGATCGGTGCTGTGAAGTAGATCTGACGATCCAATTATCGATCGGATCCGGATTCGGGTTTCTGTGTATCCAGGAAATGTGTACATGTGTTGGAATTTTAAAGACATCAGCCCGCCTGTCTTTCAGTTTTTATATGACTTTTTTGTCAAAAATGGTGTTGAAAAAGTTCAGTGTAAATGATGTTGTTAATTTATTTCACACTTGTGCCTTTGACGTGGATGACGTGATTACATTACTAAATTCGGTCCTTTGAATTTTTGTCGACTACGCACTTCTGCTCTTTTGTTCAACTTAATTACCTTTATATTTATATATTGCTTTGTTCAACATAGTAAGTTGCTTTCTGGGGTACTATTATTATAGGTGCAATTATCAGTTTAGAGGCAGTCATTCTTGCAAATTCGACTAATTTGAATGTATCTACTTCTGCTAATGTTACTGTTCCTCGCATTTCAAGTTTTGAATGTTTTGGAAATTTGCGTATTGAGTCTGATAATTCGCGTATTGAGTTTGGGACTGTTCCTCTGGCAACTGGGGTTGAGAGGAATCCCAAGGCAGGTATTGAAACTGGCATGGTAGATATTGAAGCTACCATCATCAACTCTTTTGAGAACCATGGAGCTGAAACTAATAGTTCTGTTGAGAACACGAATAATGGTAAGTCTGTTGTGGTTTATAATATTGGTGATCCCACAGTTTAAGGGTTGGTTTAAGGATGCATCTATGACGTTTTAAAGAAGATTTGATTGTGTTGTTCACTTGGTTCATATCATTAAGCTTTCTAATACAATAGTTTTGGGGGTGTTATTGTGTTACTGTTAATATGCTTTGTATTCTTCATAAAAGGTGTTATTGCAAGCATATGGTGTCTTTATTTGGTTTTAATCTTTTCTTGCATTCCACTATTTGTTGTGGTGTGGTTTTGGCCTAGGTGATTGAAGGTTGTTGATTCAAATGGTGAGGCAATGTTGGTGTTTTTTTGTCTTTAGAAAAATGGAGGAGCCTAGATTCTCTATTGATGATGCCGAGCTGCTGCTATTTAATGCATTTTCTGTTTCATACGTCTTTAATGAAGTTTGATGTGGTGCGGGTGACGTGTCCCTACTGGGTGTTCAGTCTAACCGGCAGTGTACCGGTATTCCCAATCAACTAATAGAGATAAAACTATCACAAAAACATATCTTGGCTAGCAAAAGCTTAGCCTCCCATGGCTATGAAACCACAAATGTCAGTTAGGGGTTTCATAACTATGAAATTAGCACTAAAAGTAAATAAAGGAAGTACCCAACAAGATAGCAAACACCTCAAGGAAGAATAGTTGCATTAACCTCAAAAGCTACTTCAATGGAGAAACCCATTCCAAGGAGATGAAATTCTTCCACAAAATTGACTCTAAAAGATCTAGATTGGATGTTTCAATGTTTACAAGTAGATTAATTAACTAAACTAATGCTAATATTGGGCTAGAAGAGCCCTTGAAAGGTGTCTTCAAGTTTTAGGGTGTTGGGGAAGAAGATGGGAATGAAAATTTTCCTTAAACATTCGACCCAAATTGGGTTTATATGGCTGAAAACTGCTTCTGTGGCATTTCGGCGTAGGCCGCAAAAGATCTGGCGTGCGCCACAAAAGGTCTGAAAGTCTCTGAATAGCTACGGTGACGTTCGGCTTATGCCACTATAAGTCGGCGTACGCCGGCCTTTCACAGTGGCTCAGTAAAATAGTCGTAACTTGAGTTGTAGACCTCCGATTGATGTGATTCAAATTGCATTGGAAACATCGTTTCTTCATCTACAACTCTCGTTCAAAAGACTTCTCCAGAAAATGCCTCTAAGATGGGTAAAATGTCAATTGATGTATGCTACGGTAGAAACGCAAAAGGCAAATGATCCGTTTGAATTTGATAGCTTCCGACATACTCTTCTAGCCATCAAAAGACGTGTTTAGCTCAACACGTGGCGTCACTCGGGGTCTTGCTTAACCTATAATCCTGCAATACAACACAACAATACCAAGTGTAAACCCAACACGACGCTCCGGTTACTATAACCGGTACAAAAGAAATCAAAATATGATATTTTATATAATAATTACCATCTACACATTTGGGTGAAACTAAGCAGCTAATGACTCAAATTGATACAAGAACATCAATAAATGCATGAGAAATGTGGATAAAACATCGTGAAATGCATCAGCTGGTTGACTCACATCAGCGGGTTTGAAGGATAAAAGTCTATAGATGGTAAAACTTACTGCTTTGGTCTTCAACAACTTGAAGAATGTTTTAGTTCCCCAGATATGCTTTTTGATTATTCAATAGTATTAGGCTTTTATTCTTTTGATTCCCCGGGAGTTGCATCTCCATAATGGTTTGATAGATTGTTTCATTACGATATCCACCATTTTTGATAGATTGTTGTATTACGCAATGTTAATGGTGATATTTTGTCAGTTAATAAAACGTGTTACTGTTACTGTTATTCCTGTGTTACTTACTATTACTGTGTTAGAGTAAACGCTGTGATAAAATTCTGCTTTCAAATACTAAGTCGAAAAGGTATCAAATGAGGTCTCAAAATGAAAATAAAAAAGAATATGAATTTTGGTGAAACGATTTTGATGATCGGTGTTCTAAATCAAAAGTTACGGTCGTTTATAAGAAAAACGTTCCGGTTAATGCAAATATTTTTCGGCTTTCAAAATTTACGTCGGAAGGGTATCGTATTTGGGCTCAAATTAAAGAGCAAAGAAAAATATGAATTTTGGTAAAAAATTTCGATGATCGGAGTTTTAAATCAAAAGTTACGGTTGTTTGAAAAAAAAAAACCAAACTTGAAGGCTGAAGCGGAAGAAATGTGTTATGCTATTAGCTGAAGTTACAAATGGGCACGTCCCTTTTAATGGGTATTTTTGTCCGTCTGAATTTTTTTTGTCATTTTTGCAACTAAAAAAAAAGAGTGTGTCCTATTTATTCATTTTGTAAATATTTTTGTCCTTTTCCGTCAATCCCCCTAAAAAAAAGAAATTTTTGAGTGGGAGTCAAATTAAAAAAATGGTTAAAAAAACGTAACCAACAAGGTTTCAAACCTATGACTTTAGGATAAACGATAAAGCTTCAAACCAATTGAATTGAATTGATTATTCCATTAAAAATTCTCTAAAATAATATACCTACACCGCAATTTAATATTATTAAAGAGATATATTAGTCAATTCATCCGGAAATATAAGTGAGGCCTATGGACCCCACCCTGAACATGCTGGGTCCACCCCTTGTCTTAATGTGTTATTGCATTTCTGAAGGAAAAAAAGAGTAATGATATAGGCACAACGGTTGTGTCACAACGAGTGACACAACGGTGATCTGTACCATTGATCATAATGCGTCTATATTGATCATGATGTAATCTAACATGATCAACGGTGCAAATCACCATTATATCACTCGTTATGATTCAACCGTTATGCCCGTATCATTACTCGAAAAAAAAAACATATAAAGGAAACTTGATCAAACGTGGTTGTTTTTTTAGTTAATTGTTGATAAGGACACTGACACACTTTCTTTCAGATAACAATTCATCTAAATATATCTTAAGTCATTAAGGACAAGTGGATTACTTAATACCAAACTTGCCCTTAGGCATTTTTTCCCCTTAAAATGGGCTAAATTACAATTTTCGTCCTGTAAATGGACACGTTTTTCAATTTTGGTCCTGGTTTTCTTCGGCGACAATTTCAGTCCTGTAACTGGTTTTTTTTTCTTCACAAAAATAGTCCTGAAGGCCGGAAAATGCTGACCATACACATTTTCCGGTCAAAAAAAAATATCATGTCATCCAAAATTGACACCTCATATTTCCACGTCAGCAGAAGTTTCCACATCAGCAAGTTTTCGCAAATAATAAAATGTTGCTAAAAATCTACACACTTCTCTACCGAGCTACAACATGATTTGTTTTCTAAAACACAACATATCTTTTAAGAATAGTATAAAAATATTTTAGAAAATCTAATAATACAGACAAATTTTTTTTATTTTAAAAAGTATATAGATATAGTATTCGTTACACGTGGTGATAAATTTAATGAATGTCTATTTTAAGTAATATAGGATGTTCTTAATTTTTTTATTGCTTTTTTTGTGTATTTTCGTAAAAATACAACATATTGTTGTCATGTCATATTCTTCATTTCTTCCAACTCTTTTTCATAGTCACTAAACTGAATATTTAATTAAACTAACAAGTGAAATGTTAAAATGAATGTATTAATTTTAATTATTCTAGTGAAACAAAAGTAAGTCCTTGACAAAACAGGACAAAAGGAAATATTAATTACTTTGATTATAGCTAATGATATTGTTACGATCAGTCTAAAACAACATCTAATTGTAAAATGACGCGACAACGTAACATCGAATGATATTACACTTCATCAAAGGTATATAGTACCATTGTCACATAACATTGCATGATTCGGTGCGTCAGAATCAGAGGCGGAGACAAGATTGTTCTCAAGGGGGGTGTGACTCTAAGTAAACGAGTGTTCTGAAAAAAAGACAAAGAAACAACCACATGGTACTAGTACCCAATACTTTAATACTGTAACAATAATATTATTCAGAAATTAAAGTTAGATAAAGAAACTAATTTGATAAAAAAAATAAACATATATTAAGTAGTGGTACATACCCAATACTTCAATGCTGCAAAATCATATGATCTAGCTGCATTTTATTCCTTGTCATCACCACCTTAATCAACAAGTTTGATTAAAAAAAGAGAAGAAAGCATATATTAAGTCACATGCATTATATAATATATTTAAAAATAAAAAATTAAGAACCTCCTATATTACTTAAAATAAACATTTAATAAATTTATCACCACGTGTAATATATATATATATATATATATATATATATATATATATATATATATATATATATATATATATATATATATATATATGGTTGTAGCTCGGATGGTGAAGTGTGTAGATTTTTAGTCTTTAGGAAAACGTGTCCAGTTACAGACGAAAATTGTAATTTATCCCCTTAAAATGCTTTATAGGCAGTTTCCGTTATGCGCGCGTTAATTAATGCTGAAAAAAATCCGAGCCCGAAAAAAAACTCAGGAGATCCTTCCTTTTTTTTATTCCGTTGATTGTTGAATCTTTGATTGATCCGATTCTTCATGTAACGCCCTGTTCCCGGACACCGAGTCCTTATCCGGAAATGGAACGTCCGGCACGCATAATATTAAATAAATCTAATATTACACGTAAGCCTCTACTACGTCTTAACAAATAAAGCAAACGGAAGCACAAAAAGACTCGGGTAAAACCATAAATGCCACTATGAATAGGTTACAACACTACTAATGATAAAAATGTAACATTTATTACATTGGAAAGCCAAACGAAAACTAAAACGTACGAAACCTTCAAAAGAATACTAAAAGAAAATACGTCTTCCAAAGAACAACGTGTCTAATGTATATAAAGAAAAACAAAATAAATAAACACTTCAACTCCGGCGTCCTCAAGCGTCGTAATCAAAGTCCTCATCAAGCTCATGATCGACCTGTTCATCTTCTCTCCCCCAAACACATAAATAAACATGCATTGAGGTAAGTACATTGTACATAGTAAGAAGTAGAAGCTACAAATTAAGTAAGGCTCGTTAACATGTTTTATTATAATAGTTATCTTTATGAGACCGACTCAATCTAAAGTTCACTTCATGTCCATCAACATGTCTTGACTAACTGTTTCTCACTTAGCTTATCTGTGTTACATCCGCATTCAAGGGCACTACGCATGGTGCTACTCACCACGAAGTATCTGGGTGCAACCTATTAGTGGATCACACCAATAGCCACGGGCTAGTCCCGATAGTATACGCGTTCGGTGAAGGCCCTCTACTCCTGGTGCCCGCTAATGGCCAGTAATGTTATCCATCCACGAGTACCCTCTACTCCTGGTGCCTCTAGAAAGGCCAGCAAGTTTACTCGTTTTATCCGAAAGCCTACACATTGCGATATAAACTTGTGTCTTACCAAGAATGACATGATGTTTAATCTTTTAGCTACACAGGTATGTTTATTATTATGTTGTTAGCTAGCCACCTAAGTATTTTCAAGTAAGCTCCCTCACAAACTCAACCCTCTTTCCTAGACCTGTATACATGGACAAGGCCTAGCAATTACACAGATATTGATGAATTCTAATTCATCAAAGCACAAACCCTTTCATGCCTTTCCGACGGTCCCGGACTTCAACTCCCTTTAAGAGTATGTCCGTTGCCGAAACTAAACGCATCAGAAACTCAATCGAGGCTTGTTCATATTCATTTAATCTTATTTAAGATCATTAACAAAACTACACTTCAAATTAAGCATCAAAATAACATTGGCCACAAAATCCACTTTCTACCAAAATTATAATTTCAAATTTCCTAAAAAGAAAATAGCACAACCCAAAATGTCACAAGTTGATCATATAATTTATTAAATAACAATCCAATATTACAAACTGTAATTTGTCCATTCCACCAACAATATCAAATAACATCTAACTTATGTTTATTACTATGACCATTATTTCTATTTTATCACTATACCATTGTTATTCTTGCTATATCCTTATTATTAAACAATACCAACCAAGTGACATCATCATAACTGGTTAACCACATCCCTGCAACCCACTGCCATCAATTAAAATTAAAGCAGCCTGCCTCTTTACTTTTTATTTTATGTCAAAGCAAAAATATTGTAACACTACAATCAAATCTAATATGTTGACCACGGAGCTTTAGTATTCTACCACAATTGATTAAGGCTGTGCAATTAACGAAGAGGCATTGCAAGAAAATACATCTATAACTTGTAGTTCAGCTATTAATTATGAAAAGAACCCAGTTGAACTGCAACGACCGATTCTGCAAGAAACCGGAATAACAAAATTTGCAAAACTGACCCAACCTATGCAACAACAATATAATTTCATGCTAATTTTCACAACAGAAATAACTTATAAACATAAACCAAAATTCAATCAAAAAGTCTATATTGATGGAAGACCTCCCTACTACAGATCAACACTAACACGCAACCTAAACATTGTAGAACCGTAATTATTCGTTACAAGAGTCTCTTACAAAACGAATCAAAACCACGATCTAACCTCTCTAAACCATAATTAATTTGTAGGAAGAGCCTCTTACCTTTTAGCAAGCTATTCCCACCAAACCTTGACAAAGTCCTAACTTTCGGGTGTTGAATCGACGCTCTCTTCACGACGATTCCGCTGCTCCACTCTGATCCGAAAACCGTTGAGATTCGGCTTAAAAACTAATCGAAAACTCCACCAGCCCTCAAAGCTCCATGCCGTTTTCTCTCTCAACGTTGGTAAATTCTGATTTCTTTTAGGTTGTGGGAACTAATGGGATCTATTTTCCTTAAATAGACAAAATCCCAATAGTTAACCTAATCCCTTATTTTCCTTAATTACCTTCATTATTAAAAATCAGATTTTCCCCAATATATATCTATATTTATCCAATATATATATATACACATAAAATACTTAAATCCGTAAATCATAATATTCCATTTTATGCAAAAAGACACGTCTGCCTTTTTCGAATAGTCGGGATATTACATTCCTTCCCCCTTAAAAGGAGTTTCGTCCTCGAAACTGTTTTTCGTAGCAGTCCAAGGGGTTGGTTTACTTTTGGACATGCTTCATTTTCTTTGCTCTTCTTCTTTGGACACATTTGGCATGGTGCTAGAACCCTGTTCAGAGATGTTTTTGTTGGTATTGATCCGGATTTGGGTGCGTGCTCAAACCGTTGACCTTCCTTAGCATTCTCTCTATAATACAACCCAGACCAAAGCTTCACTTGTTTTACCATGGACAACCTCTAACCGATTCTGATCTTGCTAACCATTGAACCGCACTATACCGATTCCCAAATCGTTCAAAGCTCGTACACTCAACCCAACGCTGACCAACCACAACTTGAGTCACTGAAACTGCACTAGCCACTCTTCTACTCGGTGCACCCATCACCGGAAGATACTTCCTTATGTTTATAATCCAAGTAGACAAAATTCTTGGATAACCAACCTATACCAAGAATCACCTTACGGTCCGTAGAATTCAAAACTGTAACTTTACTCTTGCCAAGATAGATTCCAACACAACCAACAACTTGTAGTAACACCTTAGCAACCTTGATTACTCTATCCAAAGTCGTTGTTATCACCAAGGGATCCTTGAGGTTGTTCTTACGAACACTGCGGTGGTTCCGAAACCGATCAACTCGTTCCAACTGACTCACTATTGTCATAAACCAAACCACTCACTTCTTACTGAGCCCTAGAACAACAACACCTAGTCTCTACCTACAAAAGTCTAAGGTGAAATAAAGGCGTCTATTCTTTCTTGATCAAAGGATTTAAATGGTTTTGAGAAATTCAAGTGCATACATAAGCCATGAACTAATTGATTTGCACAAAAGAAACCGAACTGATTTTGAACAAGAGGCAAGTATATATGATTCTATAAGTATATATGTTTTACATATGATGCTCAAAAATCATAAATTTTGGGAAGCCATAGGTCGGTCAAATAATTCTTTTCATCTACTGCTATAAGCTGTCAAAAATTTTTGGGACTTCACAAACTGACTTGTGTTGCATATTGTGCTCAAATAAAAAAGAATTTGCACTTGGTTCCAAAACAAATTTTTTAGTGCAGGATGGTTTCTACAACATATAAAAAATCCAAGTCATTTTGAGGTGTTTAGCTTATTCAAAACAGATTGATGAAGAAGAGTACCGCTGCAGAATTTTATGAACAATCCAGTTTGAAAACTGAGTTGATGTAAAGAGAGAAGTTGTAGACAAGACAACTTTCTAAGTGGCTGAAAATTTACAGAATTTTTGGAACAAAAAAAAGATATAACATGACATGTAGAAACGTGATCAAAATCGTTTACTCGTTTTACATAACACCAAGTTACAAGGAAGTGATTTGAACCAAATGTAGCAAATATAAAAAGTTAAATCCACCAAGAGAAAGAACATGTGAGGGAAGTCTGAAAGTTCCAAAAGAAGAGAGGGATTCTATTAAGGAACCTAGAGGAACGAACTCGAGGGAATCACGTAAGAGATGTGTGCTTAGAACTCAACCTAACCTTCGCATAGGGAGACTCTTCACTTGGTCCTAGTGCAACTTAACCACGGTTTAAGGATTCTCAATTCTCGAAAGGTTCTAAAAGTTCTAAAGAAATCCTATCTTAGAGGGAAGAAGCCTAGGAAAGAGATGACGCTTTTCTCTGATACCAACTGTAACGCCCCGTTCCCGGACACCGAGTCCTTATCCGGAAATGGAACGTTCGGCACGCATAATATTAAATAAATCTAATATTACACGTAAGCCTCTACTACGTAGTATCAAATAAATCAAATAGAAGCCCAAAAAGACTCGGGTAAAACCATAAATGCCACTATGAATAGGTTACAACACTACTAAAGATAGAAATGTAACATTTATTACATTGGAAAGCCAAACGAAAACTAAAACGTCCGAAACCTTCAAAAGAATACTAAAAGAAAATACAATGTTTCCCAAAGAACAACGTGACTAATGTATATAAAGAAAAACATAATAAATAAACGCTTCAACTCCGGCGTCCTCAAGCGTCGTAATCAAAGTCCCCATCAAGCTCATGATCGACCTGTTCATCTTCTCTCCCCCAAACACATAAATACACATGCATTTGCGGTAAGTACATTGTAAATAGTAAGAAGTAGAAGCTACAAATTAACTAAGGCTCATTAACATGTTTTATTATAATAGTTATCTTTATGAGACCGACTCAATTTAGGGTTCACTTCATGTCCATCAACATGTCATGTCTAACTATTTCTAACTTGGCTTATCTGTGTTACATCCGCATTCAAGGGCACTACGCACGGTGCTACTACCCCCGAAGTATCTGGGTGCAACCTATTAGTGGATCACACCAATAGCCACGGGCTAGTCCCGATAGTATACGCGTTCGGTGAAGTCCCCTACTCCTGGTGCCCTCTAATGGCCAGCAAAGTTATCCATCCACGAGTACCCTCTACTCCTGGTGCCTCTAGAAAGGCCATCAAGTTTACTCGTTTTATCCGAAAGCCTACACATTGCGATATAAACTTGTGTCTTACCAAGAATGACATGATGTTTAATCTTTTAGCTACACATGTATGTTTATTATTATGTTGTTAGCTAGCCACCTAAGTATTTTCAAGTAAGCTCCCTCACAAACTCAACCCTCTTTCCTATACCTCTAGACACGGACAAGGCCTAGCAATTACACAGACATTGATGAATTCTAATTCATCAAAGCACAAGCCCTTTCATGCCTTTCCGACGGTCCCGGACTTCTACTCCATTTAAGAGTACGTATGGTGCCGGAACTAAACGCACCAGAAACTCAATCGAGGCTTGTTCATATTCATTTAATCTTATTTAAGATCATTAACAAAACTACACTTCAAATTAAGCATCAAAATAACATTGGCCACAAAATCCACTGTCTACCAAAATCATAATTTCATATTTCCCGAAAAGAAAATAGCACAACCCAAAATGTCACAAATGTTGATCACATAATTTATTAAATAACAATAGAATATTACAAACTGTAATTTGTCCGTTCCACCAACAACATCAAATAACATCTAACTTATGTTTATTACTATGACCATTATTTCTATTTTATCACTATACCATTGTTATTCTTGCTATATCCTTATTATTAAACAATACCAACCAAGTGACATCATCATAACAGGTTAACCACATCCCTGCAACCCACTGCCATCAATTAAAATTAAAGCAGCCTGTCTCTTTACTTTTTATTTTATGTCAAAGCAAAAATATTGTAACACTACAATCAAATCTAATATGTTGACCACGGAGTTTTAGTATTCTACCACAATTGATTAAGGCTGTGCAATTAACGAAGAGGCATTGCAAGAAAATACATCTATAACTTGTAGTTCAGCTATTAATTATGAAAAGAACACAGTTGAACTGCAACGACCGATTCTGCAAGAAACCGGAATAACAAAATTTGCAAAACTGACCCAACCTATGCAAGAACAATATAATTTCATGCTAATTTTCACAACAGAAATAACTTATAAACATAAACCAAAATTCAATCAAAAAGTCTATATTGATGGAAGACCTCCCTACTACAGATCAACACTAACACGCAACCTAAACATTGTAGAACCGTAATTATTCGTTAGAAGAGTCTCTTACAAAACGAATAAAAACCACGATCTAACCTCTCTAAACAATAATTAATTTGTAGGAAGATCCTATTACCTTTTAGCAAGCTATTCCTACTAAACCTTGACAAGGTCCTAACTTTCGGGTGTTGAATCGACGCTCTCTTCACAACGATTCCGCTGCTCCACTCTGATCCAAAAAGCGTTGTGATTCGGTTTAGAAACTAATCGAAAACTCCCTTAGCCCTCAAAGCTCCACGCCGTTCCCTCTCTCAACGTTGGTAAATTCTGATTTCTTTTAGGTTGTGGGAACTAATGGGATCTATTTTCCTTAAATAGACAAAATCCCAATAGTTAACCTAATCCCTTATTTTCCTTAATTACCCTTATTATTAAAAATCAGATTTTCCCCAATATATATCTATATTTATCCAAAATATATATTTACTCATAAAATACTTAAATCCGTAAATCATAATATTCCATTTTATGCAAAAAAACACGTCTGTCCTTTTTCGAAAAGTCGGGATATTACACTTCATATCTGTCTTTCATCGAATTACTAATCGGAATACACTTAATAGATTGGCGTTGTGTTTTGTGAATATTTTTGCTGCTGTTTTGCGTTAAATTTGGTATCTTCAAATTATCGGTTTATTTAGATCAAACGATTTTTCAAATCATTCATCCGATTTCCTGAAGATCTCATAGTTGATGATTGGTTTTGTCTTGTTTAGTTTTACATTCTCAGAATTTCGGTCAAATTGTAGTCTACGTTTGGAATTACAACGGATTTTAATGAATCCTTCTACGAATCCAGTTCGTTGCTTTTTTTCCTTCATTAATGAGGCTTCTTGTTTTGTTCTCTATGTGAGATGTAGATTTCTTATGGTGATTGATAGAAAGTTTTCAATTATTTCAGATTTTCTTTTTGATTGTGTTATAGACTGAAATAGTGAATCAATGGATAAAATAGTGAGCAATGTCACTTAAGTAAGTTGTTGATTCATTAAATATTAATTGAGAAGCATTGTTCTCAATTTCTTCTTGATCTTGACGATCAGATTGATCCTTAGGATCTATTTCTATTTTAAGGTTTTTGTACCTTATTTTAATTTTGGATTTTTAACATGGCTCTGATACTAAGGTTTGAATTTCAGTTTTATCAAGACCTGAGATGTCTTGAGTGTTTGGCCTTAACCCTGAGATCAAAGCTATAGGTTTAACCATTTTAGATGTCTGTACATCTTTTACATCATTTTCCAAGATGTTAGGAATCAACGGATTTGATGATTCTTTACCGATTGCCATTTGCATCGGAATAGCTAACAGTTCGCTACTATTGCTAGTGCAAGGACTGTTAATATCCTTTTGTGGTTCACTTGATGCCTGTTCAAGTAAACTTATCTTTTTGTCTAGAACTTGTAGTTCTAACATTTTAATATCTCTCTGAAGCTTTAATTTATGTATTTCTTCCATAGTTGGTAGTTCTGTAAGGACAATTAGTCCCTGGGTTTTACCCCTTTATCTCCTGAAGGAGATTTTTTGCTCTTTTAACCTGCATATTCACGCGTTAAAAATCAGCAAATATATTTTTACTACCTGAAATGTGTTCTACATCAAAGCAGTATCTTGACAGCCATATTTTCCATCTAACAAGTCTTCCTTGTTTATTATCACCTTTTAAATTAATATTTAAAAAGTATGTAAAGTTTTTGTTATCTGTCCTAATTAAAAATTTAACTGGAGTAAGATAAGCGCTAAACTTTTTAATAACTCGGATTACAGCTAAGTATTTCTTTTCATTACTATGATAATTTCATTCCGCATTTTTAAAGCTTCCAGAAGTATATCTACAAATTAACTCTAAATCAGAGCCTTTTGTTTTGAGGATTCCGCCCCAATACTCATCAGATGCATCTGTTTCGATGATCAGTTTATCATCGGTAGAGCATGATATAGCTTTGGAAAGCTGGTTAAATTCTTTTTGATCTTATGGACATGAGTTGTATCGGAATCTTTCCAATCCCAAAGAACATTGTCTCTGAGTTTAACCGTAAGGGTTTTCTAATTTCAGCTAGTTTAAGGATATAACTTTCAGCGTAAGTTAAAATTCCTAAAAACCTCTATAATTGTTTTTTGTCTTCGATCTTATCAGGAAATTTATGAATATGTTCCAAGATATGATCTTGAGGACGATGTTGACCTTGATCAATTTCTAATCCAAGGAAATTAATCTTTGTCTTAAAAAGTTGTGTTTTCTTTAAAGAAAGAATTATTCCTAATTCTTCACATTTCTTAAGTACTATTGAAACATGTAAATAATGCTCTTTTTCTGTGTTACTGAACACAAGTATGTCATCTATGTAAACACATAAGAATTTCTCAAAAGACCTAAATGCGTTTTGCATATGCCTTTGGAAGATTGATGGTGCTTGTTTTCACCCAAATGGTAAAACATGCCATTGATAATGTCCTTGTGGACATGTAAATGCAATTAATAATTGTGAATCATCATCTAACAAAAATTGCCAGAAGCCTGATTTGCAATCAAAGCTACTAAAGATTTTCTTTCCTCTTATTAGAGTTAAGAGTTCATCTTTATTTAGGAGATTATGACTATCACTTATAGTTGCCGTATTGATGGCCTTATAGTTGACAACCATTCTTTTTTTCCTCTTCTTCTCTCAACTTCATTTTCAACAAGAAATGCTGGAGACATATGAGGTGATTTACTAGGCTTAATGATTTTTAAGTCTAATAACTCTTGTATTTGTTTGCCAAATTCTTCTCTGTCAAATGGACTATAGATCATAGGTTTAACCTTGACTATGGTCTTAGGATCTATAAGTTTTATGGTTGCTGTCATCCATTTTTTAGACTTCTTAGGGTCTATAGGATTTTCACCACAAACTTTTTCTAACAATTCTTTAATCTTTGTGAATTTTTCATTCTCTTGATTAAATTCTTGTTCAGTTTTGCATTCTTCTATCATCCCGCCTTCTAAAAATGTGATTTTGTCAGGGTTGACATTGATAGGTGCTGGTTTTGGAGTCTTCGAATGTTTTTCATTGATTCCAAAAACCCATTTTGTGCCATTGTAATAGCTTTCCTTATCTTACCAATAATTATTGGTTGATTATTTAAGGTAAAATAATTCTATCTGTGAATTGTGTGAATGGTTCATACAATTGACAAAAATTATTACCAAGGATTATGTCCATACCATTTTCTTGTTGGTATATTGTAGGAATGTGAAATATTTCTCCTGCAATCTTGATATCAAGATTTTTACAGACTTTTGAAATATTTATTTTTCCCCATTTGCAATTGTTACTCTGATGGTATTGGGTGCATCTTCCCAATGTTCGTTTGGTATAACAAACTTTGATACTAGGCATAAACTAGCTCCTGTATCTACATAACAATGTAAATTTATCTGTTTATATCCTGAGAATTTTAATTAACCCTTGATATAAATAGAATTTGGATTAGTAATGTTGTTAGGCATTGCTATTTCCGTATTTAAATCATCCCAGGTAATTTCCTGAATGTTTAAATTATTCTGAATTCTCTGTATTGTATTCATTTGAGGAATACTCAGAGTTTTCTTCAAAGATTTAAACTTCTTCTGAAGTTTCATATATATCTTCTATAGGTTCATATCCCATTTTAACAAATTCTTCTATAAGTTTTACCTTATGAGGATATTGTTGTTTATTGAGGCATTCGTTTGCATAATTATCCTCAATGTTGCAGATCCAACATCTACAATTCTTTTTACCCTTAGGGTAGTATTTCTTTTTATCAGCATTTTCATGCTGTTTGTCAGTATTTTTCTCGACGTGGTTTAAAGTATTTTCCTGCTTTAAACTTTTTTTTATAAGAATACTTATTCTTATAATGTTTTCTAATTTTATCTTTAGAATAACTTTTTTGTGCACGTCCGTATTTTGTGGGTGCGTCTAGAATGTCTTTACAACATCTTTTAATGAATTTCTTCAATTTCTTTTGTTGTTTAGAGAGATTGCAAATTTTTGCAATTTCTTCTTTAACAATTCTTGTAGCAAAACCCAGGCTGTGTAAATTTACCCCTTCTGCTTCATTTTCAAATCTTTGAAGAGATTTTTCTCCTACAATAGGGATTTTGGTTAAATATTGTTTTATAAAGCTTCCGAAATCATTTTGTGGAAGTTTATAAAGATTTATCTCAAAATCGCATGTAAAAGCGTTTAAATCACAGATATCACATAACTTCAATTTAATAAGACGATTCTAGCCGTTTCTTGTTGTTTAAGAGTCTCGTTTACTTTGTCAGTAGTATAGTTGATTCTTAAAAACATAGTATAGAAGCTATCGGTGATACCTTCAAATATATTTTCTAGAGGAAAATCCCATCTTGTTGTTTTATCAAATGATTGGACTATTCCAGCGGTTTTATGGTCGATTAAGAGAAGTATGCTTTTGGTAGTTTCATATGCTTCTCTATTTCTCTGAATAATAGACTTAATTCTGTAGTCTCATTTATCTATGAGCTCTTTTCTATTCTCTTTACAATCTATGTTGAGAACAGAAATTCCGGTATCCTTAGATTCTCCCATAATCTTTGGATAATTAGCGAAACTAGTCTTTTTAGACCCTTTTCGTTTCTTAAAGGATTCTTCCTTTGTACCAGAAGTTCCTGTTCTGAGAGTTTCTAATGGATCATTCTCAGATACTACTTCTTCTTGATTTATTGCATTAATGGTTTCAATACCGAGAATCCTACTTAATTCTGGTCTTGTTTCCATTTCTCTTTTCGATTTCTGACTCATCAAGAGTCATTAACTTGACAACTTCATCCATAGGTGAAGTGTTTTGTCCATCTAAGATGAAACTATCTTTTTCAAGATTTTCCCAGAAATAAACTTCTAGTTTTTCACTTAGATTCATTTAATCCAAAAGGCCAGACTAAAGCATTTGGATTGGTACTTGAACCAAGTTCTTTGTTTCCTACGTTATGGTTAGGATAACTATATTTTCCATTTTCTGGAAAAGCTGATGTAGATATATCTACTGTAACACAAGAAAATTTATTTATTTTCTCTTTGACAACAATGGAATAATACCTATCAAAACTCACTGGCTACCCACCGTAGGTAAAACCACAACAAGGGCGGAGAGTCAGTAATTACGGCTTTCCTTATAGAGTTCCCTTGCGTGCAATTGCCAATATTTTTTGAATATCATCTAGTTGTATTAAGATGAGTTTATTCTCTTCTTGAAGAAGATTTATAGCTTCATTAATGGTTGCTAAGGTTACCATTAAATTTGTTGTTTTTGAGTTGTTCTAATACTCAATTTTAAGAGATAATTTCTTCGTACCAGAAATTTCTCTTAAATAGATTTATTCTTGAAATTCATTCTTCCAACTATGGTATCTAGATTTTTCTCCTTCAACCAACCAGGTAAGTTGGTTTCCAAACTTAACCCAATCTCCATAACCGGGTTTCTTTTTGTGTAAAGGTTTTATTTCCTTTAACTTTTTCTCTTTTTTGAATATTGGATCCATACTATTTGTATTTGTCCTTGTATTCAACCGAATAAACTTGTTTTAAAGGTAATGAAACCTTTAATGGCTTTCCAGTTATTTCTCTTTTGAAGATATCTTTCTGGAACCTACTTATTTTACTAAGGATTTTAATCATTTCGTTAGTCCAGATTGTTTGATAACATATTGGATTTTTCTTAAGGACCCAAGTGTCCTTCTTGGTGGTCATTTATCCATAGATTTCTTTGAGCTTTTGCTCCAGAATATCTATCCTCCTATACATAGATCTTAGGAGTTATATATTGGATGTTTCTTTTGAAATGCTCCTTCTCGCCGAAGGCTCTACATAGAACCTTGTTCCTTGAATTTTTGGAGTTTCCTTGGCTCCTAAAATTTCTTTTCCTTTAGCAATATCTATTTCCCAGGAATTATCTGTACTGATTTCTGAGAATTGTCTCTCTTGTACCGTACCAATCTCAAAAAATATTTCATCGATTTTGATGTATTCGTTCTTTCTATAGTCAATACTATGATGACTATTTGTTAGAGCATAACTTATGAGATAAGTTACACTGAAGGGTTTATCTCCTTCATTCATCAAGTATTTGTAAGAATTATCATTTAGTAAAAGATAATTATATGTGGCCCTTAAGTTATTTAATAATTATGTTGGTAAAAAATTTATTGGTTTATTATTTAATCAAGGGTATTATGGGAAATCCTATGATGGTTAGGGTTTTCACTTCGGAATATTCCATAATGCTTTAGGTCCCTAGTCTTGCCTATATATAGACTGCATGTGTACCATCGGTTGGTGATCATACAGAAAATAGGCATAGACCAGAAGACCTAATAGTACCATATGCCACCTGTGCATATGGAGTTCTTCTTTTCTGTTCTAGGGTTTGGATCCTGGCGGCAAACTGAGACGGAGTCGAATAACAATGGAGGTAGGAACGGTCCTGTTGATTTCTTCTGCTTCCGCTTATTCAGGTAATCTGAATTCATCGTTTTTCTATTATGTGGTAGCAGAGCCAACCTATTATCCATGTTATTCGTTTTTGTGATTCATGAATTATAATAATTCAATTTCGTTGGGATAGCTGCTCGGTATTGTTGCTCGTTCAATCATTTGATCTTGTAGGTTTACCGATATTAATGCCCGACATGGACGTGGTCTTCTTAGTGATTTATGGATCATATATATTTATTCTTTATGTATTGAATAATTGATCGCAAAGCTCTTTGTATTGTTTTTGCCATCGCGCGCGGTGGTGGTCGTAAATAAATCGACCACCGCATTAAGGGTACATTGGTAGTCATATTGGCTGCGTAAATTCATCACTTATTCCGAACCACCATTGTTTCCGGCGGTGTCGAGGCTGCGTTGGTAGCCATACCAAAAAAAAAAAAAAAAAAAACTATCGCCATTGCTGCCGGCGACATCATGCCTATGTGAAAGCCATCCGTGTTGGGCTTTCACCACCGTCCTCGTCTCTAAAAGCGGGGCGGTTGCGGGATGTTTTGGTATGGTGGATCATTAAGTTAAACATAGGAAGTGACGGGGTGGTTGATCGGGATGTTTAAGCGGCGATATGGTGGATGAAGGAAAATAAAATAAGTCAAAGTTGGGATATGAACTAGGTTAAAATGATATTTTATTAATCTTCCATTTATTTTCCTCTGTTTTTATGGAACGTGGGCCTTTTCGTGTTGTGGTCCTTCTACTTTTATTTTTGGTCTCACCGAGTCACCGTAAAAATAAATAATACTGTAGTAATAAAATAAGTACTTAGTTTGCATAAAATAAAATAAAAATTTATATATAATAATCAACATGATGTGTATCACATATATGTTGAATAATTTATCGCATTTAATGTGTGATTAAAGTAGTGATACATACCTATTGACTTAATATCGTTGAAGCAATAGTTGTTGGTTCGTGAAACATATACATGTCATTAAGTATATGTCTTTAGATTATTGATCATTTGCAACATTTAGAAATAGTCGTATAGTTGTGTCAAGTTTAGAGTTTACCCATTGCGGCTCAAATTCTAGACATACATAGATTGGTCGCATTATGTTTAGTAATCAAATCATGACATATTAATGTTGTAATAATTTTAGTGTTGACATAAAACCATATTTAAGTATTAAATTGCACATGTTTATGTCAACAATAGTTCTAGTTGGCTTATGTAAAGTGTCAATATTTTGAATGTCAATGGTGTCAAATGTTGGGTGTAGCCAATGACTCGACATGATGATGCATAAAAGTTTTGATCACGTTATGTGAAGTGATTGAAAATTCATCGATATTCAGTTGAATTGACAAATGGTTCAATTAAATGGTGTATCGACATAAGAAATACATTTGTATTTACCCTTATTTAGTAACTTCTAAAATATGCCATGTCATACGGTCGATTTTGAGTATAGCCACAACAACTCAATGATTGACAAAAGACTTAATCACATATTGTTGGTGATTAAGAAGACGAAATTGATCGCATCATGTTTAGGGATCAATTTAATGCATATTTTAGCTGCAATTAAAGGGTTGATTGACATATATGAGTGAACCATATCTTGTTTGTGCATTTGGTGGAACCTAATAATTAACTAGTTTGATTAATTAATGTTGTAGTATTTCCATATCGTTATTGATATACATAATTTGATTGTTTGTATTAAATGGAGAGACTATATAATCAAACTGTATGTGGCACATTAAGATATTATTTCTCTTGCATCTCTTGGAGTAGCCACAACATCCGAAATGCATGAGAAGTAATGCAGTGATTAATCACATAATGTTCAGTGATTACATGAGTGACTCATACATTTCAGACCAATTAGTTCATTTAGATAATGCTCGGCCCCACAGGGAAGCAATTATCTTTATGAAACCGATTGAAATAAGATGGAAATTAGCATAAAGACGAGGGGATTTATCTTATGCCCACAGGTACAGATGGTCTCACTCTATTCAGTTAATCCTCCAGTCTTATTATTTATGATAGTAAATTCTATGTAGTGATTACAGCCTCTACCCACAGGAAGGCCATGAATTTACTTTTAAAAGAATTAACATTGGTTGATTCTGTCTAAGGCAACTCATATGATTAATTTTGGAATGCATAGGTCAGTATAATGTGATTCATATGGGTGCTCCACCACTCACTACGGAATCACATTTATCAACTGATGGGTTGATCTATGAGCATTTTAGCGAATCAATCGCTTTTGCAGGTGCTCTTAAAATAAAATTAAAATATTGTTAGATATGCATTTCCATTAAGGATAAATTTTATTTTGACCACCCTAATGTTAGAGTTGTCCTCAATGACATATAATAAATTGTTCAGTACGTACTCCTCATAATAGAAATTGGGTTATTAGTGTTGGTTTGTAGATCATTTTGGTTTACTAATAATATGATTTTCCTATGGTCTTGGGTGATTTCTATTTGTGATAGTGTAATTAAATACATTTGTCATGTTCAGAGTGTTCATAATTTTATGAACATAGAGAAACACGTGGTCCATAGTGTATTTGATCATTTGTATTCTGGCATGATGAGCGAATTTTGTGAGACATATAAAGAATATCATATTGTCTCATTTTAAGAAATTACACTTGAAGGTAATCTTGTTCCTATTAGTTTTGGTTAGGGACATTAAAGTATGTTATCTCATTGGTACGGAAATTGCTATGTGTTAGATCTCATATTTAGTTGTGATATAAGGTGAAGTGCTTTAGATATTTACTTCACATTGTCAATATGAAAATATGAGGCTATCATCTTTTGGATAGTGAATCTCTCGTGCTCAACTTAAGATTTCAAATCTTTATTCTGTGTAGCACTATAGCCTCGTAAGTTAAATCTAACCTACATTAGATAGTTGACATCAATGAATATATCAATGTTTCGACGTATGAAGTTGCGATATACTTCTTTAAAGTAAACTAAAATTATGGTGGGTTGTAAGGCTTAATAGCTTTATTTATTACCATGACTTGAGTTTGTGGGGTTTGTATATGACAAACCATTAAGTTCACTCATTATGTCGAATGATTAGAAGAGATCATGATATTGTATAACTGTCTATTGTTCAATATTTAAATGGTTTGATAATTTGTCTTATATTTTGACATCATCCATTATTATGGCTACTTATCCATATTAAAGCTTATATTGTTCATAAAGCTTTTATACTTGAGGATAGAGTATGCTATTTATGATAGTATAGAACGAAAGACATTTATGGCAGGAAAATATATGTCATTTTCTCCTTGAATCATACAATCACACTTGTTTGTACTATCGTGTGATTGAGTGGGAGAATCCCGTCGAAAATGACATTTATTAGTATCCTAAGGAGTTAGAATCTATTTGAACAATGTGTAATATTGTTAGATTCTCTTCAAGGTTGTCATCTTGACAACATTGTGTTGTGGAAAGAATCATGCTGAAATATTATACATATTATTTTGACCAGAGCTTATAACTTTGGATATAGAACTTTGGTCAAATGAAGTGTTCATATATAAATAGATATTTTGATTGATTCATTGGAATCGCAGGAGGTTGATCACATATTCTAACATAATGTGAAGTTACAAACCATAAGGATTTTGGGAAATGCGGATTGAGTGGGAGTGATTGTTCTAAGTGATTAATAATAAGGTAAATTGCATCATTTTGCTTTTCATTGAAGAAACTTAGTTGATTCTAAATGGAATATGTTATATTTCATATTAAGAGAGTCAATTATAGATTAATCACATGTTCAGGTCAATCACATATGGTATCTACTCATTTCTAAACCACTAATTACGTAAAATAGTGGGAGTATATTTCTCCATTATTAAAACCTAATTCTATTTTGAGTTGTGTGCATTATTCTATCTGACAATTGGTTGGATGAATTAGTTCTTTTGAACATTATTATATTATGAGCATTAGTTGCATTGTTACATCCTGAGAAAATTCATGTTTGTACTAGTTTTTGTTATTCATTATAGAGTTCCATATTGATGATTTAATAAATCACTTGGGAACTCATTCTTGTTATGATAAGCAAAATAATGCTAGATTTGTTGTTGAAAATTTTCTCTATGAGACACTTAAGATTATCAATTCTTCTATACAGTTACTGAAGAATTTTGTGCCCATTTTGTTGATTGTAGCTCATGATAGAAATATGGTTTATTTAACCATTATAGTGGATGTCATTTGTGTGATAAACTACTAAAATGTACACAACATGTGTTGGAGAACAAAAGCACTGAATAATTGTTTTTGGTTAGCAAGTATTTATATGGATTTTGTAAGCTTCTGATTTGTTATACTGGTTTACATTGTAATGATGTTTTCGACCAGTGGGAGTATTAACCATATTTTAGGATTGTACACTTGCATTTTGTTAGAGATATACTTATGATAAATAGTTTCCTTTAAAGTATATGTTGTATGATTTTGGTGAATCTCATATCGATATAAGAGGTTCAATGAGATCATCCATGTAGGATCTCGTTAAGCTTGCATCAACTACCTTTAAAGGTGAACTTGAGTATTGATTAGAGTAGCTCATTTTGAATAACCGAAAATTTTGTGTAGTTAAGTCACAGGCTTTATAAGTTTTGGCCTATGGTTGTTGGTCGATGTTGCTTCTGGCCAAATTTTTGACACATCGCATCCTCACTCATATGAGGAATGATTCTGATGATAAATTAGCAAATCGACATTTATGGGACACGTTGTCAGAGGTAAGCTAGCTATAAGACGAGTGTCAAGTAAGTAGAATAATATGAGAATAAAGATTGTGTATTTTGCCGAATTATGTTATCTCACAATCATATTGTACTCATATTTGACTTATTGACACATAAAGATGATTCGTCTGAATTCTCTGAAATTTGTCAAAATAGACATCATAGTGATGTAGCAATTACATGAAAGTGCACCACGTTCATGTATGAGTGAATCCATTCGGATTCTGGGACCCCGGATGACATTTTGTTTAGTTCATTCATAAAATGTTTACTTGGCTGGTTGATATTGCACATTGTAATTTTGGAAGGGAGTGTTTGTTTTTATCAAGCATAACCGCCATAGTTCTTGTGTTAGTATTGATCAGTTGAAGTTGTGTTAATAAACCATAGAGTGACATTTCGAGCATGCAAAATTTTGTTGTCACTCATTAATGTTGTACCGGCATAACTTCTCGGGCCAAGTGGGAGAATGTAAGAATTATCATTTAGTAAAAGATAATTATATGTGGCCCTTAAGTTATTTAATAATTATGTTGGTAAAAATTTTATTGGTTTATTATTTAATCAAGGGTATTATGGGAATCCTATGATGGTTAGGGTTTTCACTTCGGAATATACCATAATGCTTTAGGTCCCTAGTCTTGCCTATATATAGACTGCCTGTGTACCATCGGTTGGTGATCATACGAAAAATAGGCATAGACCAGAAGACCTAATAGTACCATATGCCACCTGTGCATATGGAGTTCTTCTTTTCTGTTCTAGGGTTTGGATCTGGCGGCAAACTGAGACGGAGTCGAATAACAATGGAGGTAGGAACGGTCCTGTTGATTTCTTCTGCTTCCGCTTATTCGGGTAATCCGAATTCATCATTTTTCCATCAATTGCTCGATTAATTGCCTATTTTTCCTTCGCGTATTACCAAAAAAAAAGAAAAGAAAAACCGCTGTCGGAATGTTGAACAGAGCCCCCAACAGCCTCTCGTCTTGGCAATTACGCAACCCCGGCAGATCTCTCATTTCTCCGCCAACTACAAACCGCTGTCGGCCTCTCCCTTCCTAACCCATGGCCGGGGGCAAGACCGTAATCACTTCCACCCTCCTCCCCACTGCTCCGACGCTACTTCCGGTGCTCCAATCACCACTTGCCAAATCTGTGCTAAAGCCGGTCATACCGCCCCGTCTTGTTCTCTTCGTTATGCGTCCTCCCACCGAGCACCGCAATTATCTACGACTTAGACACATACCGGATCCGATTGGATTGTGGATACATGGGCCATTCACCACCTTACTCATGAGCTTCGGAATCACTCTATCATCTGCCCCATATAATGGGCCTGACAAAGTACACGTAGGCGACGGTACGGGTTTACCTATCACTCATCATGGCTCTTCTTCTGTTTCTTCCCCGTCCCAGTCATTTTATTTATCTAATGTTCTTGTTACACCTTCCCTTACCCGAAATCTCTTATCCGTGCATAAGTTTGCTTCTGACAACTCTGTATACTTTGAATTTCATGGCTCTACTTTTAGTAAAAGACTACTCCGGTCACGTCCATCTTAGGGGATTTGTAAAAGACGGTCTCTATCACTTCTCCACTTTGCTCCATCAACCCTCTACCCCTCCTCAAGCCCTTGCCTCCTCTCTCACCTCCACCACCACGTGGCATCAACCTCTCGGTCATTGCTCCTACTCCGTGCTCTATCAAGCCTTAAAACGTCTTCTACTCCTACTCCTACTACATCACCACATACTATGTGTGCCCCGTGTCACTTAGCTAAGAGTCAACGTTTCCCGTTATACACATCTAAGTATACCTCTTCTGCTCCCTGGACCTGATTTACTCCGATGTTTGGGGTCCCTGTTCTGAACCCTCAATTCACGGTTCTCGTTATTATGTCAGCTTTCTGGATGACTTCACAAAATACCTATGGCTTTATCTCCTGAAAAGTAAATCTGATGTTCAAACTATCTTTCTTAACTTTCTTGCTATGATTGAACGTCATTTTAATACCAAACTAAAATCCATCCAAATCGACTGGGGTGGTGAGTACCGTCGTGTTTCCACTCTTCTTACCTCTCTTGGCATCCGGCATCGCCTTTCCTGTCCCCACACACACGAACAAGTTGATGCCATTGAGCGCCGCCAGAGTCAAATTGTTGAAGTCGGTCTCACCCTTCTTGCCCAATCTAACCTTCCCCTTCCCTATTGGGAGGATGCCTTCATTACTGCCACTTATATCATCAATTGTCTTCCCACCAACGTCCTCCATAATAAGTCACCCTTTGAAATAGTTCACCATCGGTCCCCTGACTATACTTTCCTTCGCGTCTTTGGCTGTGTGTGCTGGCCCTATCTCCGTCCATACAATCATCACAAAATGGATTTCTGCTCCAAAACTTGCATCTTTCTCGGCTATAGTCCTTCCCACCATGGTTATAAATGTCTCGACTTTTCCTCTGGCCGTATCTATATTGCTCGCCACATGGTTTCCAATGAATCCGTATTCCCCTACACTCCTTCTTCTTCTAAACCCACGCTTGATAATCTCACTGTCCCGCTTCCTATCTTCCTGCCAGGACCTCCATGAAATCTACTTTCCCTGACGGCTCTCTCAAACCTAGCCCCACCTCCTGCGGCTCCCCCTCCCGAGCCTTCGCCACCTACCTCTCCTGCATCCACTTCGGCCTCGACCTCTCCCCCATCGTCTCCTGACCAACCTGCTCCCACTCATACCATGGTTACTCGAACCAAAACCAATTCCCTTAAACCTATCTCTCGGCCGACTTCATCCATTATCCGTTACCTAAAGCCCTTGTTGCTTCTGCCTATTCCCTCGACCCTACCTCCTATATCGAAGACTCCAAACACCCGAATTGGCGTAATGCTATGAGAGAGGAAATTGACGCATTTTTGCACAACCATACCTGGGATCTCGTTCCTCTGCATCCTTGTATGAATATTGTTGGAAATGAATGGGTTTATCGCACTAAGCATCATGCAGATGGCCATTTTGAGCATCACAAGGCTCGCCTTGTGGCCAAGTGTGTTCATCGGGCGAAGGGGTTTATTTCATTGATACATTTAGTCCGGTTGTTAAACCGGTCACTATTCGTCTTCTTCTGTCTCTTGCTATTTCGCAGGGTTGGTCTCTTTCGACAAGTGGATATTAGAATGCTTTTCTCCATGGGCATTTATCTGAGCCCGTATATATGCAGCAGCCACAGGGATTTGTTCACCCGGATTATCCTGACTATGTTTGCCATCTTCGTCGCAGTCTTTATGGCCTACGTCAGGCTCCCCGTTCTTGGTTTTCTCGCTTCACCGATGTCTTGACTCAGTTTGGTTTTGTCGGCTCAAAAGACGACACCTCCTTATATATTTATTCTCGTGATGGTTCTCGTGCTTATATTCTGATTTATGTGGATGATATTATTATTACTGGCTCGTCGTCTTCTCTTGTTGAGCAAGTTATCTCTTATCTTGGCCGACATTTTCCGGTTAAGGACCTTGGTTCTCTGTACTATTTTCTTGGCATTGAAGTGCTTACTACCTCTGATGGGCTATTTCTCACTCAGCATAAGTATACATTTCAGCTTCTGCAGCGTGCCTCTCTGGACAAGGCCAAGCCTTGTCAGACACCTATGTCGGCCTCCACCCGTCTTACACTTGCCGACGGCCCTCCATCGCCGATCCGTCGCTTTACCGCACTATTGTTGGCGGTCTACAGTACCTCAGTTTCACTCGTCCTGATATTGCGTTCGCGGTGCACAAGGTTAGTAAGTATATGCACTCGCCTACCGAAGCTCACTGGGTTGCAGTTAAACGTATTCTTCGGTATCTTAAGCATACTATCTCTGATGGTCTCTTCTTCTCTCGCCGGTCCCCTATTTCACTCCGGGATAATTCTGATTCTGATTGGTCCTCTAACACCGATAATCTCCATTTTGTTGGGGCATATTGTGTATTCCTTGGTGATAATCTCATTACTTGGCGTAGTAAGCAACACTTGACGGTTTCTAAGAGTAGCACCGAGGCCGAGTATAAGACTCTTTCCAACACCGCCGCCGAACTCCTTTGCAGTCTTCTTCGTGAGATGCAGGTTCCGTTATCTTCCCCGCCCACTCTTTAGTGTGACAATATTGGCACCACTACCTTGCTCACAATCCGGTGTTTCATGCCCGCACGAAGCATATCGAGATCAACTTCCACCATGTTCACGAATTAGTTGCCACACGCAAACTCGGTATCTCATATATCTCATCGAAGGATCAGTTAGCCGATGTCCTCACCAAACCGTTGGCTCAGCCTACTTTTGCCAGTTTAAAGTCCAATCTCCGTGTTCAGCCACTTCTCACGGGATTGCGGGGGCATGTCGAGGATATAGTTCAATAAGTCAAATAATTATGTTATTGTAATTTAAATATTTGAGTATTTATCTCTTATAGCTTGTTCCCTAAGTTAGTAAAGCCTATATATATATTGTACTCTTTTGATCTATTACATCAATGAAATACAATAAACTTTGAATCATGTTAGCGAGCTTGTCGCCATGAATAAGCTCCAAGTTGCATTTATATCTTCCAAAGACCAGTTGGCTGACATCCTTACGAAACCATTGAGTACGGTTTGATTCACGGATCTCAAGACCAATCTCCATGTCCATTCCAATCCATAGGATTGTGGGTGTGTATTGACGGCCCAAATATTGAAGAAGAGCAGCCGAAACTTGTTCCCCAAGTTTAGGGTTTATTGTGTTCTATTTTAGCATTACTATTTTACCCTTATGTGTATCTATATAAACAACCATTGTACCAATGATTGAATGAATGAAAAGTATTCACAGTTTACATTTCAATACCTACGCTCGACACCCGAAAAGACCTTTGTAAGATAAGTTTTTACTTTATTCTAAGACCTTTGTAAGATAAGGTTGTAATCTTTGAGACATCGTATGTTGTACAATTATTTCGTTGTTGTAAGCTACTTATTCCTATCTTTAGAATGCTTGTAGTCTACTCACAATAGCATTTACGATTTTACCCGAGTCTTTTGGGCTTCCGTTTGCTTTCTTTTGATACGACGACGTAGAGACTTGCATATAAGGTTAGAATTATTTAATGTTATTCGCGCCAAATGTTTTCTTCCGGATAAGGGCTCGGTGTCCGGGTGCGGGGCGTTACAGTTTGTATCAGAGCAAAACGTCCTTCTGTCCTAGGCTTCTTTTCTCTAAGATAAGATTCCTTGAGACCTTTTAGAACCTCCTACTCTCTCTTGATCTTGGTGGTAAATCCTTGTAAGACTAAGAATCCTTAAACCGTGGTTAAGTTGCATTATTACCAAGTTAGGAGTCTTCTTAGATGAAGGTTAAGTCGAGTTCTCAACTCACATCTTGTGTGTGACTCCTCAGGTTTTGTTCCTTCTAGGATCCTTAGTAGAAACCCTTTCTTCTTTTGAAGTTTCCAAACCATAACTTGTCACATAGGATTAAGTGAAACCCCTTTAAGTAAAGCTTTGAGATCGGAGTCTTATGCCTACACACTTAAGTTGAGGTACTCTTGGATGGACTTTCTTTACACTTTTTTATTGTGATCACTTCACGTTCTTTTACCCACGAATATCTAAGCCTACTTTTTTTGCTTGGCCTAACTTTGTAGAGAATGACATTTGACTCAACTCTGCAAATCCTCCACTCTCTCTTTTCACCATTGCTTGGTTGTGTTTACCAAAAATTCTTTGACCTTGCTTTGCTTGAGATGTGTTCCACACCAACTCCGTATACAATTCTGTCCTTTCCAAATGCTTCTTACTCGTTTCAACTATTACTGTTAAGGGTTTCTTGCTTTGGCACACAGTTTTCGTCATTCTTATGATTGGCTCGATCCAACACGAGTCAATGCTTTTTGTTTCCGTATTTTCCTTGCATATAAAACCATTTCCCCTGCTCCAAAAATTCTGAATATTTTCATCAATGTAGATTACTGTCTTATCTACAATTTACCTTTTTACATCGACTCGATAATCGTTATGAATTGTTCAAAAAATCAATGTTTATGCCGGACACTCTTTCAAGAAAATCTGCAGCAGGACTTTCACTTATTATTCTGTTTTGAACAGGTTAAACATGTTTAAATGACCTGAATTTTTGATATGTTGCAGAAAAACATTTTATCTACAACTTTAGTTTTGGAATCAAGTTCGAATTCCTTTTAGTTTGACCATAATCTGCAATTTAAGGCAGTGTTTACCAATCTGGAAATTCTGACAGCTTGTGCATTCGGCAGAAATAATTGTTTTTTTTTTACCAACTTCCTCTCATTCAAAAATTCTAATATTTTTATGTCACCTGGGAAACTCTAGTATATAAATCTTTTCTCTTTGAATCATGCTCAAATTACTTTTCGTTTGGGCTGTACAAATTGATGATGTCAGATCCGGAGTAAATATCATCCACAACAACCCAAAAAAGAGTCCTCACCTCTTTGACATAGGGTTTGGGCTAAGAGAGTATTAAGTTACGGTTGTTATGTCTTAGAATCTTTTCCAAAGTGATCTTCCCCTAGGATAGGTCTCTTTGTAGGATGTTGGTAAAGTTAACATTGTTGTTTCATTTTGTTATTATAACAAGAACCAAGATGCTATCCTCCAGCAGGTCACGTTTGATGTTCAGACTCTTTTCATGCTCTTCTTCAAGTCTCCCTTTCTGGTAAGTTGTTTCACCACTTAATCCCTCACTTGAGATCTTTAAGCTCAACAAATCCCCTCCACTTGTTGTCATGAATTACTTCAGAAACATATCTTTATAAGCCTTTTTTTTTCTCTGAACAATTACACATATTCTTACTTTTCAAATCAAGAAACAAGTTCGCTCTAATTTTGCATTGTTTCACCCCATCCTTCCTTTCAAGTGCAAATTTGACTGAACCTTTTAATGTCAGAACATTCTTTTTTACTTTTGTTTATTCTCAGCTTCCCTCCTAGGGTAGTTCTAATTTTGTAACCTTTCCATCTAATGCTACTTGTTCTTTCAAGGTATGCACCTCATCTTTCTGCCTGTTAGATCTTTGAAGCCTATCACAACATCCGTTTCAAATTACTTATCTTTAACCTTCTAGCAATTTATTCTAACCCAGTTTCAGCAAAAGGTAGTCCTTGCCAAGGTGCCTTCCGACCTATCTAGTCAACCAACACTCGAATTTCAAAAAAGAAAAAGAAAAACACCTTCTGATTTCAATTCAGATTACTGCACCTCATACCCTTTAGTTTTGAAACTTTTTCAGGCCATTTAGAGTCATGAACCGCCATACACACCTTTTGACACTCCGTCTTCTGTTTTGGCGTTCTTATCACAATTTTGTTACACTGGTTGAAATGCCTATGTTGTTTTAACCTCCTCAAAAAAAAATCTTCTTGATTGATTATTTATTCTTTGGCAGTGTACTATTCCTCTCGAGTAGTGCAACTTTGGACCCTTGAATTGGATCATCAATGATCTTTCGTTTTTCTTTTGAAAGTTTGAATTAATTCTATGACATCAAACTTTAGCTAATATTTCTTAAGTGTCTTTTTTCCTTCACCTAAAGCTTGTTTGTTGCAGACCCCTTTTCAAAGACTTCCCTTTTACATTTCTTTGAGGAAGTTTATATCCATTTTAAATCTTGAAATAACCTCCCTTTGACTAATACAAATTTGGACACTTCTTGACAAGTTTATTTCAATCTGAGACCTTTCGGTGTACTCAATTTTTCTCCATAGACCTTCATTTTGAGACCCTTGCTCTCTTCCTGATTCTAAATTGTCCGGTCTTTCTGGTGATCGACCTTGCACCATTGCCTTGCTTCTCTATTGTATGATGATTCATCTACGACAATCACGCGAACCGAGCATTCTCCTAGTTCGCCAACATCCAATTTTTTAACCAAACGATTAACAATCAAGGTCACCTTCCTAGTGTTCTCAAGCTCAGTGTTCCCTTTCCACGCATTGAGAATACTTCCAAGTCCATCATATGGCGCTTCCCTTGATGTCTCCACTTTCTAAGAGCTTATGTAAGAGCTCATCGTCTTCCTTTCAAGTGGCCTAAGTTCCCTTGCAAACCACCGTATCTTGCATCATTCTACTCTCTCAAAAGAATCTCATTTGCAAGATAATCCTTTTGCTTTTTCTTTGGTGACTATCTTTTGTATTATGATACAATGTTTCACTCATCAGTTTGGAACCAACTTCAACTTCCTTCAACCTAGAATCATCATGTTTTGTTTGTAACCCTACAACATCTCTTTTTTGAGAACTTTTTGCCCGTTCTTCGGCTTACCAAGTTGACACACCACCCTGGTAATCGACTTGTCACTCTTCAATTTTATTTGTTCTCCAATCTAATCCTTTTTAGCTTAAGGATTGGATCAAACCTTCAGACAAAAGTATGGCAATGCATGTTCACCACCCCAAGGAGTCTCAGAAGTCCTTCAGCTGGGATCATTGCAATTCTTCAGCAAGCTCGTGGTGCCATGATGGCAGATGAGATCAAAAGAATTCAAGTGTGTCAGAAGTATGGTTTTGTCTGGAAAGATTAAGCTTTCCGGGTATAGGTCAGCAGGAGCAATTAAAGTGTGTTGAACCGTGGAATGCAAGATTCGAGGCAGTTGATGAGATCATGAAGAAACAAGATGAAGATCCAATTGTTTCTGGCTACAAGTGAGTGACTAGAGCCAAACCAACCATTGATTACGAGTAGATGGAGATGGCAAGCGTTGGCATCAAAATCGGCTTTGTGTCACAAGTGTGGGAGAGTTGAGGAAGAGGGTGATGGATGAAGCAAAGAAGATAGCAGTTATAGTCATCTTGTAGCAACCAAGATGTACAGAGAGCTGGAACAGTTTGGGAAGCAGTAGAGTTTCGGTTCATTGGTTGGCAAACAGAATCAGTTAGTTGATGCCCGTGGGAAAACAAGTGAAGCTTCAGTTTGGTTGTTTCATTTTAAGAAGAGTTCTAGAGGAAGATCTACAGTTTTGAGCATGTTCAAGTTTTGTCCCGACTTTTGAAAATGGACATACATGTCTTTTTGGGAGAGCGGATTATTATATTTATTATTTATTTTGGATTTAAAGAACTTATGTATATATTTTCGAATAAATATAAAAAAAAAGGAGATTTTGGTTAATAGAAATTAATGGGAATTAAAAGTAATTATGGATTTAATGGGTAGTTATTAAGGAGGTTTTATTTGGAGAAATAAACCCCCTCCCCACTAACTACGTTGGTTGAGAATCAGATTTTAGAACGTTCAACTTAGGAAATGCTTAGAGCAAAAAGAAAGACAAGCTACTTCTCCAAAATTCTCATTAGTTTTTCAACGGATTTCAAAATTGAATACAGAAACGGAATCAGCAGGACAAGAGGATCGTTTTGGTACATAAGAGTTGAAATTTTGAGAAAGGTTAGTTTTACCCTAGTTTGAGATCACCAAGTTTTTTTGTTCAAAATCTCTTGATTCGTAGTCTAGGTTGTGTAGAAGCTTTGATCATCAATTAATCCAAGTTTAATTATGATCAAATAGGTTTGTAGTTGAAGTCTTCTTGAGTGCTGCGGTCTCCTTTGAAGTTTTGGTTTGGTTTTGCTTGCTAAAAGGTAAGAGGCTCTTCCTAATGTCTAATTAAGGTTTATGATGTTAAGGTTGAGTATTTGTGTTGAATTCTTGGTTAGAAATCATGTTCTAGGTTGTAGTTAAAG
Source organism: Gentiana straminea (assembly GCA_036785695.1). Lineage (NCBI taxonomy): Eukaryota > Viridiplantae > Streptophyta > Magnoliopsida > Gentianales > Gentianaceae > Gentiana > Gentiana straminea. The sequence continues at coordinate 11,747,441 of JAVUPR010000265.1, forward strand.
TGTAGGATGTTATGGTATGTAAAAGCTGTGTTTTTTCTGCGTTAATTGATGTTGATCATGTTAGGAACGAGTTAGAAATTGTTTAAGAGCGAAAAGGCATGTTTTAGGGCCGTTTCTGAGGGAATGCGTGCGCATTCCTGAGCAATGCGTACCTGGTCTTGACTCTTCTGTGTGTTATTCATTCTCGTTCGGCTCTTGGAATCACATCCAGCAGTGGTTGGAATAGCTCGCAAAATCCAACCACTTCACCTACTTCATTGCCCCCAACCCTTTCTCGGCCTTGCAGATGCTTCTCCATACGGGGGAGCAGCCATCCTTTGGTGTACTCGACAGGACCTTGTATTATGGGCAAGAACATTAACCCACAACGTACTTTTCTTAGTGACAAGGCACCACACCAACTTACCAAGCATTGCTAGGGACTGGGATTGAGACTAGAAAAAGGTCTCTCACTTGCTAGCTTTCAATCTTCCTAACTTCTGACTTCCTGCCATTTGAAAGACTTAGAACATCGAATGCGTGCGTATTCCAGAGTAATGCGTACATGTTCTCGGTGAATTTTATGATTTATATTGCAATATTTCATAAAAATAATCCCCGTGTTTTAGTAATTTTTATAGAAAATTACGTATTAAATGAATAAATTGAAGGAATGGTTTTAGAGTTATAAAAAGTGTAAAACGTAACAAATTACGTGCTTAAAATGATGATTTTATGTTGGTTTGAGTTGTGTTACACTTTGGTATGCTTTCAATGACTTGCAGGTGTTAAATGCGACTGAAAAAAGAGGATTTGAAGTGTTTAATCGTGCTTTGAAGAATAAAGAGATAGAGATGAATTTGGAAGAAAAAGGGACTGGACGAGCGTCCAGAAGCTTGAACTAGCGTCCAGTGTGGACGGACGTCTGAATATATGGACGGGCGTCCGGGAGGAACTTTTACATTCGGGATGTTGAGGATTTTGCTTTGAATCGGCGTCCATTTTTGCATAGGACGTGCGTCCATTCAAGGCTCGGCCCGACTCGAAGAATTCCATACATTCTGGACGGGCGTCCAGGACTTTGAACGGGCGTCCGCCGCCGATTTTTACCCTAGCCGCCTCAGAGTTCTATAAATACAGTGCCTATTTCAACCCTAATAGACACATGAGAGCAGCCGCACTTTTCCACCCAAAAAGCAGCCGCACCAAACTCTGAAGAATTATGAGTTTCCTTCCAAGGATGCAAGGCTAAGCGTATAGCGGTAGAACAACTGGAGGATACCACATCAACATCACCACAACCATGAATTGTTAGGTTATCTTATTTATGATTTCGAATTTTGTGTTTTATTTATCGATTGGTATTTGGATTGATTGTTAAGTGTTTTGTTAGATAGGAATGTCAATGAAACCACATGTTGCTTTGAATTTGTATGGAAATATGATTCAACAATAGAACCTTCTCGATCGATACAATTAATAATATCTTGAGGAATCATTTGTTGTTAATTGGGTTATGTAATTTGGGAACAAATTGATGATCTTGTGATGTATGTTAAATTGTTTTGCTTGGAAAAGAAAACAAAACCCTAGAAATTGAGTTAAAGGAATTTAATCGATTTTGAGATTGATCATACCAATAAAATCGTATTCTGATCATAAAATGGTTGTGTGATTGTTGTGTGGTTGATTCTGGCTGTTCTACTGTTCTTTTTATTATTTGATAAACCAATCTGTTCGTATCGATTACTACGACTAGTTATTTCCAGAATTTAGTGTTGTTTTTTGCATATTTCTGTTTTCAGCACGTCGTTGGACGCCCGTCCGCTGTTAGTGGACGCCCATCCATTATTGAAGTTTTTCTGCTTTCTGTTTATTTTAGTCATCGTTCTTCGTTTCTGTTTTATAATTAATATAAACTTTAGGTTTAGATAGTAACTTGTGACATATTTGATAGAATAACTGCCTAAATCCGATAAACATTCGATTCCCTTAGGACGACTCGGCAACACCTTATACTACGAACCTTATACTTGGGGTGTTCCGATAAAATAAATTTAAAACTAGTTTTATCGAACAAGTTTTTGGCGCCGTTGCCGGGGAATCGGTAACGGTTAGTGCAGTTTTCTGTGTCAAAAGGGATCGCTATAGCACGCGGTAGTATTTTGACCATAACTTTCGGCTCGAGTGTCCGTTTGGCGTGCAGGACCCCAATTCGGAAAGCTCGTTCCGACGCCGACGACATGGCAAACCGCCGTAGGCTGTTTGACACCGTTTTCGAGGTCAAAAGCTGCAGTTTTCCCCTCAATTTTGGCCCTAGATGATTTCAACACGTTTTTTTTTCACCGTCTTAGTGTTTTTCCTGTTTTAAGTTTTTCGTAGGTAGGTTTCTTTTCCTGTTTCTGTTTCTATATCTTTTCAAAAAAAAAAAATATAAAAAAATAAAATAAAAAGAAACTTCCTGAACGGGCGTCCATTCTATAATTTTGTATCCTGCATTAGTTCAGCAGATCAGACGAGCGTCTGGAGTATCAAACGCCCGTCCGGTTATCTCCTCAGGAGGACGTCCGTCCAAGACCTCGGACGCCCGTCTGCTTCCTCCTTCTTATTCTATTTTATTCTAATTCATTCTATTATGTTCTTTCCTTCTCTTAACCCTTGCTTACAAGGTTAAAACTCTTCCGTCAACCTGACCTATCGTCAGTGTTGACTTTTCTGTTTTGCTCCCCTGGTTTATGCAAACCAGGAGCAAAAAGGGACCGTTATTATATTGTCCTGAACCTGAACGGGACATTGTCAAGAGAAGACTTTTCCCAAATCCTGACAACATGAGCGAACACGGTTCTAGCGATGACGAACCGGAGAACCAAGGGAATAATAACCAAAATCCTCCTGGCATGGATCCCGCTCAATTAAACCAAATTCTGATGCAAATGTTGCAGAATCAGCAACAGCAGCAAGCCTGGATAAACCAGCAGATGCAACAACAACCTCGGATAGTCGTTCAACGCCAAATTGCCCCAGTCGTAGTTGTTGCAAAACAAGACCCTTATGCGCCATATCTTGATCAAGATTTCTTGGAAGGGCATAGACCAATTCGGCCTCCGGAGATGGGAGGAATGCATTTTGATTTAAAGAATGGAGTTGTGGGGATGATCCAAAATAGTTCATTCCATGGCACTGCTTCAGAAGACCCACATGACTTCTTGTCTACTTTTGTGCAAATATGTGAAGCGGGTCACTACCCTGGCGTTCCTTCAGAAGTTGTTAAATTGAAACTTTTCCCGTTTGCCTTGAAAGGTGAAGCAAATCGATGGTTTAAGTCTTTACCCCATCACTCTCTTCATAACTGGGCTGATGTTAAAAGAGCCTTTGCTCTGAAATTCGTTTCACCTGGAACGATAATGGACCGTAAACGAGATATAGCTACTTTCGAGCAATTAGAAGGAGAAAGTGTGGGAAAGGCCTGGGAGAGGTTGAATTTGTTAATGAGGAAATGCCCTAACCATGGATACAATCGACATGAACTTCTAGAATTATTCTATCAGGGTGTTACTCAACCCAATAGAGATTACCTAGATTCCACAGCTCATGGATCGTTTTTAGGGGGAGGAGATGATGCTGCCTACAGGGTAGCAGAAACAATAGCTAAGAATAACATGTGGGCTACTCAAAAGAAGACCCATGTTAGTGGAAGCAAAAAGGAGACTGCTGCAAGTAACTCAGAGACAAAAATGCTAGTTGCTCAAATGGAAATAATGAACAAGCAACTAGCCAACCTACAAATGAAGCAGCAAGAGGGGCCAGCAGAGGTGAATTACTCGGGCATGCAGGCCGGGAATATGATGAATGAGGAAGTGCATGCCATGGAGAACCAGAATCAACCTTTCAGAAGCTTCAATCAAAATTCTAGTCAATCAAGCTACACTCAAAACCGTAACTATTCGGGAAACCCGAGAAATAGTTATTATACACCACCTGGTGCATCCAATAACCAAAGACCCCAAGGTAACTGGCCTCAAACGCAAAATCAACAGCCCACCTATGTCTTTCAGAAGAAATTTGATGAGCTGGTAGACATGGTGAAAACACTAGCCACCGGTCAAAAAACGATGGAGAGACAGATTGGTCGGATGGCCGATCAACAAGCGAGCAGACCTCAAGGAAAAGCGCTAGTTATACGAGATAAAAACCCTAAGGCAGATGTCAGTGCTTGTAATGCCATCACACCGCAATGGGATTTTGGACAAGAGGAGGAGTTGAATGCAGTCACCCTCAGGAGCGGTAAGAAAATTTGGACCCGAAAAGTTATCGGGAAACGAGTAGCCCCTCCCGACGCCATGAGTTCGGGAGGGGGTAAGCAAGAGATAAATACCAAAGACAGCAACAGTGAGGAAGAGCTGAGTGATGATTATTCTTCGGGGGATAGTGATGAGGATGCTGAGAAGAGAAGTCAGGTAGCTGAACCCTTGACTAAAAAGAAAACTGAGAAGTTTGTCCGATGGAAGGATAAGGAGGATGAAGCCATTAAAAGTCAAACTATAATCAATCATTCGAAAATCCTTCCTTATCCAGCAAAGAAAAGAAAGAATATCTTGAACTCTGACAAACAGTATGACGGAGTGAGAAAGATGCTTAGAGATACTATGGTGACTATTCCACTTGCTAAACTATTAACTGAGATGCCTAAATGCTCTAAGTATCTTAAGGATGACTGTGGAAGTAAGAAGAAGCTAAAGGGAATGGCAGAAGAGGTGCTAAGAGAAGAATGTTCAACTGTTTCACAGAGCGTTGCAATCAAGCGAGGTGACCCCGGACGACCTTCAATCTCTTGCATGATTGAAGGCCACACGTTCCACAATGTCTTATGCGACTCAGGGGCCTCTGTCAATGTGATGCCATTGAACGTCTGCAAGTGTCTCGGGTTGGACAAAAGGCTAAGGGAGCGTCCCGTCTCTCTTCAGTTGGTAGACCGATCTAGCCGTTTAGCAGCTGGTTGTGTTAACAACGTCCTTATCCATGTTAAACATTTAGTTTTTCCAACTGACTGGGTCATACTGGATTACCGGTCTGACAAGGAGATGCCCCTGATTCTGGGCCGGCCTTTCTTGAACACTTCTGCCTCCACCATTGACTTCCAACCGGCCAAATCACTCGAGAGTAGAGAACACTTCCGTTACCCTTGACCAAGGAAAAAGTTCTGCGGAAACTCCAACCCAGGAGATTTCATTCATTGAAGCAATCTATGGAGATGAATCCGACCCTGATGAAGAGCTCATGGAGATAGGAGCCATGGATGTTATAACTCAACAACTTGCGCACACTGAGCCTATGAGTGAACAAAAAATCTGGGACATTCCAGGGATGAGCAGCAATGATTTGAAGGAGCTCAACCAGGCAGACTTTAACCCTGCAGAGGAAGAAGTTTTAATGGGTAGTTGGGACGAAATAGATTTCTGGAGAGAAACTACCAATTAGGAGTTGGATGATTGGGAACAACTAGCAGAGGAGCTAGAAGAAGAAGAGTTGAGAAAGATGATCAAGCATAAGAAGGAGAAAGCGGGTGCTGACAGAAGGATCCCTATGGATGATGTGATCCAGTACTTTTCTGGGGTTATACCTCGGGAAGATGAGGTGTTCTTCAGCCAACCACTTCAAGCCCATAAGGAAAAAGGTGGCCCCTTAAAATCCAGTATTGAGCAACCACCTACTGACTTGGAGCTTAAACCGCTTCCGCAACACCTTAAGTACATTTTTCTTAAGGATGGTGATAAGTTACCCTTGATCATATCTTCAAAACTCGAGCCCGAGCAAGAAGCACTGCTGATTAAAGTGCTTGAAAAGAACATCCTCGCGTTCGGATGGCAAGTGGGTGATATCCGAGGAATCAGCCCCGATGTGTGCATGCATAAAATCCGAACGGAGGAAGGAGCTAAGAAAGTCAGACAACCTCAGCGAAGGCTGAATCCGCACATGCAGGAGGTTGTCAAGAAAGAAGTCATAAAATGGTTAGATATGGGAATCATCTATGCAATCGCCGACAAGTGAGTGGGTTAGCCCCACCCAAGTTGTGCCAAAGAAGGGAGGTATTACCGTGGAAAAGAATGAAAAGGGGGAAGAAGTAGCTTTACGCCTTGTGATCGGCTACGTGGTCCGCATTGATTATCGCGAGATTGAATGAAGTCACCGCCAAAGACCATTTCCCCTTACCTTTCATTGACCGGCTTCTTGAAAGGCGAGTGGTCATAAGTATTATTGTTTCCTCGATGGATATTCTGGTTACTTCTAGATAGCCATCGACCCTAATGACCAGGAGAAGACTACGTTTACGTGTCCATCGGGCACTTTTGCTTTTCGCAGAATGCCTTTCGGGTTATGCAATGCACCAGCAACATTTCAACGGTGCATGTTGGCCATTTTCGATGGACTTGTGGAGAAATGTATGGAAGTCTTCATGGATGACTTCTCAGTCTATGGCGATAGCTTTGATGAGATCTTGGAAAATCTAGATATGGTACTTCAACGCTGTGTTGAAAAGAATTTAGTGCTTAAGCGGGAGAAATGCCATTTTCTAGTAGATGAAGGGATTGTTCGGGACACAAGGTGTCCGAGTTCGGTATTCGGGTTGATAAGGCTAAAGTAGAGGCCATTGAAAAGATGGCGTACCCGAAAACAGTGAAAGAGGTACGAGGTTTTCTAGGTCATGTTGGCTTCTACAGGCGGTTTATTCAGGATTTTTCCACCATCGCCAAGCCATTATCTAACCTTCTGAAAAATGATGTTGAGTTCTTGTTTGATGAGAAATGCAGGGAAGCTTTCAATTGCCTAAAGGATAAGCTCATAAGTGCCCTTATCTTAATCGCACCTGATTGGACTAAGCCTTTTGAATTAATGTGCGATGCCTCTAACTACGCAGTGGGCGCATTTTTAGGCCAGAGAATTGACAAAAAGTTCAGGCCCATTTACTATGCGAGCCGCACCTTGAACCCGGCTCAATGCAACTACACCACGACTGAGAAGGAATTCTTAGCCGTCGTTTTTGCTATTGACAAGTTTAGAATTTACCTTCTAGGGTCTCAAGTTGTGGTTTGGACAGACCATGCGAGCCCTACGCTACCTTATGGACAAAGCGAGATGCAAAACCAAGGTTACTCGGATGGATTCTAATTTTGCAAGAGTTTGACCTGGAGATCAAAGATAAGAAGGGTAGTGAAAATATTGTGGCTGATCACCTGTCTCGCCTAGTAAATGAGGGTGGCAAAAATCACAAGGACATAGGCATTGATTTTCCAACCGAGCAATTGATGAAGCTTGATACAGTTAGGCCGTGGTATGCTGATTACGTCAACTACTTAGCAGGTGGGCATTTAGAAGATATGACGTATCAGGAAAAGAAGAAATTTTTCAGCGACTTAAAGTATCTCGTATGGGAGGATCCTTATTTGTTCAAGGTCTGTAAAGATGGGTTGCTTAGAAGGTGCTTTCCGGAGCATGAACAATTGGATATTCGGAGCAATGTCATAGTGGTCCCGCCGGTGGGCACTACGGAGCACCTAAGACAGTCACAAAAATCCTTCAAGCTGGTTTTTACTGGCCTACTTTGTTTAAAGATGCTGAAGCCTTTTGCAAAGGCTGTGATAGATGCCAAAGAGTAGGGAGACTCAGTAATAGGATGGAGATGCCTTTGAAGCCTATCTTGGAATGTGAGGTTTTTGACGTCTGGGGCATTGATTTTATGGGACCGTTCCCATCATCATGCTCTAACAAATATATTCTGGTCTGTGTGGACTATGTTTCCAAGTGGGTAGAGGCCATAGCCACCCAAACCAATGATCACAAAGTTGTAAAGAAATTCTTGCAAAAGAATATCTTTACTAGATTTGGCTGTCCTAGAGCCCTTATCAGTGATGAAGGTTCGCATTTCTGTAATGCACCACTGGATAAAATTCTTGAGAGATATGGTGTCAAGCATAAAATTGGTACACCATACCACCCCCAAACCAGTGGCCAAGTCGAGGTGAGCAACAGAAGTCTAAAGCGGATTTTGGAGAAAACGGTAAATTCAAATAGATCCAACTGGAGTCTGAAGTTGGACGACGCACTTTGGGCTTATCGCACTGCGTTTAAGACCCATATGGGTACGTCACCATTTCAAATGGTTTATGGCAAGCCATGCCATCTACCAGTCGAGCTGGAGCACAAAGCTTACTGGGCTATTAAATTCTTAAACTTCGATAGCCAACTCTGTGGGGAGAAAAGGTTACTGCAACTACATGAGCTCGATGAATTCAGACTCAGGGCCTACGAGAACGCCAAGCTGAGCAAGGAGAGAACGAAGGCGCTCCACGATGCAAAGATAAAAGATAGAGATTTCAAGGTAGGAGAGATGGCTTTGCTTTACAACACCAGATTACATCTGTTTGCTGGCAAGCTTAAGTCCAGATGGTCCGGACCCTTTGAAATTGTCGAAGTTCATCCGGGTGGAGCAATTTCCTTGAAAGGGTACAGCGGTCAACCTTTTAAAGTGAACGGTCATAGATTGAAAAAGTATTTCGGACAGCCTTATGAAGCACCTGAAGTCCTATACTTTCAAAAGTTGGTTGACATGACTGATGTGCTGATTTGTGATGAGATCCCATCCGACTTCTTTACTTCGGATGATGACATTATTGCCCTTAACCTTAAGGATGCTTCTACCACGACTCCTGCACCTGTCAGTATGCCAGTACCACAATTAGGCAACAACACGAAGAAGAAAAGTAGTGCTGTCTGGATGGCTAAGTCCCAGGACTCAGTCGCGCACTTGACTTGTTGTTGCTGTGACCACACCGATGCTTTCCACTCTGGCTCTGATGAAGGAGTGGCCCTGATCAAACCAAAGTGGCCCGATCCGGGTTGACTTTGAAATCTCTGTCAAGCTAATGATATAAAAGAAGCGCTCCTAGGAGGCAACCTAGTCCTTTAAGTTACTTTTTAGTTAAGTTTTAGGGCATTAGGAATAAAACCATGGTGATTGGTGTGTTGGTTGTCCCTGTCATATTTGTGAATGCATTATGTGCCTACATGTTTACTCATATACCCCTTGTACCCCGAGATTATATGCTATGTCGAGTGTTGCAGATATTGTTGCAGCGGTACATTCATGCTATGGCCTGACCTCTGCCACCATACAACCCGACGATCACTTTGAAACCAGCTAAGTATTCTTTCCTTTTATTTTGCACATTCTGAGGACATAATGTGATTTAAGTGTGGGGGGTGTCTACATTGGGTATGTTATCATGCTATGTTTCTGACAATGAGTAAATGTGATTTTCTCGAAAATTTTAAAATTTTTCAAAGTAAACTTGGATAATTGTAAATCTTGAGCATGTAATTGAAACAAATGGCTTGCTAGTTGTAGTTTCCGACAATGATTTTATGTGACTTTGAGAGATAATTATAGCATGTTTTTACTGATTTGAGATAGTATTCATTTCACACTCACGAAAGCCTTTGATATTGAAGCAAAAATTTTGAACTGTATCCTTTCAAAAAATTTAGTGATTTATCTTTGAGAGATTTGGTCTTAATAGTAACAGTGAAGTAACACCCAAGTTCAGAACGTGCACTGTGAATATCTGAAGGTTTGAATGTGATAAGTGAAACGTAACTAATGTTTTTGGAAAAAGTTGAGTTAATAATAAATAAAGGGGTGTGTCGGAAAGTTTGGTTAATGATTGGAGTGCGGTAGGGCATTATCTTGAAATGTCCTATTCCACTATGATGACCAAAAGCTCACGACAGTCAAGAAAAGCTACCCTATGATTGGAGTAAGGTAGGGTGTTATCCCGAAACATCCTATTCTACTATGACGGGTAAGAGCTCATTTTGATGTGCGTCAAAGAAAGAAAAAAGAGAAAGTGAAGAAAAAATTAAAGACTTTGTTATCGTTGAACTTATACCCAGTATAAACCGAATGATATGCTGTAGGGATTATCCTACTGAGTGCGCGGGAAGACTTTGTGTGGAACGACTGCTGCCTATACCTAGGATAGTCATTAAAATTATTTGAGAGGATATTTGTTTGAGAGGATTGTGAAGATTGAAAAGGGCTTTTCACACACACTGAATCTATCTCTATGTTGGTATTACTTGCTATATTTGTCGTATCTGTTGTTGCGTGAGCCAGGGATCTATGTGCATTACATGTACAGTGAGCTAGTTTTGATTGTTTTGTTCGGGACGAACAAAAAGCTAAGTGTGGGGGAGTTGTTCTCGGTGAATTTTATGATTTATATTGCAATATTTCATAACAATAATCCCCGTGTTTTAGTAATTTTTATAGAAAATTACGTATTAAATGAATAAATTGAAGGAATGGTTTTAGAGTTATAAAAAGTGTAAAACGTAACGAATTACGTGCTTAAAATGATGATTTTATGTTGGTTTGAGTTGTGTTACCCTTTGGTATGATTTCAATGACTTGCAGGTGTTAAATGCGACTGAAAAAAGAGGATTTGAAGTGTTTAATCGTGCTTTGAAGAATAAAGAGATAGAGATGAATTTGGAAGAAAAAGGGATTGGACGAGCGTCCAGAAGCTTGAACTAGCGTCCAGTGTGGACGGACGTCTGAATATATGGACGGGCGTCCAGGAGGAACTTTTACATTCAGGATGTTGAGGATTTTGCTGAACTGGCGTCCATTTTTGCATAGGACGTGCGTCCATTCAAGGCTCGGCCCGACTCGAAGAATTCCATACATTCTAGACGGGCGTCCAGGACTTTGAACGGGCGTCCGCCGCCGATTTTTACCCTAGCCGCCTCAGAGTTCTATAAATACAGCGCCTATTTCAACCCTAATAGACACATGAGAGCAGCCGCACTTTTCCACCCAAAAAGCAGCCGCACCAAACTCTGAAGAATTATGAGTTTCCTTCCTTCAACCGTGACTTGGATCATCGCAAGGATGCAAGGCTAAGCGTATAGCGGTAGAACAACTGGAGGATACCACATCAACATCACCACAACCATGAATTGTTAGGTTATCTTATTTATGATTTCGAATTTTGTGTTTTATTTATCGATTGGTATTTGGATTGATTGTTAAGTGTTTTGTTAGATAGGAATGTCAATGAGACCACATGTTGCTTTGAATTTGTATGGAAATATGATTCAACAATAGAACCTTCTCGATCGATACAATTAATAATATCTTGAGGAATCATTTGTTGTTAATTGGGTTATGTAATTTGGGAACAAATTGATGATCTTGTGATGTATGTTAAATTGTTTTGCTTGGAAAAGAAAACAAAATCCTAGAAATTGAGTTAAAGGAATTTAATCGATTTTGAGATTGATCATACCAATAAAATCGTATTCTGATCATAAAATGGTTGTGTGATTGTTGTGTGGTTGATTCTGGTCGTTCTACTGTTCTTTTTATTATTTGATAAACCAATCTGTTCGTATCGATTACTACGACTAGTTATTTCCAGAATTTAGTGTTGTTTTCTGCATATTTCTGATTTCAGCACGTCGTTGGACGCCCGTCCGCTGTTAGTGGACGCCCGTCCATTATTGAAGTTTTTCTGGCTTTTTGTTTATTTTAGTCATCGTTCTTCGTTTCGTTTTATAATTAATATAAACTTTAGGTTTAGATAGTAAATTGTGACATATTTGATAGAATAACTGCCTAAATCCGATAAACATTCGATTCCCTTAGGACGACTCGGCAACACCCTATACTACGAACCTTATACTTGGGGTGTTCCAATAAAATAAATTTAAAACTAGTTTTATCGAACAGTACGCATCGCCCTGGGCAGAAGCTCAATGCGTGTGCATTCTGCTAGCATTCTGCCAGCATTGGGCCAGTTTTGTGATATGATGTGTTTTAAGCCTCGAGTCCAGTTTTAATTGTTATATACTGATACAATAACATTAAATGAACATGATTAAGCTTCGATGCATTTAGTTCCGGCACCGAATGTACTCTTCCTCAGAGTTGAAGTTTGGGACCGTCGGAAGAGTATGATCGGCTTGTGCTTTGATGAATTATAATTCATCAATGTGTGTGTATGTGCTAGGCTTGTCCGCGTCTAGTGGTCTAAGTAGGAGAGTAGGAGATGTGAGGGAGCTTACTTGAAAATACTTAGGTGGCTAGATGATAATCTAATAATAAACGTACTTGTGTAGTTAAAATAATAAACATCATGCCATTCTTGGATAGGCACAAAGGCATATCGCGACGTGTGGGCGGGCTGTAAAAATGAACAACTCTGTCCTTGAAGCGGCTGAATGGTAGAGACTTTGCCGAATGCGTGCACTATCGGGTTAAACCCGTGGCTATCAGTGTGATCCACTTTTAGGTTGAAAACGATATCTCATGGTGGATATACACCATGCGTAGTACCCTTGAATGCGGATGTAACAAAGATAAGCTAAGTTAGAAACCATTAGTTACGACATGTTGATGAGCATGAAGTGAACCTTAGAGTTGAGTCGGTCTCACAACGACAACTTAATAATAATAAAGTAAATCGTTCCGTTGTAGAACTTAGCTATACATTAGATTCTTCCTCTTCACTAAGTTCTTTTGTTGGTCCCTTGGAAAGGCTGACACAAGTTTAGAGAGGGGGTGAATAAAGTTTTCCCAAAAAACTAGATCTTAAGTCTGATTAGGTTCAGCTTTAAACTTGTGTGGAGTTAAGCTAACTTAGCTGAGTTTAAGTCAATACTAACTTATGCTTAACTGAGTTAACCTGCAGCGGATTATTAAAGCCTTTGTAAAACTTGAGTTATCAGTTTGTAGAAGTAAGATGCAGTGCTGTGCAGACTTAGCTTCTTATGTTTGCTGAGTGCGTTTTAACTATAATACAGTAAGTAAATACTCAAAGTAAGTAAATAAATAAGACAGAATTTATAGAGGTTCCAGGTGGTGTAATCCCGACAGTCCTCTCTTCCCCTGTGATGCGGAGGAAAATTCCACTAGAACTTTTTGAGGTAGCTCGGTTACAAAAAGTACTAAAATGATAGTCCTTGGCTAATCCCTAGTTTGACTATCTATGAAACTATAGAATAGGTAGAATTGCTGCTATGCAACTGCTTGCACCACTGGTCCTTGAAGGGTTGTATTGCCTATTTACCAGCTCATCACAAACACAGTCTTGCTGACTGCAGCTCAACTGTGCTTCACACCTTCTTGATGTTTCACGGTCTAAAACCTTTGATAAAATCAAAGTTGAGACTTGAATCAATAACTATGATTCAACTTGTGATTTTGAGCTTCCTCTTCTTGATGTATATGATTTGCTCATGCTCTGTTTTTCTTCAAGTGTTTGATCTTGATACTTCTTTGATTGTTAGAGAACACTTTGAAGATTTCTTGATTTGGATCTTGCAAACTAGCATGTAGCATGAGTTCTTTTGATTTACTTTCCTCCTTAGTAGAATCTTTCTTGATAAATTTATTCTTAGAACTCCGCACATCTTGTTGAAGTAGAAGTGACCTATTTATATGGGATTTTCCAACGTTTGAACGTTTGAATTTGAATTCTTGTAGCAGCCAACGGCTATATGTCAGATGTCAGTGACCGTCCTGACATTTCAGTTTATCATCAAATGGAAATGCTTGATTTCCAACGTTCTAATTCTTCTTTATTTTATGACTTCAGCTTGAAACTGATTTTCTGTGAACTAGTCAGTTTTCAGCTTTAAGATCATTAACTGAGTTTTTACTCTTCTTAAAAAACTCAGTACTTTATACTTCATCTGATTATAATTGACTTAATCGAGTAAACCACAAAATATAATTTTTCTAAGATAACATTGTCCTTATGTATCTTTGATCGTCATACAAGATCTATAAAGTCAGTTCAGGTCATCACAGTCTTGCCTGAATTCTAACTTTATAGTCTCGGCTTTAATCTTCATAAACTGAGTTTGAACCCTCAGTTCTTCAGTCTCCAATAACTAAGTCTGTGTCCCTCAGTTCTTCAGCTTCTAGATAAGTCAACCGAGTTTGTGTCCCTCAGCGAACTTACCTTCTTCTTCAGTTCTAGGTTCTGAATCAATTTTCTCAGTTTTTATATTCTCATCAAGTCAGTTACTCGTTTTCACAGTTCTGATCCGGGAACTATTACAGTGCTTGTCTGATTTACTTATACAAATATAAGACTATTAAATCCTATACATTAATATTTAGACATTTTTTTGCTCTGCATTATATCAGCTAGTTATGACACTTCATCAATGGGGTTAAGAACGACAACTGAATAACTGGTTAATCATCATCAAACATAAATTTTATTTCCAATAATTTTCCCCTTTTGGATGATGTCAATACCCTCCTTAAAAGTAATGCAAAAAGATAAAGACAAAAACAAAGACAAAGAACTGAGAAAGCGAGTTTTTATTGATGATATTGAGTTACTAAGTATAAAGTATTAAAAGACAACAATATGTGTAAAAGAATCTAAGTTTCAGCTTCATGTCCCTTTCCTTGGTCAGTTCCTTCAATCTGTTTGTCATTCATTTTAGCAATTTCTTTCATGGCAAGATATTTTTTGAACTATTCTCAATACCATTTATATTTTCCCAAATATTCCACGAATTTGTCATATTATGTTTTCCGAAAAACTTGCTTTTGAACAATACTGCAAATACAAAAACAATCTTTCTTAACTTTTCACTAGTAGCTGTCTTCAATAGATCTTTGACAAACTCAGAGTCCGTTTCTTCAACTTTCTTTCCAGCTTTATCCAGCATACCATTTCTTTCCCATTTGTTTAGCTTTTTCCAATAATGAACTAGGACTTTCTGCATGATTAGAAAACTTTCTGGGGCTTGTTCTCTTGATTCACCTTCCTTAGTGGGTAGCTCCCTGAAAATACTGTAAAGTTGTGAATCTAAACGAAGTCTCTTCTCAGTTGGTTCAGAAAAATTCCTAATCAGCTCCATTTCCTCGTCAGTCATGTCTCCCGGCTTTCTTAAGTTCGACTAGTTTCTCATCTATGCTTTCTAGAACTCCGGGCATTTCAGCTGCATTGACTTGTAAGATGACTTCACTTTCCCCCTTATTGACATCATCCTTCCGAATCAGACTCCTCATATAATAGTTTAAGTGCTGTTGATTTGATGCCAATATGGTTTATGCAAACATTGAGTCTTTCATGGCATTTTCCAGTAGTAGCATCCTGTCATGTACATTGGTGACCATGCCTACCAATCTCTCTTAAGTCTCAGTTTTCCTAGCATCCGTTTCAATGGATGCCTTTCTGATTTCGATCAGTGTGTCATGACAATCCTTTTTGACATTATCCAATTTCTTCTCCATATTAGATCTTTCATTTTTATTTTCCTCCATGGATTGTAACACTTTCCCAAAGGTGCCCTATATATTCATTTTGTATTGTACTTGATGAACTCAGCTTGTGTTGGCACATCTTTCTTGTCAGTTGCAGCTTTCTTTTCTATTTTGCCTTGCTTAGACTCAGATGCTTTCTCAGCTTCTCTCTTTTCTTTTGACAGCGGAGAGATAATTTCTTTCAGTTTCTCCTTGTACTCTTCAGACTTCCTTATTTCTTCGGACTCCCTTCTTATTTTATCTAGGGTAGAAGGATCAGTTTCATTTACTGGTGATAGTTTCACATCAAACTCGTCATCAGTTTCTTCTCCTGGTTTATCAGCTTCAGCTTTTGCTATTTCGAGCACATCTCTGTCAGTTGGCGACTGATATCCTTCTTTTTTTTTCTTTTTTTTTTTTTTGATTCAGAATGAGTCTCAGAGTCTGAATCACCACTTTCTTTAGAACTTTCTTCATCAGAATTTTCTACAACATCTTTCCTTGCTTCCTTTTCTTGAAGAGAGTCAAGTATCCCCTTTTGTAAATCGGGATCTCCCTGAGAATCATCATCATCATTATTGTTGGTCCCTTGAAAAGGCTTTAGTTAAGTTTAGAGGGGGGGGGTGAATAAACTTAACACTTAAAACTTTGGAGTTAACAAATTTCGCAACTTCAAGAACCGCGATACTTCGCATGGTCTGCTTTGAGACCTCGATAGCCCGTCGATAAACGTAGTCTACCGATAGTTCGCCTTGCTGAATTTGTGCGGCGGAATAATATCAAAATTAAGCCTTGTTACTTGTTGTTAAATATGTTACCAAGTATTAGATACTCAGTAGTGTTTGTGTGTGATTTCAGTTGCTAGATTCAGCAGGTTGATATGGATAATGACTAAGTGCAGAAAGTAAATGCAGTAAGTAAGTAGAGAGATTTTATAGTGGTTCCAGGTGATGTAATCCTGTCAGTCCACTCTTCTCCTGTGATGTTGGAGGAAATTCACTAGTGATCTTTGAGTTATCTGTTACAAAGAGTCCTAGGTTGCTTGTCCTTCACCAATAACTATGGCTTCACAACCGAAAACTCGGGAACAGTAGGATTGCCGCTCCCGAGTCTTCCACCGGTCCTTGAAGGGTAGGATTGCCTCTTCACCGGCTTCACCACAAACCAACGAGTCTTTCACACCCAACGGATGCTTCACTTGTCTTCGCCAGATTCTTTATAAGATAAGAAGTGAATCAAATAAATGATTCGATTAAGAGCGGCTTGATTAGGATGATGTAATCGGCTAGCGACTTGCGTCTTCAAGTGTGTATGCTTGATGCGGCTTGAACACGTAAAGCACTTGAAGAAAATAACTAGATCGCGACCTTAAGCTCAGTAAGTTCAGCAGGGTGTTATTCAGCTTAGTATTATCACTTGAAGTTTATTCCAAAATTCATCATCTTCTTCTTGAGTTGAAAGTCCTCTATTTATAGGTAAGAGTGCATGTGAGTTGAATTTTAAAATTCAAATGTGACCGTTCCTTGTATTTGTCCCATCTGCACTGCATTCTGTCACTATTCATAGGATCGACACTCGTCGGGATTACTTTTTGACAAGGTGCGATCGTCCACCCCTTTGACTTGTATCCAATGGATAAAAATATGGATCATCCCAACGTCTTTTTAATCTCGGCCTTTGATTTGCTTGATAAGTCGAAGTAGTTGGTCGTTCTTATCCATGTAACTTTTCAATAATCTTGAATTAATCGAGGTATATATCGAGCAGGTTCATTAGTCCGTCGTAAAACCAATCGATCCGTCGAACATCATATTTTTGTCTCGTAAAATATAATGCGGTGATTCCTTTTATCCAACTTTTATTTGTGAAGTTAGATTACATCATTTTAAATATAACCAAGTTCCAAACATCATCCAACTTGTGGAACTTAGACCTTCTACACAAGGCATATGTAATCGTTTAGGTCATCACAGACTTGCCTATAATCGATTCCATATCCTTGACTTTAATTACTAAGTTTGATCCCTTAGCCTTCATTAACCGAGTTTGAACCCTCGGCCTTCGGTCTTCGGTCTTCGTGGGTTCCGGACCGCCCTACCGACCTATCTACCCTATCGACCTAAACCGATCCGTCGATAAACAATCGGCGGCCTTTTACGATGCTTGTTTGATCAAACCTATTTATGAATCAAACTCTAATAAACCTATACATTTTATCTAGACATCTTTTTGCCTTTGCACTATAACGACTAGTGTGGCACTCATCATCAAAACTAAGAAATAAGTCTAACAATTTCCCCCTTTTTGGTGATGATGCCACTACCCTCACCTAATCGCAAAGCAAAAAGATAAAAACACAAACAGAACAAATTCAGTCAATTCTCATTATAAATATTTGTTCACAGTTATTACAACTAGATACAGCAAAGATAAACAGTGAAAGGTAGCTGATCTATTGTCTCTTCTCTCTTTCTTGTCTAGCCTTCTCAGCTTGCTCTTGATAAGCTCTGATTTCTTCTATCATTTCAATCATCCATTCATTCTCAATTAGTGTAAAATCAATATAGTGATTGACTTGTTTCCACCAATTCCATGCTTCAAAGTGCGAGGACAAGATTGATCGATTTACCCCGAAACCAAACCTCATATACGACTCCTTAAATTCATTCGGTGAATCTTTTGCTTTTGTAATTGGCTAAACACCTTTTCACCTTTGCTACTTCTTCTTCCTCTTGAATTTGCTCTTAAAGCTCTAATCCTTGCCTCCCAAAACTTCAAACTCAAGAAGGAGTTAAGACCTTCATGAAATCCCATTTCACGATAGGGTCTCCTTTCGTTATGGAACTCTTTCTTGTACCGTGATAGGAGATCATCGGTGAGTTGCACTCGCCAGTGCAAAAAGTTGCCTAAAAGCATTTGTATCATCGGTCCATCTCTTCGTGCAAAGAGTCTAGCGACCTCCTTTGCTTTGCGTTAAACCGATTGGCCCTCTTCCCCTTAGTGACATCATCAACAAAACGTGAGATGAGGCCATGAATAGCTTCCGTGATACTATCACTCGTGTAATTGACCTCGCCATAGTACCGGTTCTAGTATCAAGTGAAGTAATCCTAGATTGCGAGTCTCTTCCGATCGTTGATCCGTTCGTAAATTTGGGATCGGGTACGGCGGTTGTTGTTGTGCGACGGCGAGCTCGGCGGCTTCGGCAAGCTTGTCAAGTTTTTGATGAATGGATGTAAGTTGATCTTTCAAAAACTTGTCCTTCAGTGTGTTCCCTTGCTTGATATATCTCACATCATATATCATATCATTTATAGCATTTTGAGTGGAAGCAAAGTTTGAAGCAGCTGTATCACCAGATTGTCCGTTTTCATTGACCATCTTCATCGATTCTTCAAATCTCTGTTCTTGCTCGTCCAATTGAGTTCTTAAGCGTTGCATGTCATTTCTTACAGTTCTTAACTCATTGACAACTTCAACTGGCACTCCACTGGCCATTCTACTATCAGTAGATCCATCAGCAGGCTCCTCAACTCTGTATTGTGCCTGTTGACTGCTGATGATCATTGCTCTACTCATATCTCTCCCAGCAGGGGGAGGTCCTTCCTCAACCATTGCACCAAGAATGTCTTCCATGACTGGATCTTGTGCAGGTTCCTCAGCAACTTCTTCCTGTCCAAAAATTTGAAATTCTTCATCACCGTAGTCATAATCCAAAGCATTTGTTCTTCTTGATTAACACCGGCGGCCGCCGATTATCCTTCCCTACAAGTGGTCTTGGCTCCGAAGGCTCCACTACGGCGAGCCTCATTAACAACGGGGGTTTCCTCCAAACCCAAAGTTTGTTCCAACTCGTGTCCAGTGTCGTTTGAGACTCGGCGACTCGTACCTCTGTTCCAACCTTTGTCCAGTCTTTGTTTGTACCCCAAAGAACTCCGTACCTCCCGTTCAATTTCCTGTGGATTAAAGATATTAGTATTATCCACTTGAAAACCTTCGCATGACCAATCTTGTGCGGGATGATGGCAGTTTTTAGTAAGAGTGCCTTCAATGTCAAATCCATCTTGATATTCAATGGATTCCTCGAACTAGCACTTGGTTCACTAAAGTCACCGACTTTTTCTTGATCCAAATCAACAATCTGTTCATCTTCGGGTTGTCCGGCAGACTTTACAACATGAAATGCGAGCAGATTCATCAACTAGCCTACCATCACTCAATGTAATTCCCTCATTGATCAATGCTTCTAGATCATCCATGGTGAGATCTTGTAGATCCTCATCCATTTCTTCGATCCGCGGCCCTCGGCGGACTTACCGATACCGGTGGACTGTTGTGCGGGTGGATCATTTATCAAAGCGTCCCACTAGATTCTCTCGGTCCCGAGGGGAAATCTCCCTTGAGTCGGATGATGAGGAAGAATCATCATCACCATCTCTTGGATCTCTCGAACTTGATACCCTCCTCCTTCGTTGATCATCAAACGGATCCATCGTCTTGATTGCGGCAAGGTTGTATCAATCGATCCAAGCAAGTTTTCCACTCCTAACTTGTCAAAAACCCATTCTTCAAAATCTCGTCATTGGTTGAGCAAATTGGTTTTTGTCTTTTGTAGAACCCAAACTTCCACCGGAAGTAATCGCAATTTCTTTGAAGTTTGGGATCCACAAACTCTTCGAGTTTTCTTGCTCTTTTTCACATGCCTTTCAAATGGCATAAAAGAACTCCCGGGAGCAAGCTCCAAGTAGCTTGTTGACCTCCAAAGGTTCCAACAAGCAGATTCATGGTATCTTCTACGGATGTTAGAAAGTCGGCGGGTTCTTTGTGATTGTACATTTGTACCTACTACTTCCATCCGTATCACACTTGGTTCCCCCGACTTACATGCTCATCGCCAGGTTAGCGACAGATCGGTCTTCCCCCGAACTATTGCCACATTTGCGGGGTCTTCAACCAAGTCTCCAATCACCTCTTCAACCACCACAAGCAGTTCGGGTTCGGTGGTTTGTCGTGGTTCTTTAGTGGATACTACGGCGGGCTCGGGGTCGTAGATCGTCGTACATCCTCTACGCATTGCTCAAAAATAACCCGTTCAAAGCATCGTAGACTTGATAACTTCTTCATTTGAGGAATCACCGATAACAAGCTGGTGGAATAACGAGTTAAGGGCTCGGCCTCAACGGCCTCTTCTTCTTCTACCGACACCTCTTCTTGGACTTTTTGTTTTTCCAAGATTCTCAATTCTTTACCTTTGCCATACTTCTTCTTTTTGGCAACCTCCTTCATTCTCTTGGATAGGGGTTCATCATCATCATCATCATCGTAGATTTTCTCTTTCTACTATCTTCTTTCTGTTGTTTTGTCAGAATTTCAACAACAGTTCTTCTTGCAGCTACAGCAGGGTCAGTAACCTCCACTTGACCCTCAGCAGACTCAGCAGTCTGTGCTGTTTCCTTTCTTGTTCTCTTTGATTTCAAGATTTCAGTAATCTTTCTAACATCAGCACTTTTTCTCTTTCCAACAGTTTTCTTTGATGCAGCAGGTTTGATGGATATCTTCTTAGTTTGCTGAACCTGCTCACCACCAGCATCACCGTCATCTCCATCATCATTATCACCAGCATGCTCTCCAGCAACCTCTTCATCATCATCAAGTCCAGGAATTGCATAATCAATCTCCTTTTGTATACGGACCGATTTATGGCAACCGGTTCAAGATCGGGAACCTCCGGATGATTCAAACAGGTCCGAATCATCAAACCTAAAGGTAAGGCCTTGGATTTCCTTTTCCCTATTTTCTCCTCCTTGGCAACTTTCTTCATATAATGAATAAAGTAACCGGCCGATCAAATCTCATGCTCCTGAGATGATGATCATTAACTCTATCTTAGGCCCGGATAAAGTATCCATACGCCAACCAATCCAAGTATGTTCTTGGCAATAAGTTTGCTCGGCGAGACCGTATTCATTCCCAATGTGTCGCAATTGATGCCGGGAACAGATTTGGTGGTTTGATTTGTCTTGATTTGATCTACAAACGCCAACTTGTCCAATCCCATTGCTTCAGATTCACTTGGACCATTTTCCACTTCTTCAAATCCAAACACTTCCCTCGACAGACCTGGGGAGATAACAAGCTCCTCGGCATTCACGGTTGTATTGAATGCTTCGGTTCCTTCTTCCACCACCATGTTCTTCCGTAAATCAACAACATTGGTGTATGAAATTGTGTCTAATCGATATTGAGCTTGTTCTCCAAGCCTCGCAAACCTCCTTATTCTTCGACCTATATTAATGGCCAACTCTGTTTGGTTTGCATCAACTACATAGCCTCTAACACTTTGGCTAGATTCGATTTGAACTTCAACCTTTTCCGCCATTGAAATAAGAAAAAGATGAAGAGAGATTGCTCTCAAATCTGTGTTCACACGTTGTAGATTTTGCGAGAGATAAAGCGAGAAATTGCAAGTGGAGAAAGCGTTCGTATAACGATACCGATTTTATAGATCGTGAGTAGTTGAAAGCTGTCATAGCACGTACATTGAGGTAACCACGATTAAATTTGATTAGGTGCTTTGTCTTGACACGTGGCCCATTACTCCACCATAACGTTTGTAACCGTTGGATGGTTTGAGCGTGGTAATAATGGATAAAATAAATATCCCGCCAATATGCTTTTTGACTTTAATTATTTTGACCGAGTAACGTTCCCTCCGGGGTAATCCTCAAACAGGTGGGCTCGGCGGTGTCTGTCGATAAGTAGACTTCGGCGGCCTGGCCGACAAACGTACTCTGCTCGAACCTTGTTTTCTTCTTGTTTTGTTCAATTGATAATACAAGATGAGGTTTAATACCAATGACCGATCCGTCAAGTGAGCTCACCCAAAATGACAAAGACCAATCCCCTTGGCAACCTCATTTGCTCAATTGTCCAAACATAAGTACATGGAATTGTTGATACCAATGACTAATCGCTAAGTGAGCTCACCCAACATAGCAAAGACTAATCCCCTTGGTGAATTCCAAGACACTGCTCGAATATCGTCAATCTTTATGATTCCAAGTTCAGTCCTTAGTTAGCAAATCTTTCACTTGTCAAGAGGTTTAGTGAAAATATCAGCAAGTTGATCTTCAGTAGGAATGTATAGAACCACTACATCTTTCTTTTCAACATGATCTCTTATAAAATGATGTCTCACATCAATGTGCTTGGTTCTTGAATGCAAAACAGGATTTTCTGTGATTGCAATTGCACTTGTGTTGTCACACATGATTGGAATTTCCCTTTCTTCAATTCCATAATCCCTTAATTGTTGTCTTAGCCATAGTACTTGTGCACGGCGACTTCCAAAGAAGCGGCAATGTATTCAAACTTCAAAGCAATGGAAGTTGAAATAGAATTCGTTTCTTGCTAAACCAGGAGACCGATCTATTTCCCATTAACCGACAGTTCCCGAGGTGCTTTTTCTATCAATCTTGCATCCAAGATAATCGAATCCGAGTAGGATATTACTTTGAAGCTTCCTTCCTTGGAATACCATATCCCTACACTTAAGGTCTCTTTAAGATACTTGAGAATTCTCTTAACCGCACCTAAATGACTTTCTTTAGGTTTAGGCGAAATCTTGCACAAACACCTACAAAGCAAAGGATATATCCGGTCCTTTGGCGTTGAGATACAACGAGACTCCCTATCATCCTTCTGTATAAAGTCTGATCAACATCTTTGCCTTCTTTATCTTCATCTAATCTCATGTTTGTACTCATAGGAGTTGAATTCTTAGTGCTATTTTCCATACCAAATTTCTTCAGCAACTCTTTGGTATATTTGGTTTGATGAATGAAGATTCCATCCTTTATCTGTTTAACTTGCAATCCCAAGAAGTAATTCATTTCTCCCATCATACTCATTTGGAATTTGCTCTTCATTAGATTTGCAAACTTTTCACAAAGTAACTCATTCTCAGAGCCAAAAATTATGTCATCTACATAAATTTGTACCAGCAGGGTGCTGTCCCCTTCACTGATTCTGAAAAGTGTCTTGTCAATGGTGCCTTTAGTGAAACCATTGTCTACCAAGAATTGAGATAGAGTCTCATACCATGCTCTTGGTGCTTGTTTCAATCCATAAAGTGCTTTGTTGAGTCTCGTACACTTTATCTTCTTGATCTTTAACTTCAAATCCAGGAGGTTGCTTTGAACATACACTTCCTCCTCTAGGATCCCATTCAAAAATGCACTCTTGACGTCCATTTGATATACTTTGAAGTTCTTATATGCAGCATGTGCTAGGAATAATCGATAGCTTCCAATCTTGCAACAAAGTGCATAAGTTTCATCAAAATCTATTCCTTCGCTTGAGAATAGCCTTTTGCAACTAGTCCGGCCTTATTTCTTACAATGGTACCCGATTCATCAAGTTTATTTCTGTATACCCACTTAGTACCAATGATATTTGCATGACTTGGCCTTTCAACTAGTGTCCAAACTTGATTTCTTTCAAATTCATTTAATTCTTCTTGCATAGCAATTATCCAATCTGGATCTGAAATTGCTTCTTCAACAACTTTAGGTTCCATTTGAGATAGAAAACAGGTAAACATAGCTTCCAGTTGTCTTCTAGTCCTCACACCTTGCTGTACATTGCCAATTACTTGTTCAGCAGGGTGATTCCTTAACCATTGTGGATTTTGGTTATTTTGATTTTCAGGAATATCATCTTCAGTAGGGTCTGCTGTAGTTTCTTCTACAGGGGGGTCAGCAGATCCTTGAATAGCTTCAGTTGTTGCATCAGTAATATTGTCAGCAGGGTGTTCAGCAGGGGCCGTATCAGAAATTTTTAAGTCATTGAATCTTTCCAAAACTTCCACACAATCTGGATCAGTGACTTGTTGATTCTTAGCAGGTTCATGAACTTCATCTTCCATTCCAGTAAACTTAGGTTCATCAAACACAACATGGATTGTTTCTTCATGTTTTAGTGACCTCTTGTTCAAGTACCCTGAATGCTCTGCTGACTGAAGAATATCCCAAGAATATGCCTTCATCTGATTTAGGTTGGAATGTTTTCAAATGAACTTTGTGATTTAGAATAAAACATTTGCTTCCAAATGGGTGAAAATAGGATATATTAGGTATCCTTCCATTCCGGATCTCATAAGGTGTCTTCAAAGCAGCCTTCTTGTTTTCGATGTTCTATTTTGTGTATAGCATGTCAGTATTTATCGCTTCACCCAATATCTTTCAGTAGCAATGCTTCACAAATCATTGTTCTTCCCGCTTCCTTTAATGTCCCGTTTCTTCTTTCAAAGAACCCCATTTTGCCGAGGTGTACCAAGAAGCAAAGACAAGTTGATGTAGTACACCATTCGTTCACAATATTCTCTTATAACTTTGTTGAGAAATTCAAGCACTCGATCCGATCTTATCTTTATGATCGTTAAACTTTTCTCATTTTGCAATCTCTTCAAAAGATTAGGCATGCTTTGGAGTGTCTCACTTTTCTTGTTCATAAATATCACCTGTGTGTATCTAGAAAAATCATCCACAACTACTAAGGTGTATTTCTTTCTGTTACACTTGTTGGAGTTATTGGTCCAAAAAGATCCATATGCATAAGCTCCAACACTCGTTAGTTGATTGTTTAGTCTTTGACTTGAAACTTGACTTTATCTCGTTTACCTTGCCGACAAGCATCACATATAGCATCCTTCTTGAATGTGATCTCGTGTAAACCAATCACTAATTTCTTTTTCACCAACCGATTAATATCATCAAAATTCAAGTGATTTAACTTCTTGTGCCATAGCCAATTGAGTTCGATTTGGTATGCACAATCAGTGTGTTTCGGAACTGCAAGTAGACCAATCCACAACATACATGTTCTCTGTTGCCTTCTACCAAACAAGTACAACTTGATCACCTCTCTCACTAATGACAATACAATTGTTTTTGTCAAAAGTGACCTTGTATCCCATATCACGAATTGTCCAAAGGCTCGCAAGTTGTAGTCCGGTCCCTCCACATATGCCACATTCTTGATTGTAAGTCCATTTCGATAAGTGTGCCATATCCTCTTGTATATCCAGTGTATTTTTGTTGCCAAAATTCACCCTTGGACCATCTTTTGCCACAAAGTTTGATATACAAGTGCTTATTCTTTGTCATGTGTCCGGAACATCCTTTGTCAAAGTACCGACACCCTACAAAACAAAGTTAATGCATTTTAGGTACCCAAACCCGTTTGGGTCCATAGTGGTCGTGGCAAGCATGACCCTTGGTATGTTTCCATAAGGTCTTCTCCTAAATGTGTCATACTTTGGTTCATACTTTGGTTCATACATGTATTCCACACATCCATAAGTTCTAACAAAGTAGGTTGTGTAGGAACCACATATGTTTTCTCGGCCTTTTGGTACATAATCGTTTGAAATGATTCTTGTTATTAGAAACATTTGCATAACCATAGGTGTCTTTGTCTATTAGAAACAGCCCCGTAATATGGAGTCCGCCGAGGTCTTGTGTAAGTCCTCTCGTCGATTCCATTGCCTAGGTTTTACCCTAGTAGTATGGTTATACTTGATCGTTTCTAGCATTAGATGCGGGAATATTCCAATCATTATCGCAGGAACAGTCTACCTTTCCCCCGAGATAAGTATCCCTTGAATGATCAACATTTTTGGATTTAGGATTCTTATTCTTGGAATATCTCTCGTTTCTTTCCCTTCGTGGTCCAAAGCAGACTTGGTAGCAGTGTCCGCTATCGTGCAGCTTAGAAGGCACAAGAAAGTCCTATTTTTGGATTTATTCATTTTACTAGAGCCGTTGACTTCGAAACTCCCGATTTTGCTTCCTTCGAGGCATTCTCATTGGGTTTTACCGCTTCGGCGGCCTTACCGGGAGATGGATCTAGTGCGGTGCACAAACTTAGGACCAAATCTGGTACTAGGTTCAGTAACCTTACTGGATCCACTCTTGTTAGATTGCTGAGTTCCAAATCCAAGCCCAGTTCTATCTCCATAAGCCTTTCCTGATTTGTATGCAGTATTGGAACAAGATGGTTCGGCCAGATTCGTAGGTCGCCGGATGTTCAGCAGCTTATGCTTCGATTCTCGTTCAACTTCTTTTCCTTACCATTGAGAACCCTTAATTCAAGCTTTCAATCTTCCAACTTCTAACTCAAGAGCTTCTTTTTCAGCCTTCACAACCTCATAACCAGATTGTATTATCCTCGTTGATTAAGGATGGCATCCAAAGTCTCATTGTTGTCGAATTTCTAGGATTTGAACCACGAGGTTGATTCACAATCACTTCCGGCAGAGTGTTTATAGATACGTGTTGTATACCTCCTCGTTTCATCCATATTAGCCATCAAAGCATAATCCTCCATATCGCAACAGTCTTGTGTCATCCGATTCATTTCCTTTTTCGTATTCCACTTCATATCCCGATTCATCTTCAACAACCATAGCCTTCTTGCCATGTCTTCTTTGTTGACTCTTGGTCTTCGGTAGGTCCGGACAATCGGTGTCTAAAATGTCCAGCTTCTTACGGTTGAAGCAAAGATAATCGGTTCCTTGCCTTGTTTCAACTCAGACAATCAGTCCGAAGTGTCCCGGTTTCTTGCAATGAAAGCATAGATAGTCATTATCTTTCTTTGGTTCTTCTTTCCTTCTTTCAAGTAGGCCTCTTTGTGAAATTTCTTGTAGGGGCCTTTCCGGTCTTCATCATTCGATTTTCTTGCTCGTAGGGCAATTTGCTCTTGCATTTCATCTAGCATATCATCCCGTCCTCCCGATGTTTCTTCATGATGTGAAGCGCCAATGCGTGGTTTTTGGCTCTTCCTTTTCGAGTTTCGGTGCACCAAACTTCTTGCTAAATTCATAGGCCTTAAGATCGTAGAACAATTTGAAGGTATCTTCTTCATGCAACTTTCTCATTTCTTCAATTGCAATCACCTTCATTTTCCAAACATCTCTTGGCAGTAAAGCTTCCAAGATTTTGGTGTTTACTTCCTCTTTTGAATAACTTACACTCGTAGGGTAAGTTCATCCAAAGATAGCATTGAATCTTGATTCCATTTGCTCAATGGTTTCATTAGGTAGCATCTTGAACTTTTGAAACCTTTTTCTCGGCCACACTGTTGATTTTGTTCTTCTTTATTGCATCGGTGCCTTCACACGATTAAGTGGATCTTATCCCAAAGTTCTTTTGCAAGCCTTGCAATCTTTGACTTTCATGTACATATTGCTATCCAAGGTTCGTAGATGATATCAATAGCAATGTTGTTGAGGTTTGCTCTTTTCCCCGTCTTCGCATTCCATTCTCTCTTTGGTTTAGGAATGTACTCGGTTCCGTCACCCACTCGTTATCGCCTTTGTAATCTCCAAAGTGGTCCTTCGATTAGTACATCCATCATCTCATCATGAGTAGCGAGCAAGATATGCCCGCATTCGACGTTTATACTCATCAAATCTATCAAGAGAGCACATCAACATGGTTCTAGCATACCGTGTGTTATCCATGATGTAAGTCTTGAAAATCGTAACTTGAAAGAAAGTTTTAAAGAATTTTCACAAGCACAACAAGTAGGATTCCTTCGAACGAAGCTAATCGCTCCGATACCAATTGTTGGTCCCTTGAAAAGGCTTTAGTTAAGTTTAGAGGGAGGGTGAATAAACTTAACACTTAAAACTTTGGAGTTAACAAATTTCGCAACTTCGGCAGCACCGTCGATACTTCGCAGTCTCGTCGAGACCTCGTAGCTCCGTCGATAAACGTAGTCTACCGATAGTTCGCCTTGCTGAATTTGTGCAATGGAATAATATCAAAATTAAGCCTTGTTACTTGTTGTTAAATATGTTACCAAGTATTAGATACTCAGTAATGTTTGTGTGTGATTTCAGTTGCTAGATTCAACAGGTTGATATGGATAATGACTAAGTGCAGAAAGTAAATGCAGTAAGTAAGTAGAGAGATTTTATAGTGGTTCCAGGTGATGTAATCCTGTCAGTCCACTCTTCTCCTGTGATGTTGGAGGAAATTCACTAGTGATCTTTGAGTTATCTCGTTACAAAGAGTCCTAGGTTGCTTGTCCTTCACCAATAACTATGGCTTCACAACCGAAAACTCGGGAACAGTAGGATTGTCGCTCCCGAGTCTTCCACCGGTCCTTGAAGGGTAGGATTGCCTCTTCACCAGCCTTCACCACAAACCAACAGATCTTTCACACCCAACGAGATGCTTCACCGTCTTCAAGAGATTCTTTATAAGATAAGAAGTGAATCAAATAAATGATTCGATTAAACGACTTGATTAGGATGATGTAATCGCGGCTTGCGGTCTTCAAGTGTGTATGCTTGATGCGGCTTGAACACGAAAGCACTTGAAGAAAATAACTAGATCGTGACCTTAAGCTCGGTAAGTTCAAAGCAGGTGTTATTCGGCTTAGTATTATCACTTGAAGTTTATTCCAAAATTCATCATCTTCTTCTTGAGTTGAAAGTCCTCTATTTATAGGTAAGAGTGCATGTGAGTTGAATTTTAAAATTCAAATGTGACCGTTCCTTGTATTTGTCCCATCCGCACGCATTCGTCACTATTCATAGGATCGACACCGTCAGATTACTTTTTGACAAAGTGCGACCGTCCACCCCTTTGACTTGTATCCAATGGATAAAAATATGGATCATCCCAACGTCTTTTTAATCTCACCTTTGATTTGCTTGATAAGTCGAAGTAGTTGGTGTTCTTATCCATGTAACTTTTCAATAATCTTGAATTAATCGAGGTATATATCAAGCAGGTTCATTAGTCCTCGTAAAACCAATCGTCTGTTGAACATCATATTTTTGTCCGTAAAATATAATGCGGTGATTCCTTTTATCCAACTTTTATTTGTGAAGTTAGATTACATCATTTTAAATATAACCAAGTTCCAAACATCATCCAACTTGTGGAACTTAGACTTTCTACACAAGGCATATGTAATCGCTTAGGTCATCACGACTTGCCTATAATCCGATTCCATATCCTTGACTTTAATTACTAAGTTTGATCCCTTAGCCTTCATTAACCGAGTTTGAACCCTCGGCCTTCGATCTTCGGTCTTCGTAGGTTCCGGACCGCCCTACCGACCTATCTACCCTATGACGACCTAAACCGGTCCGTCGATAAACAATCGCCAGCCTTTTACGATGCTTGTTTGATCAAACCTATTTATGAATCAAACTCTAATAAACCTATACATTTTATCTAGACATCTTTTTGCCTTTGCACTATAACAGCTAGTGTGGCACTCATCATCAAAACTAAGAAATAAGTCTAACAATTATCATTATCATCTTTCTTTGACTTAGAAGCTCCTCATTTAGTATACTTCTTCTAGAAGAACCGTTTCTAATCAAAGAGTATCCATTACTAAAAAATTCATCGAGCTGAATAATTGAGATAGATGAGTGATATTGAATAAATAAAAAGCCCATTTTCTATTCTTTCCATTGCTTCTAGTTGGCTTCTTCGATTATCGATTGAGCTGAACTTTCAATGTTGGTATTCATCAAGTCTTCTACAATCAGCTTCAATCAATTTCCCAATATCGACAGAAGGATCAAGCTGGGTTGTAATCTCTTCAGTTTCTCTAGGAACTTCCAGATTTGATTCAGCTAGAGTCCCAACTTGTTCTTCAATTTTCTCAACTTCAGTTTTGATGGATTCACTCTCAGCAACAACTGTGATGATAGATGACTCAGTTTCAATTTTAGGAACTATAGCGACTTGCTCAGTTCCTAGATTCTCTTCAGCAACAATTCCTTTTCAGCTACTAGTTCAGCTTCAGCTACATGTTCAGTAACTTGTTCATGGTTCTCTTTTGATTCAGCTGCCTTAAGCTCACATGGTTCAATTTCCAGTTCAGCAACTGGTTCCTTTACTTTCTCAACTTTATCCTACTTCCTCTTGATTTTCTTCTTCATCCAGGGTGATGACTTGTTGTGGGGCAGATTCAATCTCAGCAGCTTCTTTCTTTTTAGATTGAGAAGCTTCCATCTCTTTGATTGATTCCTCATACTCAAGTCTAGAGGCTGACTTTTACGGTGTAGATCTTGATAAAGATATCAGGTTGAGCATTGCGATTACACCAGGTCCAATCAGTTCTTCATCACTATCAGTTTCCTCATAATCAACTTCAGTTCTTAGGGTTTGTTCCTTTGAGTGTCAGCTTATGGTAGTGATGGAACGAGTGTTTGAATTTCTTTAACTGACTTTTGAACGGATGCAACTTCAGCTATAGACTTTGTAGGAGTTTCAGCTTCAACTATTTGTTTCTTTGATTGTCCTCCAGTTTCTTAAAGTCACGGATTTTGCTGGTGATGGTTCCTCGCTTTTCTCAGTTGCTACAAAAGCTTTGGCTTTCTCCAAATCATCCAGTTTTGTTGGAAATAAAATTTAGTTTTGATGATGATCCATCTCATTTAAGTATATGTTTGTTTACACCTCATTGATGAAGTGCTGAAACAAGTTGTTATAGTGGAAAGCTAAAAGATGTCTAGAACTGAATGTATAAGTTTTACTAGAGTCTGATAATTGTATAGGTTATATCTAACAAACACTGTAATAGATAGAAGCGTCATAAAACTGAAAACTGGAAATCATCTAGAAAACTGGAACTTAACTTAAGACTGAAGATGACACCTAAAACCGAAGATCACTCAGAACTGAAGAAGGTAAGTTCGTTGAGGGACATAAACTCGGTTGGCTTATCTAGAGTTGAAGACCGAGGGAACAAACTCAGTATTTGAAGAACTGAGGGACACAGACTCAGTTAAAGAAGATTGAAGAACTGAGGGTTCAAACTCAGTTATGAAGATTTTATGCCGAGACTGTAAAGTTAGAATTTAGGTAAGTCTGTGATGGCTTGAACTGACTTTATGGATCTTGAAAGAAGACCTAAGTATCATAAATCTTAGATGATCTGTATAAGAAATGGTTTAATCTGATTCAGTCACATAAAATCAGATAAATAGAGTACTGAAATTTTGAAGAAGAGTAAAAACTCAGTTAATGCTTTACGTCAGTTAACAAACTAAAAACTGACACACTCAGTATAAAACTGATCAGGAAACTCAATTTTATAGTCAGTCATCCAAGCAACTGAAAGTACATTCGAACGTTGTAAATCAAGGATTTTCTATTGGATGAAGAACTGACATGTCAGAACGGTCACTGACACCTAACATCTTAAAATATGGACGTTGATACAATTCAAATTCAAGCAAGATGAACGTTGGACCTCACAATATAAATAGAGGACTTGGCATCAAGGATCAAATACCGAATAAACAAGGATACAAGCATTTTTTTTGTGCACAAGTCTAGTTCATTCGAATTGCTATCAATATCTGTGCTCAACAAGATCATATCTAGAATTTCTTCAAGTGTTCAAGCTATATCGATCATATCCATATTTCGACACTTTGAAGAACACAAGCAAGAATCAATTTATTGATTCTCAGCCCAACTTTGATTCTTAATCAAAGGTTTAGACTGTGAAGCAATCCGGTCAAGGAGTTGCCAAGAATAGTTGTGACATTTGCAGTCGGGTAGACTGTGTTTGTGGTGGTAGCTGGTGAAGAGGCAATACAACCCTCTAAGGACCAGTGATTCAATCAGTTGAAGAGCAGCCATCCAACCTGTTTTTTAGTTGTTTAGATAGTGACATTAGGGATTGGTCAAGGACTATCATATAGGACTTTTTGTAACAGCATACCTCAAGAAGTTCTAGTGGAATTTTCCTCGTACATCACATGGGAAGAGTGGACTGAAAGGATTACACCACTTGGAACCACTATAATTCTTGCTCTACTTACTTTACGCATTTACTTATTTTTACAACATTTATATTTGTTATAAGCATACTGAAACTGATTTTTATAAGCATACACAACAAACAAACTGACATTCATCAAAATTCAGTTTTGCATACTCAGCTTTTTCTTACAGAATCAACAAGATCCAGATAATGGCTAAAACTTATATCCGCTGCCGGTTGACCCAGTTTTGTCATAAGTCAGTTTGACTTAAACTCAGCTTTGTCGGCTTAACCCACACAAGTTAAAACTGAACCTTAATAGTGATAATATAGTTTTTGGTGACAAGTTTATTCACCCCCTCTAAACTTGTGTTAGCCTTTCCAAGGGACCAACAATTGGTATCGGAGCAGTGTTCTTTAACAAGTTATTGTTGAAAACTCACTTGCTTTAATTATCTCCTCTAGTTGATCTCCTGAAAAAGCTCAGTCTTTCAGTTTCCAGTCTTTGCATAATCCATTTTTCACTCACTCTCACAATGGATAACAATCAGTATGCCAGACAGATGCTAATGTGCAACATGGACAGATTTGATGAATACAAACATCGTTTGTAGGCCTTTCTAGCAGCTTCTCATGACGAGATGATTGATGTACTCACTGATGGACCTATCCAGATCACTCACATTCAAACTGTAAATGGTGAACAAGTTAGAGTTCCAAAGCCCAAAAATGATTGGACCAGTGATGACCGAAAGAGAAACAACCTGAACAATGTTGCCATGGATATCATACTCAGAACTCTTGACAGCAACATGATGACGTGGTCGATCAGGTTATAATATACTTGACCACCATAAACCAATACTAGCAAGAGGACTAGGCCCATCGTAGTATAGCTATAGCGAATCAAGGTCGATCCCACAGGGAACCAATTGTGGATCATCTTATATACAAACAATTAATTAAACATGTCAAGGACATGAGGCGGTCTACGACCAACATAAGACAAGAAAAGTAAAAGACGACTCGACACAACGTAATTAACCTCCCCAATTATAATCTTTATCGTTTGGACCTAGATAATTTATATAATAAACCGAACTTATTAATTGTCAATCCGTTTGTATCTATCTTAGATTGGCTACGGGAGTCATCCTCTTTAACTTGACTTAGCACCGGTAGGTCACTAAATCACTGTGATATTGTTACGTGACTTCGCCTTTTGGTGCCTCCATCTCATATAACTCACACGCTTACGACTCTAAGGATGCCGATATTAACCGTACACCTCGTCCGGGCAACATTCCTATGGTTAGGCGTACTTCCTAAACGATTACTCAAGCTCTCGTCCAACTAGCAATTACCAAGTTATAGTCTCATGCTAATCTACGACGTATGTATAATCAAAGTGCTAGCAATCCCCAAATATAAACCTACCTAGATAACGCCGAACGTCCGAAGATCAATTCATAAGCCTACCTAAGAGTTTTATATTGGTATTTCCTTTTTACACATTTTAATTAAACTAAGCGAGTAACGTAGCCATAGCCATACCTACTGAGATAATAAATTCTATTAAGTTAACCTAACCATAAAGACGTGGCTATTTAACGGATGAACAGGGGGCTCGGTCGACCGAATAGCTAGGCTCGGTCGACCGAATGGTCTTTTTCCCCCAGATTACATCCCTGAACGTATCTCTCAGCGTTTCATCATACACAACGGATTAAACAGTAATTCGTAAAGCATTCATATAAACTAACATAGATACGCATTAATTGAACAATGCAGATTCATGAATAAATACTAAGTGTACGACGTAGGTTATGGGATCCTTATAGACAAGGTATCTCCACCTCCCTAACGTCATAGCCTAGATCTACATCATCTAGCTATGAATAATCAATTCAAACGATAAAACATAATTGGGAGGGATTAATTACTTAAAATAAAAGAAACAGAAAATAAAGGCTTACATAATTTGCAGCCCTTAAACTCTGGAAACCTTCAATCTAATTATGCTACATTGTATCAAAATATCAAAGTAGAATTGTATGGTATTATTGAATGAATATGAATATGAATTACAATTTCTCGAAGCTGCTGCTTATATAGGAGTTTTTGCCGACTTAGGGTGATTCTAGAAGATAAACACGATTAAAGCCGAAAACCGACCCAAACCCGAGGCTCGGTCAACCGAGAGGTGACACTCGGTCGACCGAAGCATCAAAGCTCGGTCGACCGAACCTAAACTTGGCATATTTAACACGTTTTCTTCGTCTATCTTGTTCCCCACTCCACGCTTGCATGTTGATCTGATTTCTCTAATTTATCTCTTGATTAATGCTCCGATTTTCTTCCTTATTATCTTGAGATCTTTTGATTGAATGACTTTTATCCTCCCGATTTGTTGTGATCTACAAAATAAACATTTATCGCACAATAAATCGGCGTTTAATAATGAAAACGGCTAAATACCAATTTACATAATATAAATCACATAACATTAAATAATAAATATAAACAAGTGATTTAATATGAAATATATATTATTAATCTCGATTTAAGGTCAACGTTGATGACTTTTACGGGTATAATTTGACCGTCATCAACTACCCCCACTTAGACTTTGATCGTCCCGAACAAAGCATCAATAAGTCATTCCCCAAGACAACATTTTCTATGGTCAAATCATACTTACACAAGAAGCTCAAGTCAACTCATACTAGTCATGCTCATAAGATATCCATTATTCACTACTGACTATGAATCGAAGTGATGTGTGCATGTGCATTTAGTTTTATATATTCGGGGCAAGATTAGAGTTTAAGCGAGACTTCGAAATCTCAACCTACCAACCTCAAAGCATTCATATTTCTCAAGCCTTTAAATTTTTGAAGCACTAGAGCAATAAGCAAGAGCGTATCTATAGGGTTTTTGGACTTGGAGACCGAGTACTACTCAAAGCCTCTTAAAGAGTTGAATATTCTTTTCATATCTTCATATTTTTCAAATACTACAAATCTCAAGGAAGAAAACTTTTCAGAGTATCCCCTATCTTAGATCATGTATAGCATCGAATATTACCACAAGCGCGGGGCTACTTTGGTAATGTTACTACAAGCCCAGTGTTTTAACGCATTGTCAAACACAGGTACGTCTCAAGCTTATTACTCCACTTTTGTGGCTAAAATATAAGAATGCATCAGCCAATAAGTATCGACACTAAGTCTACATAACCAATCATCTATGCAATGTACACATAATTTCTTCGTTATTATGATTTGCGCGGTATACTCGATTCACGATTGAGTAATTGAATAATAAATAACTACTCGCAAAAACGGGCATGAATATCCTTAAATTTACTTAACATAAGTATAAAATGATCACGTACTCATATAACTTGGTTTATTTCCTATCAATTCTTAGCTAGGAACTCACAATTCTAAGGGTACGAGATACCTAATATGGTATTTATTCAATTTTTTCAATTTTGTGCCGTTTCATTCAATTTTCAATTATAACATAACATGGCTAAGTCTCCTACCCCCCACTTAAACATGGCATTGTCCTCAATGACAAAAATAAATGAGAATTTAAGAAAAAGACTTAGCTCTGGAAACGGCTCTCAAGTAAAGGAACAATATCGGAGTAAATTTCAAAGACGTTGTGGAGAAGCAAGTGAAAACCCGTATAAGCAGACAAACTCCACGAAACCGTAAAACACCATGTCTATGGAAGTTATAAAATAATGTGGCGTAATGAGGTATAAATACCTAAAAACAGCTTTTAAGCCACTTTATTTTATACAACCAATGACAAGGGAAACCAAAAAGAAAAATACTAAATAGAAAGAAAAATAAACAAGCAACTAAAGATGGTGGTCTTCTTCTATAGCCTCCACCGCCTAAATATTCTTAAATCCGAGTGGAGAAGACAAAGATCAAAAAGCATTACCCGACGTGGGAAAACACGAGGTTGACTAGATCAACCTTGTATTCAATGTAGTATAAAAGAGAAACTTGGTAAGGTATAACGATACAATGCGACCTATTGGCTAAAGATAAAATCAAATACTTAACGCAAACTTCTCGCTTGCATTGATATCAACAACTTAGGGAGATGTAGCTACTCCTCGAAATTACTAATAACCCAATGTATCACGTAAAAGTCATAACCGTCATCAACAAGGTCGGATCGGTGTGATAGTTCAGAACAAAACTTATCATCTAGAAATGCCGGAATAGACGGAAAAAATGTGAAATTTAAAACTTCCGGTAGAAAGATAAGTTGTACTTTGATCGAACCAAAAACCTTTAAAATCTAGCTAGGGTCAGAGCTACACTTACCTCAACTAGGATCATGAAAATCAAAATGATAAAAGATAATCATTAAAGCTTAGCAATATTTCAAATTCCGCAACACAAAGGTATTTTGTAAACAAAATGGAGGTTGAGAGTATGATGGGTTTAAAAATGATACACATAAGGGTGGGAAGAAAAGATAAAGGGTGGGTAAGAAATTGTGTTTATGGGTGGGTTGAAAATGGTTAAGGCATCGAGATTGGGTGGGAGAGTGAAACGGATGGAAAGAAAGAGAGGCGATGAAAGAATGGTTAGAAATGTGAACTCGTTGTTGGGCAGCGATTGGTGAGAGGATCGAAAAGGTTGAAGGGTGAAAAGGTATAAATGAAAGGATAAGGGTGGTTGCGTAATGAATTGCGCACCACTTTGAATTTTCACTTGGATCACCATTCTAAAAGATGTTGGAAGTTGACCAAAATTGTTCTTGTTCGCACCAATCATTCTCTCGTTACATTTTCAATAATTTCAAGCTCTCTTAATGCTTCCATCTTAAGATTGATTGCTAAATTTCCTTTTCTTTAGCAATTTCTTGACTCTCCTACGGAACTCTATTTCACGTGGCCTATATTGAGTAAAAAGGTTTTGCACATCCTTAGCCCAATGGCCATCGGAACACGACAAAATAAAAAACCTCAACATATTTCACGTTACTCTTATTGGACTCAAAGAAAAAAAACCTAAAATCCTAAAAAGAAATCCTAAGGGTTTTAAAGAAGTAGTTCGAGTTTAAAGTCCTCGGCTCGACTTTCCAAAAATTATCCTTGTCGTCATCATTCTTGATCGCCGGACTTTGACCCTCTGAGCACTATAAGAGGTGGGCTTGTTGCTTTTGCGGATTAATACCCTTCCCTTGGTTGTGAGACCTAGGAAACGACATTTATCCATACCATTTATACAAAGCTCTTACCTCGGCTCTCGTTTTAGGAATTAGTGAATTCTAAGAAACTCGGTTAAAATTACGGTTTTGGCCTTGACAATAAGAAACAATGAATCAAAGTACTCCGAATAAGGTCGGTTATGTAGGCAAGCCTACGCCGTCTTAATCGTTGGAACATATGTGACAGTTCAGGCCAATCCGTCAAGATAAGCCCCGTTTAGCCCGAAGGCTTATCGGCTATGCTAAATCTTGTCGAACTGCTGTAACGTACATCACACGTGGAGGGGAGTCGATTGAGCCGAGGCTCGCTTAAACTCGCCCGGCCATGGTTAGACCATTTCCGAACCAATGTACTAAGAGTCTCCGATTTCTAAATTGTCACCCAAAGCGTAATCTCGTTTCTGTTTAAGGTGGGTTCACCGAGAAGCCATCACCATAAAACTCAACGAAAACAGAAGATTGTGTTCTCTCAAAACTCAACGTCTTCTTTAGATTTTGAATGCTTAAACTACACAATTTGTTGCTCCCCCGCAAGTTAGTAGAAGCAATCTCATGCATATGGGACAATGAGATTTTAACGAACTACGAGGAACTCTTTATTCATCGCTTCCTTTCAACGACTACATGTTTCCTTACACCCTCTAGATGAGACAGATTTGGGCAAAACCTTCCACACTAATAAAATTAATCTTACAAACCAACTCCGGGCTAAGATTCATACTAAGGTTCATGTATAGGCTAACTTATGCTCAAAAAACCAAAAGGTAGTAAAACATAAGCAAAAAAAAGGTAGTACCTTGCCTTCAACATTGTACCACGAAGAATTTAAGCCTTTAAAAATTTTTTCGGAGCCATCTTGGTGCTTTAAAGGTATTGCTTCCATCGCTTTTCCCATCTTAGATTCGTAGCTCCCATGTTTGCCGGGTTATTTTCTCGCCGCTCGTGAAAAATTATTGACTTGGATTATTGTTTCCCCGGTTTCGCAAACAAGAAAAAAAAAACAAAACGGACCGTAGATCGATTTTAACATGGTTTCCCATGTCGCTATCGACCTACGGATTAAACATACGGGGATAAACAGACACGCGAAATTCCGGACTCGAAAAACACAAATCGAAACCGTGTAAACGAACAAGAACAAAACAAAACAAAACAAAACAAAAAATTATAAATCCTCGGTCGACCGAATGAGGTTTCTCGGTCGACTCGACCGAAAATTTTTTTTTTTTTTTTTTTTTTTTTTTTTTTTAAGAAGCCGGAATTTTCGACAGAAAGCGCATAAACCGAGAGGGACTTAAAACGTAAAAACAGACTCTAAAACAGAAAACTTGACATGAATAAGAAAATTATTTATATATAAAATTGACCGTTGGTTCCCCGGCAACGGCGCCAAAAACTTGATGACGTGGTCGATCAAGTTATAATATACTTGACCACCATAAACCAATACTAGCAAGAGGACTAGGCCCATCGTAGTATAGCTATAGCGAATCAAGGTCGATCCCACAGGGAACCAATTGTGGATCATCTTATATACAAACAATTAATTAAACATGTCAAGGACATGAGGCGGTCTACGACCAACATAAGACAAGAAAAGTAAAGACGCGACTCGACACAACGTAATTAACCTCCCCAATTATAATCTTTATCGTTTGGACCTAGATAATTTATATAATAAACTCGAACTTATTAACTGTCAATCCGTTTGTATCTATCTTAGATTGGCTACGGGAGTCATCCTCTTTAACTTGACTTAGCACCGGTAGGTCACTAAATCACTGTGATATTGTTACGTGACTTCGCCTTTTGGTGCCTCCATCTCATATAACTCACACGCTTACGACTCTAAGGATGCCGATATTGACCGTACACCTCGTCCAGGCAACATTCCTATGGTTAGGCGTACTTCCTAAACGATTACTCAAGCTCTCGTCCAACTAGCAATTACCAAGTTATAGTCTCATGCTAATCTACGACGTATGTATAATCAGGTGCTAGCAATCCCCAAATATAAACCTACCTAGATAACGCTGAACGTCCGAAGATCAATTCATAAGCCTACCTAAGAGTTTTATATTGGTATTTCCTTTTTACACATTTTAATTAAACTAAGCGAGTAACGTAGCCATAGCCATACCTACCGAGATAATAAATTCTATTAAGTTAACCTAACCATAAAGACGTGGCTATTTAACGGATGAACGGGGGCTCGGTCGACCGAATAGCTAGGCTCGGTCGACCGAATGGTCTTTTTCCCCAGATTACATCCCCGAACGTATCTCTCGCCGTTTCATCATACACAACGGATTAAACAAGAATTCGTAAAGCATTCATATAAACTAACATAGATACGCATTAATTGAACAATGCGGATTCATGAATAAATACTAAGTGTACGACGTAGGTTACGGGATCCTTATAGACAAGGTATCTCCACCTCCCTAACGTCATAGCCTAGATCTACATCATCTAGCTATGAATAATCAATTCAAACGATAAAACATAATTGGGAGGGATTAATTACTTAAAATAAAAGAAACGAGAAAATAAAGGCTTACATAATTTAATTTGCGCCCTTAAACTCTCCGGAAACCTTCAATCTAATTATGCTACATTGTATCAAAATATCAAAGTAGAATTGTATGGTATTATTGAATGAATATGAATATGAATTACAATTTCTCGAAGCTGCTGCTTATATAGGAGTTTTTGCCGACTTAGGGTGATTCTAGAAGATAAACACGATTAAAGCCGAAAACCGACCCAAACCCGAGGCTCGGTCAACCGAGAGGTGACACTCGGTCGACCGAAGCATCGTGCTCGGTCGACCGAACCTAAACTTGGCATATTTAACACGTTTTCTTCGTCTATCTTGTTCCCCACTCCACGCTTGCATGTTGATCTGATTTCTCTAATTTATCTCTTGATTAATGCTCCGATTTTCTTCCTTATTATCTTGAGATCTTTTGATTGAATGACTTTTATCCTCCCGATTTGTTGTGATCTACAAAATAAACATTTATCGCACAATAAATCGGCGTTTAATAATGAAAACGGCTAAATACCAATTTACATAATATAAATCACATAACATTAAATAATAAATATAAACAAGTGATTTAATATGAAATATATATTATTAATCTCGATTTAAGGTCAACGTTGATGACTTTTACGGGTATAATTTGACCGTCATCACTCGAAGTTTATCAAGAAGACTCTGAAAAAAGGAAAGACGATGAATATCTCTGCTTCAACTGTAAAAATCCTGGACACTACAAAGCTGAATGTCCAGAGCTAACTGGTAAGAAGACTCAGCAATGAAGAACGGGCAAAAGAGCACTTTTAGCGGGAGATGAGTCAGACTATGAAGCTGGCACTGAAAGATTATCAGATTGCACAGCTCTAATGGTTCATATGGAGGATCCAAATAAAGTATGTGAATCTAACTCTAAATATTCCTCAGCTCAGATTTCCATACAAAATGCATGTTCTTCGACTGCTGACTCCAATCCAAAAAATCTGGAATTAGAAGAAACAATTGACGAATTGATGAATCACCGGTAACCATCCAAGATGGTTATGAATCAATTAAAGCTGAGAAAGAAGTTCTAATTCTTGAAGTTGAAAGATTGAAGTATGAACTAAACATGATGAAACTAACTAGAACTGATAAAGGAAAGAATCAGTATCGACCCTGCGCATCGCATCGACAGAAGAATCGAATCTTTTGCTCAATCATGTTCAGCTACTGGATTCAAATCCGGAAAGCCTTATGGAGACTGAACTAGCTTAGGATTTGATACACATCAATCTTCTAATGAAGGAACTAGCAAAGTTGTTGAACCTAATATCAAAACCGGTATTAAGTTTGTAGCTGAGCAACTTCCAAAGATTGAGAAAATTGATGAACCAGTGAAGTCAGCCTCACATAAGAAAACTCTATTTTCTAAAAAGACAACTGCACCTACCAACAAAGGTAAATCAAATGGTACATCATTGTACCTCAAGGAAACATAAATGGTAGTTCAACTGTCAGATCTACAAAAACTGATCAAGTCAAGAACCAGAATTTTTTTAATCAAAGTAAATGTAAGAATGTCAATCATTCAAAGACTAACACATCAAGAGGGAAAGGCCGACTATACCCCACTAATGATGATTGGAATTTTACTGAACCTACTATTAAAACTGATAGGAATAATCATTCTAGACAGAAAACTTATCACAAGTCTCAGTCAAAACTCCAGCATAGAACTTATTCCAGTTCTCAGCAAAAGTCTCAGTACAAAGGTCAGTCTAGACCTCAGTTCAAAAGTAATGATGGTTATTATTTAGCTTTTAATAATAGAAGACATTTTGTAAATCAGTTTAAACCAGAAGACCTGAGAAATCATATAAATGAGACACAATCCAGAAAAAGATATTACGGAAGTGTGCTTATATTTATGAAAATTAGTGCAATAATTTCCAAAAAAAACCTTATGGAAATATACCCAGAGTTGTACCGACAACTGACCATTATGGACCCAAACAGAATTGGGTACCTAAAGCATTTTAATTTGTTTTGCAGGATATTTGGTACTTTGACAGTGGTTGCTCTAGACACATGAGAAAGAGCAAGGACTGTCTCACTGATTTTGTAGCTAAA
Source organism: Gentiana straminea (assembly GCA_036785695.1). Taxonomy (NCBI): domain Eukaryota; kingdom Viridiplantae; phylum Streptophyta; class Magnoliopsida; order Gentianales; family Gentianaceae; genus Gentiana; species Gentiana straminea. The sequence goes on from JAVUPR010000265.1 coordinate 11,789,449, forward strand.
TATGGACCAAGAGTCAACTTTGGAAGTAAAGGTAGACCCGGTTACACAAAAGGTTATGGAAACTTAATCAGAAATGGACTCACAATAAAAAATGTATCTTACATGGAAGGACTTCACTATAATCTACTCAGCCCAAGTCAATTCTGCGTGATATGGGATACAAAGTAACTTTTCATAAAGATTTTTGCATTGTCGTCAGCAAAACAGCTTTCCAAGTAGTTCTTGCTGGAAGAAGGGAAGAGAACATGTTTGTTGTAGATATGTCTACAGCAGTTTCAGAAACCTGTTTAATTGTGTATACCAAGTCGGACTCAGTTGGCTATGGCACAAGAAACCGAGTCACCTAAATTTTGATGATATCAACTTGTTAGTCCAAAAGAACTTGGTGATTGGACTACCAGAGATGACATACAAGAAAGACAGACTGTGTGATGCATGTCAACAAGCAAAACAAACAAAAGCAAGTTTCAAGACTAAGTCTCAGCATTCAACAAACAGAGTTTTAGAACTGATGCATATGGACTTATTTGGACCAATTACACCAATCATTGTTAGTGGAAAGAAATACACGTTGGTGGTATTGATGACTTTTCAAGATATACTTGGGTTATCTTCTTGACAAAGAAGAGTGAAACTAAGCAACAACTGACAGAACTTCTCAAGAGACTCCAAAATCAGAAAAGTGTTACAGTAGTCAAGATTAGATCTGATAAAGGAACATAATTTCTCAACAACATAATCATCGAGTATTGTGGAGAAAATGGAGTACTACACCAGCTTGCAGCTACAGCAACACCTCAATAGAATGGAGTAGCTGAAAGGAGTAATAGAACACTCAAAGAAGCTGGAAGGACAATGATCTGTGAATCCAAACTGCCAGGAAGATATTGGACAGAAGCTGTAAATCTAGCTTTTTATACTCAGAATCGAGCCCTCATGAACAAGAGACATGAAAAGACACCTTATGAGATTTGGAATGGAAGAAAACCAAATGTCTCATGCTTCATGCCTTTGGAAGTAAGTGTTTTGTTCACAATAATGGTAAAGATCAGCTCAATGTTTTTCAACCCAAAGCTGATGAAGGAATATTTCTGGGATACTCAAGTGTTAGTAAAGCTTTCGAGTGTTAAACAAGCGAACACTCAAGCATGAAGATTCCATACATGTAGTTTTTGATGAACCAAAGTTTATTGGAGATACACTTGAAGACAAGGAAGAACCAGTTTCTCAACCAAAAATAGACAAGATTCCAGAATCAGTTTTCGTTGATATTGGAAGATTAAGGATCTCAGATTCTTCAGATCAGGATCAGCCTCAGTTGCCAGTAAATGAACCTGCAACTGAACAACAACAAGAAGAAACTGATCCAACTGAAAATGATCAAGCTCAAGAAAATGAAGACCCATTGATGCAACAAAATGATCAAGCTCAACAAAATGAAGACCCATTGATGCAACCTCCAGTACATCAATGGATGAGAGATCACCTTGAAGAACAGGTGTTAGGTGATTTTCAGGCCGGAGTTCGAACAAGACACCAACTAGATGCTATGATAGCATGCTTTTTGTCTCAATCTGAACCTAAAGAAATTGAAGAAGCTTTGAACGATCCAGATTGGATTTTGGCTATGCAAGAAGAACTCAACGAATTTGAGAAAAATCAAGTTTGGGATTTAGTTGACAAGCCAGATCATGTCAACATAATCCGAACTAAATGGGTTTTTAGAAACAAGCTTCATGAGACTTGTAGGAAAAGGTTACTCACAAGCCGAAGGGATAGACTTTGATGAAACTTATGCCCCAGTTGCAAGGTTGGAGGCAATCAGATTATTTCTTGCCTTTGCAGCCCACAAGAAATTCAAAGTGTACCAGATGGATGTTAAAAGTGCATTTTGAATGGGATACTTGAAGAAGAAGTCTATGTTCAGCAACCCTCAGGATTTTAAATTAAAGATCAAATTGATAAAGTCTTAAGACTGAGAAAAGCTCTTTATGGACTCAAACACGAACTAAGAGCTTGGTATGAAACTCTATCTCAGTTTCTGGTGGACAATGGTTTTACAAAAGGAACTATTGATAAAACCTTATTTAGAATGAATGTTGAAGAAAGTACTCTCCTAGAAATGTCTGATCTTAGGGTGGAATGAGATTTCCCTTCAGTCCGTCTCAGCTTGGAAGTTCTCTATTAGACCATAGAGGAATGATATGGGCACAAACTGCCAGACACCTTCATGTATGAGACTATATAACTTTAATTTTATTATATATATGTTAATCTTTTATTTAACAAAAATGACATATCAGTGAATCTTGAACTAACACAACAGTTAATAATGTTCAGGTTGGTCATTGACCACCAAGTTATACTTGTTGAAGGAATGAAATGTTTTTGAATAGGTGAAATTAATGTTAAAGATCGTTAGTTGTCCCATGTTGGGGACTTATTCTATTTTCCCACACAAAGTAAAAAGATGTACTAACATCACCTTATAGTCTAGGTTTTGAGGTTGAGGCTCCATCCCTTATATGTTGTTGGGCTTGGTCAACTTGAATCTTCTCATTGACAAGTCAATCCAGTGTAAAGAAGCAGCCTTGATCAACTGGAATGTGACACCACAAGATGCTTAGAACCTGACTCACTTAGAATTCACTTTTGTACTTCTTGATTGAAATACCATGCTTGATCTTGATCTCTCTTCTCTAGTACATTGAATGAGGTTGCGGGATGTTCCTTCAACTTCATGATCTCTCTTCTCTGGTACATTGACTGAGGTTGTGGATATCTCTCTCTCTCTCTCTCATTGAATGAGGACTTCACAAGTCTGAAAATGAGGTCTTTACAAGTCAGAAATTTACATTACTTAGTATTGAATTAGAAAATGATCAGGAGAAATTTCTTTTACAGATGTTCAAAAAGTGATCAACATATCAACAAAATAGCACTGAACATGCAACCTTCTAATATACAAATTGGGTTCTATTTATAGCATCATGTTTCCAACTCAAATGCAAAAAGTAGTTGTTGGATTCAAAAGCAGAACTTCCAAATTTGGCCCGTTTGATCCTTTTCATCATTGATCAACTTTTCACCTCTTAATAATTGCTCAAAACAGCTTAGACCAGCAGTCATCAACCTTAATAGCTTAGGAAGAAAACGGTTCTTAGACAAGGAAGAATATTGTGACTCAACATTATATGATACTTGTACCATTGACTTACCCCGAAATATGAGCGTAATTGTATGATATTGGGAGTAAATTGTTAGCTAAATGAGCTAATTTGATGATTCGGTTCGTGATTGCGATATTGCATTTTCTATGTTATTTGTCGAAGAAAAGTCTACTTTGCGTGGTATTTTGATCTATGAAAGATAATATGGATGGTGGAGCATCGAGAAGATTCTTGGAATGTGAGGAATGATTGAGGGGCGGGAGATCGAGTCAAGTTGCAGGTTCGAGAGAATTATTTTAATCATCAGATTTCGAGCCAAAAGTTAAAAGAAGACTTAGTTGGCAGCATGGTCCTAAAGGATTGAGGAATTCAAAGGTTGGGCTTGCCAACGCTCCGGCCCAGTGGCACAAAGCAGAAAGCCAGCAACTCAGAATGGGGATTATGTTTTTGAGTTAAGGAATGGTTGTCCATTGAAAGGCTTGAACAAGTTCAGAGGGGGATGGGGGTTGAATGAACTTGTCCCGTTATAAATTTTCCTGACTTTTTAAAATCAGTTTTAACTTAGTGATACTTATCAAAGATATGCACAACAATATTAAAGCTTTTTTCTAAATATGTTTTCAAATCTGTTCTAATTTGCTGACTTAATCAAATCTGAAAGCTGTGCAGAAATTAACTTGCAGAAAATAAATAACACGGTGTTTGTTATCAATGTTCAGGGTGGAGTAATCCCTTAGTTACCTCTTTTCCCCTGATGTAGGAGGAATCCACTATTATTCTATGACTCCTTTACAGCAGTGATGAAAGTCCTTGACACTCTTCAGATACATCACTTTCTGAGCTACCAGTACTTGACAACTTCTCCAAGCTACTTCGCTAATCCAACTTTGTTGTTCTTCTGAAGTAATCTTCAAAACCTATCACCAACACAACTCCTTGAAAGTATCATTGTTTCAGCTGCTTCAACCCTTCACACCCAACAAATGCTTCACTGAGATTTTGTCCTTGACTGCTTGCACAACTTCACAAATTAACTCTTGTTGAATAATCAAGTTGGATTGAGATATGAATCAACAAATTGATTCAGAATGTTGAGCTAATTATGGATATAACTTTGTAGCTTTAGGATTTGCTTAACTTGATTCAAAAATTGCTTGTAGATATATCTTTGTAGCTTGAGTCACTACAAAAACAAATCTTTTCATGACTAAACACTAAATTTCTCACCACAAGGTTTTTATGCGACAAAATTTTTGTCACAAAATAATGAACATTTTATCACTAATTAAGTGCTGTTGTCACCAAAGGGTACAAACACATTTTTACATTAATGGTTAATATTGACAAAAGCTTTGTCACTAGAAGTCATATTTTAATAATAATAATAATAATAAATAATAATAACAATAATAAATATTCAAATAATAATAATAATCTACAGATGCTATATACAAAAAATACCCTATAAAAGAACAAAAAATTAATACACACTAAAAAAAATATTAACAATCATTTTTAAAGGTACAAATCTTAACATCCATTATCTAATAAAAAAAAATATTAACATCCACTCAAAAAAAAAACAGAAAAAACATCAAATAAGGTAAATAATTGATAATAAATCATACACCTTTAAGATCACCCCTGCTCAAATAATAAAGATTTCAGGAATGGCCATAGTAAACAACCAGAGTTCAAAAAGATTTGGGCTCATTTATACTGCTTTAAAAGACATTAATGCATGAACCAAAAATGATAACTCATGCAACTACTACTACTCCAATGTAATTAACTCACATCAGTTGTTGGAGGTTGACCCTTGAGCCCGACTTTCAGATGATTTTTCTTCATCCTAACAAGAATGCACCACGACTTTGCTCAAATCGATCAAATAATTAAAAGGCCCCACACCCCTCACCCCAAAAAAAACCCATCTTTCAGCTCATTTAAAAACAGAGAACAATGAATAAATTGTATTCAATAGGACAACGAAGGGGATTACCGGGTGCCAAGATTCGTTGTTCTCAATATATATGACCATGCTTCTGATGGTGAGTCATATGGCTGGTTCTTCTGCACGAGTTGTAACAGAGATATACACTTGATGAATACTATCACAAAATAAAAGAAATGAAACAATAAAAAATCACTTCCTTATGCTCTAACAACAGAAAAATGAAGAGAACAGAATTCTGCGGTACGTACACGTGCTGAAAAATATTCAGATGATTGTGAAGTATATAGAATGAACCAATTTTTGATAGAATTGAAAGAGAGCTTACCAAAGAGAAAGAAAGTGAAGTGGTCGGCTTATGCAGAGATGGAAACATGGTGCACTTGCGTTATCCCTTCAACTAAAAGGCTTAAACAATGCTGATAACAAGCATACAAAAAATCTTAAACAATCTTATGATGTGCAATACACAAACAAAGACAAGAAACAACACACTGCCAAGAAACATTTATCCTCAATGAGTAAACATGATACATTTCCCGAAAATAATTTATCAAGCATCCCCGATTCTTAAACAAACCCGAAAAGAGAGACTTAAACATGAGCAGATAATGCACTGGAAGGATCGTCCTGAGGTCTTGGACATACATAGACCGACCTCATCTAGATCAAACAAAAGAAGCATGACCTAAAGATTATAATCATGTTTTGTTGCACTATGAAGTTGTTGTCAATACCAACCTGATCAGTTGGATCTAAGAAGAAACAAAAGTTAAATCAAGAAAATGAAGCATTTCTCACAAATTATGGACCATGCACCAACTAATCAATAAGTACTCAGTAATGTTAACATCTATCACTATAAATATGCAGACTCACACTTGGAATCAAACCTAATGCCATAAAGGATACCAAGCAAAACAAATGCAAAACCTAAAGCTCAAGACTTGATAGACTAAAACAAAGGATGCAAAACCTAAAGCAGAAAAGCATATACCTGCATATGGCATCCCAAGTACTCAACCAATTAAAAATGAAAATGCCTCTGAATTTCAATCATAAAGCAGTATATATGCATTAAGAAAATACCTCTTCATCCAATTATCCTCCTTAGAAGGCCTACGGTCACCCCTGGTTGAGTTTGCAAATGCATGAACCTTGATAACACGTCTTGCGATGATCTGGAGAAAAACAGAGTAATTTGATAAGAAAAAAACACCTACGCTATAATATTTTGTACAAGCAATTTTGACCATAAATATTGATGAGATGGGCAATTCTTAACACATATAAAACAATATTTATGGGCAATTCTTAAACACATATTAAACAATATTTATGTTCAATATATTTAGTTCTAAGACTTATGTTTGCATTCATCAAGTGCCCAAGCAAATAACTAAACAAACTAAATGACTCATCAATAGTACCTTGTCTTGACTGTACATCCTGATATCTATGAAAATCAGGTCAAATCTTGAGAGAATGGTTGTCTGCAAATCAAAATTATCTTGTGCAGTCTACAATAGCAACAATTTTCAATCAGTATCTCAGAAAAAGGAAAGTAAAATATCCAATCCAAAAGTATACTGATATGCACTAAAGAAAGAGAAGACATGGACCTTTAGGTCATCATATCTTTAGCTGCAGCAAGTACTAAAGTTCTTGAATTCAGAATAGTAGTTATTCCGGCTTTAGCAATCGAAATAGTTTGTTGTTCCATTGCTTCATGAATAGCAACCCTAGGCCACATCATACAAGCTATTAGCATCAGTAATAAAACTTTTGGGAAAGAGATCAACTAATAAATATTTTCAGGTAATGTACCTACCGCCAGGCCTAATTTTGTCCAATTCATTAATGCAAACACCACCTCCATCTGCCAAAACCATTGATGGTACTTCATGCATTATGTGAAGAAGAAACTTGTACAGCAACACAAAAACAAACCCTTTAAGAAATATTAGGCATAGCTGCAACTAGAAAGCAATTACAATTCCTTAGAGAGAACATTGAGGAGCAGAACATTGAAAAATACTTTAAAACTAGAAACATGAATGCTGAGTCCATACAGCTCAAGAGATTTGGAATGACAAACATATCAGAGGCAAGTTTCATACCTGTAGCAGTGCGAATAAGACTTTGAAGTGCCCGGTTATTTCGATATTTCTTGTGCTTCTGATTCATACGTCGAAAATAACGTGGACGACATGAAATAATGACAAACTTTTGAGAGCCATGTCCCAAAGTATATACCAGAAGTCCAGAATTAATGCAAAACATAGTACATATGTCAGAAAGAACAGAACGTTAACCTTTTTGTATAGGCATAATACCTCTGTTTCCTAGTAGATGACTTCAATGTACTCCACTGCAGCTTATTCCAAAGGATTTTCTTCTTAGTTTAATCACAGGACCAGCCTTCTCGACGCCCCTAATTAGTAAGAGAAGAGATTTTATTACATTGCAGTTACAGTCAAAAGAAATGTGCCTTGAAATTTGATAATTTTTTTGATAGTTTTTTTTATAAAGATGATTATTACTTGGCCATAAATTTGGTGCTTCGGTAATAGACATGTGTTGCCAAGCTGCCATTTAGGAGATTCCATCAATCATCTCCATCACAATTCCTGAAATCGATCCATTGTATCACACACTTTCAACACGTAAACTAAGAAGAAAGTCATTGAAATTTATTCTCTTCTACTTTCCAACAAGACAATCTTGGATCGATTATGCATAGAACTGAAACACAAACAAACTATGCACAAAAGCAATTACCCAAACCAATCCTAAATCATTGTATGTAGGTACAACATCAAATGTACTGCATAGTATTCAGAAACTAGATCATTCAAAAAAGAATAGCAGCAAAAACGTATCCGAAAACCCGAATCTACCAAATGGTCTTTAATTACAAGCTGCTTTATTTTAAGAATCTTGTATTTTCTTGGGCGAAATCAATGACTAGACTTTCTAATGATCTAAAATTCCGGTATGCTAGACTTTGTGTATAACCTGGTTTTCTTCCCAAACCTGCAATTCAACAAAAATGTGTTTCTATGTGTTCAAAGGAAAAACTTAGTCAATCTATTCGGCAAGTGTAGCAAGCAAAGATAAATAGAGTAAAGAGGACCAAACTCGCCTTTACCTATGTACAAGTAATCCATTTACCTTAGTGAAGAATAGCCACATGGCACGAGTCACGTGCAAGCTTCACAATGCAGAAATGGATCCTTTTTAAGAGCATTAAATAAATGTTTGCTAATACTCTCCCCCGTTTCGAGTTCATAATTGACCTATTGAGCAAGTACCACTCAAAGTTCATTCTAAAAAAGCTTGGGCAGAAAATATTTAAGAGGTAAAAATGAATAACTCTCAAGGGAATGTAAGTAGCTGCAATAACAACCCTCTTTGTAGTCCCACTGTCAACATTCACAAAATAGCATACAACAAGTTATGAAAAACATTCATATATCAACTCTCCTTATTTTTCAGTAACTATATCTTTATATATATCACAAATAAACTCATATTCTATATATTTTTTATTGAAAGCAATAGTCTGTTTCAACTCATTCTTACTAATCATTTTTCCCAAAGCAACATTGACCAAGTATAAAAGCTTAAGATACAAAAAAAATCCGTCACATAATAATCTAGATGAATGTTAATCAAAATAAAACCACAATGAATAATAACAAAATCTACTATTTTGTGAAAATTTACTACTGAAGATACATATGAGAAAAGAACCAAGGGGAAATGAGTTGTTATTCAGTCAATACGTCGAACATGTGATGTGCGGATGACAAAGTAAGCCAGGAGGCAAAAGAAATCATTAGATTATAGAATCAGGCATTCAAAATACGCCAGAACTGAGGAATATAAGCCAAATTTCAGATTTTAACGCAATATAGTGTTTGTGTGCTAGCTATTACCTCTACTATGCCTCACCTGGAATATATTGAGTGTGTATAGATAGATGCTGGATGCAGTAGTCCGGATTTGTAAGTACTAACTGCCACTTCTGGTGCTTTCCATGATGCCGCTCGTGTTTTCATGAGCCATGGCGTGCCCTCAAGAGAAGTGATCCAGCTTTCTTGGAGAGAAGATCCAGCCTTGGGAAATTGATGGGAGGGATTTTCGATTTGGGTAAAAGAGAGAGGATGGTGGCGGATTCGCTGCGAAGGAAGAAATTAGGAGATTTAGGTTACGGGAGAAAAAGGGAACTTTGTAGCTTGAGTGTTTGCACGTTCTTGAATTATTGGATATAGCTTTAAGTTTTTTTTTATAGAATATGAATCTCAGTATATTCCATTATTCCCAAAGGCTATGACTTGCTTGATCCAAATGTTGTTTGCAATTTATGTCCAAGCATTCTATTTATAGTGTGGGAAATATACCGATTCAGCTCCAATTGTCTTGCTTAAATTCCCTTATTCACATTTGAATCTTAACATCTGATATGCAAGATATTTCTTGCTAAAATTGTTGGATCTATATTGCGCAAAATACACTCTAGAAGGGGGTTGAATAGAGTGTAGGGGATTTTTAACTCTTTTCAAAATAACACAATTACTAGTTAATTAATGCGGAAGATAATCAATTAATTATTCGATTGTGTTAAAGTACCTATTGATCAAGATTTGTGTGTGAAAAAAAAACATATTGCGATCAAAACAAGTTGTGCAGAACACTATTTACAATGATTTGACTTGCAAAGCAGATTAGCACAGATAATAACTTCTTCGCAAGCAGAGCAGATATATATGGGTTCTATTACAAAGCAATTATAGAAAAGGTTCAATTCGGTTCAGTTACAAAGCGAATACATAATAGTTCAACAGATGGTATCAACTATTACTGATCAAGATTCAGCAAAAGATATAAAGTATTACCAACCAATGTTCATTTCAATACAGAATATAGATTACAAGCAGAGCTAGAACCAGAATCACACACATGGACAGAACTAGTCCTGAGCTGACTGATGTAAGTCAACTAGATGATACATATTACAATGTTTTATCTCCATTTACCACGCGTTTATTGGTTTTTTCGTATCATTTCAAGCAACTATTGTGATGATTTGGTATCTTTTGTGTACATAGTAGATATTGTAAAAGCCGATACTTTTGTCGATTATCTAGGCTTATTAGCCAAATTTTGTTATCGGATTTACACGTGGTATTCTTGTGTTTTTGCTTAGCAGCACATATACCGAAGCTCGGGAGCCTAGATTTTGGAGTGCCAAAGCATTGATTTGATCACGGTTCGATTCGATGCATTAAAGAACGGGAAATCACTTTTTGAAGATGTTGGCCGCCACCAACATGCCCCTGGCGAATGTCAAGCCTATCTAGAGCTCAAATAGAAGAAATGTGATGTTGGTGTCCGCCAACATCAACTTGGCGTCCGCCAACATGAACTTGGCGTCCGCCAAGTGCACTCTGGAGCCCGCCAACCATGAAGATCAAATCTGCTTCATGCATTGAAATCTGACATATGCCACCAACCATCCTACAGAAGTTTGCATCCACCAACATACCCATGGCATCCGCCAAGTAGCTCTGGCGGCAGCGAATTCCCTTTTACGGCCGCCCATGTGTGCAGATGGGGCATTTAATTTAGGCATGTAATTTTTCAAAGGACATCATTCAATATTCTTTCCCTACAACCCTAGCATGAAGGCACCTCCATCTTCAAGGCTCTTCTAGCCAAAATCCACCATACTTTAGCTTCTAATTCAACTTGTAAATATTAAGAACTCTTGTTTTGATCCTAGAATCTTTGTTGGAATAAGATTCCACCTTTTGGTGTAAACTCTATTGGAGCTACTTTTGATTTTAATGCAAGTTTCAATCTTCAAGCTCATAGCTTTGAGTTGGTAAATTCTTAGCCTTTATTTGTTATTTAGTTGTTGTCCTAGATATGAAATCCATTTTGACATGTTGATTTCATAGCTATGAGTGGCTAGTTTTCTTGCTAGTCAAGATAATGTCCTTGTGATAGTTCATTATCTCTATTAGTAGATCGGGAATGATTGTGCATGTTTCTTAGACTCATTTGTGTTTAACTCTTCCTATTTACATTGTATGGCATGTTTGTGTTGAAGTAATTAACTAACACACGCACGCACGCACACACACACACACACACACACACACACACACACACACACACACACACACACACACACACACACACACACACACACACACACACACACACACACACACACACACACACACACACACACACACACACACACACACACACACACACACACACACACACACACACACACACACACACACACACACACACACACACACACACACACACACACACACACACACACACACACACACACACACACACACACACACACACACACACACACACACACACACACACACACACACACACACACACACACACACACACACACACACACACACACACACACACACACACACACACACACACACACACACAACACACACACACACACACACACACACACACACACACACACACACACACACACACACACACACACACACACACACACACACACACACACACACACACACACACACACACACTCTTAGTTGTGTCCGAAAGGAGATGCTTGGTGTGGGAACAGAGATAGGAAGACCGAAAGTTAAAACCGACCTTGAGTGAAACTCGGTTTCTTTTTTGGGGGTTATTTTCCATTCATTACATCCATAGAACTTCATCATGTTGAATAATTAGGTCTATTGTTTCTTTAGAACAAGGAGGAGGCATAGAGTATTCACGGACACTCGTATGAGGGTGGTTACTAGATTAAAGGTGGCACCGGTAACACACACTTGGCATTAATGGAAAGTTGGTAGCTTATTCATTCCCATGTCCCTTGTAGTTGATTGAGCTTATAGCTTGATCTTAGAACGTTTACTTTCTTATCTTTTGTTGACTCGGACCAAGATAATATAGTTAATCGGTACTTAACAGCACAATTCTTGTAGGATACGATCTTGACCACTTACTAGACTACAATTGATCCGGTATACTTGCCGGTAATATTGGACACCCATAAAAGTTTGATCACTGACCAATCAATAGTATTCTAAGGCCGATAATCTATCAAGACAGAGGTCTGATTGGATTATCAGGAATATAATGCTTGGCTGATCACAACAGGGTCAACAGCTATGTCAAGGAAACTACTCATGTGATACAATTCAACTATGATATACAAAGGATGTCCAACACTCAGTAGAGTAGGAAATCACCTATTCTATCAGGGTTGAATATAGGCTAAAAGCACAACAGACCTAAGGCTTTTGATAAACTACAACATAGCACTTTCAGGTCAGCAAACGGGAACTTATATGCAGTAGCAAGGATTCAGCAGGGCATACAAGTACAGCAGAGCACAGAAAAAAAACTTGAACTAGAGTTGCAGGCAGTTTAGGACCAAATCAACAGGTTTTCAAGGTATGGAAAAAATAGTAGGGGCCAAGACTTTCAGACAAGTGCACAATCTGCTAGTTAGAAAGAAATCAGACTAGCAAGCCATACAACAAGTTAGTGACTTGGTTTATCAAAGAAGTCCACTAGGAGGGCAGTTCTAACATTCCTACAATTCTGCAGATTTCACAACTCAACTGAAATCTTTACAATTCAACATATTATCTAAAAAGTGAAAATGTTTGAAAACCATTAGTATGACATGATTAATAAGAGAGATTTTATAATTGTCACTGATCATTACCGCCTCAAATTTGCCAAATCTATGGGTAAAGTATGTATATATGCCGGAACGACCTTGCATATAAGTTATCATATTATTCAGGGCCGGGACTATGCTAAAAGGGGCCTAAGTCCGATTAGTTGGATGAGCCTCTCGGGTGAATTGGTCGATCAAGATGGACCGGTTGGTCGGTCAGACGGTATTGGTTATAATTAATAGTTATATAATAAAAAATAAAAAATAATATCTAAATCCAATATTTTTTCGTTTGTAATATGTCGGATCTTTTAAAATTTCTAAATGTGCTTCTCTTTTCCAATTCAATTACGTGTGTTCTATTGTGACCACACAATTGATAGTGCCATTTTATTTTCTCATTAAACATAATTTTTTTAATACACCGGTTGATAAATGAGATGTGATTGTAATAGTATTTTTTGATTTTTTTAACAAATATGGATTAGCTCCTAAAAAAAATAAACAAATCTGTATTTTTGTTATATCAGAAATATGCTATTATCGTTGGACCTGAACATAAAATACTCCTTTTGTCACTATTTAACTGTCGCAGTTGTAAAAAACACACAAATTAAGGATACGATTTAATATTTTTACTATAAAATCAAAATGACAACATCCCGTGAATATAATTAATGCAATATTGTTTTCACTCTCTCACCCATTAATTAAATAAGAGTAAAAGCTTTAGAAAAACACAATAAATTTTGCTTTGGAAATGTAATTACAATAAATGAATAAATATATATTTTTGACGACTACAACACTTAAATAGGAACAGAAAGGATTATAAGAGTATGTCATAATGTCTTAAAGTTTAACCAAAAATCGCACAATGATATTTTGTTTTTACAAAACTACATAAGTGTTTGCGGGAGGGCAGGCCCTGATCTTATTCATTAATGCAGATATTGAGTTTCGCGGTGAATTCCTATCATAAAATTTGCTAATAATTTGTTAAAAAAAAGTATCCCAAATAAACATATTTTAGTCTTGGGCACTTCAAGGCGGCAGCCTGACTCTTGAGAAGGATTAGAATGCAGACAAACCATTTTTGACTTTTATTCTTAGGCAAAAGGATATAGTTTTACAAGAGAGTGTTCATGCTTTTTACATCCATTCGAAATTATTGATGCAAACGTCTAAAAAGCTAAAGGTTCAAGTCTATCGAGCTTTCTTTTGAAAAATAAGAAAATTGTCTGTCCATCGGTGGAACCAGAGAAACAAAATAGAGAAAATGTTTATTTGTGAATGGTGTTTTAAATTATAAATCTATCTATAGTGAATAAAATGTTTAAAATTATTTATCATTGATCATAACATCAAATAAAACTGGTCAAATAAAGGGGCATATGGGTACATATATGTTATTATCATCTTATTCAATATTCATTGGTGTGAAGATTGAATTTCGTAGTAAATAACTATTACAATATTCGAAATAAAAAAAGGCAATTAAACATTGTTATGTCTTAGCCATTGGAAGGGTTATTTTAACTAAACCCTCCATGTGTGGAGAGATGTGATTTGGCATTATTATTTAAATTGCGTAATTCAAATTATCCAAATGACATTATTATTTGCATTACATTCAATCTGGGGGAGTGGTTTTAAGACTCTATATTTGTACCACAGTAGTACCGTCTTTGTGAAAGTCGATTTTGGAGCCTAGAACAAACTTTCTGTAAGTGCATTGGCGAGAACCAACTTTGTTGCTTCACCTAAGGAAAGTCGATTCTTCTGTGATTGTTAAGAATCAAGCGCTTTCCGTTGTACTAAAACCAATTGGTGTTAATAAATGTGTTACTATATTTCCTTATACTATTTTAACACGCCCCCTCAAGTGTGAGCTCATATCAAGGCTATGCCAACTAGGCACACAACAAGCCTGAGCCAACTAGGCTCACAAAGACTAACTAAGTCAGCCCAACACTTGCACAATATAAATGGGGGAAAATAATGTTTTCAACAAGGTTCGATTTCATGCCCTCTTGCTTTGATACCATGTTAGGATCAAGTGCTTACCATTTTACTAAGGCCAATTGGTAGTTAATAAAGGTGCCAACACTTGAGGGGGGGTGTTGGGACAGATTACCCACACTCTTAAATGATAAGAAAATAAAGTAGCACTTTTATTAACACCAATTGGTTTTAGTACAACGGTAAGCGCTTGATCCTAACATGGTATCGGAACCAGAGGTCACGAGATCGAACCCTGGTTGGAACATTATTTAAAAAAAATGTTGGGACAGATTGCCCACACTTGAGGAGGGTGTTGAGAGAGATTGCCCACACTCTTGAAAAAAAATTATGCAAGATTGCCAATACTTAAAGGGGGGGGGGGGGGGGGGGTTGTTGGGACGGATTGTTTATGTTAGTAATACCATCCGCACCGGAAGTGATTTAAGGATCTAGATCTATAAATTACACGTAATAAAATAACTATATCTACTTTACAAGGAGGTTGTAGAACATACCTCTTGGATCTCAAAATCCAAGTAGAAGAACCGCAATATGAAGAACAAAAGATGGTGTGAAGAGCACCACGATCTTCCGCACGTGTGATCCGAGCAACTCCCGGTGGAAGGAAATTCTCGTCTCGAATCCTCCCGATATGCTACCCGGAAAACCTCCAAGATTTTCCCTCACTTCCCCTTGGCCGAAATTTTCCTTCTCCTCTCTAAGAGGTGAAGTCAAAATTATGCTTGTGTATTAGGCTTGGGAGAACTCTCTTTATATAGGAGAGTAATCCCTGACCTCTAAGGATTTTATTTTGCAAATAAATAAATCCAATAAATAAAAGATAATCCCATAATATTCTAGAACAAATCTAGAATGATATTTATCTTTATTTCTTACCATAAATATTTATCCAATAAATATTTTGTGCACATGTCATATTAATTTTCAAGAAAATTAATTTCTTGTTTTCTAAAACATGTGTAGGACGAAAATCCTCTTATTGACCTAGTCAATTATGAATTTCGGCCATAACACTAATATTGGCCAAGATTATGAAAAATGCTTTTTTCACATATTTAATTATTTAGCCCAACTAATTTAATAGTTTACTAAACAATTAATTCACATATCGTTTTAATTAAATTCTAATAAGAACTAAATTAATATTATTAGGATTCGACGTCCGAGAATAGCTATGCTATATTAGAGGCACGTCGGGGACCATGGACTAATAATCAGCGGCTCCGATAAATCAAATAAATAATTATCTTACGAACAGAATAATTATATTCGATAAATTAATCATATGAATATGCCACCATAATCCCGTGACTGCACTCCTCCGATTATAAGATTATATTTATCTCCTCACGAGAATGATAATAAGCGTCCATTGATATAATCATTACATATGGATTAATCCTCCATAGACTGTTCATTCTAAAGCGGGAAGTTGCCGTTAACCCTTTTTAGAACCTCTTATCCTTATTTACCATTAACCCCTTAGTGATCAATTAATTCATACAACTCACTGGTAGCTAATCAGTGTAATATGAACTCGCGTGATCGATCAGTTTCTAGGATTAACATATAAGGGAACTATCTATCTACTTTCATAAATGGAAGGAATGGATTCCGTATCTGTGATAACACAGACTACTCACTCAATCCAGTACAATGCCAAGATGGGGTAATTCGGATCACGGACTCGGTGTAATCCTTAACCGTCAAGTCAAACCTCATACGGATTCAAGCGGTTGACTGTGATCACCTCAGGATTAAGATATATCCATAAATATGATCATCGATTGATTCGATAAGACTTCTCGATCACAGAATTATATCGTGAACTCTAATCAAATCGGTCCAGCCCTATATGATATATCTATCATATATAAATGCCCTACTAGGTTCTCTTAACCGAAGTCCGGATAAGACATCACACCTATTGTGTTCTGGGCGCATTAATAGCACTTTAAAGGAGAGACCCGATACTCTCGATTAACTTCACTACGGGCTAATTGTATTTTAAGTACATCTTCACTAACTCAATCCTCCCGTGTATATCCCATACACCGAGTTAAGTGATTACATAAACGATATACTTTAGGGTTTTCTGTAGTGTAAATACTATTGTCACATCGGTGAATATGAGAATAATAAATATGAATAATAATATCATTTCATTTATTAAATAAAACAATTACAAAATTGTCTTTCGGGCATCACACCTAACAGTTTACACTCTTAAATGATAAGGAAATAAAGTAGCACCTTTATTAACACCAATTGATTTTAATACAACGATAAGCGCTTGATTTCAATAGTGATACATATGTAGAGTGATGCACAAATGGATTGGGTGTGAAGCAAATAAATGCACCTTATTCAAAATGGCAAATCACCCCATGTGGAGTGAGTAAGGAAAAATTGCCATATTTGAAAACGGTAGAGAGAGTAGTATATTCACAAACCAAAATGCATCTTGAATCGACGCATACATGTGTTACACAACGTGTATTTATACATTTGATCGTTATGTATATTTATTAATAAGACACCGTTGAGTTGGTGCTTCGATGCATATGACAAAGAACATTACCGAGATCATGGAGTGGTTTGTAGCTCGTGGCATAATGGAACGGAAATCATGGAGCCATAATTGTGGTTGTTACAATCGTGGGGTAACGTCTGCTAAATTGGCCGGACAGCCCATTTCTGGTGTCAGGGGTCGATGATAATCTACACTGAAATGAGAATCCAAAGCCGAGGTGAGCCTACACCATGTCGGTCAGGTTGTTGAAGGCGATGACGACTTGTGTAATGTTAGTGAACTGGAGGTGCCATGCATTATGAGGTGACGAACTTTAATGAAGTCCTCTGAAACATAAGGACCAATATTAGGTTGAGCCTCTACTACCCTTTTGTTGAGAATATCGGAATTAGACTATTAAGTGTTACGTGTATAAGGTCGGACCATACTCACGTCAAATGACGCGGTTAATAAGAGATTTTTTTTTGGAATAAAAGAAATTTTTAGTCATTTATCATTAGCGTCAAGTAAAACTTGTCAAATTGCACAAAGGAACATGGGATCGAATCCCGGTAGCCACAGTGTGTAAGTTAGCTCTGAATTAAGTGTGACTCTTTGTGGGTGATGACCAATATAGTAACGACCAACCTTAACCGGCAGAGTACCGGGTCAAAAGTACTACAGTGGAGAGCAATGTCGTATCTCACGAGGAATCAATCGACTACCAAAGCCATTCTCATACTTAGTTTAGATTAATCAAGTGCATTCAAGTTTTGATTATGCTAAAATGATATTTAAACTAAGATAAAGAGAGAAAGAGAAATCACGATCCAATTGAATACTTTCGCCCTTCTAATCGATTATTTGGAAACGGAAACTACCAACCAACCATCCTAGTGTTTATATCGACTCATTCATGGGGGCAAACTCCTAAGATAGTACTAGACGCCATGCAACAACCTAGTACCCTTTGCCCGGTTCAACAGTCAGCCTTTAAGGATTTAACTGACCGGAACAAGATAAACGCTCTAGAGCCGCTCGATTTACACCGACAAACCTCATTACCAAATCGATCTAAACAACTCAGTCAATTGCAAATAATGATCTTAAAACCCCTTTTCCCACACCCCTTCGCAACATACATTTATAAAAGTGGTGTGTGTTCATGAACTAGGTGATCAAGCTAATTGACGCATTAAGAAAAAGTTTTAAGACATGAATTCATCGATATAACAACAATTAAACACTGCCCATTCCCAAACACATCAACTAGAGGGTGATTTCTTCAACCTTCACATGGTTTGGCTATGTAGTAATTTAGCTACTCATCACAAGAATATGAAATAACAATCAAAGAAAGGATTAAAGCCAAAAAGAGAAAGAGAACTAGAATTAATTACCGAAATCGTAGTGCAAGTCGGATTACATCAAATTTCTTCCACACCCATGTCACTTGGGATGAAGAAGATGATCCAAAATGCAAATCCAAGAGAGTTAAGCAAGAATCTAAGCTAGATAATATTAAATTTAAGTAGTAACTAGTGTAGGAATGAATCTAAGGGTGAAGTAGAAGGATAGAATGATGAATCTAAGGGTTTTTGGGGAAGGGGAGAAGATGGGAATGAATAGTTAGGTAAAATTTCGATCCAAATTGGGGTTTTTATGACTGAAAACTGCTATCTGCAGCACTTGGCGTGCGCCACTGAAAAGTCTAAAACTCTCTGAATAGCTACAGTGACGTTCGGCGCACGCCACAATAAGTTGGCGTGCGCCGATTTCACAGCAGCTCAGCAAAATCACCATAACCTGGGTTGTAGACCTCTGATTGATGTGATTCAAGTTGCGTTGGAAAGATCATTCAATTGTCTACAACTTTCATGAAGACAAAAGTCCATTAAATGCTTGTATCCTGGATCAAATTTCTGATGAAGTGAACGTATGGTGAAAGCAACAACTCTTTTTGATCAATTTCCATTTCCGGGCTTCGGTTTCGTCTTTCCAAGCCTCGTGCCTTAACTTCCGGGTTCATGAGTCACCTATTTCCTATATCACAACATTCAAACACATACCGAGCAAAATTCCACAAGATAAATAGGTCTCGAAAAGGGTCAAAATACCGTAAAATGGTGAGGTTTTCCATCAATATGATGGTTCACCTCAAAGTGAGTGCTCAATGTGTTTTTACCCTATAAATGGTCTAAAACTATCCAATATAAGCCAAAAGTGTCATAAATGGGGGTTAAAACATGCACCGAAGCATAGTAAAGTTGACTCTCGTCAGTGGGCGCTGGGTCCTGGTCCTTCCACCTAGGAGCCGGTGAGTCACAATGATTAAATTCTTCACCATTCTATCAGGTCGGAGTGAAGGAACCATGTGGGCGATGAATATCGCCTTTATGCACCATGTTAAACTTGTCAAATCTATGATTTCCAATAAACATATATTAGTCTTTGTCAATTGAAGACGCTTATATCTACGGACCGATTGAAGACGTTAGATACCGTAGTATATTCAAACATATGATAGCCTCCACACACAAAAAAATAAAAAAAATAGTATAACAAATGACGCTAAATTACAACTAAAAAAAAGGAGCCTTTAAAGGCACCACATGTAATTTACTTGGATACCTAAATTAAGGGGCACAACATTTTCACATACTAAACTACTTTAGTCACCACATTGATTTTTACATCTACTCATTGAACCACATTATAATTATAAAATTGTCATTTATACTTAATGCACCACACTAAAATTTCCACTCTTATCAAAATAATTACAATACAACCTATTAACTTTTGATTTTTATGAATTTACCCTCTACCCTAGGCACCACATTTTTTCCCACCAAAACAATTATACCATGATCGAACTCCTCTTCCCCATCGCCCAAACCTTTTCTTCTTCACCAAGATTCTTCATCTCTTCATCTTCTTCATCACATATCTCCTCATCCTTCTTCATTCATCTCCTTCTCAACCCTATTTCATCTCTCTTACTCATATCACCATTATCATTATCTTCTTCTTCTCTTGAAAAATTCAATTTTTTAAAAAGTTGTGATTTTTTTAAGGAAGAAAGTTGTGAATTTTTTTTTGTTTTTTTTTTTGGCATTGTCTACTCGTCGACAATATTATGTAGGGAAACTTGACATCTTTGCATTGTTTAGTTGTCAACGATGAATTGTTGGACAAAGAATTTGACATTTTGTAGTCACCGGTATATCTTATGTTTTTTGCGTTGTCTGTTGGTGATAGAACCTGACATTTTCTACTCACCGGTGTTATTTTGGTGATTTTTTTGTGAAATTTAGATTGATCCAACAGCTCCACAATTGGATCTTTTCCGAATATTATTGTAATACATCCAACATCCAACAGTTGTGTAGTTGGACCTACACATCCGACAACTACATAGTTGGATCTTTTTCCGAATTTTATTCAATACATCCAACAGTGTCACAGTCGGACGTTTACATCCAACAGCTGCATAGTTGGATCTACACATTCAGCAGCTCCATAGTTGGATCTTTTTTAGAATGTTATGCAATACATCCAATAGTGTCACGGTCAGACCTTTACATCCAAAAGCTACATAGTAGATTCTACACTTTCAACAGCTCCATAGTTGGACCTACACATCCAACAGCTCCATAGTTGGATATTTTTCAGAATGTTATGTAATACATCCAACAGTATCATAGTCGGACTTTCACATCCAACAGCTCCATAGTTGTATCTTTTCAGAATGTTATGCAATACATCCAATAGGGTTTTCTATTTGTAGAAAAAGAATAATAAAAAAAAAGTTAATGTAGATATTTTTAGGGACTAATTCATAAATAATAAAAATTGACAATAGTCAAAATACCCTGGAAATAAAATATTTAGTTTTTTTTAAAGAAATATGGTGTATTGAGTAAGATTATAGTATGTGGTGCCAAAGGTAATCAATTAATTTTAAAAGAGTTGTGGTGCCACGGGTAAAAATAGTGTGGTGCCTTTAAACGCCCATTTGAAAATTTGAATTCCTCTAAATCGACCTTTGGTAGACCACGTATTAGATTTTGTCAAGTCGTACTGAATTGTGGAAATACCTACATGACCTAAGCGATGATGCCATAGGTTTGCATGATAATGCTTAGACACAAGACCAAGAATCGAATAGTCAATCATATTGTCTAGTTCAATCTATTATATTTACGATGACCAGTTAAGAAAACCTTTCGTGAACTGTCTCTTATCATGAAACTGTCTTTGTCAAATGCAACGTGTAAACCAGAGTCACTTAATTGTTTGACAAAAACAACTCTATTGATAAGCAGTTTTTTAGGATTACCAACAGATCCTTCACCAAGGATCTTTCTAGCTATCTCCAAAAGACTCTGAACCCCCACTCAATTTATACTTGTAATTATAGAACAGAGAGAGGTTTCCAGTCATAGCCTAGAAAACACATTACATCTCTAGAAGAGGGTTTTGAGGAGAGAAAAATGCACTACATCTCTTGGGATCAGATTTGCCAACCCAAAGAACAAGGAGGGCTTGGATTCAAGAGGCTCCATGCCATTAATCAATCACTTCTGGGAAAATTGGTGTGGCAGCTTTTAACTCATGCCAATTCTTTGTAGGTTAAGCATCTGAGTTTGAAGTATGGAAATCCCTTTGTCCAGCCCAAAACAACCTCTTCACCAATTTGGAAAGGTATATGATGGGCTGCTGAAGTGTTGCAAGGAAATTTTGGTGTCGGGGATGAGAACATCATCTGGAAAGGCAGGAAGGGAAAAAATATGTTATTTATGTTGCATACTCCTTCCTAACCAACCCAAACAGCTCTGATCCTGCTACTGACCAACTTTTGTCAAATATATAAAAACTTAAAGGGCCTGGAAAATTCAATTTTTTTCTTTGACAAGTTGCACATGAGTCCCTCCCCACATTGGGCATGCAGTGCAGAAGGCATGTCAGCAGCAAAATTATATGTGTCATCTGTAAGCAAGATACATAATCCCATCTACATGCACTTAGAGATTGCAAGACTATCAATCATAATTGGAAGTACCTCCTTCCTAAAGAACGGTGGCAGGACTTCTTTGGACAACAAAGTGTCAAGAATTGGGTGGCCTAGAATATTCACAGCAGTGTTGACCCCCTAGATTGGTCCTACACCTATAGTGACATGATTTATACCATATGACACTGGAGAAACAAGTTGTACCATGATTCACAAGAAGACTACCTCCAATTACTGCAATGATCTCAAAACTGGAACAACGTGGGCAGAATCTAAAATTAGCCTGGAGTTTTTAGAATCTCAATTGTGTAATTTGCAGTTATGTCTTTCATTTTAAAAGTTGTGGACCCTTCTTTTTAATTTTTAGGGGGAAGGGTCCCGAAGGACAAGAAAGGTGAAATATTATGGAAAAGGACAAATTAATTTCTTAATTATTTGCAAGGACAATAATAAAGTAGGCTAACCAAATTACCATCTCTTATTAATTTCTGTCTCCTTAGCATCCTTTCACGACTTTTGAAAACTAAGAAACATCCTTCCACAATTTTTTGCGTTATCAAATATCCTAACTACACAATCGACAACGCAAATCTTTCAAAAAAAACTGTTTTTCTTCCAACCATGTCGTCAAGGATGTTGGAAACAGAAAATCAAAACAAATATGAAGGTCGGATATTTCAGAAACTTAACAGGGTAAGATTGCAGCCAATCCACCTCTTATCGGTTTGTGAATAGCTACCAAAAATCCCTTTTGCATCGATGGAAATGATCGAACAGCAATATGAGAGTAGTGACACTGACTCATACAAATCAGAGTCGGACATGGATGAAGAGACGAATGAGAAAGGGTAAATCTTCGAATTTTCTATGGCACTGTGTGTATGAATTTTTTGATTTTGATGTCAGTCAATGTATGAAGCCTTGTTGTTGTAGTGAAATTAGTAGAGATAAAGTTGTAAGCTAACGTGGATTAAAACATAAATTGTTTCAATAACCTTATATTGTAAATTGTATGCCAATAACCTGCACCTGCTACTGTTTTGAATGATCTATTGATTTATTAAAAAAAATTATATTTGAGGGAAAATAAATCGAACCAGTGACACCAATTCGTAAAAGCACAGTGACGTAGTTCACGGAGGTGTAGGGCTACACCATAGATGAAGTGACAGACGAGGCAATGACACATGGTTACGTGAACGGACAACGTTGTACTGTAGTGAAGTAATGCTGATGTAGTGAAGTTAGTTTACGAGAATCAATGATTGTCAGTAAATCTAATTGCAGTGACAAATCCCACTGAATGAGATGTGCATGTTTAATGGATGTTTAGTGAATCAACTGTAATGTTGTTAAAATTTAACTGCAGTGACATCGTAAAAAAATACAACAAGGGCATAAGGTATATTTCCCATTGTGTTGTCCAAGTAAAACGGGGGTGCCATACCACTGAGTACTACTGACTTATAGGGGAGGATCCGGAATTTGGAAGATGTACCATTCATGCCCAACTCCGTCACTTAACTTAGATGCAAGCATCATCAATTGTGAAAGAATTGTAAATGTGAAGTGTAGCTATGTTAGTATAACAATTGTTCTGTTGATATGCATTTCATGTTAAATTATGTGGTTAATTAATGTTTTCCATCACTAAACACAAGAACATGTCTAGTGTCTGGATGCTATGCCAATGCATAAAAAGTGATAAAACATGCAGTGACACATTCCCCTATTTTCTCTCTTCCATACATGTATCAATTATGGATCGTCTGTGTACTGTTTTGTTTAAAATCCAAATTCGGAGCGAAAGATTTTTTGCGTTGCCTGTGTCGAAACGAAGCAACAAAATCAAAGGGGAGCTCAACAGTCGTTGGAGTAGCAAAAATTAAAAAACTACCACTGCATGATAATGAATCGTATGTTCAGAAATTCATTTTTTCCATTATATAATCCTGTTATAAATGTTTATTTCCACATTTAACTCGCATGACTGATTGTGCATTTTACCTGATGTGCTATATGTTGAAGCTGTCGCAAGGCCAACCCATTCCACCATGTTGGACAGATGAAGTGCTGCAAACGTTCAAATGCATGATTGTGAATTCTATTGTGCGGGACAAGTTGGCCATAGCACTCTAGCATCTTTTTATTTTTTTGAGTGGAATAACTCGAGGATATATATATATATATATATATATATATATATATATATATATATATATATATATATATATATATATATATATATATACTGAGTGGAATAAGTCTAGCATTTTAAACGTGAAGATATTGAGTATTGGTAATGTAATGGGTCATTCAGACGTCCAGGATTTGATTCAATAAGTAATGGTTTTCTTAATGGCATTTGGATTTGAAGGTTGAACCCTGTAATGGTGGTACAAGATGAATGGCTAGTCAATAAAATTGGATTAAATATTGAATCCTATGTCAAGTTACCAGATTATTACTGATTGAATTTTGATTATATATATGTTTCACAATATCGCTACAATTTTTATTGTTTGCCAATTTTTGCCTAATGATGTATGTGCCTGCAATCACGTCTTATCTTCACGGTGTGAATTGGACAAAAAAGGGAAAGAAACCAAAATATCCTGAAATCCCGCCACATCTTTATGTTTGTTTCACATGATTTTTTTTTTCTTTTATTTTTGTTGAGAAACCACAAAAATACTAATTGAGGGTTAATTAGTCCAAACAAAACTAATTTTTCCTTATTATCAAATAATTTGCTAGTCCGTCCTGAATTCCCTATTAAGTTGATTAGTAGTGCTTATCAACAAAAAACAAAAAAAAAAAAAAAAAAAAAAAAAAAAACCATAATTTGTGTAAATAAATAAAACTCGTTTCTTAGTAAAATATGAATGATAATAATAATTATTATTTATGAAAAACGAAAAAGACGAGGCGTGAGTTCGATTCCCGGCGTTAATGTCTTTAAATAATCATTCCAAAAAGGTTGCTTTATTAATTTTCTTACTTCAAACTTTCCAAATTAACACTTGGAATGTTAAACTATGGTTACTTAATAAACTTCCAGGCTGAAACAGACTGAAATGGAATATCATTCCAACCCAAAATCAGGCATTCCCCATCCATAAATGAGGTGTAAAATCTATTAGAGGAAGTCAACTTCAGCATTATACTTGCTTGAGACAATGCAGAGGTGCTCAACACAGTTTCCACTAAATCAAATCTTTCAAAAACTGCCCTCCAGAAGCTAATCGTTTCGTGTCGATAAATTCTGTTTGTACCTTCTTGTGTGATTATATTCTGAATCATCTCTCGTAGCAGAAATGCTTCAATCAAATTTCTGCATGGACCGTACTTTTCGAATCGAACACTCATGCAATCAAACACTGCAGTGAAGTAGGCTAGTGCTTCATTAAACCTATCAAGGAAAATCGGTGAATTGATTCGAGTCTCTGCCTCTAGGACAACCATTACAGAGGGATTGAGCTTTTTGATCATCCCTATAAGTCTTTCTAGTTTTTGAGGCCATGCTAACAAACTCGAAAGACACCTCGGGAGATAAACCGCCAATGTTTCATCCAGGCCGTTCCTGACATTTAGTAGGCCCGGGGCAAGATTAAAAAAATGGCCCCTTTTTATTACCCAATTCCTCAATATTCACATGAGAATGACCTACTACTTTAACAAATTTATCAAGAAGCTCCTCTTTGAGGTACTCTCGAAACTCTGTTCATCTTGTTTTCTTTTTTTTTCCCCCCCTTTTTTTCACTTCTAGATAAATGTTTTTTATACACCATCATAAAAATCAATATTCAACAATAACACAATTGTACAAGAAAATTAACGAAAGCACCCATATACAGTAGTAGTTTCCATGGAAAAACAATTGCTACCCCTTCAAAACTTTCGTGAACTTCCCGATTAAACCTGACACTTAAATAAAATTGAGCAAACAATATAAATTATAAATAAAAAAACTAGATCGATGTATCAAATCAATAAAATCATTCACCGGAAAATCATTAGTTTATCAAATATTAATTAACAAAAAAAATCGTACCTGAACAAAGAGGCCGTGATCCGTAGACGAAGGAGTGATGAATTAAACTGTGGATATTTTGTTTTATAAAATTGCAAGAAAAAATTATTAAGATCTTAAAAAAAAAATTGTAAGAAAAAGATTGGTGCAAGTGTGTGGAAGTGGAACATGAATGAGACGCGAAGAAACTTGAGTCCCGATAGGATTTACGGTGTACCGTGCCAGCTAGTTACACCATTTATAATTTTATAGATCTTTTTTTTTTTCTTTCTTTTGTTGTTTTATAAATTATAGAAAAAATTATTAAGATCTTAAAAAAAAAAATTGTAAGAAAAAGATTGGTGCAAGTGTGTGGAAGTGGAACATGAATGAGACGCGAAGAAACTTGAGTCCCGATAGGATTTACGGTGTACCGTGCCAGCTAGTTACACCATTTATAATTTTACATATAATTTATAAAACAACAAAAGAAAGGAAAAAAATGAATAAAAATAAAAAAAGAAAAATTTATAAAACAACAAAAGAAAAAAAAAAAAAAGAAAAAAACTGTGGTAAAAATTATTAAGATCTTAAAAAAAAAATTGTAAGAAAAAGATTGGTGCAAGTGTGTGGAAGTGGAACATGAATGAGACGCGAAGAAACTTGAGTCCCGATAGGATTTACGGTGTACCGTGCCAGCTAGTTACACCATTTATAATTTTACATATAATTTATAAAACAACAAAAGAAAGGAAAAAAATGAATAAAAATAAAAAAAGAAAAATTTATAAAACAACAAAAGAAAAAAAAAAAAAAAGAAAAAAACTGTGGTAAACAGGTTTCGAACCTGAATCAATAAGATAGAGCATCACCTCTCTTCCACTACACCAACACATAGCTATAGAAAAACTATTAATTTTCGTCAATTTATATAGAATCAATAAAATTGGAAAACATGTAACAATGGGCCCACTTGTATCGTGGGCCCGGGTCGGTCGCCCATCCCGCCCGGGCCCAGGGCCGGCCCTGGTTTCATCATCCTCTAACTTAAACTGATCTTCCTTAACATCTGTCAAATCCGCTACAACAACGTTAAAAGAGAAACACAAATCTAAGGTTGATGCAAAAGAAGAATCTTCCTGTTTCCTCCAACATTTGTTTAGACATCCCGACTGCAGTTATCTTGAGAAGTTCAACCAGTGAATGACTCCGGACAGCCAGTTGCATCAAAACAATCCAATGCGACCCGTTTCTTATTCCGAAGTCAATCAAATGAATCGTGCTCGACGTTGCTACGTTGTCCAAAATGCATTGAATTCCTGTATAGTCAATGACTACAGAGCACGATTCATGATGAGACTCAATCATGGCAGGTTCGAGACTAGCTTGAGTCAGTGTTACGTCGATGGGAGTTCGTTTTACCCAGTTCAACGTTGTCGATGAAACTGCAGCACCAAGACTTATATTTATTTTCTCCCTAAGAGCCTCTGCAAAATAATAAATAATCCTTTGAACAGGGGTACCATGAGTTAAATCCGAGTTATCGCATAAGCTCGTCAGTAATTTTCTTGCACAAGCAAAATCTTTCTTGGCTACCTTCTCAGCAGATGCTAAAAGCAACATGGCCAGCTCCAAATCTTCAAATTGTTCAATAGAATCCTTAAGTTTATCGACATAACGATTTGCTATAATGCAAAAGGCATCATTTTTTCGAGAATTCAAGTGAAAGATCCGCGATCGTGCTAACTCCATTGTTGTTTCTGCATTAATCTGATCATAGGATTCTTTACTGCCAACCAGACGCTGGATTTTTGTGCCGTAAAGCTGAAGGGAAGAAAATGAAAGGATCTTTTGTTTGTTCAATGAAGGTGTCGTCTCGACCCCTTTTTTTCTTCGGGGTGGCATTTCGCCTGAAATGGAATTAGCAGAAGGATGAAAGAATATACTCGAATCTGCAAATTTCCACACGAGAGGGATGCTTAGAATTTAAAAAAATGTCGGAATTTGTAACTGAAAAAACTTAAAGAAGAGAAGGCTGTGATTTTATTTTTTTTAGCTGTAATTTTGCGTTATTTTTTATTTTTATTTTTATTTTTTTGTGTTTGGACGCTATCATATGTTTGAATATGCTACGCTATCTAACGTCTTCAATCAGTCCGTAGACATAAACGTCTTCAACTGCCTAAGACTAGAATATGTTTATTTGAGGCGTCATGTTAAAAAGTTCTTGGCGTGGCCTTATCCCTGAGTAAGAGTTAGATTCCGCAGACACGACTAGGGCTGAACTCCGGATTAGTCGGATCAGTGAGTTCCGGATACCGGGGGGTTTAAGCAAAAAAAAAAAAAAAAATTCATAGATTTGACAAGTTTAACTTGGTGCATAAAGGCGATATTCATCTCTCACATGGTTCCTTCAATCCAACCCGATAGAATGGTGAGGAATTTAATCATGGTGAGTCAACGGCTCTTAGGTGGAAGGACCAGCACCTAGAGCCCACAAAGAGTCACACTGAATTCATAGCTAACTTGCACACTGTGGCTACCGGGATTCGATCCCACGTCCTTTGTG
Source organism: Gentiana straminea (assembly GCA_036785695.1). NCBI lineage: Eukaryota > Viridiplantae > Streptophyta > Magnoliopsida > Gentianales > Gentianaceae > Gentiana > Gentiana straminea. The sequence goes on from JAVUPR010000265.1 coordinate 11,818,428, forward strand.
CAATTTGACAACTTTTACTTGACGCTAATGATAAATGACTAAAAATTTCTTGAAAAATTTGATAAGTTTTACGTGATCTGACTATATAGTTGTTGGATGTGTAGGTCCAACTACACAACTGTTGGATGTTGGATGTATTACAATAATATTTTGAAAAAATCCAATTGTGGAGCTGTTGGATCAATCTAAATTTCACAAAAAAATCACCAAAATAACACCGGTGAGTACAAAATGTCAGGTTCTATCACCAACAGACAACGCAAAAACCATAAGATATACCGGTGACTACAAAATGTCAAATTGTCCAACAATTCATCGTTGACGACTAAACAATACAAAAGATGTCAAGTTTCCCAACATAACATTGTCGACGAGTAGACAACGCCAAAAAAAAAAAATTAAATTAAATAAATAAATTCACAACTTTCTAAAAAATGGAATTTTTCAAGAGAAGAAGAAGATAATGAAAATGGTGATATGAGTAAGAGAGATGACATAGGGTTGAGAAGGGGATGAATGAAGAATGATGAGGAGATATGTGATGAAGAAGATGAAGAGATGAAGAATCTTGGTGAAGAAGAAAAAGTTTGTGCGATGGGGAAGAGGAGTTCGATCATGGTATAATTGTTTTGGTGGGAAAAAATGTGGTGCCTAGGGTAGAGGGTGAATTCATAAAAATCAAAAGTTAATGAGTTGTATTGTAATTATTTTGATAAGAGTGAAAATTTTATTTCCAAGTGTGGTGCCTTAAGTATAAATGTGAATTTTGTAATTATAATGTGGTGCAAAGAGTAGATGTAAAAATCAATGTGGTGCATTTCAAAAAAAAAAAAAATCAATGTGGTGACTAAAGTAGATTAGTATGTGATAATGTTGTGCCCCTTAATTTAGGTGCCCAAGTAACATGTGGTGTCTTTAAAGGCTCCCATTTTCAAACCATGCATAAACAGAAAACAAACTGGAGTTTATTTTCAATCAAAACATGACGTCACATCCACTCGCATTTTAGAGATGTTGCACATAGACTTATTTGGCACTAGTAGAGTTAAGAGTCTTAGTGGGAAATCTTACACTTTAGTCATAGTTGATGCATGTTCCCGTTGTACATGGGTTTTGTTTTTGACTCATAAGAGTGATAGTGCTTCGACATTTACAACTATGTGAAGCAACTACAAAAAAGCTTTGATATATCGGGAATGTCAATTAGGAGTGATAAAGGTGGAGAATTCATTGATTCCGAACCTATTAAGTTCTACGAGTATCTGGGCATCCGTCATGAGTTTTGTGCACCAAGAACGCCTCAACAAAACTGTGTTGTTAGCGTCAGAAATGTTAAATGCAAGAGTCTACTCGAATGATGTTGAATGAGTTTAAAGTAAGAGTCTGCTCGAATGATGTTGTATCGTGTGCTTGTTACATCATTAATCAAGTGTCTATAAGACATAGATTGCATAAGACCCCTTATGAAGTCCTAAGAATTCGGCTTTCGAAATTTATAGACTTTCACATTTTTGGATGTAAGTTGATGTGATCCGTGAACGAATTAGATCTGAAAATGCCCGAGCACCGCAATCCTTAGCTAGCCCGTAGCTAAAAACCTTGGTATATATGGACACCCACAAGGTTCACTCACAACCTCGATAAGTCCGGTTTGGAATCACCAACGTGAGAAAACTCACCAAAGCTTAAAAGCTTCAAATAAAATATAATTATATCAACATTTGTATGTCTAAAAAAAGTGTACAACTAAAGCCTTTTTATAGGCTACAATGAAAGAAATAAAACAACTCCTAACCGATCTGGGACAAAAATAATTAATAGAAATAAAAAAATAAAAATAAAACCTAATAAATAATAATAAAAATCTACTAAAATCCTCCGCCGAAACAATGTGGGATAAATGATAAAATAAATAGACTTCAAGTCAAATCGTATCATTTTCGATCACATCATAAGTGTTTTGTCCTTAACGATAAATGAAATTTGGACAAGATTGCATCTAAGTCCATCAAATGGATATTCGTAGACTATTCAAAAACCTCGGACACACACACACACACACACACACACATATATATATATATATATATATATATATATATATATATATATATATATATATATATATATATATACGAATATTAAGGTTTGTCAGGCGGAATCCACTTTGGTGACAAACATTAAAATTCGTCAGGACTGAACTTTTAGCGTCTCCGTATACCCAACAAAGTCGTGATCATTCAGGCAAGCTATTGGCCGTAACAATTTTTCTTTTTAGTCATACGATAATAAAATGGCATGCTTTTGATGTTTGTAATTTGGATAGTAATAATATCTTAAATAATAATACATCAATTATCATTAATAAAATCCTCAATACCCCACCCCCCAATCCCATGGGAAGGGAGTGGATGTGGAGATTGGTCTTGATGTCGGAGAAACGTGGTGTGCTTAGGGTTTTCGTGAGAGCATTGATGAGTTGATCCTTGAAGGAGAGAAACACAATGTGCAGACTTTAGGACACGATAGAACTCGCAAACATAATGAAAATCCAACTCAACAAGCTTGGTGCGAGTTTGAAAGACAAGATTGGCAACAAGATAGGTAGCGCCAATGTGGTGATACCGTAGGATATGAGGTTACACAATTGAAACTCGCATTTGACTAAGAAGTTGAGAAAGTCCTTGTAATTCATCGGTTGTGTAAGAAAGGAATTTATATTCAGCCTTAGTATGCCTCTTGGCTACAACTTTTGCTTGTAGTGCTTGCCAATAAGATTGGGACTTAGAAAGATACAATAAGCGCCAAAAAAGCAACGATCATCCGAAATGATAGCCCAGTCAGCATCTAAGTAGGCATGAAGGGTGCCATATGACGAATGTGAAAAGAAGAGAGGATCAGAAATAGTGCACTTAAGATAGCGAAGAATGCGTTTAACTGCCGCCTAATGAGAAACCGTAGGGGAGTGCATATATTTGCATACCTTATGGACAACAAAGGCGATATCTGGTCTAATGAACCAAAGATACTGCAAACCACATACAATAGTGTGATAAAGCAAATGATCAGAATCCTTAGTCCAATGGCACTTAGCATCCATTATGTACAAGCACGGCTTTGCTATATCCAATCTAGATTCTTGAAGAAGTTGTGGGATGTATTTTCACTGTGTAAGATAGAGACCGGATGGAGTCGGTGAAACCTCAATACCCTGAATGTATAACAGATTGCCAAGATCCTTAACGGGAAACAGAGAGCCCAAATAGCGAATAACATGATCAACAAGTGCATGAGAGGTGCTAGATAGTGATGAAAACATCATCAACATAAATCAGAACATATGCAAAGGCATGCTGATAAATATAAAGTGATGTGTCAGCCTTGGAGGCCGAAAAACCATAAACAGTGAGAAAAATTGTGAACCAGGGATACCAAGCATGGGGCACCTGACGCAAGCCATAGAGACTACATTTGAGACGACACACATAATCAGGAAATTCCTGATGCTACAACCTCTGAGTCTGCTACATGAAAATAGTGTTAGACAAATAACCAGGTAGAAGGACATTTCGAACATCAACTTGCTTAAGAGTCCAATTGTTATTAGTAGCCAATATAAACAAAAGACAAATAGTAGTAGGTTTAACCACATGACAAAAGGTCTCATGGAAATCAACACCCCTACTTTGATTAAATCCTTAGTACAACAAGACGAAACCTGGTGTTTAACGGCGTCAGTGTATGATGTGGGTTCAAGGGTAGCGGTGGAAGTAATAAGTTCTTTGGGTAGCAGGTAGCGAATGTAGTTAGGATGTAAGGCTTTTGTCTTATGAGAGAGCGGGTGATCATGTTACGAGGAGGTGAGAAGGTTGCCGGTGGGGAAGATTCTGGAGCATTCGGGGATAGAGAGCTTGAGGCAGGGGATGAAGACGGGGCATCGGTCTGAGAGAGAACCGGAGGGAGAGCCTTGTCGGATGGTGAGGAAGAAGGAGCAGGAGGTTCGATGGGGAGCAGGGTTGGGAGAAGTCTGGTGGGAAACAGTACATTAAGCTCATTAGGAGTAGGATGAGAAGAACTGAAGGTGTAAGGAAACGTGTTTTCATCAAAGACTACATGATGGGAAATATACACTTTGCCGGATTGAAGATCTAAACATTTGTAACCAGAGTGAGAGGGATTGTAGCGGAAGAAGATAAATCTTTCTGAGCGGTAATCCATTTTATGTTAATTGTAGGGACGGAGGTGAGGACAATAAGAACATCCAAAGACATGGAGGAAGGAATTGTCCTGAGGACAATGGTGGACCATTTCATAAATGGACATATTTTGATGAACCCCAATGTGATGACGGTTAATGATGTAGGTAGCAATGAGGAAGGCGTCTTCCTAGTGAGGTAAAGGGAGATGGGACTACGCGAGTAGGGAAAAGCCAAATTCTACAATATGGTGATGATGACATTCAACAGTCCCCGTTTGTTTGTAAGTGCAGGGACATGAAACACGGTGATCAATGCCAAGGGAAAGATAATGTTGTGTTAAACGTTGAACTTCACCACCCCAATCGGTTTGAAGAGCTTTAATTTTTGAATTAAATTGACATTCAACCAGTGTTTGAAAGGTAAATAAACCATTCTTAGCATCAGGTTTCAAACAAATGGGGTATAACCATATATATTTTGAATAATCATCCATGAAAGTAATATAATAACGGGAACCATAAATGGAGGGTTCAATACACAGAACCCAAACATTAGAATAAATCAAATCTAATGGTGCAGAAGAAGTAAAATTTGAGACAGCTAAGGATTGACAACGACTCTTAGCTAAGTGACATGCAGCACAAACAATGGCTGGTGATTTATTTGAAAAAGATATATTTGAACTACATAAAACTTGAGAAAGAGCTTGCTGAGAGCAGTGACCAAGACGTTTATGCCAGAGGGATGGTGAATCACAACTAGAGAGAAAGGCACGAGATGGAGACGGTTGAAAGATCTAGAGAAGTGATTTAGTTCGTCTTCATGCATGTGCATTAAGTAGTCATTCACAATAAAATAAGAACCGTGAAATTCAAAGTAAACATAATTATCAGACGCAAACCGATGAACAAATAATAAATTCACGGATGGAGGGAGTCACAAGTACATTTGTAAGAGTACAAGATAAAGAGCGGGGTGAAAATAAGATAAGAGTGATACGAATCCGGAACGAAATTTGCCCAAGGACCTTCTAAAGGAATCAATGGAACGAGCTCGAAACAATGAACTTAGATAATCCAATCTAAAAACTTTGTCAAGAATGCTACACCGGTTGCTCAAAGCGCTGATAAGTTCTTAAAAGGTGGAACTCTACAATGAAGAGATCCTCATAAGTCTAAGATTTAATAAAATTTCACTCAAAATTCAACTGAACTGTTACAATGACTCTATTTGCCTTTATATAGGCTACAGACTTCAAGACTAATTACTAATTTAGCAATGTTGGACAAAAAACAATAAGTAAAATTAATAACAAAAAGAATATATTATCTAACCAATGTGGGATAATTATAGACTAATGAGTCAAATAAATGCTAAACAGTTTATTCCGGCGAAGTAACATAAATAATTGTGCCTCTTCTACATCACCTTTAATTTCTGATTTTTCTTCCTTATGAAGCCCTTCAAGGATCACATCATTCCCTCCCGGTTGGAAAGGATTCGTCCTCGAATCAATAAGACGTCATAAAATTGAGCACCATCACCGATAAAACTTGAACAAACACAAAATATCACCAATCGAACACCGGGAATAAATACGAGTCGAACAAATAAATTCTCATCAATGGTATGCTTTGTTGCGGAGTAATGACTCAAAAACGTATCATCATAATAGTGGGACTACGATTTAAAAAACATGCGGATAACTGCATGTGACAGAACAAAATAATAATGATAGCAAGTTCTGGTTGAATAAGTGTCAATAATCTCAGAAAATGGATCAGAATAAGTATGCTCCGGTTTGCCACTAATGTGATCAAGACCAAGAACCACAGTAGGCAATTAGCTATCCTCAATTGGATAATCTCCATGTACCTGCAAAGACAGCAAAAAAGAACTCGAACAACTATTTATTAATATATGAGCTTCCTTTTCCTCCTCCACTTTCTTCTCCAAAACCCTTCTCTCGAATGTTAACAATCTCTTCATTTTTCTCTTCAACCAATTCTTTTTCTTTTTGTGATTCAAGTTTCAAACGAGTTTCCACTTCCATTACATGCTCCTTAAAGGTTTTAGCGACCTGAACCTTATCTTTGTGAGCCTCTTCGAGGGATAACGGAAGAAGACTAAAACTTTTTCCCTTTTCGGCATACTGTGTATCCGCCTATGGGGTCATTATATGCCACCTTCCTAGAAGTTTTCCATGGTTTCCCAAGTATAATATGGATCTCGGGCATCGGAACTACATCACATAACACCTCATCTTCATACATACTAAATTTTAGCGCAATCAATGGAGGTTGGGTAACTCGTATCGTACCCCCATTGCTAATCCTCTGCAACTCATTAGGATGGGGATGAGGAATAGTGGGAATCGATAACTTACTAATCATATACGTACCAAATGAGTTAGCACAAATGAGTTACTAATCATAACTTACTAATCATATACGTACCAAATGAGTTAGCACAACAATCCGGCTCAATAATCATAAAACATTGTCTATCACCAATTAAACAACGTGTATGGAAAAAAATCTCTTTCAACAGCACCTTGAACACTACTATCTCTTTCTGACATTGTCTCGAAGTAAAGACCTCACAAACTCTCATGTTTGCACCTTATCTCTCTCTAAGTTGTAAAGATAGCCCTTTTTCAAACAAATCAGAAAATTGAACAAGGTGTAGCAAACAAAACCAACGATCCAAAAAAAAAGAATTATCCTGAATTAAGCCCTACACTATTGGCACGTGCAGCCCAAATGAAATTGAAATTCGTCAGCAAAGTGACTTAAACTCTACATCTGGTAGAACTAATCTGGTAGCCAGCTGTGAGATGGTCAGCTGAGAAATGTATCCAGGTCTGTGAAAGTCACCGGGAAGTCCGCCGAGTTCTTCGGTGTCGACGCCGCCGAGGGCCTCGCCGAGGTTTTGGATGCAGCTGAGTTCTACATCTGGGCAATGGTCAGCTGAGATGAGTCAGCAGATGGATCTAACATCTGGGGCATTTATGGAAATCTGACCAAGATCCTTTGACGGTTAGGGTTTAAGGATATGTGCCTATAAATACCAACTGTATCGATCATTGTAAAGTGTGTAATTCATCTGAAATTCAGTGCATAATAAAACATCTCTTTTTTGTCCGTGGAGTAGTCGGTGCAATGCCGGAAACCACGTTAAATCTTGTGTTCTTCTTGTTTCTGTTATTTCTGTTAGATTGCTTATGTTAAATTATATATCTTGCATCTAGGTTCCTTGTCCTGTTATAACAAACTGGTATTAGAGCGTAGGTTGTGGGAATCATCTGTACGAATGAATTTTTATCTTCACCAAGACCCTCACCGGTGCTAGGCTTCTATGATAAAAGTTTTGTTCTTTGGTAAGAAAGATGTCTGTAGTTAACGTAAAAAATCGATAAATTAGCAGGAAGAAACAGTTTCAGTATGTGGCAAATCAAGATGCGGGCATTGTTAAAACAACAAGGGTTATGGACTCCTTTATCTGGTAAAGGAGATGCCAGTTCAGCGGATTATGCCAAACTGGAACAGAAAGCACATTCAAACATCATGTTGTGCTTATCTAATGATGTTATCATTGAAGTCACTGAGGAAGACACAACTGCCAAGTTTTGGGCAAAGCTTGAAGGCTTGTATATGACTAAGTCATTAACCAACAAGCTGCTGCTGAAGCAGAGACTGTTTAGTCTGAGGATGCATGAAAGAGGTCAGCTGAGGGAACATATTGATTAGATGAAGACAATATTACTTGATCTCAGGAATATTGTTGTTAAAATTGAAGATGAAGATGCATCCCTAATCCTGTTGGTGTCATTACCTGCGTCATATGAGAACTTTGAGCAGTCCTTCATAGTTGGGAAAGATACTGTGGCTTTAAAGGATGTAAGGGCAGCCTTGCATGCCAAGGATCTGGAGACATAAGGCGACGGTACGGACGGTCAAAGCTCGGACTAGTAGTCAGCAGCAGCAGTGGAAAAGGGCATGGACAGAAGAAGAAATCCAAGAAGGGTAGTTCTAAAGGTCCTAAGTCCACAGATGTCTGTAATTACTGTAAAGAGCAGGGGCATTGGAAGTCCAATTGTCCAAAAACAAAAGGCAGCAGGAGAGCAATTCTGGCACAGCAGCTGTGGCTGCTGAGCATTCTGATGAGGATCTGGTTCTAGTGGCTGGGGATTCAGCACAATATGCTGATGTTTGGATCATAGATTCTGGAGCATCCTATCATATTTGTTCATACATTGAGTGGTTTTCTACTTATGAGCAGATAGATGGTGGTCATGTTTCTTTGGCAAACCACAAGGTCTGCAAAATAGTAAGAATTGTCTCAGTTCAGCTGAGGACAGAGGATGGTAGATTCTGCACGCTGAAAGATGTAAGACATGTTCCACAGATGACCAAGAATTTGGTATCTCTTAGTCTACTAGACAGCAAAAGGGTCCAATTTCAAGGGAGAATGTGGAGAGAAGAATGTCTACAATGATTCAGTTGTGGTCCTCGAAGGTATCAAGAAGGGAACCTTGTATATATTACAAGGCTTTACTGTGCATGGCTATGCTGCTATGGCATCCTTAGAAGTTGATCAGTCATTGAAGACTCAGTTGTGGCACATGAGACTTGATCACATGGGTGAAGAAGGAATGCAAGTCCTTTCTTCAACCGGTTTTCTTGGGGGATATAAGGTTAAGACACTGGACTTTTGTGATCAATGTTTGTTTGGAAAGCTACATAGAAGCAAGTTCTCAGCAGGCAAACACAATACAGAGGCATCACTTGATTATATCCATTCTCATTGCTGGGGACCATCAAATGTGGAATCATTGGGTGGTCATAGATATTTTGTGTCATTCATATATGACTATACAATAATGACTTGGGTGGTGATGATGAAAAATAAGAGTGCGGCATTCAATAGTTTCAAGCAGTGGAAGGCTCTAGTGGAGAATCAGACATGCAAGAAAATCAAAAGGCTCAGAACAGATAATGGTTTGGAATTCTACTGGTCAGAGTTTGATACATTCTGTAAGGTTGAGGGTATATACAGAAACCATACAGTCAGGAATACACCTTAGCAGAATGGTGTAGCTGAGAGGATGAATCAAACTCTTCTGGAGAGAGCAAGATGTATACTCTCTAATGCTGGTTTGTCAATGATATTTTGGGCAGAGGCTGTAACCACAAATGCTACTTAATCAACAGGTGTCCTCACACAGGGATCAATCTCAAGACACCATTTGAGATGTGGTCAGGCAACCCTGTTGACTACTCAGTTCTAAGGGTTTTTGAAAGCACGGTTTACTATCATGTGAGTGAAGGGAAACTGGAACCAAGGGCTAAGAAGGGAGTGTTTGTAGGGTATGAAGATGGGGTAAAAGGTTATAAAATTTGTTCATCAGTAGAAAACAGGATCATTCTCAGCAGAGTTGTGGTCTTTGATGAAAATTCTATGATTAACTCATCTGTGGGGAGGTCTACTGAATCTGAAACCAGTGCTGAATCTGAGAGGGCTGAGAAACAGGTGGAGCTTCAAGTGGAGGCAGCTGAGATGCAACACTCAGCTGCTCCAAGTCAACACTCATATGATCTGGTTGCTGAGATAGAGTCTGATCCATGTCAGTCAGCTGAACAAGGGTCAGTTGAGCATTAAACAGGGAACATTGGTTAGCAGAGTATAGCAGTCAGCAGAGCTAGAAGATCAAATGTTGGGGTACCTCCGAAAAGGTATGGTTTTGATGATATGGTTGGATATGCACTTCAAGTTGTTGAAGTAGATAGTTTTGAACCTTCTACTTACAAGAAAGCATTGACATGTTCTGAAACATCTCAATGGCTTGCAGCCATGGGAGATGAAATATAGTCATTATTGAAGAATCAGACTTGGGATCTAGTTAAACATCCAGCCGATAGGAGAGTTGTTACTTGCAAATGGATCTTCAAGAAGAAGGAAGGAATGACTGAGGAAAAATGGGTCAAGTATAAGCACGTCTGGATGCAAGAGGATTCAGTCAGAAAGAAGGGGTAGATTTTGATGAGATATTCTCACAAGTGGTCAGACACACTTCAATCAGAGTGTTACTAGCAATGGTAGCACAGCAGGATCTTGAACTTGAGCAGTTAGATGTGAAAACAGCTTTCCTACATTGTGAGGTAGATAAAGATATATACATGACTCAGCCAGAGGGATTTCAAGTTCCTGGCAAGGAAGATTTTGTGTGCAAGTCAAAGCGGTCCTTGTATGGATTGAAGCAGGCTCCTAGACAGTGGTATAAAAGGTTTGACAGTTATATGATCCAGCTGGGTTATAACAGAAGTCCATATGACTGTTGTGTCTATCTTGTCCTGTATGTGGATGATATGTTGATAGTTGTTGAAAAGAAGTCTGATATTCAAAATCTGAAGAACCTTCTCAGTGCCGAGTTTGAAATGAAAGATTTGGGTGCAGCCAAGAAGATCTTAGGAATGGAGATCTGGAGAGATAGGAGTCAGTAGAAGCTATTCATGTCTCAGCAAGGTTATATACGGAAGATATTGGCCAGATTTGCCATGTCTGCGGCAAAGCCAATAGATACTCGTATGGCATCAAATGCATAATCAGCAAATAAGAAGGAGCATATGTCAAAAGTTCCCTATGCTAGTGCATTGGTAGTCTGATATATGCCATGGTGTGCACTAGGTCTAATCTGGCTCAGGTAGTCAGTGTTTTCAACAGGTTTACGGCTCAACCTGGAAAGGAACACTGGAAACCTGTGAAAAGAATGTTCAGGTACCCTAGGGGTACAACTGATATTGGTCTCATTTATAGAGGTGATACACAAGGTTTGATCACAGGATAGTGTGATGCTGATTATGCAGGTGATGTGGACAGTAGAAAATCAGTGACTGGTTATGTTTTCACATTGGAGAATCAGTTGTCAGCTAGAAAGCAACTCTTCAGACAACAGTGGCTTTATCAACTACTGAGGCGGAATATATGGCCCTTACTAAAGCAGCCAAAAAGTGTATCTGGTTGAAGGGACTAGTCAGTGATCTGAGGCTACATCAGGATCAAGCAGAGATTTATTGTGACAGTTTGAGTGCAATTTGTCTAGCTAAGGATCAGGTTCATCATGCGAGAACCAAGCATATTGATATGAGGTATCATTTTCTGAGGAATGAGAAATGGGTTCAAGTCAAGAAGATCATCACAAAGGATAACCCTGCTGATATGTTTACAAAACCAGTTCAGCAGATGATGAGCGTTTATTTCACCAAACAAATTTATAAAATACTCAAGACAACGGTGACTAAACAAGCTCTCTAACCGGCAGTGTACCGGGTCGATTGCGAGTAAAGCTACAGGAGTCCGAGGTCGAACCCAAAGGAATCGTGCTTGCAAGTACCAAAGTGAACGTAATGCTTAGTCTAGGTGATCAAAGTTCTTAAGGTTTTGTTTACTACAACGACACTAAGTGATTCTAACTAACGAGTCTAAAGATAAAAAGAAAGAAAGAAGATTAAACTACTAAGTTTTAAAGATAGTTAAAGAGACATAGCCGAACCATGATCAAAATAGCTAGTTTCACCCCAAGGAGTGACAAAACCGGGAGTGTGCAATAACAACAACCTCTTACATTCAATTTCACGGGTACGTGCTCCTAATCCCGGTGCTAAGGTCTGAACAACTCTTCCCCAACACCTTATGTCAAGTCAACTAATCTATCCTAAGAGAGATTCCTTCACAAGACAATCATGCGCAAGAGCCGTTTAAACGTTAAAAACGAGTAACCTCGCATTACAATACGATCCTAGAACCCTTTTCCCACACCCCTCTCTCTGAACAACTCTCAAGATTGATGTGTGTGATTTTTGACCTAGGTGATCAGTCTAGCCCAAATCCGTTATAACAAGTTCTAAGACGTGAAACATGCAAGATACAACAATAAAAAGAACTACCCACTCCCAATTTCATCACCCAAAGGGTGATTTCACTAGATTTCACATGATTTGGCTATGAAGATGTTTAGCTACACATTATATTAATCAAAACATGCATAAAACAATAAATAAGAGCCATAACAAGTAAAAGAGAAGAGAAATATACCATAAAATTGCAGAAATTCGAGATTAGATCCAAAAAGTACAAAATAGAGAAGTAATTAAAAGGTGGTCTCTTAGTGTTTGGAATGAAAATCTAAGCTAAGAAATGGAAAGATTATGCTAAGATATTGTTGATTTACACTAAGAGAGAGTATTCTAAGCTATTACAAAATTCGAGCAAAAGATGGGTAGAGTTTTGCTAAGAAAAGCTTGATATCTAAGAAAATGTCTAAGCGGGGGTATTTATAGGTGAAGGGAAAAATCGTCGCAAAAAGGTCCAAACGCGCGTTTAAGGTTGGAACGCGCGGTTGGCATCTTCAAACGCGCGTTTCGCTTGGCCGAAACGTGCGTTACACATAATTTCGGGCGGTGGCTTGACTGTTCTTCATCCGGAACGCGCGTTTAGGAAGGTTCAAACGCGCGTTTAGGATCTTGAAACGCGCGGTTGGCATGGTTTCCAAACGTGCGTTTAGAGGGCTTCAACTCGAACCAAATCGAACTTCGGAACGCGCGTTTAGGGATTCAAACGCGCGTTTGGTGTGTGGAATGTGCGTTTGGAGGGTTCAAACGCGCGTTTGAACCCCCGTTTCCCCCGCCTTCACTTTTCTCCCTTTTTGACCCTCGTCTTGCCTCGGTTATGCTTTTTCACCACAAATTGTCATCTTCCGGGTCCTTGAGACACCAATACCCTTCAATATCATAAACAACCAAAAACATCCAAACAATTCCGGAGGGTAAAAGTGCTCGGGAATGGGGTTAATAATAACAAAAAGGGGTATGAATTCATCGAAGTGACGGATTCGTTCCCCGTGCCATAAGCTCACGATATTACCCAAAAAACGGTCTAAAAACACCGAGAATGTGCTAAAAGTGGGATAAACGAGGGTGGAAAATGCACCGGAATCACGTAAAGTTGACTCCCATCAACCACCCCACACTTAGCCTTTGCTCGCCCTCGAGTAATTTAGGCGTTTTAAAACCACCCAAGGGATTCAACTTTGTGATGTAGGTGCTACTACTCACACTCTCGAGGTAACCACAAAGTATGAAACACGAGCATATACACACCGGTTATAACATTATCAAGAAAGTGGAGTGTGTGTGGTGCCAAGCTAAAAACCAAGTGCTCAAAATGATTGTCGGGGCTTGAATCCCAACCACAAATCCACCAACCGTTTCATACCCACTAGCCTCTCCACTGATCAAGGTTACTAAGTTTGGACACGATCGGGTAGGACTTGATAGGTTATAATGTTAGGCTAGGGTAATTCCGGTTAATCGAAAAGGATATTTTGGGAACCGGAGAAAATGAAGTACGAGTGAACCTAATCAACAAGTGTACCACCTTATCTCTACCATACAAACCATCCAAACTCCTTTTGATTATTATAAAACTTTGGGAACCATAGGATACTGACATACCCGAACTCATTGCCTAAGTCAACTATGTTTCAAGTTTCATAAGGTGAGGTCGAATACATTAGCACCTATCTCACTATCCCAACTCCAACATCATACGCATAACTTTGAGCTCATTACTTTGATTCCAAACCTTTATTTTATAAACTCCAAACTCTTATTCATTGAGAACTTTCTAATTTATTTTGTACTTTTGATTGATTGAGGTTTTTTTTTTTTTTTTTTTTTTTTTTTAAAGAGAAGAAAGAAGAAAGGACAGATTTTTCTTTTCTTCTTGGGCCAAATCAAAACACTAGGCCCAAATGAGCTCCTCTTCTCCTTATAGCTCCATACAAGAAAACATCATTTCCCCCACCCCACACTTACCTTAGCAAGTGTGGCCTAACAAAAGACTAGGTCCACTCGTAGGGTATGAATGAAGGGAATGTGACCAAAAATTAAGCTCGTGGTAGGTTTCGACTACGTAACAAAACGGCTATAAAACGAATGGTGGTCGGACCATTCTATCAAGGCTGAGAGGGGCTACGAAGGTCTAATGTTCGGGATAAGGCTTATTTGGCTTTGGTTGGTCAAAGAGACGCCATGACCGTCATCCCGTGTCCTACTTAGGTAACTCTTTTTATTTCGTCTCGAGACCAGTGACATGAGAGGTGGTAGTAATCAAATTGTGCACAAAGTGTAGCTTCACGTGAAATTAATAAACTCTATTCTCAAGATAATATCAAACCGCAATGCACATGTTCGGGGTCTCCACTAAGGTGATCACCACTCAAATGTGAAAATAACACACACAACACGGTGTTAAGACCCTTGAAAAATTTTAAAAATTACCCAAAAATTGACTCGAGCCCGGTCATAGGCTAAGTATACCACAAATAATGCACATTCAACAATAAAAACAATAAAACGGCTAAGTCCCCCACCCCACACTTAAACGAAACACCGTCCTCGTGTGTGAGAGATAAGAGGCGTAAAAGACTTAGTCGTTTGACCAAAAGACCCGGCGTAAATGCGCAACCGTGACTCGAAACTCGTGATAGCCTCGTGTGGATCCATCCCGAAACCTAAAGCGAGATCAACGAAACAAAGACGCGCATGCACGGGACATAATCCGCGTGCTAAAAAGCAAGCAATAGGGTAAGCGGGTGCATAAAATAACGAGTCTGAGCCATAGTGACGAGATCAAAGCATAACGAGGGGGGAATACGGGATATGCAATGGAAGGATAAAATCGAATCAAAATAAAGTACAGAACATCCATGCATCAAATATAACTAATAAAAACATCCTTGTCATCCCACAAGATCGCTCAATAAAAAGGAAAACATACACGGTCAAGGTGCCTCGGGGCTCAAAAAAAATAAGTGCACGTGCATGCCAAAGTGAAATGTGTCCAAAGTATGATGAAAGAACGTCAAAAGTAGGTAAAATGTCAAAGTATAAAAGAGACAGACTAGTATGTAAATACAGTAAGAATTGCATGAAAAACATGCTAGTCTGCTCCATGTCCCTGTACGTCAGTGGTGGGATCTGGTGTGCCTGATGTTGGCGCAACCACAAGCACCGCACTCTCGCCCGTGTAGATCCCGCAACACCTGTCCTCACCGCCTCTCGTCCCACCGCAACCGTGCTGCCCCTAACTGTGCCCATCAGATCATCCAAATCAAGATCATCAAACCCCTCGTCCGGCTCCTCTACGAATGACTCCTCTGTAATCCGCTGCAAATCCTCCTCAATCTCGGCGGTATACTGAAACGGTGCAATATCTAGATCCAACTCAGGAAGCTCAACCTGCCTCTCCTGAGCCAATACCCGTTGATTTTCCACAATGCCGTTCAGTGTCACCCTCAGGCTATCCATCCAGTCTCTCTGTTTGTGTGCAATCAGAAGCCCCTGTCTCTCACTAAGCCACGGCCCCCCGGTAGAGGATGTAGAAGGTAGAGGTGAAGGTGAGGTGGAAGGTCCGTAGTAGAGGGGACGAGGTGGGGGTATAGTAGTGGTAGTAGTGGAGGAAATGATAGGAGGAGGTATGGGTAGGGTGGTGGAGGTAGTGGAGGTGGTAGGGCGGAGGACGGTGTGAATGGGTCGAGGGGTGGGCCTAGGAGTTTAGAAGCAAGCGTGCGGGCGTTAAACGGCCTCGGTACCACAGCGGCATTCTTCTTCCTCGATCCGATCATCGGGATACTCCTTTACCAACGCTCCCTTGCACAAACCAAAGATGAGGTAGGGGCACATAATCATCCGACGCTTAACCTTTTGATTTTCTCTCGAATTCCTCAAAATGGTTTTCCCAACGTCTACCTTCGATCATAATGTAAGGCATACAACAATTGCAAGTCCTTAATGTGGAAGTGCGTAATGTTGTCCTTCGGTAGTAGACGGTTTTGAGAAAACTTAGCTTTTACTTTCCAAATATCCGGCCAAGTCGTCGTCACCAACCGACTTCTTGCATTGCTACCTTTTGAAATCCACGGTAAGTCGGGGTTGATTGCTTTCCTCATTTCCTCTAATGGGTCTAGGTTTTCGTAGTATTCCAATGTGACCTCGCCGCAAACCAACCTAAATAATCCCCGCCCTCGAAAGCCGGTATCCGATAATAATCATTGATAGCTTTGGCGGTCCACGGGACATTAACCCCTCCGACTCGATAAACCCGGATTCCGATTAGCCACACCGAAATTTGCATACCATTCCCGGACTATTGACAAATTCGATGCCCCTCGGGTTCATAAATTAGATTGTTCCACCCTCTCTTCATTAAGTCTTCGATGAACTCTTTAGGCACAGTTTTGAGGTCCAGCCCCCTCTCAAAACACATGTTCTTTCCAGCGATATAATCATGATAGTTAGAGTAGGCAACCGGTGAGTTGAAACGCAGATCGAAAGGGATAATATCCTCAGGAGGTGGAGCTAGAGTAGGGCCTTGCTCGGGAGCACTCTGCGGAGGGGCACTCTGAGAAGGTGGTGGAGCACTAGTCCTAGCAGTTTTGGCTTGCAAATGTACCAAAGGCACATCGCTCTCAAGGTCCGTGGCCTCCCCACTATCACTACTCGTGTTCCTCCCCTCTGTATCCGGCTCAAAATCTTCGTCAGATGTTTCATCTCTCAACTGTCCCGCTGGCCTAATTGCTCGAGGGTTTCTACTCTCAACTGCACCACCAATTCGAATACCACTCGTAGGTACCCTAGGATAAACTATGGTTTTCTGTTTTTTGGGGGCTTGCCTAGTCACTGGTTGCTTGCCCTTACCTTTACCCTCGGTTTCCTTTCGTTTAGTTTCCCTCATTCTATGAACACCAACCAAACAACACCAAACAATCAAGTTACAATCAAAACCGACCCGGTTATCGTCCAACCGGGATTTCAAACAAACCAACCATTCACAACAAAACACCCCACACAAGCCACACCATTCACCAACGATCAACACAAAGACAAACAAAACAAACAAAACAGACATTGAATCAATAAAACAATAAATAACGAGAAAAGGGCGTTAAACCAAAAATAGGCTAAAACTAACCCTAACCGAAATTTAAACGTAAAGCCGAAATATACCGTTCTATGCTTAAGAGAGACGATAGGAATGATTTGGAGCGAAGAATGATCCTCGAAACGTCGAAACAACCCAAAATCGACTAAGGAGAAAAACGCCACAAGTGCCGATCGAATCGAGGATTTTGTGGATTTGTTGTTGGAAATGCTTGTTGAAATCAAAAGAAGGGGTTGAGAGGTGTTGAATGGGCTTTAAATCGCCAAAAACGAGTGAGAAATGAAGAATTTCGAGTGAAAGGGCGAGAACGGCCGCCAAACGCCGCTAGGGTTGAACCGAAACGCCGGTTTGAGGATGCGGGGTATTTAAAGGAGACGAGTCCAAACGCGCGTTTGGGATGAGTGGAACGCGCGTTTCGCATGTCCAAACGCGCGTTTGACAGTCAAACGTGCGTTTAGGAAGCGGAATTCGCGATCGAGAGTTGAGGCTCCAAACGCGCGTTTGAAATGGTTCTAAACGCGCGTTTGGGAAGAAAAAGCCGCAAACGCGCGTTTGAAAGGGGTAAACGGGCGTTTGGACCGTAAACTAGGAAAACTCAAGATTTCTACCCCACACTTGATTCTAACCGCCCCGAGACCACTAGAAACACCCAACTAACTCAACAAATTACGAAATGGTGGGTTGCCTCCCCCAAGCGCCTTTGTTTTACGTCGTTGGCTCGACAAGATGGATTAAACGGTGCCAACTTTTTCAAAGTTATACCGTTGGCACAAGGCGAGAAAGGGTAGAAAGATAGAAAGATGGATTTAGAATTATACGAGTCAAGGTTTAAAGTCCATGACAAGACTTACAAGATTCATCACAAGGTACGGGATCTTCAAGATGCACTATTTCTAGTGCTTCATCGTAAGGTAACCGTTCATACCTCTTCAACCGCAAACCATTTGTGGTAAACGTGCCAAGCTTAGGATGGGTGATTTCGATAGCACCGGACGGATAGACTTTTGACACAACATAGGGACCGGACCACCTAGACTTCAACTTCCCTTGGAAGAGATGCAAACGAGTATTGTAGAATAAGACTTCGTCACCCTCATTGAAAACACGAGGTTTAATCAACTTATCATGGAGTAACTTAGTCTTTTCTTTATACTTCGTGGAAAGGTCATATGCACTAAGGCGGAACTCATCTAGTTCATTCAATTGAGCCATACGCTTCTCACCAATCAAGGTATCATCGAGGTTTAGCATTTTGATGGCCCAATAAGCCTTATGCTCGATCTCTACGGGAAGATGACAAGACTTACCATAGACTATCATGTACGGTGACATGCCCAGAGGTGTCTTAAAGGCTGTCCTATGGGCCCACAAGGCATCATCTAACTTCAAAGACCAACTCTTGACATTCGTGTCTACCGTCCTCTCTAAGATACGCTTAATACCCCTATTCGTGACTTCGACTTGACCACTCGTTTGGGGATGGTAAGCGGTACCTAACTTGTGTTTCACTCCATACTTCTCTAAAAGTTTATCAAACGGCTTGTTGGCAAAATGGCTTCCATTATCACTGATTATAGCACGTGGCACCCCAAACCTACAAAAGATGTTCTTTCTAAGAAAACGGATAACAACATTCCTATCATTGGTGGGTGAGGCTAAGGCTTCGACCCATTTGGACACATAATCACACGCGACTAGAATGTACTTGTTACCACACGAAGAGGGATAGGGGCCCATGAAATCAATGCCCCACACGTCAAAAATCTCACACACTATGATCGGCTTCTGAGGCATCTCACTCCTTCTCGATATACGACCGGATCTTTGACAAGCATCGCAAGATTTCACATAAGCATGTGCGTCTCGAAATAGAGTGGGCCAATATAGCCCACTTTGCAATACTTTCAAAGCGGTTCTTTGCCCCGAGAAGTGGCCTCCGGCCTCTTTGTCGTGACAAAACGAAAGAGCACTCAAAATCTCACTTTTCGGGATGCACCTTCTCGAATACCATCCGAACACAACCTATATAGACAAGGATCTTCCCACACATACTTACCCACCTCACTAAGGAATTTACGCCTTTGGTTCGAGTCAAAGTCGGGGTCTACAAAGCCGCACTCGTGGTAGTTGACAAAAGGAGCAAACCAAGGACTACCTTCCTTACCGACCGTTAGAAAGTTGCCTCTCTTAGCCGGAAGAAGGGTGTCAAGTGCATACGTTGCTCGTGAGGGAAAGAGTCATTTATCTCGGTTTGTGCTTTAACCAACTCCTCACTAAGCTCCATACGACTTAAGTGGTCGGCTACGACATTCTCACAACCTTTCCTATCACGGATTTCTAAATCAAACTCTTGCAAGAGCAAGATCCACCTCAAGAGGCGGGGCTTGGCATCTTGCTTGGCAAAGAGATAACGCAAAGCGGCATGATCCGTGTGGACAACTACCCGAGAACCTACGAGATGAGACCGAAACTTATCAAACGCAAAGACGACCGCTAAAAGCTCTTTTTCGGTGGTGGTGTAGTTCGTTGGGCCGGATTCAAGGTGTGACTTGCATAAGCAATAGGCTTGAAGATTTTGTCGATTTTTTGACCGAGGACCGCACCAACCGCGGTGTCACTCGCATCACACATGAGCTCAAATTCTTGATCCCATTTCGGGGCAACTAAGATGGGAGCGGATACAAGCGCTGCTTGAGCATCGAAAATGCTTCAACACAAGCTTTGTCAAAATCAAACGGGACGTCTTTACCAAGGAGAAGAGTAAGAGGACGGGCTATTTTCGAGAAATCCTTGATGAACCTACGATAAAACCCCACGTGGCCTAGAAAACCCCTAAGAGTCTTTAGGTTGGTGGGCATAGGAAGCTTAGCTATCGCTTCAACCTTAGCCTTATCTACTTCTATACCTTTACTCGATATCTTATGCCCTAAGACTATCCCCTCTGTAACCATCAAATGACACTTCTCCCAATTAAGCACCAAGTTTGTCTCCTCACATCTACCCAACACCTTTTCAAGATTATCTAGACATTGTTCAAAGGAATCACCAAACACGCTAAAATCATCCATAAAGACTTCTAGAAACTTTTCTATCATATCCGCAAATATGGCGACCATGCACCGTTGGAATGTCGCGGGTGCATTACACAACCCAAAAGGCATCCTACGGAAGGCAAAGGTACCATAGGGACAAGTGTAGGTAGTCTTTTCTTGGTCCTCTAAAGCCACATGTATTTGGTAATACCCACTAAACCCATCAAGAAAACAATAAAAGGCATGGCCACTCAATCTCTCCAACATTTGATCAATAAAAGGAGGGGGAAATGATCTTTACGGGTTTGGTCATTTAGCTTACGATAATCAATGCAAATTCTATGACCACTTACCAAACGCTTAGGCACCTCCTCTCCTTTGTCATTGATCTCCACGGTCATACCTCCCTTCTTCGGCACCACTTGGGTGGGACTCACCCACTTGCTATCCGAGATGGCGTAGATAATCCCTAGCTTCAACATTGTGACCACATCCTTCCTCACAACCTCTTGGAGGTGTGGATTGAGCCTTCTTTGGGGTTGCCTTACCGGCTTTGCTCCATCTTCCAGAATAATCTTATGTTGGCAAATGGTGGGACTAATACCCTTAAGATCGCACATCTTCCACCCGAAGGCACACTTATGCTTCTTAAGCATCCTCACTAACTCATCTTCCTGCAAAGCCGTTAGTGTAGAAGAAATAATCAAAGGAAGTAAATCATTATTTTCAAGAAAAACATACTTCAAATGAGGTGGAAGCGGCTTCATTTTCAAATCTTTCGGAGGATCCTCAATTGATGGCTTTTCTAGCTCTCCTTCAAGCCCAAGATCAATCTTCTCGGTCCCCTCTTACCCACGAAAGCCGTCTCTTCGAGCTCTTTTGCTCCCTCTTCCAACTCTTCTTTTGCATCATGTTCGTACTCACTTTTTCCATGCATTCATCGGATTCGTCTTTATATACCCGCATGTCAACATGTTCCGAAACGCAAGGATATATAGCATCAATAGAAAAAAAGTCCTCGGTGCTCTCCTTAGGATGTTTCATGGCTTTATAGACATTGACCGCGACTTTTTCATCTCCAACTCTCAATATTATCTCACCGCTCGCAACATCTATCAAAGTCCTCCCGGTATTTAAAAAGGGACGTCCTAACAACAAAGGTGTTTTGGAATCCATCTCCATGTCTAGTACAACAAAATCTACCGGGAAGGCAAACTTGTCCACTTTCACTATGACATCCTCTATCACTCCCATAGGCTCCCGAATAGACCTATCCGCCATTTGAAGGGTCATCCCAGTTGGCTCCAACTCTCCTAGGTCAAGACTCTCATATATAGCACGGGGCATTAGGCTTACACTAGCCCCCAAATCACATAAAACACTAGGAAAATGAGTTGAACCAATAGTAACCGGAATAGTGAAACTACCCTTGTCTCTAACTTTCGGGGGAATCTTAGATTTTCCATTAAAAATAGCGGAACATTCTTCATTCAAACACACAACTTCTTGCATCTTACCCTTTTTAGTTAGCAACTCTTTTAAAAACTTACAATACGAGGGCATGTTTGCAAGTGCCTCAAGAAAAGGAATGTTCAAGTCAATTTTTCGCAAAATCTCAATGAATCGAGTTTGTGCCTTATTCAAGCAACTTTGTCTATGATTCTTAGGGGGATATGGGAGAGTACTCAAATCAAAATCTTTAGAAGGAGGAGGGATCATACCTTTCTTACCTTTGGTGCGTGGGGAAGACGGCTCTTTCATTGGCTCTTTCCCTTCTCTTCTAGTTGGTTCCTCCTCTTTCACGTCGATAACCACAAAATCTCCCCTAGCTTGAGCTTCTTTCCTTTCCACTTCCTTCTTCTTGATATACTCCCCATGATCTTCCTCATCTTCAATCCCATCTATATCACCATCCATGGCCCCCGCTTCCGTCTCAATAGGAGCTTTTCTAGCCTTGTCCTCCCATAGGACCTTCTTTTCACCATTAGTTCTCAACACTTTACCACTTCGAGTTAAGATGGCGTTTACACTTCTCGGATTTTTTTCGGTGTTACTCGGTAAACCGCCCTTCAACTGAACATGTTCCACCACTTGACCAAATTGAGTCTCAAGATTTTTGATGGCGGATCCATGTTTGTAGTTCATCTCAACCATGTCCTTCTTTATCTCTCGCAAAGTTTTTGTTCATTTGTTCCAAGATGACATCGGTTGAACTCTTTTGAGGTATAGGAGCCAAAGGAGGAGGGTTTTGATGATTGGTAGAACCCCGTTGATTATACCCTCCTTGTTGCCTTTGGTGTGGAGGTTGATAGACATGCCCTTGTGAAGATTGGCTTTGATTTTGGCCTTGTCTATAACCTTGGTTTTGGCCTTGGTTTTGATTACGGTTCCAACCTTGATTGTTGTTATTCCTCCAAGAACCATCACCTTGATTTCCATAGTTCCCTCCTTGACCTTGTCCCACATAGTTCACATCTTGGGATTCTTCGTACGGTTGCCCACCTTGTTGTTCCCCCATACATTGGCCTTGATAGGGGCTTTGTGACTGATTTTGATATTGGGACCCCGTATTCCATTGCTCCATCGAGCAAATACTCATCATCCGCTTGGCTAACTCATTCATGTTATCTTGAGATAGAGTACTAGGTTGCCCATAAGTCGAGGATTGAGGATAAGCCATATTTTGAGCTTTGGTCGTCATCCTACAATCCTTTGCCGAATGTGATCCACTACAAATTTGACAAAGCTTAGCACTCTCATTCTCTTTTTGCAATCTCCCTAACTCGTTGCTCCATCGCTTGTACTTGAGCATGATATTGATCGCTTGCTTCAACTTCTTTAATTTCAACCAAACCGGGCTTCTTACTTCTTGTCCCCTTTCTACTCGAAGATATATATTGCCTCGAAGTCTCGGAAATCTTCTCAATTTGGTTCATAGCCACTTCGGGTACCATACTCATAATATCCCCATTACACGAAGCATGTAACGTACTTTGATGAACTTGATCCAAACCCCGGAAGAAAGCATGAACTACCTCGTATGATCTCAATCCGTGCCCCGGGCACTCCCTCAACAAAGCCTTAAACCGATCCCATGACTCATGAAGCTCTTCTCCTTCATATGCATTGAATGACATGATAGCTTCTTTCATATCCATGGTCTTCGACGGGGGGTAATATTTGAGCAGAAAAGTCTTTACCACTTCTTCCCATATGTGTAAAGAGTCATTAGGCAACGAATCATACCACCTCTTAGCTTGCTCTTTCAAGGTGAACGGGAAAAGCATAAGTTTGAGCGCCTCATCACTCACTCCATTGATCTTTGTCGAGTTCACTATTTGGAGAAAATGATCAATGAATAAGTGAGGATTTTCTAAAGCGGTTCCCTTGAATATAGAATTGTCTCCCAACAAATGTATGATGTTCCTATTCAATTCCAAGTTGTTGGCGGCTACCGGTGGCATTCGGATTGGGCTATGCCCCATGTTTGCCGTAGGAGCTAGCACAAAATCTCTACAAGTCAAACCACCTTGGTTTTGCTCTTGTTGACCGTTAAACCAATTTGGCATCGCGTTTGCACCTTGATTGTGAGCTTGGTTCGATTTTGTTGAAACCGATTCAACATCCATGCATTGAACTGTTGCATAAGAGCGGGATCCATTTGATTCCCTTGGGCCTCATGTTGAACATTCGAGGAATAGGCCCATTCGCATTCACAACGTTGTGTCCTTGTCCATTCCCATCTCCTTGTGCATTGTTGTTGACAAGAGGCGGGTTTGGAACCGGGATTCCATTATTATTCACCAAATTTCCTTCCAAACCTTGTCCACCTTGTTGTTCCATGTCGGATCCTTCTCCCAACTCACCCAAACTATCCTCTTCTAAGACCGGAATCAACTCCTCTACTTGACGACCTCTTCTTCGTTGATCGTTTCTACGCCTTGCGTAAGCTTCAATCCCGTCTATGTAAGGTTCGAGTGGTGTTTGAGACCTCCGGGTCATGCACTACAAAAAGCAAACAACAAGAAAACAGTAAAATAAAACCTAGGCCCAAGCCTTCGGTTCACTTACAAGATATCACAATTAGCACACAACTCCCCGGCAACGGCGCCATTTTTGATGAGCGTTTATTTCACCAAACAAATTTATAAAATACTCAAGACAACGGTGACTAAACAAGCTCTCTAACCGGCAGTGTACCGGGTCGATTGCGAGTAAAGCTACAGGAGTCCGAGGTCGAACCCAAAGGAATCGTGCTTGCAAGTACCAAAGTGAACGTAATGCTTAGTCTAGGTGATCAAAGTTCTTAAGGTTTTGTTTACTACAACGACACTAAGTGATTCTAACTAACGAGTCTAAAGATAAAAAGAAAGAAAGAAGATTAAACTACTAAGTTTTAAAGATAGTTAAAGAGACATAGCCGAACCATGATCAAAATAGCTAGTTTCACCCCAAGGAGTGACAAAACCGGGAGTGTGCAATAACAACAACCTCTTACATTCAATTTCACGGGTACGTGCTCCTAATCCCGGTGCTAAGGTCTGAACAACTCTTCCCCAACACCTTATGTCAAGTCAACTAATCTATCCTAAGAGAGATTCCTTCACAAGACAATCATGCGCAAGAGCCGTTTAAACGTTAAAAACGAGTAACCTCGCATTACAATACGATCCTAGAACCCTTTTCCCACACCCCCTCTCTCGAACAACTCTCAAGATTGATGTGTGTGATTTTTGACCTAGGTGATCGGCCTAGCCCAAATCCGTTATAACAAGTTCTAAGACGTGAAACATGCAAGATACAACAATAAAAAGAACTACCCACTCCCAATTTCATCACCCAAAGGGTGATTTCACTAGATTTCACATGATTTGGCTATGAAGATGTTTAGCTACACATTATATTAATCAAAACATGCATAAAACAGTAAATAAGAGCCATAACAAGTAAAAGAGAAGAGAAATATACCATAAAATTGCAGAAATTCCTTTGATGAGCGTTTATTTCACCAAACAAATTTATAAAATACTCAAGACAACGGTGACTAAACAAGCTCTCTAACCGGCAGTGTACCGGGTCGATTGCGAGTAAAGCTACGGGAGTCCGAGGTCGAACCCAAAGGAATCGTGCTTGCAAGTACCAAAGTGAACGTAATGCTTAGTCTAGGTGATCAAAGTTCTTAAGGTTTTGTTTACTACAACGACACTAAGTGATTCTAACTAACGAGTCTAAAGATAAAAAGAAAGAAAGAAGATTAAACTACTAAGTTTTAAAGATAGTTAAAGAGACATAGCCGAACCATGATCAAAATAGCTAGTTTCACCCCAAGGAGTGACAAAACCGGGAGTGTGCAATAACAACAACCTCTTACATTCAATTTCACGGGTACGTGCTCCTAATCCCGGTGCTAAGGTCGAACAACTCTTCCCCAACACCTTATGTCAAGTCAACTAATCTATCCTAAGAGAGATTCCTTCACAAGACAATCATGCGCAAGAGCCGTTTAAACGTTAAAAACGAGTAACCTCGCATTACAATACGATCCTAGAACCCTTTTCCCACACCCTCTCTCTCGAACAACTCTCAAGATTGATGTGTGTGATTTTTGACCTAGGTGATCGGCCTAGCCCAAATCCGTTATAACAAGTTCTAAGACGTGAAACATGCAAGATACAACAATAAAAAGAACTACCCACTCCCAATTTCATCACCCAAAGGGTGATTTCACTAGATTTCACATGATTTGGCTATGAAGATGTTTAGCTACACATTATATTAATCAAAACATGCATAAAACGAGTAAATAAGAGCCATAACAAGTAAAAGAGAAGAGAAATATACCATAAAATTGCGAAATTCGAGATTAGATCCAAAAAGTACAAAATAGAGAAGTAATTAAAAGGTGGTCTCTTAGTGTTTGGAATGAAAATCTAAGCTAAGAAATGGAAAGATTATGCTAAGATATTGTTGATTTACACTAAGAGAGAGTATTCTAAGCTATTACAAAATTCGAGCAAAAGATGGGTAGAGTTTTGCTAAGAAAAGCTTGATATCTAAGAAAATGTCTAAGGGGGGTATTTATAGGTGAAGGGAAAATCTGTCGCAAAAAAGGTCCAAACGCGCGTTTAGAAGGTTGGAACGCGCGGTTGGCATCTTCAAACGCGCGTTTCGCTTGGCCGAAACGTGCGTTACACATAATTTGGGCGGGGCTTTTGTTCTTCATCCGGAACGCGCGTTTAGGAAGGTTCAAACGCGCGTTTAGGATCTTGAAACGCGCGGTTGGCATGGTTTCAAAACGTGCGTTTAGAGGGCTTCAACTCTGAACCAAATCTGAACTTCTGGAACGCGCGTTTAGGGATTCAAACGCGCGTTTGGTGTGTGGAACGTGCGTTTGGAGGGTTCAAACGCGCGTTTGAACCCCTGTTTCCCCCAGTCTTCACTTTTCTCCCTTTTTGACCCTCGTCTTGCCTCGGTTATGCTTTTTCACCACAAATTGTCATCTTCCGGGTCCTCGAGACACCAATACCCTTCAATATCATAAACAACCAAAAACATCCAAACAATTCCGGAGGGTAAAAGTCTAGGGAATGGGGTTAATAATAACAAAAAGGGGTATGAATTCATCGAAGTGACGGATTCGTTCCCCGTGCCATAAGCTCACGATATTACCCAAAAAACGGTCTAAAAACACCGAGAATGTGCTAAAAGTGGGATAAACGAGGGTGGAAAATGCACCGGAATCACGTAAAGTTGACTCCCATCAGCAGAGCAAGTTTCAGTTGTGTCTAGACTTGCTGAATATTCAAAGCTTATAGTCTGGAAATCTGGAAGCTCAGCTGGGGGCAGGTCAGCTGAGTGGATTCTGTGGAGTAATATGGTACAATACATCTGGCATTGACAAATGCATCTGGTACAAGTACATTTGTTTATACAATCTGATTGACTGTGAATGAGAGTTCAAGTCAAAGTGGAGATTTGTCAGCAAAGTGACTTAAACTCTGCATCTGGTAGTCAGCTGAGTGATGGTCAGCTGAGAAGTGTATCCAAGTCTGTGAAAGTCGGTGGGAAGTCACCGAGTTCTTCGGTGTCGACGACCGCCGAGGTTTTGGATGCAACTGAGTTCTACATTTGGGCAATGGTCAGTTGAGTTGGGTCAGCAGAGGGATCTAATATCTGGGGCATTTATGGCCATCCGACCAAGATCCTTTGGCGGTTAGGGTTTAGGGATCTGTGCCTATAAATACCAACTGTATCGATCATTGTAAAGTGTTATTTGTCTGAAATTCAATGCATAATAAAATATCTCTTTTTTGTCTGTGGAGTAGTCGGTACATCGTTGGAAACCACGTTAAATCTTGTGTTATCGTTTCTGTTATTCTGTTGATTATTACTGTTAGGTTGCTTCGGTTAAATTATCTATTTTGCATCTGAGTTCCCTTTTCCTGTTATAACAAAATTGAAGGTAAAATAAACAATATCTATACTAATATATAAAAGGGAAGAGATTTAAAATTGATTTGACCCAAACCTGGTAATTACCCGTTCCAAACCCTGTTGGCTCCGTTTAAAAAAAATCACCACATTAAATACAGAATATCATCCAATTCAAATTCCTTTTTTTAGTTTTTCCCTCCTTTACCACCACATTAATTACACAATATTCGCCACATTAAATACATAATATCATTTAATTCAAATTATTTTTTTTTGTTTTTTTCCCTTTAAGACCACATTTTACACAATACCAAAATTGCTCCAATAAATGTGGTGTCAAATTGTAGGAGTATTTTTTATTTTTTTATTTTTCGTGGTGGAATTTTTCTTCCTAAAAAAATTCATATTTTATAGGAGTATTTTTTATTTGTTATTTTACGTGGTGGTTTTTTTTTCTTCCTAAAAAAATTGATATTTCGCTTTTGTATTTTTAAAATCAAAAATCAAAGTATTTTGATGATTTCTGTTTTTTAATTTTTATTTACTGTTTTTAATTTATTTTTAGTTTAGTTTTTTTAATTTAATAATCAATCAAAGATTTTAATTGATTTTCATATTTTATAACAATAATTAACCAAGGATTTGGATGATTTTTGTTTTTTTGTATTTTTAATTGATTTTCATTAAATATAGAATATCATCCAACTTAATTTTTTTCCTTCTCCACCACATTAATTACACATACCAGAAAATTTTCAATAAATGTTGTGCCAAATTATAGGAGTAATTTTCGTGGTGGTTTTTTATTTATAAATAGAAAAAGATTGACAACATATCATCCAATTCAAATTCAATTTTTTTACATTTGGTTTTTTTTCCACTCCTACAATAATTATCACCACATTGATCATCTTCATACCAAGACATTTTATATGTGAGTGGAGATTGCACAGGACTTGCGGTATGATTTCGTTCGTCTTTTAATTTTGGCTTTTTGGTTTCACGGTCATCGTTTTTAATCTCTACATTAAATAGAATTCTTAAAATACCTTTCAACCGGTGTTTATTATTTTTTAAAATATGCAGTAGGGAATTTTAACATGTTATTGAATGTTTTTTTGTTGTCAATTTTACACAGTATCTGGCATTTAGGGCAGTTGGTGGTGGATGGACGTGAGGGGTTCGAGAAAAGCAGACTCCGCATTGAATAAAATCAAGGAAACGATATTTTGACACTATGGTTGAAGGTGCATAATTTTCACATCTTCTTGGGTTTGTTTAATTAATCTAAATGATTTGATGTCCCTTTTGATTCATTTATTTTTAATTGATTATATTTTTTCGTATTTTTATTTCTTCTTTTTGTTTTTCATTTTCGGTTTCATGTATTATTAGTTTTCAATTTGATTATTTTTATGTTTTATTTACTGTTTTTAATTTAATAACCAATACTCAAACAAATATTTTGATGATTTATTTTTTTATATATTTTTTTTCACTGATTTTAATTTTTTGTTTTATTTATTATCAATTTTAATTCATATAATTAATTATCATTCAGAAAATTTAATTGATATTTCATTTTTGTATTTTTAGAATCCATAATTAACCAAGCATTTTGATGGCTTTCATTTTTGTATTTTTATTTAGCTTTTATAATTTAATAATCATTAATAAATCAAAGATTTTAACTGATTTTCGTGTTTTTTCATAACAATTAACCTAGGATTTTGATGTTTTTTGTTTTTGTATTTTTAATTGATTTTCATTAAATACATAATATTGTCCAACTCAAATTCATTTTTAAAATGTGGGTTTTTTTCGTGCACCACCACATTAATTACACAATATCGAAATTGCTCCAATAAAAGTGATGCCAAATTGTACGTGTAATTTTCATGGTGGATTTTTTATTTTTAAATTTAAATTGAAAAATGTTGATAGCATAAGATCCAACTCAAATTCTTTTTTTAGGCGTGGGTTTTTTATGAACAAATTTCAACTCCTTCAACAATTATCACCACATTAATCATCTCCATCCCTGGACATTTTATATCTGAGTGGTGATTGAACAGGACTTTCGGTATGATTTCCTTCGCCTTTTCATTTTGGATTTTTGGTTCCACGGTCATTGCTTTTATTCTATACATTTAATTGAATTTTTTAAATTCCTTTCAACCGATGTGAGTTTAGTATTTTTTTAAATATACCAATAGGGAATTTTAACATGTTATTGAAGGTTTTTTTTTGTTGTCCATTTTATAGAGATTCAGGAATTTTGGGCAGATGGTGGTAGATGAACGTGAGGGGTTCGGGAAAAACAGACCCTGTGTTCGAATAAAATCAATGAAACAATATTTTGCCGGTGCGTTATTTTCACATCTCCGTATATTTGTTTAATTAATCTAAATGATTTGATGTCCACTTTGATTCATTTATTTTTAATTGATTATATATTTTGGTATTTTTCAATTACCTTTTCTTTTCGTTTTTCATTTTCGGTTTTATGTATTATTAGTTTTTAATTTGACGATTTTTATGTTTTATTTAGTGTTTCTAATTTAATAATCAATACTCAATCAAATATTTTTATGATTCATTTTTTCTATTTTTAATTAATTTTATTTTTTTATTTTTCATTGATTTTCATTTTCAATTTTGGTTTTATGTAATATAGGTTTTAATTGATTTAATTAATAATGAATCAAAAATTTTAATTGATATTTCGTTATTGTACTTTTAATATCAATAATTAAGGGAATGGGTCCTCTTAAGTACTTAAGGGTAAAGTGCATTAGTTTTTACACATTAACACCAAAACGACGTAGTTTTGAAAAAATAAATAGACGGTTAGATGATTTTCACATTTTGGGTGTGTGGTTAGATCACTCCTACTTGAGAGAATACTCCCTCAACTACTTGAGAGGATCCTATTCGAATAATTAACCAATTAATTTTCTTTTTTTATTTTTTGTATATCTATTCACGGATTTTTATTTAATAATCAATAATAAATCACATATTTTAATTGATTTTTGTTTTTTATAACAATAATTAACCAAAGATTTTGATGATGTTTGTTTTTGTATTTTTAAATGATTTTCATTAAATACATAATATCCTCCAACTCAAATTATTTTTTTTACATGTGGGTTTTTTTTCCTTCACCGCCACATTAATTACACAATACCAAAATTGCTCCAATAAACGTGGTGCCGAATTGTAGGAGTAAAATTTTTAACTAGCAAAAAACCCGTGCCATGCACGGGATGGTGTAAAACTTATAAATGATTTTTGTATATTGTAAATGTATACATTAAACAAAATGTTTTGATTTATTATCAAGAAAGACATTTAATACATTGTATGTAGTCATTACGATTTTATGTACGAATACGACACGCCTTTGAATTACGTGTTATTTCTTACATCCCGTTTGCATTTCATGTTGTGTATACAACATAATTTCACTATACCGTGTATTATGCCTTTGCATTACGTGTTATTTCATGTTGTATATAAAAAATGTCTTCAAGTTCAACACAGTTTCAAATTAAATTATTGATTGGAAAAAAAATATAAAAAAACTGAATAAATGTTCAAGAATGACATTTCTCTTTAACCAAAATAAAACAATAAAACAAAGGCATTTCCCTTGACATGTTTTTTTAAATAGCAAGGTATGTGTTATTCCAGACGGTCAATCCAAACACAATCGAAAATCATTATAATCTGCCACAATGACATATCAAAAGAGCAAAAACACCTAATGTTTCAGCACATTCATACTAAAATATAACAAAATGAAAGAATATGTTACAAAACATCTCCACATGCTATATTGCACTTCACCAATAATTAGTCTACTACACTCTTGCTCATATGAAACATGAAGTAGTAAATCTTATATAAAAGAAACTATTAAAGTCATACTTGTCCTTTTCTTCTAGAAGGTGATATATTTGTCGAACCTGAGGAAGAACATCATGCAATAAAATTTAATACAATAAAATTCTGAGTTATGCAGAAAATATCAATAAAACATGGAAAAATGACAAAACAAAGCATGAAAGTACACGTGTTATAAGCTAAAATGAATGTAACCAATCAAATTGTATATTAACAATGACGTTTTCAACAAAATGAATATTGTTCCAATTTTTTTTCCCAAAAATTAATGGGAATAAAAAATATGTTGTATTAAAAATATTACTCCTACAATTCGGCACCACATTTATTGGAGCAATTTTGGTATTGTGTAATTAATGTGGTGGTGAAGGAACAAAAACCCACATGTAAAAAAAAAGAATTTGAGTTGGAGGATATTATGTATTTAATGAAAATCATTTAAAAATACACAAACAAAAATCATCAAAATCTTTGGTTAATTATTGTTATAAAAACGAAAATCAATTAAAATCTTTGATTTATTATTGATTATTAAATAAAAATCCGTAAATAGATATACAAAAAAGAAAAAAAAAACAAAAATAATTGGTTAATTATTGATATTAAAAATACAATAACGAAATATCAATTAAATTTTTTGATTAATTATTAATTAAATCAATTAAAACCTATATTACATAAAACCAAAAATGAAAATGAAAATCAATGAAAAATACAAAAAATAAAATTAATTAAAAAGAGAAAAAATGAATCATCAAAATAATTGATTGAGTATTGATTGTTAAATTAGAAACACTAAATAAAACATAAAAAATTTCAAATTAAAAACTAATATTAAATAAAACCGAAAATGAAAAACGAAAAGAAAAGGTAATTGAAAAATACAAAAAAAAAATATAATCAATTAAAAATAAATGAATCAAAGTAGACATCAAATCATTTAAATTAATTAAACAAATCTAAGGAGATGTGAAAATCACGCACCGGCAAAATATTGTTTCAGTGATTTTATTCGAACACGGGGTCTGTTTTTCTCCAACCCCTCACGTTCATCTACCACCATCTACCCAAAATGCCTGAATCTCTGTAAAATGGACAACAAAAAAAACCTTCAATAACATGTTAAAATTCCCTATTGGCATATTTTAAAAAATAATAAACTCACATCGGTTGAAAGGAATTTAAAGAATTCAATTAAATGTAGAGAATAAAAACGATGACCGTGGAACCAAAAATCCAAAATGAAAAGGCGAAAGAAATCATACTGAAAGTCCTGTTCAATCTCCACTCAAATATAAAATGTCTAGGGATGGAGATGATTAATGTGGTGATAATTGTTGTAGGATTTGAAATTTGTTCATAAAAAACCCACGCCTAAAAAAAGAATTTGAGTTGGATGTTATGCTGTCAACCTTTTTCAATCTAAATTTAAAAATAAAAAGGCCACCACGAAAATTACACATACAATTTGGCATCACATTTATTGGAGCAATTTCGATATTGTGTAATTAATGTGGTGGTGAAGGAAAAAAAACCCACATTTAAAAAACGAATTTGTGTTGGACGATATTATGTATTTAATGAATCAATTAAAAATACAAAATCAAAAAACATCAAAATCCTTGGTTAATTATTGTTATGAAAAAAACACGAAAATCAATTAAAATATTTGATTTATTATTGATTATTAAATTATAAGACGTAAATGAAAATACAAAAATGAAATCCATCAAAATGCATGGTTAATTATTGATTCTAAAAATACAAAAATGAAATATCAATTAAAATTTTTGAATGATAATTAATTAAATGAATTAAAACTGATAATAAATAATAAAAAAATTTAAAATCAATTAAAAAAAATGAAAAAAAAATAATAAATCATCAAAATATTTGTTTGAGTATTGGTTATAAAATTGAAAACAGTAAATAAAACATAAAAATCATCAAATTGAAAACTAATAATACATAAAACCGAATATGAAAAACAAAAACAAAAAATAATTGAAAAATACAAAAAATATAATCAATTAAAAATAAATGAATCAAAAGGGACATCAAATCATTTAGATTAATTAAAAAAATCTAAGAAGATGTGAAAATTATGCACCTTCAACCATAGTGTCAAAATATCGTTTCCTTAATTTTATTCAACGCTGAGTCTGCTTTTCTCGAACCCCTCACGTCCATCCACCACCAACTGCCCCAAATGCCAGATACTGTGTAAAATTGACAACAAAAAACATTCAATAACATGTTAAAATTCCCTACTGCATATTTTAAAAAATAATAAACACCGGTTGAAAGGTATTTAAAGAATTCTATTCAATGTAGAGATTAAAAACGATGACCGTGAAACCAAAAAGCCAAAATTAAAAGATGAACGAAATAATACCGCAAGTCCTGTGCAATCTCCACTCACATATGAAGCAATCTCCACTCACATATGAAATGTCTTGGGATGAAGATGATCAATGATAATTATTGTAGGAGTGGAAAAAAAATAACCAAATGTAAAAAAAATGAATTTGAGTTGGATTCTATGTTGTCAATCTTTTTCTATTTATAAATAAAAAACCACCACGAAAATTACTCCTATAATTTGGCACAACATTTATTGAAATTATTTTGGTATGTGTAATTAATGTGGTGGGGAAGGAAAAAAAATTGAGTTGGAAGATATTCTATATTTAATGAAAATCAATTAAAAATACAAAAAAAAAACAAAAATCATCCAAATCCTTGGTTAATTATTGTTAAAAAATACGAAAATCAATTAAAATCTTTGATTGATTATTAAATTAAAAAAACTAAACTGAAAATAAATTAAAAACCTTAAATAAAAATTAAAAAACAGAAATCATCAAAATACTTTAATTATTGATTTTAAAAATACAAAATTGAAATATCAATTTTTTTAGGAAGAAAAAAAACCACCACGTAAAATAACAAATAAAAAATACTCCTACAAAATATCAATTTTTTTACGAAGAAAAATTGCACCACGAAAAATAAAAAAATAAAAAAACTTCTACAACTTCACACCACATTTATTGGAGCAATTTTGGTATTGTGTAAAATGTGGTCTTAAAGGAAAAAAAACAAAAAAAAAATAATTTGAATTAAATGATATTATGTATTTAATGTGGGGAATATTGTGTAATTAATGTGGTGGTAAAGGAGGGAAAAACTAAAAAAATGAATTTGAATTGGATGATATTATGTATTTAATGTGGTGATTTTTTTAAACGGAGCCAACAAGGTTTGGAGCGGGTAATTACCGGGTTTGGGTCAAATCAATTTTAAATCCCTTCCCTTTTATAAATTAGTAAGTATAGATACAACATAATTTTTATTCCCATTAATTTTTGGGAAAAACAAATTGGAACAATATTCATTTTGCTGAAAACATCATTGTTATTATACGATTTGATTGGTTACATTCATTTTAGCTTATAACACGTGTACTTTCATGCTTTGTTTTGTCATTTTTTCATGTTTTATTGATATTTTCTTCATAACTCAGAATTTTATTGTATTAAATTTTATTGCATGATGTTTTTCCTCAGGTTCAACAAATATATCACCTTCTAGAAGAAAAGGACAAGTATGACTTTAATAGTTTCTTTTATATAAGATTTACTACTTCATGTTTCATATGTGCAAGAGTGTAGTAGACTAATTATTGGTGATGTGCAATATTATAGCATGTGGAGATGTTTTGTAACATATTCTTTCATTTTGTTATATTTTAGTATGAATGTGCTGAAACATTAGGTGTTTTTGCCCTTCTGATATGTCATTGTGGCAGATTATAATGATTTTCGATTGTGTTTGGATTGACCGTCTGGAATAACATATACTTGCTATTTAAAAAAACATGTCAAGGGAAATGCCTTTGTTTTATTGTTTTATTTTGGTTAAAGAGAAATGTCATTCTTGAACATTCGTTCAGTTTTTTTTATAATTTTTTTCCAATCAATAATTTAATTTGAAACTGTGTTGAACTTGAAGACGTTTTTTATATACAACATGAAATAACACGTAATGCAAAGGCATAATACACGGTATAGTGAAATTATGTTGTATACACAAAATGAAATGCAAAAGGGATGTAAGAAATAACACGTAATTCAAAGGCGTTTCGTATTCGCACATAAAATCGTAATGACTACATACAATGTATTAAATGTCTTTCTTGATAATAAATCAAAACATTTTGTTTAATGTATACATTTACAATATACAAAAATCATTTATAAGTTTTACACCATCCCGTGCATGGCACGGGTTTTTTGCTAGTACTTATATATTAATGAGTTATAAAGATGATACTCAAAAATCAGAATTTTTTAACAAATATAAATTGATCAAACAACCGTTTTTCTACAACTGCACCAATCTGTCTAAAATTTCTAGAATGGTTACTGTGGATGAATGTGCCAATGGTGATCAACCTATAACGAATATGTAAAAACTCAAAAGATAACAGTTGTAGAAAAGAGAATTTTACATAACGCAACAAAATTTCAGGTACTTTGGAATCGTCTAACTCACTGAAATTGAATTCGAACAACGAATCACTACAGCAGTTTTTCTAGACAGATGGTTTGTGTTGATCTGCAGTTTTCGTCAATATTTACTTCAAATTAAGATTTGATTTAAAGAGAAAAAATGTATAAACGGATGTATTTGAGATGTGGTAAAAAATTTAGATTTTTTAGGGTGTTTATGGTATATAATGAACTGTTATAAAAACGTGTGTCAGATCAGAAAATAAGAGATGATGCAGAATTATGGTTCTTGATGTTCTTGATCAACTAGGTTAGGGTTCTTGATCAAGATTGAGATTGGGGGCGATTTTTTTTGAATAAAGGATGCAAGAAAGGAAAAAAAACAAGAAAAATAAACGTATATTTGATTACCTTTAGTCAACCGAAGGCTTTGATACCAAATGATACGAATCACGAACAAAGATTTGCCTAGGATCTTCTAAAGGGAATAAATAACCGAGCTCGACACAACGAACTTAGATACTCCAATCTAAGAAACGTTGTCAAGAACGCCACAACGCTTGCTCAAGGCGCTCATTAGCTCTTAAAGGGTGGTACTCTACAACAAAAAGATCCTCACTCGCAAGTGATTAACAAAGTCAGAGACTTTAATATTATATATAACTCTCAAAATTCAACTGAATTGTTACAATGACTCTATTTGCCTTGATATAGGCTACAGACTTCAAGACCAACTATCAATTTAGCAATGTTGGACAAAATAACAATAAATAAAATTAATAACAAAAAAAATAGATTATCTAACCAATTAGGGATAATAAAGGACTAATGAGTCAAATAATGCTAAACAATTTATTTAGGCCAAGTAACATAAATAATTGTGCCTCTTTCACATCACCATGAATTTC
This sequence comes from Gentiana straminea, assembly GCA_036785695.1. NCBI lineage: Eukaryota > Viridiplantae > Streptophyta > Magnoliopsida > Gentianales > Gentianaceae > Gentiana > Gentiana straminea. The sequence continues at coordinate 11,855,426 of JAVUPR010000265.1, forward strand.
TTATTTTTCTTCCTTCTGAAGCCCTCCAAGGATCACATCAAAGATCCAGTATGAGAAATACACACACATGTACCATCACCAATGTTGATACGTTCGGTGCCATCATAAGGTTCGGATTGGAGATTGAGGCTACACCTAAACCAATCATCATATCGGTCCCTAGGCCCCATTGCTGGAAAGGCTCGACTTCAAAACCGTACTCAGAGCTTCCGCCTTATACGGCTTCTTTAGGGATGGAGGTAGGCCTAACCCAGGCTTGTATGGTTAAAGTTTTTGTACATGATCCCCATTTCAAGTAGTAGTCCTAGTTAAAAACCCATCATCCACCCCGATATGTAGTTGTTGGTCATATGGTGGGTAGCACCAGTATCTGGCACCCAGTCGGAAATGGACGAAAGAGGGTGGCGGATCGGGCCTATGTGGACGTGGTGGTTGGGAGCCATATTCGTAACAACGGTAGCATGATTGGGCCGAATGACCCTGTTGAGAGCATATTTAACAAATAACCGGTGGGCCGGGGGGGTTAGAGGGAGGACCTGCCGGAGCCGTGACCTCTAAAAATGCCGGAACGCCTCTGGACTCTGTTCATTCCGCATTTTTGATATACATGGCCTCGATTGGAGTTTAGAATATGGAAGGCGATGCTGAAGTTTCCAGATGTGGTGGCAGCTGGATGGGAGGATGGAAGCGGCACCGGCATGTGATGTTGAATCTGTGATTCATCCGTAAGGAGTAAGGATTATGCCTCTTCAAGAGAGATTTTATCTCTAGAAGAAATCATGGTGAGCAACGGGTCATACTCAGGGCCGAGTCCGGCAATGAAATAAGAGATGATATCATCAGTGGAGAGCAGATGGCCGGCCATGGATAGTTCATCGATGTAGCGTTCGAGTGTGACATAATACTTGGTAGCCGATTGTGTGCCTTTGCGAGTGGAAGTCAGTTGACTACAAAGTTGCATCAATTTGGATCGAGATTGAGAATCAAAGCAGGTTTCTATGATTGACCAAATTTCGGCCGACGTGGTGGCATGGTAGACCTGCACGAGAACGTCCTCAAAGATTTAAGATGTAATAGTGTTTAAGATAATCTTGTCTTGTTGAATCCATACATCACAGGCTAGATTAGCCACAGTTTGACCTTCATTGTCGTGATAGTGGTTGTTGAAGGTGGGGCGGTTCCATTAATATATATACAGACATGTTGGTCCCTTAGAAAGGCTAACACAAGTTTAGAGGGAGGAGGGGTGAATAAAATTGTCCCCAAAAGCCTAACTGAAAACTGAATCTTGAACAGATTAAGTTCAGCTAAAACTTGTGTGGAGTTAAGCTAACTTAGCTGAGTATAAGTCACTCCTGACTTATGCTGAACTGAGTTACCCAGCAGCGGATTAGATTAAGCCTTTAAATGAAACTAGAGTTTATCAGTTTGTCTAGATGAAATGCAATGTTGCTCAGTTTCTTATGTTTGCATAGTGTGATCTGGTGCAATATAAACTTAGTAATTAAATGCGTAAAGTAATTAAGTAAATGAGACAGAAAATTATAGAGGTTCCAGGTGGTGTAATCTTGTCAGTCCTCTCTTCTCCTGTGATGCAGGAGGCCAAATTCACTATGTTCTTGAGGTTTACAGTTACAAGACACAAAGTAAATTCTAAACAATTGATTGTCCTTCACTAATCCCTAGCTTCACAATATCCCAGCTTCAGTCTTCAACAGGTAGAATGGCTGTTTGAACTAAGCTTGCTACACTGGTCCTTGAAGGTTAGGAATTGCCTCTTCACCAGCTCTACACAAACACAGTCTTCCTGGCTGCACTCAACGGTCCTTCACACCTTCTTGGTGTTTCACAGTCTTAACCTTTGATAAAATCAAAGTTGAGACTTGAATCAATAACTATGATTCAATTGTGCTTCGAGCTTCTTCTTTTAGATGTATATAATGTGCTCAGGCTCTTTGTTTCTCCTCTAGTGTTGTTCTTGATCTTTTTTTAAAAGCTTATGAACACTTGAAGATTTCTTGATCCTGATTTTGCAATAAGGTACACTGCAGGAGTTCTTCTTGATCGATTTTCCCTTTATTTGAATACCAAATGTTTTTAGAACTCTGCACTTCTTTTTGGGGTAGAAGTAATCTATTTATAGGGGTTTCTCCAACGGTTAGAAGAATTTGAACATTTGAACTTGAATACTTGTATCCGTTGGTGGTCCTGCTTATTCTGAAGAATGTTAGTGTCCTTTCTGAAATATCTGTGCGTCCAATAAAATTGCTTGTTTTATAACGGTCAGCTCTTCTTCAGTTTATCTCAGCATGAAAACTGGTCTTAGTCAGTTTTCAGTTTAAGAGCATTAACTGAGTTTTTACTCTTCTTCAAAAACTCAGTACTCCATTTTTCATCTAATTATAATTGACTTAATCAGAGTACAACATATCTCATAAATCAACTAAGATAACATTGTCCTTATGTATCTTAGGTCTTCTTATAAGATCCATAAAGCCAGCTTAGGTCATCACAGACTTCCCTGAATTCTAACTTTACAGTCTCAAATTTATCTTCCATAACTGAGTTCGAACACTCAGTTCTTCAATCTTCTATAACTGAGTCTGTGTCTCTTAGTTCTTCAGCTTCTAGATAAGTCAACCGAGTCTGTGTCCCTCAGCGAACTTACCTTCTTTATTTCTTCAGTTATGTACTCTGAGTCAGTTCTCTGAACTGATTAAACTTCAGTTGTAAACCCAGTATTCTAAGTAACATCAAATCAGTTTCTCGTTTTCTCGTTCTTACCCTAGAACTATTACAGTACTTGTCTGATTTACTTATACAAATGTCAGACTCTATTAAATCCTATACATTGATTTCTAGACATCTTTTTGCTTTGCACTATAACAGCTAGTTATGACAATTCATCAATGGGGTTTAAAAACAATAACAGAATAACTGATGAATCATCATCAAAACATAAATTTTATTTCCAACAATTTCCCCCTTTTTGATGATGTCAATACCCTTAAAAGCAATGCAAAAAAGATATGGACAAAATAAAATAATCAAACACCAAGAAATGAGAAACAAATTATTTTATTGATGGTACTGAGTTACAACATATAGTATTAAAATTCAACACATGAGAGGAAAAACTAGGTTACAATATATTTTCCTTTCCCTTGATTAACTTCACTAGATTTGTTGTCATAGATCTCAACGCGTTCCTTCATGGCGGTATTTGTTACAGTGTTCTTGATTCCATGAATATTAGCCCATATGTTCCATGAATCTGCCATGCTGTGATTGCTGAAAAACTTTCTTTTGAATGACACAGCAAATAATAACACAACCCTTCTTAATTTTTCGCTTGTGCCTGTGTTCAGCAAATCTAGAACATACTCTGGTTCAGTCTTTTCAACCATCTTTGAAGCTTTGTCAAGAGTACCATTTCTTTCCCATTTGGTCAGCTTATTCCAATAGTGTACTAAAACCTTTTGACAGATTAAAAAGCTTTCCATGGCTTGTTCTCTTGGTTCTCCTTCCTTTGTAGGCAATTCTTTCGAAAGATTGTAGAGCTGTGAATCAAGGCCAAGTCTTTTCTCAGTTGGTTCTGAGAACTTTGAAATCAGCTCCATTTCTTCATCAGTAAAGTCTCCACTGGTTTTCTTCAGTTCAACCAGTTTATCATCAATGCTTTCAAGAACTTTGGGCATATCAACTGCATTGACTTTTAAGAGCTCCAGATTTTCCCCCTTATTTACATCATATTTATTGATCAAGCTCCTGATGTAGGAATTTAAGTACTGCAGATTTGATGCCAATATGGTTTGTGCGACCACTGAATCTCTCAGAGCATTTTCCAGTAGAAGCATTCTGTCATGCACATTTGTGACTATATCCACCAAACGTTCTTGAGTCTCAATTTTTTTGACGTCAGTTTCTATGGATGTCTTCCTGATTGCGATTAAAGTGTCTTGACAATCCTCCCTAACACTGTTTAAGGTCTTTTCCATGTTAGATCTTTCATTTTTGCTTCCTTCCATGGATTGTAGCACTTTTCCAAAGACGCCTATGTCTTCATTTTGCATTTTCACAAGTTCGTTAAAATGATACTTGATGAGTTCAACTTGTGCAGGCACATCTTTCTTGTTAGTCTTGATCTTAGCTGTCTTCTCAATTTTGTCTTTTTCAGTCTCAGATTCTTTCTCAGCTGCTTTCTTTTCTTTGGACAAGGGAGAGATAATATCTTTCAGTTTTTCTTTTAGGTACGTCCGAAGATTGTGCTATCAGCTGATCAAAAATATATCTCTGACAATTGAAATTTTCTTCGAACTAGATAACATATAGAAAGTCTATCTTTGTGCCAGAGAGATTACTAAAGTTGCATGCGTTCCCAATTATGCAATTAGCTAACATCTTGGTCAAGTAGTTGAATTCTGGTTTGAGTAGCCCTGTTGATCCGGACAGTGACATGTTTGAATCTCCAATTATTGCAATGTCTTTCCAAATTTTTCTTTTTGTTCTTTTGTCACCTTCAATGCTGAAGTGAATCCAGATTTTTCAAACCCAAAGATATCTGCAATAAGATTCTCAGTAACCTTGATTTCTTTTCCATTTACCAAGGTGATGTAGGTGTGAACGTCTTCTTCTTCTACGTCTGTTCTTCCAAACTCATAGAAGTCACCGATGCTGTCCATACATACACTCTTCAAATTTATGTTGAACACCTGCTCCAGGCCTTTGATTTTTCGCATCTTCTCTGCTATTTTCTGGGCTCGTTTTTTATCTGTATATCTTGTAATGAATTGATCAAGAGAGACGATCATTCCAGGTTCAACTCTTGTTGAAGACATGTTTTTTGAGTTTTGAAATAAATTTAGAAAAAGTAGAGAAGTTCAAAGTGGATTTATGCAGAAACTGAATGTAAGGAGTCGATGTGTAAAATGTGAGGGTATTTATAGGTCGTAAGTAAGGCAGTTAGAAAATTTTCAGTGGTTTGTCTTGTCATAAGTTACATCTGGCGTTGAGATTGAGAAAAGGATGGTGAGTGGAGAAGATGGACGGTTGAGATTCGTGTAGATCTCATCATTACTGTCTTTCGTAGCTTGTAACAGTAATGTAGTAGATACGGTGTATCTCCAGCTGTAAAAGTCCAGCTTGATCTTATCCACAACTTGAACTAGTTGTCCTTTGGTTAGTCCCAAAACTGTGTTGAGAGTATGACTCAGTTTTGAAAATTCATTTTCTCAGTTTTCTCAGCTTTTGATTTTCTCCTGCAAAATAGATTAAGAGATTTTTGGTACCCATATCTGCTTGGGTCCTTTTTGATTAGTTTTTGTATTTCTGTAAATCTTAAATGACTTGCCAATCTCAGCTTTATACCATTCTTGATATTTTGACTGAGTAAAGTCAGTTTTCACAAAATTTTGATGTTTTGGTCTAATAGTCTTTTGTTTATCCATTTTGTGAAACTGGTATGATCTTTTAATGATCATAGGTGCATTCCAGACTTCATCAGTAGGAAAGAGTTTTCCTTTCCCCCTGAATCTGTTACTCCATGAATGATTATCATTCTTTGATGGAAGTGACTTGAATGTTCTTCTAACTGATCTTTGATCAGTTTTGCCTTTTTCAGCCATATGAGTTTTTCTGTAGAATCTGTCAGTTTGTGAATTTCCACCAACTGATTTTACAGTTTTGTCAGTTTTAGATCGAGGCTGTGCTGAGTTTTTGTCAGTTCTAACAAATTTCTCAGTATTCTGAGTTTCTTACTTTTGTGATGTTATAAACTTAGGTGTAGTTGTACTAGTTCTGAACTTAGAATTCTGTCGATTGTCAAACCCTAAACTAGTTGTCTCTAAATGGTTTTCCTGGTTTGAACTGAATACTGAGAATTGGGTCAACTGATGATTTTGTGATGTTTATTACCTCTGTTAGTTCATCAGTTGAGCAACTCTCCTTGTTTCCATTGTTAGCCTTGATGAGGTTAATCTCAACATTCAATCTTAAAACTTCAGCTTTCAACAATTATTTTTCCTTTTTGACATTCTCATAATTCTTTTGAATTTCCTGTAATTCCTATGAGTATGTCTAGGTCTTTGTTGAAATCTTCATTTCTATGATTGTTCTCACAGCAGTGTGACAATTGGATGTAGAAGCATTTACCTCATTATATTCAATAGATAAATTTTCAGTTTTAGCTTCTTCATATTCTACTATCTGTTTTTTATCCATCTTTTTCCTTTGCTGATTTTGCTCTAAATAGTATTATCTCTTGATCATAACTATTTCCTCCAGATCTTATGGGTAGGATTTCAGCATTATCTTCATTGTTTGTAATGGATGGTTCTTCAATGAATGTCTCAATCAATTTTTCTTGAGTATCAGCAACAAGGGCCTGAAATTTGCTCTTGTATTCATCAAATCTTAAAAATGAATAGCTAAACATATTTCTAAAATGATTGTGTGATTTCATGATGTGATAACTGAAAAAACTTAGTCAGAAATTACTGATGCCCAGTTACTTCGAGCAAAGAAACTGATAGAACTCAGTCGGAGATCTATTCAAAGTAGAAGATTATCTCCGATAACAATCGTTAGTCCCTTAGAAAGGCTAACACAAGTTAAGAGGAGGGGGGTGAATAAACTTGTCCCCAAAAGCCTAACTGAAAACTGAATCTTGAACAGATTAAGTTCAGCTAAAACTTGTGTGGAGTTAAGTTAACTTAGCTGAGTATAAGTCACTCCTGACTTATGCTGAACTGAGTTACCCTGCAGCGGATTAGATTAAGCCTTTAAATGAAACTAGAGTTTATCAGTTTGTCTAGATGAAAGGCAATGCTGTGGTGACTCAGTTTCTTATGTTTGCTGAGTGTGATCTGGTGCAATATAAACTTAGATGCAGTAATTAAATTCGTAAAGTAATTAAGTAAATGAGACGAAAAATTATAAAGGTTCTAGGTGGTGTAATCCTGTCAGTCCTCTCTTCTCCTATGATGTAGGAGGCCAAATTCACTATGTTCTTGAGGTTTACAGTTACAAGACACAAAGTAAATTCTAAACACTTGATTGTCCTTCACTAATCCCCAGATTCACAATCTCTCAGCTTCAGTCTTCAACTGGTAGAATGGCTGTTTGAACTAAGCTTGCTACACTGGTCCTTGAAGGGTAGGAATTGCCTCTTCACCAGCTCTACACAAACACAGTCTTCCTGACTGCACTCAACTATCCTTCACACCTTCTTGGTGTTTCACAGTCTTAAGTCTTAACCTTTGATAAAATCAAAGTTGAGACTTGAATCAATAACTATGATTCAATTATGCTTCGAGCTTCTTCTTCTAGATGTATATAATGTTCTCAGGCTCTTTGTTTCTCTTCTAGTGTCGTTCTTGATCTTTCTTTTAAAATCTTATGAACACTTAAAGATTTCTTGATCTTGATTTTGCAATAAGGTACACAGCAGGAGTTCTTCATGATCGATTTTCCCTTTATTTGAATACCAATTGTTTTTAGAACTCCTCACTTTTTTTAAGGTAAAAGTAATCTATTTATAGGGGTTTCTCCAACGGTTAGAAGAATTTGAACGCTTGAACTTGAATTCTTGTATCCGTTGGTGGTCCTGCTTATTCTGAAGAATGTCAGTGTCATTTCTGACATTTCTGTGCGTCCAATAAAATTGCTTGTTTTATAACGGTCAGCTCTTCTTCAGTTTATCTCAGCATGAAAACTGGTCCTACTCAGTTTTCAGTTTAAGAGCATTATCTGAGTTTTTATTCTTCTTAAAAAACTTAGTACTCCATTTTTCATCTGATTATAATTAACTTAATCAGAGTACACCATAACTCATAAATCAACTAAGATAACATTGTCCTTATGTATCTTAGGTCTTCTTATAAGATCCATAAAGTCAGCTCAGGTCATCACACACTTCCCTGAATTCTAACTTTACAGTCTCAGCTTTATCTTCCATAACTGAGTTTGAACCCTCAGTTCTTCAATCTGCTATAACTGAGTCTGTGTCCCTCAGTTCTTCAGCTTCTAGATAAGTCAACCGAGTCTGTGTCCCTCAGTGAACTTACCTTCTTCATTTCTTCAGTTGTGTACTCTGAGTCAGTTCTCTAAATTGATTAAACTTCAGTTGTAAACTTAGTATTCTAAGTAATCAAATCAGTTTCTTGTTTTCTCAGTTCTTACCCTAGAACCATTACAGTACTTGTCTGATTTACTTATACAAATATCAGACTCTATTAAATCTTATACATTGATTTCTAGACATCTTTTTGCTTTGAACTATAACAGCTAGTTATGACATTTCATCAATGGGGTTTAAAAACAATAACAGAATAACTGATGAATCATCATCAAAACATAAATTTTATTTCCAACAAGACACTCATTGGCCTTGAAGATATGATAGAATTGGAGCACGCCATAGATGATAGTTTTGATGATTTAATTATGTGATATGCATAGTAAAGGAGGATGAAAGGAGGGGAGAGAAGGAGTTGTGGCCAGAGAAAAGAGAATGTCTAAGCTGTCATTGGGGGATGAGTGTTCAAGCTTGGCCTTGGTGTCGGCAATTTTGTTTTTTTGTTTAGGCAAAATAGAGGAGGGTTTGGGAATATTTAGGGAGGAGATCAATGATCGGTTCTGATACCGTGTCGACGGTAACAATTTTGATTTTCATTCATACGATAATAATAGATATAATGGCATACTTATTGATATACCTGATCCGGATCAGAACCTGGGCATCTATATTGGACCTGAATCCAAGCGCAACAATAGATCTTGGGCCTCCATCTCGCTAGTCCGCAACCATAAAGCCAGACTCATCCCCACTCCGACATCTCGGAGACATAGGGAGCTATCCCTATTATCGGGCTGGCTAAGCTTCGAGTTCATGACATCAAGACAAAGGAAGATATAAGTCCGACCTCCTGTCAAGTCTGCGGGCCGCCACCTCCTTATGACAGCTGTCTGGTCGATTTACACCTAATTACACTTTATTAGATGCTTTTAATGTCTTGTCATGTTTAAGCTAAACTTACTTAGCCTTTGCCTATATATATGGGATCACAATGTAATAGAAAAATATCCAAGAACTAATATACATAAAGCTACTCTGTCAATTTGTCGACTCACTTGTGTTCTCATTCATAAGCATCAGTCCGACCACCCTTGTTCTTGATATAGACCGCCTCTCACCTGAGGAATCATCCATAAACAACTTTATATCCTTTTTATCTCACTGCAACATTTCGATCATAAAGATCATCTCGAGCTGACAACCTAACGGATCAGTATACTAAGTCGCGTGGCATTTAAATGTTGCTACTCACCGAGTCACTGACCGACCCTGCGGCGGCACACTCGGAGTGTATTTTGACATCTAAATGGTTTGATGCACTTGGCGGGTACAAAATTGAGGGATATATCTCATTTGCTTTTAGAGCAAGTGGGAGAATGTTGTGTATAAGGGGTATGCTCTAAACAATTAATCACTTGCCTTTCGTGCAAGTGGGAGATTGTTAGGTGTAGTGCCCGAAAGACAATTTCTGTAATTGTTTTTGACAGGATTTATAATTCATCTTCTTATATTTGCATTTATGCTTATATTATACACTGCTGAAAACCCTAAGTATATCGGTATGTAATCACATAACTCAGTTTATGGCATACACACGAGGATTGAGTCAGTGATGATATGCTTAAAACTAGTTAGTCCGTGGTGAATTTAATCAGAGTATGGGTCTCATGATTAATATACCAATAATGCGCCTAGAACACTTAACGGTGTGACCGTCTTATCCGGACCGTCGGTATAGGGTACCTAGTGGGGCATTTATATATGATGTCTATCATATAGGACTGGACCGATTTGATTTGAATTCTCGATATAATTCCGTGATCAAGAAATCTTATTGAATCACAAGATGATCATATATGGATTAATCTCAATCCTGATGTGATCACAGTCTACTGCTTGGATCAAAGTAGGGTTTGATGTGTTAGTTAAGGATCACTTGGATACATGTGATCTGAACACTTCTCGTTGGCTCTATTCTGGAAGTAGTCTGTGACTTCACAGATATGGAATCCATTCCTTCCTGCGGGAAGTAGACAAACAAGCTTCCCTTATTTGTTAATCCTAGAAACTGATCGATGGGCCCAGTTCATATTATATTAGTTATGAACTAATTGATCACTAGGGGGTTAATGATAAATAAGGATAAGATGTTTTGAGAAGGGTTTACGGAAATATCCCGAATCAAAACGAACAGTCTATGGAGGATTTATCCATATGTTATGATTATATCAATTGACGCTTTTACTTAATGATTAGAGTGTAAGTATATATCTATAATCGATAGATTTCAGTTTCGGGTTTATGGTGGCGTAATCCCGGAATTAATAGATTGAATAAGAATTGTTCTGTTCAATGAATAATTTTATTTAATTTATTGTAGCTACTGGTTATAGGTCCATGGTCCCCGATGTGGCTCCTAGCATGCATATGTTTCTTGACGTTGGGCCTCAATAATGATTAAGTAGTTGGACTATTTAATTGATATGCGATTTATTATTTATTTGACTAAATAATAAAATACATGGAAAAGACATTTTTCGTGGACTCGGCCCATTATGTGAAATTTCGTGTGAACCCTAATTTTCTAGTATTGGGGGCGTGTTTTGTGTCTTGGTAATTATTAAGGAATTAGTTTTCTTGGTAATTATAAGACATGTGATTAATTGTATATTTTTTAATTAATTAATTAAGAAAAATATATTAGATTGATCCTTAAATATTCTAGATTTATTCTAGATTATTCTAGGAGTATCTTTTATGGAAAAGGATTATTATAATTGATTTTGTATTAATTATTAAATCCTTGGAGGACAAGGATTTCTCTCCTATATAAAGAGAGTTCTCCTAAGCCTTTTCAATGAACATAATGCGCATACATACACACAAAATAAGCTAAGGAATTCGGCCAAAGCTTAGGGTTTGAGTTGGGAAAATCTTTGGGATTTTCCGGGTAGCATATCAAGGTGGTCAAGCATCAAGAATCGGCTTCCACCGGTTGTTGCTTGGATACACATCGGAAGACTATGGCTTCTCGATTCTCAGATCTCGGCTTATTCTTTGGATCTCGGCTTATCTTTTGATTGGAAAGTAGATCTAACCTTCTTGTAGGTAGATCTTAAATTGTGTGCTTTAATGTTATATTGATCGTGATAATTGTTATTCCGCTGCATAATCGGGCGGATCTAGATCCGTCCGGCAATATTACATCCAACACTCAACACTTAGAGAAGGATGCATCATCTTATCAGCATTAGCGTCGGCCTCATCCTCCCCCTGATCGGTCTCTTCTTGATTCTCAGCTCCTTCCCGGGTGGCCTGATCCTTTAACTCCCTGATGTTTACAGCTCTGACTATCTTCTGAGCACACCCAGAGGCTCTAAACTCTTGCAAGGCCTCCTTTCTCACGGCCTCTAATCGAGTTTCGACCTCAGCACTCAAGTCAGACAGTTGCCGCTTTAGAGTGGCAGACAACTCCTGTTCAGCCTTCCAAAAGCTTCATGCTTCATTGACCTGCTTCTCCAGGTCCTTAAAAGATCAAACAGCCACTTTATCTTTCTCCGCGAGTTCACGGTTAAGGGTTTCCAGACGCTCGGAGTTTGCTTGAGCCTTTAGCTGCATCTGCTTTACCTCAGCGAGCTGCTTCTTCAGTTAAACATTCTCAGCTACAGCAGCACTAAGCCGCACACACAGATCGGCCCCGACCATTTTAGCAGCATTTAACTCATTGGCAACATCCGAGCTCAACGATATAGTATCTTTGTAATCGTTTATAAACTGTTTGAGGCCGGTAGCGACCTGAAAAAGAAGAGGTTTAAACAAGCTGGTTGGAAAATATAAGGATAAAAGAAAACAAAGAGCGACCAGATGTTTACCATGCTCATTGTTGCCCCGTACAAGCCCCACAAGTCCTTGATGTTCTGTAGAAAGGCACGACGGGAATCGGTCTGATCTGATAGCACTATACGATCTGTTATGCCCTGACCGGCCTCCAACTATCAGGATAGGGAAGACTCCATCTCAGATGCCTCAACGTGGCCACATCGGCTATCACCCTAGAAATCATGATCGCTCTGAGCTTGTCAATAGGCAGCTAGAGCATGAATTCCCTATCCATCCAGATAGCATGATGACCCCGAGGTCCAACGGGTAAACCAGAAAAAGGCACCATGAAATCTTACTTAAGCCCGATTTGAAGGATTGCCTAAACAAGTAAGACATAGAGAGGGCATGCATCTACCAAAATGACATTCCTCATACCAATCGGGGTCAGAAGGCAATGGTTCAACCACTACCACTGGATCCCCAATACCCGCTCCGGAGAGTCCGGCCATCCAAACTAAAGGTTGGTCGATGTCTAAAAAGAGTCTCTAGTTAAAAACCCGATCTTGACCTTGCCATCATCGAACATACCGAGCAATTCTTTGAGCTCAGCTATGAACTCATCATCAGCATCCTGAGTTTTCATATCCGCCAAATGATCCGTTTTACCGAGTTCGCACTAATTTTCTCAAATGGCCAGCCAATTTGAGACTCTACCCTCACGCACCTCTTGTTCAAATCGGACACCTTATCGGGAAGATCAAATATAAGTCGGGGTCTACCGCTACTCAACCTGCTGTGGGGTTGAATTTGACCATCTTCACCTTTCTTGTATAACTATAGAAGTGAAAATAAGACCGGCAATGATGGTTCTCACCCGCGTAGCCGTCTTATCACTATAAAGGCCATATTACTTGGACAGTCCTAAGTGTAAGGTCGCATGGCATGAACCGAAGCTCATCCAAGACTATGATGAAAAATGGGTCGAAGGGCGGTCAAAGTCCGGTAACGAGATGGTCGTAGTGCAACCAAACATAATCCACGTCATCTCGTCCATGAACGCGGGTTACATTTGTCACGCCCATACTGGAAAACCGGTAGTCATCCGGAATGTCATAAGACGTCATGGCCGGGGTATAATCAAGCGATCTCAGATCTCCCTCCATCGAGTAGCCAACTTCATTATCGAAATGTTTTTGGTCGGGCCAACTCGTGATTAGCCACAACGGACCTCTCTTTGTGCGGTTGTTTATTTGGTTCAAATGGCACCGGGGTTTTATTTGGTGCCGCAGTTTTCTAAGGCGCCGCAGCTTTTTTGTTTCCACGACTTCCATGAACACCGAACTTCGAGCGGCTGCCCTCGAGTCACTACCCCTTGGATTCTATTGATAAGTCTTATCAACTTCGTTTGGTCTTGATCGTCGACCTCACCCCGGCTACACCCTTACCGATAATCTCGACCACCTCATCGCCAGAGTCAGGCTCATCTACGTCGATGCCAACTACCTCTTCTTCAACTACCTCTTCGCCGATTACCTCTTCTTCAACTATCTTTTCTTGGTCACTCATGTCAACCTCCTCCGAGCCATAATCGGCAACAACGCGGACCTCTTCATCCGATTGAGTATATGATTCTAAAGACATCCTGGAAAGAGACAATGCGAGGTGGAATAGTTAGTCACCTAGAAATGGAAGTTGGGCCGAGGTGAGTATAATCACACCCCGACACCTCGCCCCTCCTTTTTCCCTAAACAATAGATGAACCCTAATGTCATCCGGGACTCTATCTATGGGACAAGATGAATTTTTTGTTAAGAACGCATGCATATGGAAGCTAAGGGATTCAAAATTTAGACCCACAATCAAAGGATCCAAAACTCTAATAGAATTCCTACCAAATAATCCTCAAACAAAAGAAAGTCATTATTGAAATCAAAGGAGGAATGGAATCGTACCTGAAATAGGAGAAAAGCTTGAATAAATGGATGGAAACTGAAAACTCTCACCGGAAATCACTTGCTCTTGCCGGAATCCTCTCACTTCGCTTGCCGGAATCCTCTCGCCTCACTTGCCGGAAAAAATTTCAGAAAGGGGAAAAGTGTAAAAGAGGGGGAGAAAACCACTATTTATAGATAAGAAAATGGAGGGAAGTGACGATTCGGATTCGAAATTCAAAAATAATTATTGGTAGGAGCGGTTTTCAATATCTCTCAGCCAATCAGAAGACGGGTCGTTTCATGTCAAACATCGTGTCATTAATGCAACCGACATGAAATTTCATGAACCGATGCGACCTCTATCCAAATGGTTAACGGCTTTGCTCAGGCTTATGACCTCAACTCAAAATGGCTTACGGCCTCATCTTAAAGAGGCTTACGACTCAAAATGGCTTACGGCATCATCTCAAAGAGGCTTACGGCCTCGATTCAAAATGGCTCACGGCCTCGGTTTATCGCCATTCAAACCCGTTCGGTCCAAAGCACGGTATCTAAGAATGTTCGCTACCACGTACAACATGTCAATAATTCGCATCGTGGTGTCAACACTGATTTAAGCCCGATAGTTTAAAAAATTGGCATGTAAGCCCATCTACTACATAGCACGGTGTCCAAACCCATCCACTTCATAGTATGGTATTTAAGCATGTCCGCTGCAATGCGCGCATACATCAGAAATTCACAACGAGATGTCAACACTGATTCAAGCCCGATAGTCATTATCGGCATCTCCTTGTTACAAAAGGCAACAACAGGGTATGGTTCTCTACTGCTTGACTGACTTTACTCTCTCCCTCGATGAACTCGCAAGGTACAGAGTATGGGGCCATTGATATACCCGATCCGGATCGGAACCTGAGCATCTAAATTGGGCTTGAATCCAAGCCCAACAATAGACCCCAGGGGCCCATCCCGTTAGTCCACAACCATTAAGCCGGACTCATCCCCACTCCGACATCTCGGACACAAGGGGAGCTATCCTATTATCAGGCTAGCGGATAAGCTTTGAGTTGATGACATCAAGACAAAGGAAGATATAAGTCCGACCTCCTGTCAAGTCCGCTGTCCGCCACCTCCTTCTGACAGTTGTCTGGTCGATTTACACATAATTACTCTTTATTAGATGCTTTTAATGTCTTGTCATGTTTAAGCTAAACTTATTTAGCCTTTCCTATATATATGGGATAACAATGTAATAGAAAAAGATCCAATAACTAATATACATAGAGCTACTCTATCAATTTGTCGACTCACTCGTGTTCTCATTCATAAGCATCAGTCCGACCACCCTTGTTCTTGATATACACCGCCTCTCACCTGAGGAATCATCCATAAACAACTTTATATCACTGTTACCGCACACCTGATATATCCGACAATATCACTTATAATGTTTGTAACTTGGAGAGTAAGATAAGTAAATACAATAATAGCTTAAATAATAATAAATCAATTATCATCAATAGTATCCTCAATAGAGACATCTTACGATGTCATGATGCACCCATTCCTTTGGCTATTCCTTTAATATTTTTGGCTCTCGGGAGTCACTTTGTAGGATACTTGGCCAAAGTGTGACAAGTTAGCCCATAGGTATGTGATAGCGTGATAATTATCTCAGGTGGTCAGCGGTGGTGTAATGGTGGATATCTGGCTATTTCGGTGATGTTAATTAGGATGGCTCACGATGGAGCTATATATGCAGGTAGTGGTGCCGTACTACTAAAGAAGAGAGTGGGAGAATTTGGCTTTGCCTTCTCTTTTATTTTTCAGAAGAGCTCTCTCCCGGAAGGGTTACATATGACCTTATTTATAGGGAAGTTGTTATACATTGCTAGATAATTACGATAGAGGATAAAAATGGTGCGGACACATGACATAGGCTCCGTTTGCCGGCGAGGTAGAGCAGCTCCGGACCTGAGATTTGTGAGTCACACCTGCAGAGTATCCGGATGGTGTCCGACCCTTTCTCTTTCCGGGGATGAGCAGCCGGTCCTGTGAGTGTCCGGTTGGTATGACAGTGACCAGGGCGACAGGTCCGCCCTGGGATAAGGAATATCCCTATCGTATGTACTTTGACGAAGCTATTGTTGCTCACCTAACATGTTCATCGGAGGTTGCAATTTCTTCGAGCTCGGTATTTTCCTGATCCTCCAAAGTCACTATTCATATTCTTAATTCACACCCACATGTGAGAAATGTGATGTGTTTGTGCGATTATCTAGTCATATGAGCTCTTGTAAAACGTACAACATGTATCAATCACACACCCCGCTCTGTTATTTCTAACTTCTCATTTTCCCACGACCACCTTACTAGGAAGCCGGTCCAAAGGACTTTCTCCGAGTAAAAGGCAAAATACAATCAACTTGAATTTAGGACCGCTATTCAAAATCTTAGTGCAACGCTGGATTTCTTATTTCATGTCTATGAAACAGGTATTCGAAGTACGTTAGATTGATTCAATGTCAATAAATCTCGAAAAGAGGATTGAAGGTTGGAACGAATGTATAACGAAAATTCTTGGCATTCTTTGGGGTTCTTGGTTGGTGCTGAGCTAACTATAATGAAAAGTCCTATATCTTTGGTTAACAAGATCCAAAAGGTTTAACGATTCATAAAATCTTTAGCCAGAGCTGCTCTTGTATAAGGAGCAAGATATTGTAAAATAGCAGGGGAATCCGCCGTTTCGCATACCACAATAGTATATTCCATTGCTCCCTTTCGGTATAAAATAGTTATTACTTGAGCTACAGAAGATGTTTTTTGACCAATAGCTACCTAAACATATATTACATTTTGACCTTTTTGATTGAGAATCGTGTTTGTGGCTACAAATGTTTTACCTGTAATTTTTTCCTCGCAAAACCTTTCGAAAATCTGCACTTTTAGGACGAATTTTTTCGTCACGAAAAGATTTTGTTTTTGTAGTGAGACACACACACACACACACACACACACACACACATATATATATATATATATATATATATATATATATATATATATATATATATATGGGCGCATGGGCGTATCCGTGTGTAGCTAGGGGGGTCACGTGAGTCACTGAGATTCGGAGAATTTTTTTTAGTATTAAAAAGTTGTATTTTTGTTGTTAAAAAATGTCATTTGGTTGTTAATAAATTTAGTTTTAAACTCCGGTGACCCCACTAAAAAAAAAAATTTTTAGATAAATAATGTTGCTTTACAAGCCGGAGACCCACCGGAAAAAAATTCTGAATCCGCCCGTGCATGGGTGTATGTACCTTCGTAAAGGTGGGATTACGACCCTATTGAGATTCGTTTTTTTTTATTTGTTGTATTAAAAGTTAAAACCAAATAGTTTTAAGGGGGAATGAGGGAAAATTACAGAAATATTTCATCAATTGAGTAGAAGGACAGTCTTTTGAAACTTTTGCATAAATGACAAAACTATTTATTTACTGTCGAAATTCACTTGTGTTCGAAATTCACTGTTTAAATTCACTGCCGAAATTCATTGTCGAAATTCACTAATTTTCAAAATTCATTGTTGAAATTCACTGATTTTCGGGATTCATTGTCGAAATTCACTGATTTTGGGATTCACTGGGGAGATTCACTGATTTTCGGGATTCACTGTTTATCCTTCTCGCTATAAAAATTATGCAGTTATCATTCTCCCTATAAAAAATATTTAGTTTTCCTGTTACTTAAAAATATTCCAAATTGTGTCCTTATCTCTAATTTCCCGCTGAAAATTTTCGTTTTATCGTTAAAAAAATTGCAGTTTTATACTTAGAACGAATTTCTAGATAGAAGATTGCATTTCTAGATAAATGCAGTCTTGATTGCTTGAGCATCAAGACAAATGCGTACTTCAAAGTTTAGTTGAGGTTTTAAACAAAATTTGGCATTGGGCATTTCTTTTTTAATAATGCCGCGTTAATAGCCGCAGGCATTACTCCTAGAAAACTCCAACGGCATAGGTTAGAGTACTGATGCACAAATGTCAATTAATTGGCTCAAATAGAAAAACAAAATTGACGATTTGTTTAGTAGTGGAACGGTACGGTGCATTAAAGATTTCAATGATTTATCTATCGATTGTGAAAATGTAATATTCTGAATTTGATAAAAGATCAATTTGACCTTTTAGCAGAATAAGAATACTTCTTCGGTGGCTAAATTACAACCGTTTTTTGATCCTTTTAAATAAGAACTTTTTCGGTTTAAATTTTTTCGACATTTTTCGATTTTGGTCTTGGTTTTTCTCCGGCGACAATTTTAGTCCTGTAAGTGATCTTTTTTTGTAAAAATAGTCCTGAACGCCGGAAAGACCACTTACAGGACTAAAATTGTTGCCGGAAAGACCACTTATAGGACTAAAATTGTCGCCGGAAAAGACCAATTTTAGTCTGTAAGTGGTCTTTCCGGCGTTCAAGACTACTTTTGCAAAAATAAGACCACTTACAGGACTAAAATTGTCGCCGGAGAAAAACCAGGACCAAAATCGAAAAATGTGTCTAGTTAGAGGACCAAAATTGTAATTTAGCCCTTCTTCGTTCCAATTTTGTTTAGAACATTTTGGAATTTTTAAAAATTTAAGGAACATTATTTATTACCTTGTCTAATCATTTAAAACATGACTACTTTTCAATTATGTTCTTCTTTTATTGTCCTTAAACTTTTAAATAAATGTTGTTATGTGGGAACTTTAGGAATTTAAGAAGAAACTTTTAGTCTAAAATGAATTATGAGACTTATTTTGCGATATTCATAAATGAAATAAATCCCAAACAATATGGGACGGAGGGAGTATTATTTATTCTTTTTCAGGATTTTCAAAATAAATAAATACTCCATCCATTGCAATTTATTTGAGGCAGATGCCAAAATTACGCCTATTAAAGATGTGAGTTGATGCATTAACCATTACAATGAAATGACTAGAATGCCTTTAGTATAATTAATGTGACCTTCTTTTTTACATTTCTTACAGTAATAAATAAGGGTAAATCAAGTAAAAACACAATAAATGTTGCATTGGAAATTGTAGTGCCTCACATAATATGAAACAAAACATTTTGACAACTGCCACAGTTATTGTGGAACGGAGGAGTATATAAATGCATTAACTACAAGGGAGTTATTACTTTGTATAAAAACTCTCCATTATTATAGGAGTTGTCAGAATGCAAAAGTACAGAGTTCGAACTTCTAAGACATAGAAAAGTGAGGCAAAGGAATCCTTTGCATATCTCACAAGTTACCAACATGATTTTAAATTCAAATAAAGGAAAAGAATTATTGAAACACAAGGATCGTGTTATACCAAAAGTGTGGTCAACAGAAAATGTATGGTTTTGCTCTAGGTGAAGAAACTTGAAGTTCGGATTGTTCATTGTTGTTTTGAATCATCGTAAGCAAAGTCTTAAGCGCATAGATACTATTAATCATAGTTAATTCATGAATAGATTGTGTTTTCGTAGGTTTTGGTTTTGGTTGAAATTTGCTTTTGGGATAGTCTACATAAACATATATTACATTTTGACATTGTTGATTGAAAATCGTATTTGTGGGTACAAATGTTTTACCTGTAATTTTTTCCTAGCAAAACCTTTCGAAAATCAGCACTTTTAGGAAGAATTTTTTCGTCACGAAAAGATTTTGTTTTTGTAGTGAGACACACACACACACACACACACATATATATATATATATATATATATATATATATATATATATATATATATATATATATATATATATATATATATATATATGGGCGCATGGGCAGATCTGTGTATAGCTAGGGGGGTCGTGACTCACTGAGATTCGGCGAAATTTTTTTAGTATTAAAATGATGTATTTTTGTTGTTAATAAATTTAGTTTTAAACTCCGGTAACCCCACAAAAACAAAATTTTGGATAATAAATATAGCTTTACAATCCGGTGACCCACCGGAAATTTTTTTTTGAATCCGCCCCTGCATGGGTGTATGTACCTTCGTAAGGGCAGGATTACGTGACCCTATTGAGATTCGTTTTTTTATTTTTTGTATTAATACCGTATAGTCTTAATGCTGAAAAAATTTGTTTTATCGTAAAAAAAATGCAGTTTTATACTTAGAACGAATTTCAAGATAAAAGATTGTTTAGGACGGTAGCTTGAGCATGATTTCAATCAAGACAAATGGGTACTTCAAAGTTTAGTTGAGGAGCACAAGGCTCATCCAGGTGGTTAGTCACCTGGGTTTTACCCTGGCCTCAGTGGGAGGACCAGGGTTCGAATCCCCCTTCCCCCATTCCCTCCTTTCGTATCGGGAAAAAAAAAAAAAAAAAAAAAGAAGTTTAGTTGAGGTTTTAAACAAAATTTGGCATTTGGCATTTCTTTTTTGAATAATGCCACGTTCATAGCCGTAGGCATTTCTCCTAGAAAATCCAACGGCATAGGTTAAAGTACTGACGCACAAATGTCAATTAATTGGCTCAAATAGAAAAACAAAATAGACAATTTGTTTAGTAGTGGAACGGTGCATTAAAGATTTCAATGATTGATCTATCGATTGTGAAAATAATATCCTTCTATATCTATATAAGAAAGGAAAAGTGGTGGTTGTTTGCCACTTGTTTTTTTTTTCATTTGGTGGTCATTTTCTTGTTTCGTATGCGCTAAATTTTTACGAGTCAGCTTTTTTTTTTTAATTTTTTTTTTAATTTTACTGTTAATGACAGACCCAGCCCAGAAAAATTTTGTTTGTTTTTTTTTTTAATTTTTTATTTAGAATAAGTGTTTGAGTTAAATTGTTTAATTTTGAAAGACTCAATTGTATCACCTTTAGTGTGTGAATATATGTAGTAAATGTATGACTATTTTCAAAATATAAGGTCACGACTTGTTGCCGACACGATTTTTTATTTTTTTTAACTGTTCATAGGCAGACCCAGCCCAGAATTTTTTTTTTTTTTTGTTTTTTTGAAAAGAAGGGTTTGAGTTAAATTGTTATTTTAGATGACTCAATTGTATCATATTTTAATGTGTGACTATATGTAGCAGATGTATGACTATTTTCAAAATATAAGCGCCACGACTTGTTGCCGACACGATCTTTGTATCATGCCAAAACAATTTTGTTGACGTTTACATGAAATATTATAAATTTCTTAAAATAAATTCATTTCATAAAAAAACATATCGTTTGTACAAGGCGATATGACTATTTTCAAGATATATGTCCACGACATGTTGCCTACACGATCTTTATATCATGTTTACAAATATATTTTTTTTATGATTACATGAAATATTAAAATTCTTGAAATGAAATTTTTTTTTTTTGTAAAAAACATATCTTTTTTTTTTTCTTTCCTATCTCTCTCTACACTAATAAGAAGGGAAAAGTGGTAGTTGTGTGACACGTGTTTTTTTTTAATTGGCGCATCATTTTACTGTTCATGGGCGGTCCGGCCCAGCCAGAAAAGTTGTTTTTTTTTTTTTTGCTATTCATTGGGCGGCCCAATAGATTTTTTTTTATCATGGGGCGGCCCAGCCCAGAAAAGTTTTTTTTTTTTTTTTTTTTTTTCAATTTTTTTAATCCTTAATTTAATCTTATTATGTGTGTTGTGCTTAAAATGTATCCGATTTCAATTTAATTACATATTATTTTGCTTTGTGTCTGAATCACACAATTTAATTACAATTTAATCTATGTATTTTTTTCAAACGCGAGTAGAATAAAAAATAGTGTGTGTGAATATGCCACATCCCAGTAAATGTGCAATTATATTAGAAAAGGATTGTGTAACATCATAAAATTTGACTACACATAATATAGTAAATAGTATTTAACTTCATAATTCATGTACACTTAATAGGTTAAATCATATAGCAGTGGCCGCACCGCGCTGGGCACGGTGCCTTATTTTTTTTACTAGAATCTTTCTATCTAAATAAGAAAGGAAAGTGTTTGGGATGGAGTGAGGGTGTGACACGTGTTTTTTTTTATTGGTTCATGATTTTGGTTGAATGAGCCTACGAAGTTGAAAAGTAATATTGAAAAACGGAAATAATATTAAAATATGTATTGAAAATGTAACAACGACATATTAAAAAAAAATTGATTTGGCAACTGCGACATATAAATAAGAATGGATGGAGTAATTAAATATTAATATTATGTCCGTTAACTTCGTTGAGAAGTATAGCCAAATATATAAAATAAAACAAATAAAAAAAATAGATGCGCGCATGCGGTTGTTTTCGATCCGTTTTTTTTCTCAGTAATGATTTTGGTGATCTCAAGAGGGTTGTGTGGTTCAGATGGCTGACGTACAAGCCCATACCCTCTACCCTCTACCCCTTCCTTTCCTCTTTCTTTCGATCTATTAACCATCTCGATTGTCGAAGGGAGATCGACGTAAAATGTTTTATTTTTCATTGTTGCGCTTAAAAATTGCGTTCTGAACGGTTCGTTACATGCTACATTTCATCGCATTTAATATCGTCAAATGAGTTAAAACTTATAGCATAGGCAATCCGTGCATCGCACGGAGTCCCATTTCACTAGTTCTGAATATGATAAAAGATCAATTTGACCTTTTAGCAGAACAAGAATACTTCTTCCGTCCCATTTTATTTAGAACATTTTGGAATTTTAAAAAATTTAAGTGAACATTAAAAATGACTACTTTATAATTATGTCTTCTTTTATTGTCCTTAAACTTTTAAATAAATGTAGTTATGTGGGCATTTTAGGAATTTAAGAAGAAACTTTTAGTCTAAAATGAGTTATGAGACTTATTTTGTGACATCCATAAATGGAATAAATCCCAAACAATTTGGGACGGAGGGAGTATTATTTATTATTTTTCAGGATTTTCAAAATAAATAAATACTCCATCCGTTCCAATTTATTTGTGGCAGTTGCCAAAATTACACATATTAAGGATGTGAGTTGATGCATTAACCATTTACAATGAAATGACTAGAATGTCCTTTAGTATAATTAATGTGACCTTCTTTTTTACATTTCTTACAGTAATAAATAAGGGTAAATCAAGTAAAAACACAATAAATGTTGCATTGGAAATTGTAGTGCCTCACATAATATGAAACAAAACATTTTGACAACTACCTTAGTTATTATGGAACGGATGAGTATATAAAAGCATTAACTGCAAGGGAGTTATTACTTTGTATAAAACTCCCCATTATTATAGGAGTTGTCAGAATGCAAAAGTACAGAGTTCGAACTTCTAAGACATAGAAAAGTGAGGCAAGGGAATCCTTTGCGTATCTCACAAGTTACCAACCTGATTTTAAATTCAAATAAAGGAAAAGAATTATTGAAACACAAGGATCGTGTTGATACCAAAAGTGTGGTCAACAAGAAAATGTATGGTTTTGCTCTAGTTGAAGAAACTTGAAGTTCGGGTTGTTAATTGTTGTTCTGAATCATCGTAAGCATAGTCTTAAGATCATAGTTACTATTAATCATAGTTAATTCATGAATAGATTGTGTTTTCGTAGGTTTTGGTTGAAGGTTGAAATTTGCTTTTGGGATCGTTTTGGCTTGAATTCAGGCAATATGAACTTCGTATTGAACATTGATATTTTATAGTGTTTGTCAAGTGTTTTGGTTATGTCTTGGTGCAATTATATATGTTAAATCTGATGTATTATTCTTGTTTGAGGATAGTTCTGCA
This sequence comes from Gentiana straminea, assembly GCA_036785695.1. NCBI lineage: Eukaryota > Viridiplantae > Streptophyta > Magnoliopsida > Gentianales > Gentianaceae > Gentiana > Gentiana straminea. The sequence goes on from JAVUPR010000265.1 coordinate 11,879,003, forward strand.
AACCTTGAAGGATAAGAAACTCTTTGAAAAGTTTAGTAAATGTGAATTTTGGTTGGACTAAGTAAGCTTTTTGGGCCATGTAATATCCGGGGAAGGAATAAAAGTTGACTCTACAAAGATTGAAGTTGTTGTTAAGTGGCCAAGACCTACGATGACAACGGAGATAAGAAGCTTTTTGTGTTTTGCCGGATATTATCAAAAGTTTCTGCAAGATTTCTCAAGGATAGCTACTCCACCTACGAGACGCACACAAAAGAATGTTAAGTTTGAATAGACAAAGGAATGTGAAGTATCCTTCCAGACCTTAAAGGAGAATTTGACAACGGCGCATTTGGCATTTCCGGAGATCTTTGACAATTATGAGATGTTATGCCTCTGGACAAGGTCTTGGTTGTGTGTTGATGCAAGGCGGTAAAGTAATAGCCTATGCATCTAAACAACTTAAGGTGCATGAAAATAATTATCCCACACACAACTTAGAATTGGAAGTCGTGGTTTTTGCCTTGAGAACTTAGAGACATCACTTATATGAAGTTAGAGCAATGATGTTCACGGATCTTAAGAGTCTTTAGTTCGTCAGAGAATCTCAATATGAGGCAAAGAAGGTGGCTAGAGTTTGTAAGAGACTATGATCTTGATATTCTAAACCACTCGGGTAAAGCGAATGTGGTAGCTGATGCGCTTAGTCGGATGTCAGTTAATGCTATTAATATGATTCAGAAGTTCTTGATCGGTTAGATGGGTTGAATATACAAGTGTTTGAGCAAAAAGGTGAACCTCGGAATTCAGCTCCGTTGTTGGCGAGATCAAAATTGTTAGATGATATTCATGAAAAGCAAGATGAAGATCCAATGTTTGTTGATTTGAATCGAGTATCAAGAGAGAAACCTAAATGTGGATATGTGTTGCACAAGAATGGGAGTTTGTGGTATAGAGACACACTTTATGTACCGGTTGTTAATGGTATAAAACAAAAGGTCTTGGATGAAGCACATAGAATTTCCTTTGATATACGTCCCGGTGCTACTTAGATGCACCGATATCTTAAGGGAAGGTATTGGTGGCTATCCATGAAGTTGGAAATAGATGACTTTGTGGCCAAGTGTGATACTTGACAAAAGGTTAAAGCTGAACACTGAATACCGGGAGGAATGCTTAATCCGTTATAGATCCCGGAATGGAAATGAGACAAGATCATCATAGACTTCATTACAGGTTTACCATCTACCAAGAGTGGTCACGACATGATTTGGGTGATTGTATATTGACTTACAAAACCTGTTAATTTCTTGTCGGACAAAGTTGACATGCCATTGAAGAGGTTGAACTCATTGTATTTGGACAATATTATGAGACTTCATGATATGGTAGTATCTATTGTATCCGACAAGGATAGTAGGTTCATCGGTCGTTTGGAAAGGGTTACAGAAATATTTGGGAACTAGGTTAGAGATGAGTACAACGTTTCAAATGCAAACGAACGGACATTCCGAGATAACTATACAGAACCTCGAGGATATGTTAAGCATGTGTTTTAGAGGTAGGAGGCTCATGGGATGATTACCTACTCGTGGCTGCATTTGCTTATAATAATAATTACCATGCAAGTCTGGGAATGCGACCGTTTGAAGCTCTTTATGGTAGGAGATGCCAAACTCTATTGTATTGGGATGAAGTTGGTGAGAAGAACGTGACAGGGCCGGAAATGGTTGAACAAGACAAGGAAAAAGTTTCTTTTATTAGAAAGAATTTGATCGGGTCTCATGGACTTTTTTGGAGCAGCTCTTATCTAAATTCGGCTTTTATGCTCTTTTTATTAAACTCGTTATGAACAACATGCAAGGTACTTGGTCCTTTATTCTAATTAAATGCTCTCCGATGGTTTTCTTTCAATTGTCCAGGGGCATCAAACAAGGTGACCCACTATCTCATTACCTTTGTATCATATTATTGGAGGCTTTCTCTAGGGGTCTTAAGTAGCTCTTTAATGACACATGCATGATGCACTATGTTGTCCCACGTGATTTCCAACCTGCTACTCATGTGATTTACGCAGATAATCTCCTTACTTTCTATAGAGGCTTTTCCCGCAACGTTAAAAAAATATTCAAATTTGTTGACACCTATGAGCTTGCTACGGGCAAAAGATTAACAAAAGGAAGAGTTTTTACTTTGCTTCAAAACATTTCCCAACTTCTATACTTTAGAAAATCACGTCTTTGATAGATCGTCATGCGCAATTGCCTTTTACCTATCTTGGCTGCCCCATTTATCAAGTCACCCCAAGAGAATCTATTTTCAATCCCTCATAGATTATATTAATTACAAGAAAATTGGAGGGTTGGTACACCCGTTTTCTTCTCCCTTGGAGGAAATTGATTCTTAAAAAGCATGTTCTGAGTGTGATCCTAATAAATATTATATTTGCCTTGCATGTCCTTGCCTCCGTACGACATAAAATACACAACATTTTAGCAAATTTCTTCTGGGGAGCCATAGATGGTGACTCAAAACACCACTGGTGAGCTTGGGATAGAGTTTGTGGCCCTATTGATGAAAATGGCCTTGGGGTGATATATCTTGATTGTGTTTAAAAGGCCTTCGCTTGTAAACTATGGTGGAAACTTAAAAAAAAAAACAAAATTATGGTATGGGGGAAGCTATTTGGCGACTATCACTCCATGCCTAAGCTTCATGCATGGCATGCTACGAGGGAAATTGAGGCGACAATTGAAGAAAATACTCTATTTATGAAAGGAGCGGAAAGATTGATTTGGAAACAAACCATTGCAGGAACCACACGTGTCCTCCTTTTAATGACACCGTATAGCCGTCATCACATAACGTAATTAACAGATGTGGGACCCTGTTGTATTCCAGTACTCAGCAGACTATCACCCTGCTGATAGTCACCCTGCTGACAGAAGCTCAGTAGACTCCACCCTACTGAAGCACATAATTGAATACACTTCTCAGCTGTACATCACACATCTGAGTCTTCAGATTGGTTCCACCAGATGTAGAGTTTAAGTCACTTTACTGACAAATCTCCACCTTGACTTCAACTCTCACTAGAATCAAACAGATTGCATAACTAGATGTACTTGTACCAGATGCATTCGTCAATGCCAGATGTACTTGTACCAGACTATCTCCACAGCATCCACTCCACTGATCTGCCCTCAGTAAAGTTTCCAGAAACAGATTATAAGCTTTGAATATTCGGTAAGTCCAGGCAAAGCCGGAACTTACTATTTCGAATCGGTTTAGTGAACATATCGGCAGGATTCTCCTTTGTGCCAATCTTCTTCACCACAACCCTCTTCTCATTCCTCAAGAAATGATACCCGACATCAATATGCTTGGTTCTCTCATGATGAACCTGATCCTTGGCTAAACAAATTGCACTTAGACTCGTCACAATAAATCTCAGCCTGATCCTGATGCAACCCCAAATCACTGACTAGCCCCTTCAACTAGATACCCTCCTTAGCTGCTTCAGTAAGAGCCATATATTCTGCTTCAGTAGTTGATAAGGCTACTGTAGCATGAAGAGTAGCTTTCCAGCTGACCACTGCATTTCCCAATGTAAACACATACCCAGTCATTGATTTTCTACTCGTCAACATCACCGCATAATCGCATCACAAGAACTCCGTGACGGACCAATATCACCTCCATAAATGAGACCAACATCAGCTGTACCTCTCAGGTACATGTATATCCTTTTTAACAGCTTTCCAGTGTTCTTTACCAGGTTGAGCCATAAACCCGTCGACAACACCGACCGCCCGAGCCAGATCGGGCCTAGTGCAAACCATGGCATACATCGATCGCCAACCGCACTAGCATAGGGAACTTTTGACATATACTCCTTCTCTTGGTCGATCGTGAAGCATAAACAGACAAATGAACATTTGATGCCATAGGAGTATCTATTGGTTTTTTGCGACGAGACATCCCAAACTTGGCCAATATCTTTCGCACATAACCCCGCCGAGACAAGAACAACTTCTTCGACTCCTATCTCTCCGAGATCTCCATCCCCAAGATTTTCTTGGCCGCACCCAAATCCTTCATTTCAAATTCAAAGACCGAGAAGGTTCTTCGATTTTGAACATCGACTTCCTTGCCGTAGCTATCGGCATGTCATCCACATACGAGGACAAGATAGATATATGATCCATCTTTCAAATACAGATCGAAGTAAACACAACAAATCATATGGACTTCGTTGTAACCCTGCTGAAGCATGAAACTGTCAAACCTTTTATACCACTGCCTTGGAGCTTGCTTCAAACCATACAATGATTTCTTCAACTTGCAAACATAGTTTTATTTGCCAGGGACTTGAAAACCCTCAGGCTGTGTCATGTATATCTCCTTATCCACCTCACCATGTAGAAAAGCAGTTTTCACATCCAATTGCTCAAGTTCCAGATCCTGCTGTGCCACCATTGCTAGTAACACCCTGATTGAAGTGTGTCTGACCACTGGTGAAAATATTTCATCAAAGTCAACCCCTTCCTTTTGACTGAACCCTCTTGCAACCAAACGTGCCTTATACCTGACCCATTCTGCCTTTGTTATTCCTTCCTTTTTCTTGAAAATCCATTTGCAAGTCACAACTCCCTTGTCAGTAGGTTGTTTGACCAATTCCCAAGTCCGATTCTTCAATAATGACTCCATTTCATCTCCCATGGCCGCATGCCACCGAGATGCTTCGTACATGTCATGCTTCCCCGTAAGTAGTAGGTTCAAAGAACCTCTACTTCTTCTCGCAACTTGGAGTGCATATCCACCAAATCATCATATCCATATCTCCTTGGAGGTATCCCAACATTAGATCTTCTAGCTGTTCTGCTCCGCCGGGCTAGACTCGCCGATCAATTGTTGTATGACGCCCTGCTGAGGTCTCAGCAGACTAGCTTGGATCAGATTCTGGTTCATTATCCAGATCAGTATAGTGTTGATTTGGACCCACTGATTGTTGCATATCAGTAGACTCCACCTGAAGCTCCACCTTTTCTCAACACTATCAGATTCAACACTGGTTTCAGACTCAGTAGACCTCCCCACTAATGAGTTTAACATAGAATTTTCATCAAACACAACATCCCTGCTGAGGATTACTCTGGACTCTGCTGATGACCAAATCCTATATCCTTTCACTCCATCACCATACCCCACAAACACTCCTTTCTTGGCTCTTGGTTCCAACTTCCTTTCACTAACATGATAGTAAGCTGTACTTCCAAAAACCCTTAGAACTGAGTAGTCGGCGAGCTTGCGACCACATCTCAAATGGTGTCTTGAGATTGATTCCCGTGTGAGGGCTCTGTTGATTAAGTAGCAAGTTGTCTTAACGACCTCTCCGCCCAAAATCTCCTTGATAAACCAAACTTGAGAAAGCATACATCTTGCCCTCTCCAAGTAGAGTTTGATTCATCCTTTCGCCTACACCATTCCGCTCGAGGTGTATTCCTTACAAGTATGATGTCCGGCAATACCCTCACCGCACAAAATGAATCAAAATCCGTCCAGCGAGAATTCCGGACCATTATCCGTATGAAGCTTCTTGATTTTCTTGCCTAACCGATTCTCCACTAGGGCCTTCCATCGCTTGAAGTTATTGAATGCATCACTTTTGTTCTTCATCATCACCACTCAAGTCATCCTTGAATAGTCATCTATGAATGACACAAAATATCCGTGACCACCCAATGACTCAACTTTTGATGGACCCCCAGCAGCCCGAATGGATATAATCAAGTGATGCCTTTGTATTGTGCAACCCGCCGAGAATTTACTTCTATGCAACTTCCCAAACACACAATGTTCACAAAAGTCCAGATTCTTGACCTTATATCCCCCAAGAAAACCCGTGAAGAAAGAACCCGCATACCCCTTTCACCCATGTGACCAAGTCTCATGTGCCACGGTGAGTCCTTGAGACCGGTGAACTGGCGAGGATGCAACAAGAAGAAGTGCGCGATACTGATAGATCCTTGTAATATGTACAAGGTTCCCCTCTTGATGCCTTTGAGGACTACAATCGAATCTTTGAAGACATTCACCGTCCACCTTCACCCTTGAAATTGAACCCCTTGTCGTCCAAGTGATCGAGAGATACCAAATTCTTGGTCATCTCGTGGAACATGTCTTACATCCTTCAGTGTACAAAATTTACCATCCTCTGTCCTTAACTTTACTGAGCCAATTCCCACAACTTTACAGACCTTGCTGTTGGCCATATAGATTTGACCACCATCTATCTGCTCATAAGTAGAGAACCACTCTCTGTTTGGACAAATATGGTAGGATGCTCCAGAATCAAGTATCCACACATCATTGTGGTGTGTAGAATCCCCTACAACTAGAACCAGATCCTCATCAGATTGCTCAGTAGCCAAGGTTACTGTGCCAGAATTGCCTTCCTGCTATTTCTTCTTCCTTGGACAATTGGACTTCCAATGTCCCCGCTCCTTACAAGTAATTACGACATCGTAGACTTAGGACCTTTGGACCCCGACTTCTTTTTCTTCTTGTCCATATCCTTTTCCACTATTCGCTAGCTACTAGCCCAAAGCTTTGACTCGACCGTCTGCTCTGTTCCAAAGCCTTGTGTCTAAGCTCCCCGGCATGTAAGGCGGACCTTACATCCTCCAAAGCTACCGTATCCTTTCCAACTATGAAAGATCGCACAAAGTTTTCATATGATGCCGGTAGTGACACCAACGGGATTAGGGCTGCATCTTCATCTTCAATTTTAACATCAATATTTCTTAAATCAAGCAATATTGTGTTCGGTGTCGGTCCAGATGTTCCCTCGGTGGACTCCCTTCATGCATCTTCAAACCGAACAACCTCTCGTTTCAATAATAACTTGTTGGTCGGTGACTTGGTCATATACAAGCTTTCAAGCTTTTTCCACAACTTGGTGCGGTGTCTTCCTCAAAGAACCTCGGTGATAACATCATCGATAAGCACAACATGATGGTTGAATGTGCTTTCTCTTCCAGACCGGCATAATCCGCTGCACCCGTATTTGGTTTGTCGATAAAGGATTCCACAAACCCCGCTCGTTTCAACAAAGGCACGCATCTTGATTTGCCACGGACCAAAACTGTTCCTTCCCGTAAATTTATCGATTTTTACGTTTACCGCTCGACATCTTTCCTTGCTAAAGATTACAACTTTATCACGGATCCTAGCACCTTGAAGGTCTTGGTGAAGATGAAGTTGATCGTACATGCATCGTTTTCTCCGTAACCGTCTCCGATACCACTTGTTATAAAACCGATGGAGATAACTTCGATGAGAAACAAAAAAACGGTAGCAATCAAACATAAACAATCAAAGGAGATAACGAGAAACAAGAAGAACACAGATTTAACGTGGAAAACCTCTCGGTGGGAGAGGTAAAAACCACGGGCAGAAAAGAGATATTTTATTATGCACTGAATTTTGCAGATTTCAACACACACGGATAATGAGACAACAACTGTATTTATAGGCACAAATCCCTAAACCCTAGCCGCCAGGAATCTTTGTCTGAACTGCCATAAATACCCTTACACGTGTCCTCCTTTTATAACAGGAACCTTCCCTATCTCATCGGCATACAATATTCTCCGCCTACAACGTCAACCTCTTGCTGCGATAAAGGAGTTTTGGAAACCGGCTATACCTCTTAATATGTATGTATTTATGTGGAAGTTTATAAATCAACTTCTACCTTTTCCGGATGTCCTCAAATGCACGAGATTTGCAGGACTATTTAAATGTTACACATGAGGATACAACTCTGCATTTCTTTCTTCATTGTGATTTTGCAAAAACGTCTGGAACCACTTTCAATCAATCCTACATATTACATGCATCACTAGTGATCTAAAAAAATTCATTTGGGGATGGTGGGACAATACACAGACAGGGCCTTGCATCAGATAGCCAAGCTTGTACCTACCTATGTCATTTGGGAGCTTTGGAAAGCTCAAAACAAGTATCTCTTCGAGGGCACCAAGGCAAATGCATATATGACCATTAAAGCGATTTTTCGCAATCTCCTGCTTTCCACAATGAAATATCAATCCTCGTGCAGGCGGTACTGAAGACAATTTGCTCCTACAACTTGGCTTAGCTGTCCGTTTTCAACATAAACCACAGCTGATGCCCATACTCGTTAAATGGCACCCCCTTCCAGCTCACTACTATAAACTGAACACTTCTTTGTTTCAAAACCCTGGCAATTCTGAGACTGGTTTTGTGGTTAGAAATGACCACGACAACATCATTTTTGCTTCTTCAACTTATTTGAGGAACTTGAGCAGTTTTGCAACGGAACTCCATTCACTACAATATGGGTTAAATTACTGCTAAGGATGGAAATTTCGATCTAACCCGGTGGATATCCATCCGACCCTACTCGTTAGGGTAGGGTGTTTTTAAGGGTAGGGTAGGGTATGGTTTTGATTTTCAAAACCCGCTAAGGGTAGGGTAGGGTATGTACATGTATTTTCTATCCATTATAATACCCACCCGACCCACCATATATTATATTGTTTATAATGTATTATGTTCAAAAATTAATAGTCTGTAACGAAAATATAATAAGAATGTCTGTTTTTTAACAAGGAAAAAACATGTCACATTGTCCCCAAGAAAAAAACTAATAAATATTAATGCAATTAATCACCATGCCTCATTTTTGTTTATATTAATGATGTGATCTCTCTTCCTATTGCATTATATATTTGTTCTATCTTACAATTGCTTTAATTTGGTCTTCAACTATAATGCATTTTTGTTTATATTAACCTTTTTGTTTATGTTATTTGAGTTTCATTGCCTATCATTTTTTTTTAAATCTCTTTTATTTTCTTTCTTACATTCATGACAGCTATTAACGTTGTCTCACATACCCAATGTGTATCATATGTTGACTATTTTTTATGAGAAGATAGTGATATACATGAAGTTGATGGTTAAAAGGAGTGGTCTCTGGTTTGATTCTTGATAGAACGGATATATAATAGATTGAATAATAAGTGTTTTCTTTAGTGTTGGGTTTAAAAAAAATTATGTTTTGACTTGATATTGAACTATTTTATTCGTTTTGTGACTACTTTTGAATATTAATGTGTTTCAGCCATATATTCATTGCAATGGTAAACAACTTATTTGGACAATTATTTTTTACATTAAAAATTATCATTTGGAGTTGTCGATCTATGTCATTTTTTTCAATTTACGAGTTGGCTTTCTTAATTATATAGAGTTTCGATACTTAACTGAGAATAAAATTAGATATCCATGGATATCCGTATGGGGAGGGTATGAGTTTGAAATTTTATACCCGCATGGGTAATGGGTAGGGTATGGATAAAGAATTTTTTTGATGGGTAGGGTATGGATATAGCCGAACCCGTACCCATTTCCATCCCTAACTACTGCGCCCAAAACAATATACTACTACTTTTGCATGTTGAGACAGACTCCCTTATTATCTATGCTATCATTCACTCTGAAAAACCTTATCCTTGAGAGTATCATGACATCCTACAACATATCCACACTCTTCTTCTAACATGCAGCCATAACTTTCAACATATCTATCGGGAGGCCAATACTATCGTAGATTATCTGGCCAAATGGGTCAGCTCGACTAGTTCTTTAGAGGAGTACGATGGCCAATCAATTCTTCTTACTATACGTATGTTGCTCACTCATCGGGATAGACTTGACTTACCAGTTGTTCGTATGGTCAAACAACGCTCATATTTTTGGAAGCACTCTTTCGAAGACTGCAAACCAGGTCGTTTCAATCCTCTCATCATTATCGCACTGTTTTTTATGCTTATTATTCCCCCTGGCTGCACATTAATTCTGGACCCTTCATTCATGATATAAAGGGTGAAAACTAGGTTGCATCTTATTCAATAATTTTCACCCCTACCGCTTATGTGAAAGTTGCTGCAAACTACTGCTCCAATTACTTTTATTCATGACCCCCCTGGTCAATATATACATGGCACCTATATTGATCATAAAGCAGGTAGCGGCTGGAAGATGATCATGTTAACACAATGGCTCAAATCATGGCGAGGCATTCCGGACGCACCCTTCAATTGTTTGAAGGGTACAAATCCGGTGTCTCATTTCCTTTATCTTGAACATATTTCTTCTATTCACGCGGTCGATGGCATTTTTGTTTTTGTGTTGAAAGCATGCAAGCATAGAGTCTCATGGACGGCATAATCTGATTTTTCTCAAGAAACCACACGGAGTGTGGACAAATCCGGCCGATAGCATCATGGCATGAAGCTTTGCAGAGATCTTCTTCTTTATTATTGGTCTTGTGGACTTTGTTTACTTTAATTTGGGTGTATCTTTTAACTAACCCCCACTTAGCCTTTCATCGTCCCGAGCAAACACAGAAGACGAAAGAACCACCGAAACATAATTTACTAATTGATAGCAGGCTCCTTCAAAATTCCAAAGTAAATAAAATAGAAAACACGTTTGTCAGTCAGGCATTAACCACTATTTCATCATTGAATCAACGTGTGTGTGATATAACCGTCATGCAGAGTATTTGAAATAGAGAGATTCGAATTATAATGTCCTCTAGATGCAACTTTCACCACTCAAAACTTTGTGACGCCTCCTTATCGTTAACAAATATTACAGGTGTAATACCAGATTCTAGTGAAGCAGGGCGGATTTGTAAACCAAGAAACTTTTCTTAGTTCACGTTTGTTTCTTTGCCAGGGCCGCGTAGATTCTAGGGACAGTAACTTGCAATGGTGGGTGCCTAGCAAGCAACTACCTTCAAATCTCCACGAACTTGCTACCCTACTGCCTTGTTTTACAACCGTGCATCTTATGCTCCATCGGTTTAGTAGTCTCTAACCTAAACGTTCATAATTTCTTTTTCTTTTTCCTTTTTATAAATCAAATCCAGTTTTTTCTTGCCCGGTTTTGCTTCACTATCATCGATATTAGCCTTATCGAAAGTATGACAAGAAGAAGTAATCACAAATTAAGTCAAGTAGTTCCTGTTTCAACCTTTCCGAAAAAATAATTTCTTATCTAACCTTTCAGACTTAGCATTTAAGTTATACGTGCTTAAAAAGGCTGATCAACGACAAAATATATGTTTAATACAAAACTACGTACACAGCATGTTATGATATTTACTAAGCAATTCTGAAGTTAGCATGGCAAAAATAAGTTATAACTATGCTTAAGAGCTTCTTTCATTATCAATACATGCTCAGTTTTCACAAAAGATAAATGCGATTCAAGCTTAAAATTTTAAAATTTATTCACATATTAATTATCTGATATATGGAAGCTAAGTGACTCGTACCCCCCACTTAAACGATGCATTGTCCTCAATGTATAAAATAAAATAAAGATAGGAACTTAGCTTCGGTCAAGTGCGGCAGTGGAACAAGTCAGTGAACTTCGGGGTACTCCAGAAACCATGGAACGAAAAAGAAATACAGTATCGCTGCAAAACAAATCTTCAACATAGCTCGAAACTTGTTACAGCGTCATCCCAAAAAAATGTAATAATTGAAAAAAAAAAGGACCGTAAAAGGAACAAAATAAACCTTAAACATTTTTAAGTCCTTAAAATGATTACATTAAAACTACTAACCAGACATAATTTAGCACCTCATTATTATTCAGGAAACAGACTCTATAAACTCGACTCAATATTAACTTAGACTCAAGACCAAGGAAAACATACTAATTTCGAAATACAAAGATACAGTCAATCTCCTCCATCAAAAGATCTTCCAGAACCCGGAGGATAACGAGGAGTAGAGGGCTCAAAACCAGGTGGTGGTGTAGGCCGACGTTCATGTCGGGACCGAGAAATGTCATCTCCATCCATATTTCTCACAATCCTCCCGACCATGTGATGCATCTCAGCCACCGTCCGCTCCATTCCATTGATACGAGAAAAAAGTTGCTCCAAGTCACGCCCTCGTCCGGCGGCATCGCCTTCACCGCCATTCCTTGCTTGTCGGGGTCGAGGTGGTGGTCTTTGATGTGGGTTGGCATTGGTGAGGGCCGGAATGGATGCTCTTGACAAATGGGTTTCCGGGTCAACATAGATATCGGCCCCTAACTCTGAGCATCCAGCCGCTATTGCAAGATTTGAAATCATAGAACCGTAGGGCCGAACGGTCCTTTTCTTCCTGGCTACATCGGTCATGTTTCCCCGTATGAGTGTGCCCAAGTCTACCGGCCGCTCTAACCATAACCAATACATCAAGACGGCATGAAAGTCATAAACTGTGGATGCATGGCCGGATGGGAGTAAATCGGAACAAATGAACCAATGTAAAAACTTGTCTTCCCAAGTGGATAATGCGGCCTCCCTAAAATTTTGAGCATATCGACCAACATACCACTCGATGTCAAAGTAATTATCGATTTCTGCTAACAATTCGTCAGAATGGTCATACACATTATCAAACTCTTCGGGGTGATCCACTAAACTTCCCAAATTGAAATAATCATTGATAGTTGTGGGCGATATAGCAAACGTACAGCCTCTAACCGTGGTAGTGTGGGAATGGGGATGCACCGCTAAATAGGCATAAAACTCTCTTACCAGGGACCCGTTACAACGAGTAGGCGGTTCGACCACGTACTCCCAATTATGATAAGCGATAAGATCTGTAATGAGCTCCCCGCAATCCTCAAGATCTATTCCCCTTCCTCGTTGCACCGTCGCATTGCTCCAATGGGTACGAAATGCCTCGTAGACTGCAGGGCTAACAAATTGTGGCACCCCGTCAATCACCGGTACAGCGTCGCCATCGAGAACAAATTGCGCTCCAGCCCGATGAATCTGTGGTTGATTCCTTCTACTCCGATTGTTCCGATTCATGCTGCTACGCTAGAACAGCACCCCAACTCAGATTCTGCCTCAAAAACGGGTGAGCTAGGGGCGAGCTAGGGGCGAGCTGGGGGCGAGTTGCCCAATCCTGGCTCGGCTCTTTTTGCTAACCAACACCTTGATCGATTTGAAATGTGTATTTTCCAGAAATTTAGGAGCCAAATTGAATGAGAAATGACCTCATTGCAATTTATAAAATTTGGAGAAAGATAGAAAGTGAATAAATTTGGGTAAAAATTGGTATAGATTGGCAAAGATAGCACCACAACAATTTTTCTACATAAATTGGGTGTTTGGGGGAAAAATGGAGGTTTAGAGTGTGATGGGTTTAGAAAAATGGTAGAGAAAGAATAAGAAGAGTGGAGTGGGTGTGAGAAAAATGTGGATAAAAGAAGGGTTTAAATAGAGAGGGGAGTGAAAATGAGAAAGATGGTAATTGGTGGGTTTAGAAAGGAGAGGATTGATGAGGTGGAAAGTGGTAAATGTAAAGGTGGATGATTGGGATATGTAGAAGAAGTGTTGACCACTTTTTACTTTTTGACCCTCAAAAATATGAATTTAAAAATAGGAGGGTAAACCAAATTTTTCTTTAACTTTCACACTTTACCAAAAATATTGCTCTAAAAATAATCCGAATACTGCCTAGTGAAAGGGTAGTTTCGCATGGGCGAAACAACATTTCACCGGGGCAGTCTGACCAAACTGTCTCTGATTAAACCCATCGTGTCTCCAGTCAGTTTCACTTTAAAGCTCATGCTTTGCCTCCGTCTTCTTCTCGGTTTGATTGTATGCTTTTTATTCCTAAATTATGATACTATCCTAGACATACCCACGGAACTCTATTTCACGTTTCAACGATTTGAGTAAAAAAGCTTTTGCACAACCTTAACCCAACGGTCATCGGAACACGGCAAAAATAAAAAACCTCAAATGTTTTAACGTTACATTTATTTTGACTCAAAGAAGAGAAAAGGAAAAAGATAAGAAAAACTAAAAACCTAAAGAAAACTACGAAAAATCTAAGGGATAGAAGTAGTTCTGAGTTTTGAGTCCTCAGCTCAACTTTCCAGAAAAACTCATTCCATTGAGCTACCTTCTTTTGCCTTCCAGATTTGCACCCGGTTAGCCTTCACCGAGGTCTGCTTGCCTTCTTTCCGAATGAGCGCATTTCCCTTAGTCGTGAGACCAAGGAAAACACAGTCATCTTGACCATCCAAACGGGCGCCGACCTTAGCCACGGTCTCAGAAACCAGAGAGTTTTTAACAGATCGAACTCTACGAGTTCACTTTCTAGCTCGTCTCCGTCTATCTTTAGCACTCAAGCTCTCCCGAGTCTCAGCGTCTTCTTTGGATGGGGTTGCCCCACCCCCGTACAGAGTATCTACCTCGTCAACCAGAAGCATCGAGGTATCTGCTCGTACCGTACTCTGAGACTGAGCGTCTCTCTCATTCCTTAAGATAGACAGGAATTCTCCCTCACTGCTTTCCTTAACAGTGTCAACACCACCAACTTTGCCTTGGCTTAGAATCAAGGCGGCTTCATCCGCACTATGGACTATGATTACTGATATTCTAAGCGGAATAGGATTGTTAGGTCTCATAATCCCCTGGACTTCCGAGCCCTTAGCGTCGGAAAGAGGTAGCTCGAACTTGTCCATGTTGATCTGGGCTTTGCAGGTAGCCATAAAATCTCTGCCCAATATGATTGGGCAGCTCAGGTCCTCGTCGATTTCCATCACGACTACATCTATCATAAAACGGAGCTTTCCAATACTGATGGTCATGTTGGGCATCGTCCCAGTTCTGACGACACGTATGCTATCCGCACAGCGAATAGTCATCAACGTGTTCGTAGGAGTGAAAACCATCATCCTATCACACAAACTCTTAGGAAAGATATTCAGGATCGATCCAGAGTCGATCAATGCTAAGCATGCATGTTCACTGACGATGCTGGATTTTGTCATGTATAATTTCGGGTCAATTTAATCTAGGGATGATTGAATCAAGGATGATTTTGGGGGTGATTTTAGACTGAGCCTGAGAGTCTCTCTCAGGTTGCCTACGTATCCTGTTGTGTTCCAGGAATCAAGTCACACGTAGTTCCTGGAAGTGTATATTTATAGGAGTTCATTACCCTAACCCTAAACCATGTCGGTTTGGGTAAAATACAGTATTAGCCCTTTGGGATTTTACTAGCTTATATGGGATTTACCCACTTATGCAAGTATCCACATGGATAATGGGCCTGCGTGTCTAGAGTGGACTTTGTCCGCACCCCGAACTTTCCGACTTCCGGTCTCGAGATGGGCCCTATCGTCTCGGTTCTCGGATCACGTCGGTCGCCAATGCCTCAAATCATAATTCGACCCTTGGGCTATCACTTATTCTTGTTTCAGGAGGACTATCTCGTGACGCCACGTGGAGGTGCGATATTCGGTATCGTCATTCACGTTCTAAGGTCACATCTATAATGAATGCACCATGGTCTCCTAGCTTAGGCAGTAATTGTGCATTGTTCTTTATGTCTACTGCCTCTCTAGAACAAGGGACGAGGGGCAAGTCATCTAGATCTGACTCAGAACTAGGATATTCAGGAGAAGGGGAAAGGGATGGTAAGTGCTCGGGGTCGGACTCAGATTCAGACCTAGAACTAAAATCAGAATCATGAATAAGAATTGGGATACGAGCAGTCATACCTTGGAAAATATTTGAATTTCTTGCTTCCCTTTGCTCATGCCTCCGTCTTATCCTATCTTTCTTTCGCTTTTGTGTGCCCGGCCTTAATGGCGTTGTCTTAGTGCGTAAGACTTTTGTTTCTTCATTCATACCCTCAGAAAATTGGTTGGTTGACATTTCGGCTTGGCTCAAGTAATAACTCAACGCAATGATGTATTGCTCTGGCTTTCTGCAAACATAAGAAAAAAACAAACAAATGTCAGTAAAACTAACAGTCAGCATGATTACTCATGCCGGTGCCAGACTTCAGACTAACAAACAGGGGTAAAAACGACACAATTGAAGAAACTGAGAACAGGTCTCGCTGGCAGCGAGCAGGAGGCTCGCTGGGAGAGAATCCCAGTTATGCAATTCTGGCAATTTTTCACACAGGCAGATTGCTAGAAGGACTCAAAAAACGTAAAAACAGAACCTAAAACAGATAACTCGACATGAATAAAAATTTATTTATATATAAAATTGATTTTTGGCTCCCCGGCAACGGCGCCAAAAACTTGATTGACGTGATCAGTCAAGTGATAATAAAATACTCGATCACCATAACTAGAAATAGGACTAGGTCCATCGTAGTATAGATATAGCGAATCAAGGTCGATCCCACAGGGAACCATTTGTGAATCATTTTATATATAAACAACTAATTAATCATGCCAAGAACACAGAAGCGGTCTATGACCAACAAATGACAAGAAAAGATAAAGGACACGACTCGACACAACACATAAACGTACAAGTAATTAACCTCCCCAATTATTAAGTTATCGTTTGGAATTAGTGAACTATATAATTAAACAATACTTCACAACTATTAACCCGATTCGTATTTCTCTTATATTGGCTACGGGAGTCATCCCCTAAACTAGATCTAGCTCCGGGTAGGCCATCTAGATCATTGTGCTACATTACGTGACTTCGCTTCGTAGGCCTCCATCTCATATAACTCGCACGCTTACAAAACTAGGGATGCCGATATTAACCGTATTCCTCACCTAGGAAACATTCATGTGGTTAGGCGTACTTCCTAGGCGATCACATCAGTCTCCGTCCAATTAACACTAACTTTTTAGGTATCATGTTAATCTACGATGTACGTATAACTAGGTGCTAGCAATTCCCAAATATAACCCAGATCTAGATCTCGCTGAAAGTCCCAGAAGATCAATTCATGAGCCGACCTACGAGTACTATATTGGTATTTCCTAATAATACGCTAATTAAAACAGACGAGCGACGTAGCCGTAGCCATACCTACTAAGATAAGAAATTCTAGGTGGACAATCACACCATAAAGACGTGGCTAGATTGACGAGGCGAAAACCTAAATCTTAGCGTTTCTACATACATAACGGATAAAATAGAGATTCATAAAGCAATTATATAGATCAACTAAAAACATGATTGTCGATCATACCAAAGTCATCTATAGGTCACCGGATAACAGATCTAGGCGTGTGGATCCTTATAGACAATGAATCCCTACTGCCTCATATCGTACCCTTAGATCTACATCGTTCGGTGAAGAACGAACAACCTCAAACGATAAACAATAATTGGGGGGAATTAATTACAACATAGAAGAAAGAACAATTGAATACAAATAACTCACATAATTACTGCTGGAAATCTGTACTAAAACTGCTCTGAAAAACTTATAAATTGTGTTATTAGTCGATGTACTAATTGACTAATAAAAGGGAGTTTATATAGGCTGTAAACCGACTTAGAATAGCCATCAACCGACCTAAATTACGTTTCCTAAACCCTAATGGAGCCTAAAACGCGTCTGGAGAAGCGGGGGCATTTTAGCCAACTCGCTGGCAGCCAGAGCAGGGCTCGCTGCCAGCGAGCCTGATGATTTTCCTGGGCTTTTTTCTGCTTTGTCTGGTCCGTTCCTGGTCCGTTTTGGTGCTTTTATCCACTCCGAAGTCCAGCTAAGTTGCTTCCGAAATAGCCCACTATAAATAAGACATAAAACAAGGCTTGTAATATCAAATAATATAATAAAATGGCTAATTACATAATAACGAGTCGTAACTCAGTTCGGGTGTAATTTATGCACGAGACGACTGATTATTAACCACTTAAAGCCCATTTAAGCTAGAATCAGGGGTAATAAATAGATAATTAATGGTGTAAATTGACCGTCATCATATTCGTACAAGCTCGAACTTTTCGGGCTTTCCGAATTATGCACATCACTGAGTACACTTGACTATTTCTAAAAATAGTCGTAGAGATTAACAAACAATTATATGTGGCATTAATTGTCATCGGTATGTTTAGGCTTTAGACAATTTATCTAGAATTTAAAACCTTTTCATAAAAGTGTATTTTAGTCATCTTTAGATAAGATACTGTTGGAAATATTATTTATGTTTTGATGATGATTCGTCACGAAATTAGACAAATCACTTACAACCCATGATGATGAAGTCGTAACTAACTATTATAGTGCATAATGAAAGAAGAAGCAAGAAATGGTCTAGAGATAAATGTATAAGTTCTATCTAGAGTCTGAACCTTGTATAGGTTGTTTCAGACAAGCATTGTAATAGAATAAGAACTAGGCGAACAGCTGAGTCACAACAAGAAAACTGAGTTATAGCAAGAAAACTAAATATGCACATGAAGAACTGAGGGTTCAAACTCAGTTATGCTAGAACTGAAGAAGATAAGTTCGCTGAGGGACACAGACTCAGTTGGCTTATCTAGAAGACTGAAGAACTGAGGGACACATACTCAGTTACATAAAACTGAAGAACTGAGGTGGCAAACTCAGTTAGAAGCTGATTAAGTCGTGACTATAAGTCGGGATTCGAGCGATCTCCGTGGTGACTCGAAACCGAGTTATAGATCATGTAAAACCGAATAATCTTAAGGACAAAGATTATCGTTACCCGGATAAGAAGAAACCGATTGGTGTACTCGACTTAGTCAATTGAAGTCAGATATTAAGTATACAAGGTACTCAGTTTTGAAGAAGAGTAGAAAACTGAGTTAAGGCCTTGTTAAATTTAAACTGACTATACGACAAAAGATCGTACATGTGAACGTTGGCTAAACGACAAGTGTAACGGCTACAAGAGCTACTGACCGTTACATCACCCCTATAAATACACAAGAGAATCACT
Organism: Gentiana straminea; assembly: GCA_036785695.1. NCBI lineage: Eukaryota > Viridiplantae > Streptophyta > Magnoliopsida > Gentianales > Gentianaceae > Gentiana > Gentiana straminea. Next base: position 11,897,795 of record JAVUPR010000265.1, read on the forward strand.
TAAAAACAGAGACAGAGAGGAGGATCAGAAAAAGAGCTTTACAAGCATATATTCAAAGATCCAAATCCAGATCCACAAAATCAGATCAGATATATCTAGAAAAAGGGGAAGCCAACGGAATTGCCTTGAAGACTTCAAAGAAAGACCCAGTAGCCCATTGAGGGGGGAAAGAAGGCATATTGGAGCTACAAAGTCAGATCTAGAAGAATCAGACAGCTCACTGAATTAATCTTTGATTAATTCTAAACCTAACCTTTGTGAAAAAAGGTTGGCTGTGCATAGTTTGAAGGGAGCAATTCTACCTTTCTTCATACAGTTGCAACTTAGTTGCCACAGCTGTTGGTGCAGTATGAGGACTGTGTGTTGGTGTTAGTGGTGAGCTGGTGAAGGAGAAATTCCACCTCCGAAAGATCAGTGTGCAGGATGAAGGGAGCAATCTCACATTTCTTCATTTTGTGTAGACAGTGAAATTAGGGTGTCGTGAAGGACTGTCATAGTGCTAGGATTTTGTAACGGTTATCTCATTATTCTAGTGATACCTCCTACGCCACAGGAGAAGGGGAGACGTACGGGATTACACCACCCGAACTTCCATAAACAAATCTTGTGTTGATTTACTTTATGCATTTGTGTTTGTTTTATTTATTGCTTTATCACTTTGCAAACCCTAGACACTGAGTCAGCACATAACTGATACATAGAGTGTCTTAGAACTTAACTGACACATCTATTGCACTAAAGGCTAGTTTTATCCGCTGCCAGTTAACAAGACTAAATATAAGTCAGCATTGACTTATATTCAGTTGAGCTAACTGAACTCCGCACAAGTTAAGGGACAGGAACAAAACTGAACTGAAGATCAGTTTGAGTTTCAGAGAAACTCAGTTCCTAGGGCTTTTCCAGCTCAGGATTAGTTTTTGGTGACAAGTTTATTCACCCCCCCCCCCTCTAAACTTGTGTTAGCCTTTCCAAGGGACCAACAATTGGTATCAGAGCGGTTCCCTCTTTTGAAGGTGATCCAAATCGTTTACCGCTTCAAGGTTCAGTTATTTCCGATACCAACAATTGGTATCGGAGCAGTGTTTCTGTTTTGAAGAGATCTATTACTGATCCAGTATCAGTTTGTCTATTTTGAAGTAACTGGCCATCAGTTATTTCCGATACCAACAATCGGTATCGGAGCAAATCTTCCTTTTGGAAGAGATCCGAATTGTTACGGCTCAAGGAGATAACTGTGCATCAGTTATTTGTTCGAAGCATCCAGTTGTTGAAGACCCCTCACTGTATCAGTTCACTTAGTTTCAATGTCTACATCTAGAGCTAGAAGTTGGCTTACTCACCCCCTGACTAATTGCTTGCAAAATATATCTGATTTTCAGGATCAAATGATCGAAAGGTTCAGTGCGACAAATTTATATACAAATCCAGAACCTCAACTCAGTTTGAAGTGAATACAAATTTCAATGTTCACATTAACGAATCCAGAGGAGTTCCATCACTAAGAGACCTCTCAAAAGAAGAAGGAATGGAGTTGTTGCAAGTGGTTGTTGATATAGAAGATTCATCACAGCAACAAAAGAGTGTACATTCAAATCCTAAAACAGCATCAAATCATCAAGAAAAGGTACATTCTTCAAATCAGTTATCATTTGCTGAACTCAGTCTGAGAAACTCTGATCTTGTCAAGGTAACTGAAAAACTTACGATGGAACTAAAATTAAAAGACAGGGAACTTGACAAAGCAAAATATTGGAATGAGTTTCTTGAAACTGAGGTGTCAAATCTAGCTGAAAGATTAATGTCTAGTAAATTTGACAAAAGCAATGATAATCCCCCACCCCTACCCAGTCTTGAGACTTCAAAAAGTATAAACTTTAGAAATCAAGATACTGGAAGATCTAGTGGATTACACAAGGAAACTAAAAATATTAAATCTAAAAGAATCCTTGTGAAATCAACTAAGATTGTGCATAATGGTTTATCCAGAAAAGAGTTGAGAAGGTTTAATTCTCTCAACAAAGAAACTGAAAGTAATACTTCAGGAACTAACTCAGCCGGACCCAAAAAGGTATGGGTACCGAAGAAAACTTAAACTATTTTGCAGGAAAAGCAGTTCACATTGCAAAATCCTCAGAAAACAGACTTCTATACAAAACTGAGAAGGCAAAGGCTGATGAAGGACAAATTGGTCAAAAGAAGTAAACTTTCCAGCTACCATCTGACGTTTGGGCTGACATGACAAATCACTCGAAGCCACGTGTCTATCTGAAGAGAAAAAGTAGATGTACATCCCTACATAATCCCATTGATTATGACACGACTCTTATTTGAAAACGATTGCAAAACAAAATCTTGACGAAATCCTGCTCTCCCAAAATCAAGCATTCAAGGATCCTTAACTCAAAAATCAATGGAGCAATACAACATTGATGATGGAATCACCACCAGCCTGGATAATTTCTGTCAAAGATTTTCAAACTCCAAGCTATCAACCCAGATTGTTAGCAAAATCAAAAAGATTCGGGGACTCGAAAACCTGTTCGACACAAAGGTGGATACTTTATGCCCGAAACCATCAGAGACTTCTACAAGAATGCAGTAATCATCAACGAGGGAAAAAGCTTCAGGACAACTGTTCAAGATAAGAGCTTCACCGTTGATGAACAATTGCTTTCCCTGGTGTTTGGTCTAGACGTAATTAGAGGATCTACATCTTTCACCTTTGGAAATAGAGAAAAGAACAAACTTTGGGACGTCACTGCAATCAACAAGAATGAGAAGAATCTTAGTGGATCTATCTATCAGCAGAAACGAGAATTTGCATTTTTGACGATCTTTCTGACCAAAAATGTCATTGGTCATGCTAGGAATTTCTACACTCTTTCAACTGATAAACTAAAGCTGATCTACGCCATTTGGTTTGGAGAGAGATTGGATTGGAACGAGTTTATTCTCAATCAGTTGATAAAGCAAATCTCAGACGAAAAGGAGAGAATCAAAGAAAGGAAGGAAGTTACTGGAGAAATGTTTCTACTGAAAAAAGGATTTACATATCTAGTGCAAAGGATACTAGATCATTTCTCCATTTCAAAATCTACACAAACAGAAGTGGAACACAAATCATTGTCCACTTGGACAAAGAAAAGAAAAATCTTTGTTGAAGAAGAATCAAGTGAAATTTCATATTCTAGTTCAAGTGAGACTGTGAATTTGGATGACAGAACTCTGAGAAGACAGAAAAGGATGTGGAACAAGTTTCAAGCAAAGAAAACTGAAACTGAGGACGTAATTGAAATTGAGGATGAAACTGAAGAAAGCGAAGGAAGAGAGTCTGATGAATCTGAAGAAAGTGAACGTGAAGAAACTAAAGAAAGTGAACAGAATAAAGATGAAGAAAGTGAAGAAATTAAAGGAGATGATGATGAAACTGAAGATAGTGAATCTTCAACTGAGTTGTATGGGGAATACACTGAAAAACAGAGAGAAGCTGTGGAAGACGCAGAATTTTGTGAAGCTGAGTATGAAAAGGAACTGATAGTTCATGATACTCACTTTTAACCTGAAACTGCCTCCTCATCGCAAGTTCATGAGGCATCCACAAGCAGATTGGCAACTGAAGAATCTCAACCTCCTGAAACTGTAACTGAAGAAAAACTGAAAGGATGGGAAGAGACCATTGAAAGTGTGATGCAAACTCTACAGCAGCAGCTCTTTGAATTAAATGATTTCATTGGAAGATCACATTTCTCAGGTCTATTCGAATACTCTAACCTCATCACCCTCCGTAGATTATTTGAAGATTGCTATCGCTTATCTTCAAACAAAGGGGAAAATAAAGCTGGAGATGAAGTTGAAGGTGATACTGTCAATACGGAAAAGGCTTATGCTCTACAATTGATTAAAGAACAAGATGAACAAATAGACTCTGATCTACAGACCATTGATCTGCTATCTACTCGAAGGAATGAAGAAGCAATTGACACTCTGTTTGAGGAATTGATTAAAAGAGAGACCTTCACTAAAACCAGAACTGAAGAAGATGAAGTTAACGCAGTTCAAGTTGTGCTGAGCATCAGGAAGAAACTTGTAACCTGTATCAGATTGCAAGAGGGTCTACAAGCAGCAAAAGTCAGAGGGATAAGAACTAAGGGGGAAGTCGAACCGAAAAGGGAAGATGAAAAGGAACCAGAAAGAAAAACTGAAAAAGAAAAACTTAATCTCATTTCGGATGAAGAAGAAAAACTGATGGAAGAGGAAATCAAGGAAATTCTGATCAAGCTCAAGAACAAAGACAATGAAGAGGCTAATCGCTTGATCAGTGAATATCTGGAGATCAAGCCTAGATATGGCGAATCTGTTGAAGAAGGGAAAAAAAGAAGGCTTATGGAAACAAAAAGGAGCATCTTTCTTGGTGAAAAGATATTGGCTCTTGAAAAAGAGAAGTTGTAATTTTATTCAGTTATAACTCAGTTTGTTTCATTTTGAATCTTGTAATAAACTTGGCTGTTCTAGTTTGCTATCTTAATTTGTTTCGTTATGATTTCTTGCACTATTCTTTTATTATTGCTTTTAGGGAGGGTTATGATACATCATCAAAAAGGGGGAAATTGTTGGAAATACTATTTATGTTTTGATGATGATTCGTCACGAAATTAGACAAATCACTTACAACCCATGATGATGAAGTCGTAACTAACTGTTATAGTGCATAATGAAAGAAGAAGCAAGAAATGGTCTAGAGATAAATGTATCAGTTCTATCTAGAGTTTGAACCTTGTATAGGTTGTTTCAGACAAACATTGTAATAGAATAGGAACTAGGCGAACAGCTGAGTCACAACAAGAAAACTGAGTTATAGCAAGAAAACTGAATATGCACATGAAGAACTGAGGGTTCAAACTCAGTTATGCTAGAACTGAAGAAGATAAGTTCGCTGAGGGACACAGACTCGTTGGCTTATCTAAGACCGAAGAACCGAAGGACACGGACTCGGTTACATAAAACCGAAGAACCGAGATGGCAAACTCGTTAGAAGTCGATTAAGTCGTGACTATAAGTCGGATTCGTGCAAGTCCGTGGTGACCGAAACCGAGTTATAGATCATGTAAAACCGAATAATCTTAAGGACAAAGATTATCGTTACCCGGATAAGAAGAAACCGATTGGTGTACTCGACTTAGTCAATTGAAGTCGATATTAAGTATACAAGGTACTCAGTTTTGAAGAAGAGTAGAAAACTGAGTTAAGGCCTTGTTAAATTTAAACTGACTATACGACAAAAGATCGTACATGTGAACGTTGGCTAAACGACAAGTGTAACGGCTACAAGAGCTAGTGACCGTTACATCACCCCTATAAATACACAAGAGAATCATTTAAAAAACAGAGACAGAGAGGAGGATCAGAAAAAGAGCTTTACAAGCATATATTCAAAGATCCAAATCCAGATCCACAAAATCAGATCATATATATCTAGAAAAAGGGGAAGCCAACGGAATTGCCTTGAAGACTTCAAAGAAAGATCCAATAACCCATTGAGGGGGAAAGAAGGCATCTTGGAGCTACAAAGTCAGATCAAGAAGAATCAGAAACTCACTGAATTAATCTTTGATTAATTCTAAACCTAACCTTTGTGAAAAAGGGTTGGCTGTGCATAGTTTGAAGGGAGAAATTCTACCTTTCTTCATACAGTTGCAACTTAGTTGCCACAGCTGTTGGTGCAGTATGAGGACTGTGTGTTGGTGTTAGTGGTGAGCTGGTGAAGGAGCAATTCCACCTCTGAAAGATCAGTGTGCAAGATGAAGGGAGCAATCTCACCTTTCTTCATTTTGTGTAGACAGTGAAACTAGGGTGTCGTGAAGGACTGTCATAGTGTTAGGATTTTGTAACGGTTATCTCATTATTCTAGTGATACATCCTATGCCACAAGAGAAGGGGAGACGTACGGGATTACACCACCCGGAACTTCCATAAACAAATCTTGTGTTGATTTACTTTATGCATTTGTGTTTATTTTATTTATTGCATTATCACTCTGCAAACACTAGACACTGAGTCAGCACAGAACTGATACATAGAGAGTCTTAGAACTTAATCGACACATCTATTGCACTAAATGCAAGTTTTATCCGCCGCGTTAACAAGACTAAATATAAGTCGCATTGACTTATATTCGGTTGAGCTAACCGAACTCCGCACAAGTTAAGGGACGGGAACAAACCGGGCGAAGATCGTTTGAGTTTCGAGAGAAACTCGGTTCCCGGGGCTTTTCCGGCTCAGATTAGTTTTTGGTGACAAGTTTATTCACCCCCCCCCCCCCCCCTCTAAACTTGTGTTAGCCTTTCCAAGGGACCAACAGATACGTAGCACCCACATGATTCATAATCACATGGTTCAGACATCATCTGAATGGCATTTGATTATTCGTTTTCTTCCAGAGAGTCGACATCTAGAATAACTACAAATATCAACGATAACAGCCATACAAATATTTAGTTTAGATTTCATCACACATATCAACTATATAGTGACATTGATCTAGTATGTTAGATTCAATGATTTTCCAACTTTATCGGAATAACATTTATTCTTTACAATTGAATATGTCTACTAAATCCTAACAAATAACTGAAAGTATGTTCTCCATAAGAACCGGAACGTAATAATATTTATTTAGTTCCCTTGTCAGTTTAATAGATCCAGAATATGGTAAGTGTTAAAACATTTGCTTCACCTTCCATATCTGTATTCAATCTTTCTAATTTAATCACACTCGTAAGGTATCATATATCTTAGAGTCGACTTTGAACTTAGATAGATTCATCTCAACTCACTTGCCTAGAATAGAAACTTCAATAAGTTCTCTATTTAAGCACATGCCCTAACTTTCGTTTTTAATCCTTTAAGCACTTGAAAAATGTTTCTTATTGTAGTCTTCATTAGACTTAAGAAAGATCACAAGAGTTATATCTTTAATTTCCTTTCATAAAGAAAATCTAAAGTTTATTAAATAGTTTATTTAACCTTTTGAATCGTATTCAAAACATTGACTATTTAATTAACCTTTAAGCAATGATAGAATTAAGTCGATACTTAAATCTTACAATTTTGAATACAACCTTTCCAAAATTAGATGTGGTCATTCTTATCCAACGTTAGAATTAATTATCATCGTATGACAGAATGATCATCTTGGATCGTATCCAATATATGACTAATTTGTTGAAACTTATTTCAAATGATTTAATCATATCACGAGCTTCCGCTTTCATTAATAATTAAAGCCTTGGAGTGTTGCATCAAATATGTAGTCTCCTTGTCTCTAACTACTATACGGGATATTGCTTATTTTAAAAGGATTAAAATTACTTAACCATATTTGAGAACGTTTCTCAAAAGGTAATAGTCATAATTTGGTTTTACTAATCGAGAATAAAACATAAATATAAAATTTTGCTAAAACTGCAACTTAAAAATGAAAATAAAAGAGTGTTGTTGTTTATACACGCAAAATAAAAAATGGTCTTTTGGTTTATGATTTTGCTCCCACTTGTCAACTACTTTCAATTGACTTTCAAGAATCATTAATTTCTTTAGTGGACCAGATCCCACTAAACTACCACGACCCCAGCTTTGGCTGGTGGGCCGAAAATAGCCTAATAGGTAGACAACTCTTTGTCAATCGTATCTTGTACGACTCTTGTTGTCTGACTAGTCAACTCTTTGAAAATTTTCATCTTATGAAATAGTCAAACCCTTGCCTCTTAAATCCAAACGACCCCGCTTTGGCTGGTGGCCGGGAGAATTCTTAGTCAAGTCATAACCCCAATATTCGTGAGATCTCATACGATCATATCTCGATAATAACGATATACCCGAGGTAGGTCAACCCCCTGCTTTGGCTGATGAGTTGGATCCGAACAAGGGCTCTTCACCGTCATTATAATATGGGGAGGCAATTTCAACTTGATTCTTTTGAGGTGGAAGTATTTATGTAAATTAATTCACTTAATTAATTTTAATTATGGTCTCATCATAAATATGTCTATCTCTATAGACATACATCCTACACATTTATCTAGATCGTGCCTACTTATGCATCTATCGTATCATACAAAATAAATACAAGTACAAAATAAATAAATGTGTAAAGTAACCGGTATGATCATGGACTTTTCCTAGGTGCGGTTTCGAATACAAACTGACGAAACCACGGGTCACAATCTAAGGGTAGCTGCAACCGCCAATAGGATCTTTAATGCGCCATCTCCAATGAGATCTTTATTCTTCTATCTTTGGTCTCAATCTTCTGTTACATTCTTGTTACATTTAATTCTATCTAATAAAATAAATACACCCGCCGCGCACGGGGGGAGCTAACGGGAATGGGATAAATGCAGAAAATAAACTAGGTCACGTTCTTTATAACGGCCTAGGACAATTTTTAAACCAACAGAAAAATTAAATCATTCACATCTATCATATCGGTCGAGTCCATGATCAATCGGGGTCCATATAATCATATTATATCTACTATATGTAATCCATACAATAACATCTTATGAAAAAGATAAAATTGAAATTTAACTACTTGCGTATTAATTAATCAATTAATGTTTAATCTATTAAATAATTTTATCCTATCAATTAACTAATTAATATTTAATTAATTAAATGATTTTAATCGAAATAAAATTAACGATTAATTTTAAACTGATTTCAATTTTAATTTTAATTAATTGGAACAATTCTAAAAATAAATCAAAATTAAAATTAGTTCTCTTTTGTTTCATTCATTTTGATTTATAATCAAAATGGATGTCTTTGGTTTCCTAACCAAAAGGCATCACCCTTGGCCATTTTCAAAATCAAAATTTTGAAAAAGGGCCTAGGCCTAAGCCTTTTCCAAAATCAAATAATTTGAAAAGGGCCTAGGGCTATTCCAAATAAAATTTGAAAAGGCCAATATTTTGGTTAATATGTCTGGCCACTTTCCAAAATCAAAATTTTGGAAGTGGCCGAGGCCTAGGTCTTTTCCCAAATCAAATATTTGAAAATGATCTAGGTCTATTCCAAACAAAGTTTGGAAATGCCATTATTATTTTACGGCCATGTGGCATCCCAATGGCCCAAACTATTTGAACCATTGGTTAACCACATGACACAACTAAACAAAAGAGGAATTACCAATGACAACTATTAACCATATTGAAAACACAAAATACACAAAACAAAATTTAGGGATCCACCAAAAATGCACCAGCCGACATCGACCGCCCTGGGGGGAGCCGCCGCCGCCGGCGCAATTTCCGGTGGGGGTGCCGCCACCGATCGGCCGAGCACCCCAAAAGCCGCCCTTTTTTTTCTTTTCGTGTATCGTTTTGCGAATCAAAAATATTTCATCTTTTAATTACGTGATTTAAACGATAAAATTAACTACGCAAATTAACATGCCTATTGCTTATGCTCTAAACTCGCTCCGATACCACTGTTAGGAAATCTACGCGGGAATACATCGGAATTCAAAATTTTGATTTCCTTTTACCCAAGATCGACTTCATTTAAGCAATAAACAATTAAGCTAATAAACAGCGGTTACTTTGCTTCATCTAAAAGATCGACGCTTTGACAATCTAAGGAGAGTAATTGTCCACGGAGCCGCCCAAGTGTTCGGCCTCTACTGCTAGTCCACACGAACAACCCGCCGGAATCCACCATTGGATTGTTACTAGAAAAATCCGGCTGCTAGACCGGCCTTTTCTCTCTCTCAAAACTCTCTCTAAGGAGCTCTCTATTTTTCACAAAAACTATTAGCTCTTGGAGTTGTGATGTACCAAAAGAGCTGGACACCTACCTCTTATTTATAGTGAGAGGGGCGCCCCAACTAGAGTGGAGAGGAAGAAAACCTTAAACTAGTAAAATAAGGAAAATATAATTGATTGATTTATCTCATTAATATTCAATATCTTATATTAAATATTTTTCCTAAGATATATATTGTCAATATCTAATATTGAATATATCTTTATTATATTACCATAAATCTATTTACACATGTGTATATATCACATATATATGCTATATGCATAAATCTATATTTATTATATATATTTATTACACAAGTGCATATGCATATCACATATATGCACACACACACACACACACACACACACACACACACACACATATATATATATATATATATATATATATATATATATATATATATATATATATATATATATATATGATGCTAAATAATGCACCACCGGAATAAGCGGGCCACGTGTAATCTAAGGGTGAGCTATAAAGGGTCGAATGGCGGTGATTTGCATAAAAGATGATGTTTTAGGTATTTTATGGCCGAGTCCAAGAATATATCTTGGATTGCCTACGTATCTGTCTCAAGTCCGGGAATCAAGCCTCGCGTAGTTCCGGAGCCGTGTATTTATAGGCACATGCCCTTCTTCCGCCCTAAACTTGGGGGCGGTTTAGTATATTGACGTAATTACCCTTAAATGGGCCTTGCCTCCTTGCCCAAGTAACCTGTTGGATGTGGGCCCAGGAGCCCAGACTGAAGTCCATGGTATCGACTCGATGAACACCGACGTGGGTGTTCGAGCTCGGACATTTGTAGAATCTCTCCCGAGCCGCGGCCGTCACTGGTACGCCTCATATCGATCCGATGTGGATAACTAACACAGACTTTTCCACATGCCAGCTGGCCAGTCAGATAATTCCACATGGAGGAGTAAATCCACGTATCATCATAAGCCCCCCAGATCGGAGGGAAGCTCATCTCGAATGCTGAGGTCGGATCTGAAGATTTGAATAACCTTTCCGACACGTGGTGCTCTTTAGGCGGGAAAACAATTTGTCACTCTTAATTGGTATAGGCGGTTATAGGATGACGTCACACTGTCAGCATTAATTGGTGCAGGAAACGAAGCGTCTCTTATTGGGCCGCGTGGAGACTTGGCCCTTGATTCTCGCGCTTACACTTCTATAACTGCCCAAAATGTGTCCTCTCAAATCACTTGCAGGATTCACACGCATATAAGGAGTCCAAACCATAGAGGCCTCTCACTTGCTATTACAACTTCTGCAAATCCCAGTTTCCGCCTAAAATCTCAAGTAAGCCCTAGTTTACTCAAGTTTTCCTTCTTATTTCTGTTTCTTGCATATTTTTCCCAAGTCCATGTCTAGTAGCGATAGCGATTCCCAAAATAGAGAAGAGCCTGCCGTGGTTGAAGAAGAATCGTCGGAGCAAACGGTTTCTGAGCATCCCGCTGTCTCCGGTGGGAAAGCGGCCGGAGAAGAAGAATGAGGAGAAGGAGGAGAAGGAGGAGAAGGAGGAGAAGAGGAATCGTCCTCTCGACCCACTGCCAAACGCCAAACCAGAATGAAGGGTCAAGGGCCATACGGGTGCATCTCCAATTTGACCCCGGAAAAAGCCAAAAACATCTGTATAAGATACGGCATACCCTATTCTTCTTCAAACATCATGGTATCGCATGGTCAATTTCAGTTTGCTTGTGACCCTCCACCCGGATTCTGCGCTATATACGAGGCGCAACTGAAAGAGGGGTTGAGATTTCCCTTCGACCCGTGTCTCATCGAGGTTCTTCGACACTACAAGATCAGCGTTCCAAAACTTGCTCCAAATGGCGTTAGGAGCGTTATGGGATTTGTGCTGGCGTGTCGAATCGCCAAGGTCGAGTTCTCGGTTCGATTATTCCGTCAGTACTACGCCATCCAAAGTCTACAAGATGTGGGATGGTATACTTTTCAGAAGCGTCATCTCACGTCGGAATTTGTGAGGAAGGTGACTTCGTCTCAGGGTGAGTGGAAGCCCCAGTTTTTCTTTATCCGACACGGGTTGGTGGACATTGATGTCTACACTTGATATAACAGACCCCAGAAATGGCATGACAGGCTCGGACCCGATACCCCTGACGGATGTGGGGCTATCGAGATCGCTCATCCCGACATCGCCACCCGAAACCTGCATTCACTGTATCCCTATGCTGATATCGAGACAGCTGGCCCGGGCGCTTATTTGGAGCTCGATGAAGATGTTCGAGTGTTGTGTAGGACACTTATTTACTCTGTCGAGCTGTTACACTTGTGTGTTTTGCATTTTCTCTGTAGTTATTTCATATTGACTGCATTCTGACGTCGACTTTCTTTGTTCACAGTGGAACATTTCTCAAAGATGGATGCCTTGGGCAAAATGCCAGATCCCAAGACCACAGATCCGAAGAAAATCCAAGACCTCGCAGGTATCAGGTCGAGGACTCCGGCCCGGGCTCCAGTGTCCGGCAACATTGTTTCTGGAGGTCAGAGGACTCCGGCTCGAGCCGGAGTCCTCGACCTGATACCTGCGAGGTCTTGGATTTTCTTCGGATCTGTGGTCTTGGGATCTGGCATTTTGCCCAAGTCGTCCATCTTTGAGAAATGTTCCACTGTGAACAAAGAAAGTCGACGTCAGAATGCAGTCAATATGAAATAACTACAGAGAAAATGAAAAACACACAAGTGTAACAGCTCGACAGAGTAAATAAGTGTCCTACACAACACTCGAACATCTTCATCGAGCTCCAAATAAGCGCCCGGGCCAGCTGTCTCGATATCAGCATAGGGATACAGTGAATGCAGGTTTCGGGTGGCGATGTCGGGATGAGCGATCTCGATAGCCCCACATCCGTCAGGGGTATCGGGTCCGAGCCTGTCATACCATTTCTGGGGTCTGCTATACCAAGTGTAGACATCAATGTCCACCAACCCGTGTCGGATAAAGAAAAATTGGGGCTTCCACTCACCCTGAGACGAAGTCACCTTCCTCACAAATTCCGACGTATCTGTCCCTCAAAGATTTTATTGACGGCCCTCTGATAAGTGGCCCCTGCATTTTTCAGACCAAACGGCATCGTTACAAAGCAAAAAGTACCAAATTCAGTGATAAATGCGGTTTTTTCCGAGTCCTGGGGGTCCATAAAAATTTGATAGTACCCCCTATATGCATCGAGAAAACCGAACACTTCGAAGCCCAATGTCGAATCGACCAACTGATCAATTTTTGGAAGCGGATATGAATCCTTAGGGCATGCTTTGTTAAGATCTGTAAAATCGACGCACATCCGCCAGCTCTGATCTGGCTTCCTGACCAACACGGGATTGGCTAACCAATCCGGGTATAACACCTCCTTCACGATCCCAGCCATCAACAACTTGTCAACTTCTTTCTTCACTGCCTCTTTTCTCTCAGGCGCAAGATTTCTCTTCTTTTGCCGTACCGGCTTCTTTTTTGGGTCGACGTTAAGTCGATGCACTGCCACGTCCGCCGATAAACCCGGCATGTCATCTGCCTTCCAAGCAAAAACGTCTCGATACTCAGCTAGGAGGTCGACCAAGGCTTTCATGTCGGGGTGTGGTATCCACTTCCCGATCTGGACCCCTTGGCCCTCTTCCTCCTTCCACACTCGAACCTCCTCTGTCGGGTCTGCGGACACCCAGCTCCGATCTTCCTCCTCCTCAGGTATCAACTCCTCAACCATCACCTGCCCGACCCCTTTTCCTTTAATCGTAACCAGGCTACAGCTCCTGGCTACTTCGATGTCTCCTTTGACCTCATGGGTTCCATACCAGGTGGGGAACTTCATGCTGTTGTGGAATGTCGAGATGATGGCTCTGAGATCGTATAAAGCTGGTCGACCTAATATCGCGTTATACCCTGAAGGGGCTTTAACTACGACATAGGTCATCTCCATAGTTCGGCCTTTTTCCTCGTCTCCAACTGTTGTCAACAAATTAATCGATCCGACAGGGTGGATGGCCTGCCCTGTGAATCCAAATAAAGGAGTAGATAACGGTATGATGTCTTCATCTTTCAACTTCATAGCCTTGAAAGCCGAATAGTAGAGAATATTTACGGCGCTTCCACTGTCGACACAAACCCTTTTGATCCGACCCCGACTTATTACTGCTTCGATTACCAACCCTTCGCTATGACTATGGGAACTCGGAATGTCGTCTTTTGGCCCGTAGCCCACTTCCGTAGTGAACCTCAGCTTCTTCGAGTCCCTAGATCTATCTGAAGAATGTCGACTAGATCGAGGTCTATCTGATTCATGCTCTGCAACAATCGTGTTGACGTCATACCCGGCGCGATTATCTCGGTGGGGGTCTCGATTCTGATCTTCTCGATGGTCATTACGGCGATTATCTCGGGATGCCGGCTCAGCTGACCTGTCTCCACGATTTCGATTGTCACGACGCGGGGATCGATCTTTCTTTCCATTATAAGTCTTCCTCTTGTACTCTCGACGGCCTTTTGGCTCGTCTTTTTCTGACCTGTCAATCACCTCATCCAATCGACCCTCTTGAATGCAGGCGTCGATATCCCTCTTCAAATCGAAACATTCCTCCGTGTCGTGTCCCACGTCTCTGTGATAGTCGCAATACTTATGAGTATTCTTCCTTTTCTCCGGGTCCTTGGACATCGGCTTGGGTGTTCGGGCAATATTTTTCTTGATCATAATTGCCAACACCTCTCCCCGAGATCGATTGAGGGGTATAAAATCTCTTTCTTTCAGATTCCCTTTCTTTCCAAGCCGATCTGAGATCGGAGCTGTTAATCGGTCAAAAACGTTGGACTTGCTTTCCTCGTTCCGACCCCTAGGCTGACCCTTGGTCTGGCTTCGGGAGTCGTTTCTCGAACTAAGGCCAAGTGAAATGGTGTGCAGACGCACTGCCTCTTCACCTTGGCAAAACTTATGGACTATGTTCACACATTCATCCATATCATTCGGCATTTTCTTAGACAATTTGTCATATAACTTCATATTTCACAGACCTCCGACAAAAGCATTAACTTGCAACGCATCACTGGCGTTATGCACTTTCATGGCTTCGAGATTGAAGCGTCTCATAAAATCAATAGTGGATTCCCCTTTCTCTTGCTTAATATTCATGAGGTGTGTAGCACTGAGGTGGAACTTCTTATTTCCAATGAAAGCGTCTCGAAATTTTTGTCCCAGCTGTAAAAAACTTGAGATCGACCCGGGGCGTAGCTTGTGGAACCACTCTCGAGCTCGACCTGTGAGCAACGTGTCGAAGGCACGACACTTCATGGCATCATTTGCGTTCCTCAACCTCATCAACGATATATATCGATATAGATGGTCCTCTGGGTCCGTAGTACCGTCATAAGGTTCCATCTTGGGTGGTTTGAATGAGTCAGGCATCGTGTATATCTCTATCTCGGGACTAAATGGCGACTCGAGCCATTCTGTGACCTGTTCCTTCCCTACTATGCGGTTGAACTCATTTCGGATACTTTCCTCGACCTGCCGCTGTTGGCTTTCTTGTCCAAGACGTCTGTGGGCGTTAGTCACGCTGATTTCAATTGCGTCTTCCTCACGTTCTTCGTGAGGTTCGACAGGCTTCTTCCCCTAGCTTTATCAGCCTCTTTACGACTCAGAGGGTCCAACAAATGTTCTTCAGGGGGATTACAAATTCCCTTACCTATGAACGCCGAGGCCACCACCCTCTTCAAGGCGTCCTCATCTAAAGATGCTAAGTGATCTGCCATATCTTGTAGCTGTGGGGAAGCTGAGGCCTGGGTGGGTCTGCAACTGCCGGTCTAGATCCAGTGAGGACTTCTTGAATCTGAGATGGAACCCCTGCCGGATCTATATCCGTGTGCTCTTCGATCCGCATGTTCTTACCGCTCGCCGGTTTCTTCCTTGCTGGTGGTGCCATACGATTTCTTTACCAACTCACCGGTAGAAGGCCCTCCTTCTAGCGCCAAATGATGATGCTAAATAATGCACCACCGGAATAACTGGGCCACGTGTAATCTAAGGGTGAGCTATAAAGGGTCGAATGGCAGTGATTTGCATAAAAGATGATGTTTTAGGTATTTTATGGCTGAGTCCAAGAATATATCTTGGATTGCCTACGTATCCTGTCTCAAGTCCAGGAATCAAGCCTCGCGTAGTTCCTGGAGCTGTGTATTTATAGGCACATGCCCTTCTTCTGCCCTAAACTTGGGGGCGGTTTAGTATATTGACGTAATTACCCTTAAATGGGCCTTGCCTCCTTGCCCAAGTAACCTGTTGGATGTGGGCCCAGGAGCCCAGACTGAAGTCCATGGTATCGACTCGATGAACACCGACGTGGGTGTTCGAGCTCGGACATTTGTAGAATCTCTCCCGAGCCGCGGCCGTCACTGGTACGCCTCATATCGATCCGATGTGGATAACTAACACGACTTTTCCACATGCGAATTTGGACCCGCCGGATAATTCCACGTGGAGGAGTAAATCCCCGTATCATCAATATATATATATATATATATATATATATATATATATATATATATATATATATATATATATATATATATATTAATATCTTATATTAATTTATTGTAAAACCATTAATTAAATTGCACAATCCAAGTGTATCTTATACACACACAAATTGCGCACCTTAGCAAATAAATTGGCATCCGGAATATTCTTTAATTAATATAATACTGTTAATATCTTGTATTTAATTTATTCATAATAAATAAATACTACCATATTAATTTACCACTATAGCCTTTATAGTCTCGAGATAAACTTTCCTTATTTGGTTATCAACTATAACCACATTTTAATCCAAACAGATGTTCATATTTGTGTGACCCGATAGGCTTCCGAATATGTTGGTTGTAGGCACAAAGTGCAAATTACTAAAATGCCCTTCATACCTAACGATCACGGGATAGCGTCTAGCAACACACCGTGACCCCCAATCATCGGAAGAGTCAAATGCAATGACTACTACCTTTCATGTGAAACGGTTACCATGTAAGTTACAATCATATCGCTGTAATAATATCCATACGGTCGTACGTCGAGTGTCAAACATTAACGACCGTATCTTATAATCTGGATATCAAGCTCTCTCGAAGTAACTCATTTACTCCCACTTTGCAAAGATTCACGAGAGTAAGACATTCCTTATAAGAAGGCCCTTTCGGATATTCACCCCTACTGATAGGGTACGCGATTCCCAAACGACCAAACATGTATACTCCGCATGCTTCAGTATCACACCCAATCACTACCGCATGATCGCCCCGTGGCTAGGGGAAACCTCAATAGTGTCAAAGCATGACAATCCACACCGTGATGCCATGTAGACTCCGGTCCTAAGGATAATTACACAACCGTCACATAGTGTGACACTTATCCGTGTAAGTGGGTCAGTCTAACGTACGCATTCTCTAATACACGTCCACGTACAGTCCAAGCATCTCTACACTTTGATAGTCGAGATCTATCCCTGCCCCTAAAGACAGAATACATCTAATACGTGCTAGCCTGTACGTACTATCAATGCCCTATTTAATAGTACATCAGCCTAGAGACATTTCAGTATCAAACTTATTAAAGTGATTAGAGATCTCATCAACCATAATCGCCTATCATGGTTTCTCTATCACAGTTTAATACTAAAGACGTTATCATATAAAAATTCATTTGGTTCTTTAAAAGAACAAATATATGACAACAGTAAAGCCATTTAATATACGTATAAACATAAAGAAATAGTAGAAATGATCCGACCCGGTCGGATCCGGTCCAACCCGATTGGGTTGAGGACACTATTTCAACATATATGTCAAGAGTTCCCTATGCTAGCGTAGTTGGCAGTCTGATGTATGCCATGGTTTGCACTAGACCCGATCTGGCTCAGGCCGTCAGTGTTGTCAGCAGGCTTATGGCTCAACCTGGAAAGGAACACTGGAAAGCTTTGAAAAGAATGTTCAAGTACCTTAGAGGTACATCCGATGTTGGTCTCATTTATGGAGGTGATACTCAGAGTTTGGTCACAGGATACTGTGATGCTGATTATGCAGGTGATGTGGACAGGAGAAAATCAATGACTGGTAATGTTTTCACATTGTGGAATTCAGTTGTCAGCTGGAAAGCAACTTTGCAAGTAACAGTAGCTTTATCAACCACTGAGGCAGAGTATATGGCTCTTACTAAAGCATCCAAGAAAGCAATCTGGTTGAAGGGTCTAGTCAGTGATTTGGGGCTACATCAGGATCAAGCTGAGATTTATTGTGACAGTTTGAGTGCAATTTGTCAAGCTAAGGATCAGGTTCATCATGAGAGAACCAAGCATATTGATGTGAGATATCATTTTCGAGAAACGAAAAGAGGGTTGTAGTGAAGAAGATCAGCACCAAGGAAAATCCTACCGATATGCTTACTAAACCCAGTTCAACAAAGCAAGTTTCAGTTGTGTCTGGACTTGCTTAACATTCAAAGCTTATAATCAGTTTTTCTGGAAACTCAATTGAGGGCTGGTTAGGTGAGTAAATTTTGTGGAGAAGTCTGGTACAAGTACATCCTGGCATTGAAGAATGCATTTGATACAAGTACATCTGAATTATGCAATCTGGTGACGTTGAATGAGAGTTCAAGTCAAGGTGGAGATTTGTCAGTATTGTGGCTTGATCTCTAAAACTGGTGGAACTAATATGAAAGTCGGTTTTGTGAAGTGAAACTGAGTTTTGGAGAAAATCGGAGAAAACTGAGTTTTGGGGGAAACTGAGTTTTGATGGAAACTGAGTTTTGGTGGAAATTGAGTTTTTTTTTGTGGAAACTGAGTTTGTTGAATTCTACATCTGAGTTGGTTGATTACAAGGGAAAAGTGAGTTTTCATTGGTGGAGTCAGTTTGAGCTGGGTTCCACATCTGGGGCATTTATGACAATCCGACACAGATCCTATGGCGGCTAGGGTTTAGGGATTTGTGTCTATAAATATCATCTGTTGTAATCAATGTTGTGTGTGTTTTTCAAGAGTGTGAAAAGCCTTGTAACTTCGGTGCATAATAAAATATATCATTTTCTGCCCGTGGATTAGTCGGCACAACGCCGGTACCACGTTAAATCACCGTGTTATTTTTGTTTCTGTGTTTTATCAATTTCCGCCTTATTTTTGTTAGATTGTATCTGTTTTATCTTTCTTCAAACGTAAGTTTCTCGGCCGTGTTTCAATAATACTAGTCATATCTAAGACTATCGTATTATTTAATTCTTGTTGAATATTCATTTTGTATGTTGTGACATTAAAATATCATTGGTTTTGTTAAAATATCAAAATCCATCAAAAGACCCGATTAACATTAGAAAGAGCCCGGGCATCAAAGACGGTAGAAGACAGACATATGATAGCCTCCAAACACAAAACAAAACAAAACAAAACAAAAAAAAAAAAAAAAAAAAAAAAAACAAAACAAAACTAAGAAATATAAAATATGTAACCAGTCAATATCACTCGTTTTATTTCTACAACTACAAAGATAAAAAAATAAAAAATAAATTATTTTGTGGTATGAGAACATTAAATCACAACCTTCTCATCTATTGTTTGAGTATCAATCGTTTGTTAAATCCTCGTCCATTATTCTAACAATCTTTCTTGTCCAAGACTATATTTACCAAATCTTCTTATACTCTCTCTGTCCTAAAATATAAATCCGTTTTGTTTTTGGCTTTGTTCAAAAATAAAATCCGTTTATAACATCAATGAAGCTTTTACAGCATAATTCTTCTTATTACCCGTAATTTATTATTGATTCACCTATTTTTTTTACTTTAATTACAACTATTGCATTTATTGTAGTCAAAGGAGATTTTAGACTAATAATTTTAAAATTTATAACACTCAACCATGTTCTTAAATTGTGTAAAAAATTCAAACGGATTAATATTTTGGGACGGGTGAAGTACATGATAAACGTGTCTTGCGAGATGTTGACTAGTCATATTATTGATGTTGCATTATGCCCTCATGCTTGACTATAAGCATGTGTTGTGCCCTTGAGTATATGGTTGTGCATATGCGATGTTACAAGTAAACATGACAAAATGTGATGTATGTTAAGTAACCCAACAAGTACGTATAAAATAAAAAATGTTCTGAAGTAGATAGTTAAGCAAGTTTTATGCATTGTAAAGCAAATATGCTTTTAAATTAGTTTCTTTATGCTTTATTCTTTAAATTGTTTTTGTGACTTAAATAAACAAACATGTGTCATGTATTTCTGCTTATGATTAACATTAATTCCTCTTTTTGATATTTTACTCTATATTGAGATTGTACACGAGCATCATCCTTTCTTTTTGGTTGAGTATGTTTTACAGGTTTATAAGGAACATGCTGATAGCTTTGTTGAGCAAGCAATATTATGGACATGATGCACTTCCGTTCTGGTTTAGTACAACGGTATGCGCTTGATCCTAACATGGTATCAGAGCCAGAGGTCAATGGATCAAACCCTGGTTGGAACATTATTTAAAAAACATTATGCAAGTGTTGGGACAGATTGCCCATACTTGAGGGGGGTGTTGGGAGAGATTGTTCACACTCTTGAATGAAAAAATTGTGCAAGTGTTGGACAGATTGCCAACACTTGAGGGTGGTGTTGGACAGATCGCCCACACTCTTAAATGATAAGAAATAAAGTAGCGTCTTTACTGACACCAATTGGTTTTAGTAGAACGGTAACGCTTAATCCTGACAATTAGTTTCTTTATTTTCGATGCAGGCCTGCGTGCCAACACTGCCAAGTTTATACTCTAATGACAAATTTAATCATTTGGATATGTTTATATGAGGATTTTGTATATAGTTATATTTTAATTATTTATGAGGTAATTCGCAGCAATGGTCTATTCGGATGTGATTATGCACCTTTGTGATGCAGTTAAATCGCGGATAGTAAGTCATGCTTTCTGGTTGTCAAGGTGCTAAGCTTTGATGATTTGTCTCCTGAGTCATAACATATTTTGTTGCTTTGTGATATTTCTTTATTAGTATGATATAACATTGACGATGCAAAAAATCGTCGAGTATAAATATGGGTCGTACTTTCCTAGTGACAATAATCCAAGACATGAGAACCCTAGAAAAGATGAATGAGGAGATGGTTTTTGGGGGTGATTTAAACTGAGCCTGGGATTTTCCCAAGTTGCCTACGTATCCAAAACTTGTGTTAGAATCAAGTCTCCGTAGATCCTTAGGTGTTGTTTATATAGGGGGAGCGTGTGCCCGAGGCCTTCATGGGCCGTGTCCTTATTGGACTTTGATTTCGTGTTCCCTAAGGAAGAGATAATTACGGTTTAATCTCCTTAATTATAGGAGATAATCTTGGTATTCAAATATTGATTTAAATGATAAGGATCAGAGCCTTCATGGCTTAGGACTCTTTCCATAATTATCCTGATAAACGTGTATTTATCATTATATGCTCTAGCCGGCCTGCGCGGCGAGAAGCCGAAGGTAAGATGACCGAGCTGCGCATGTCTGTATTTACCCTGTCCTGACCAACCTGCAGTGGACTGAGGGGCGACCTGAGCGGCCCCTCCTTTAGAGGTGGAAATCAGCCTTTAGGCCTAAAAGGGACGCATGGTCCCTAAAGTTAAGGTTCTAGCCCTATTTTTGTCATGACACGTGGAGTGGTGAAATCCGGTATCGTCATAAGCCTCCCAGATCTGACTGAACTGCTCGTTGTGAGGTCGGATCTGTCATAAGTGTTGTTCAGCCACTGTCATCTTGACTTGAAGAATTCGTAATGACCTACTCTGCCAGGTGACAGAGTTACTGTTATGACGTTGTCATAACATTTTTCAGGGGTTCGAGGCATTTCTGCCCACATCGTCTGAAGTGCAACAGTTCTTGAGAACGTGTTTGGGGTTTTATAACCCTCATCGAATCAATTGTTCGATCATCAGTTGACTGATGTTGGCTTTAAGGACATAAAATATGTAAGTCTCGCTTCTTCAATCTTACTTTGTATGTAACTCGGTAGGATTTCTTATACTTGATGACTTGCTGATGTAGGGATCTTTTATTGGCTAGGAGGCCTTTGCTAGGCTTTCTACGTCTTCGGCCAGCAAGGTGAAGTTGAAGAGGAAGATTGCTGGCCTGGAGAAAACGGCCTCCGATCGTCGGCAAAAACTCAAGGACGTATGTCCCACTGTTAGTGAGGAGTTATTAAGAGGTATCCGAGAGTTGGGTATCACCGTGGACGTAAAGGACTTCTTCACCGAGCTGATCATCGCTGCTCGGCTAACAGATGTTGGGCATGACCCTTACGTGGCCTTTAGTGATGAGGAGAGGGATGTCCGTGGACTTCTCTTCTTCTTTCCTTTTATGTTTTACTTATGCTTGCATTTTTTCTCGTTTTTTTTTGTCTAACCGTGTTTTTGTTTGTTGCAGTGGCAGACTTTGCTACCTTACTGGCTGGTACCGGTGATGATGATGCTGAGGATAGTCAGCCCGAACAGAGCCAGGATACTGAGAAGACCGCAAGTGTGGAGCCTTCTCTAGCCTAATCTGCGGGCACTACCCTGAATTTTGCTGGGGTCCAGATACTGTCTGGTCACCCTGATGATACAGTGGTCCCGCCCATCTCTGTTCCGAAAGGGGACACTAACCCGATCACCCTGGATGAAGCTGATTAGGAGTGAGAAGACGGATAACTCCAAAATAGTGGTCAAGATGGGGTTCCTGTGAACCCTTGGTAGGGAAGGCCCAAGAAAAAGAGCAAATATTCTACCCTTCCTGATGAGGCTCAAGATTAGTCTCATGAAAGAATATATGCCGCTACCGAACCGCAGTGGATTGCTAGCAAGCTGGCTGGAACGGGCTTTGGTGCCATGGAATATGTAAGTTCATATTTTCCATCTGAGTTTTGTATTTCAACTTGATAATGTTTCTCATGTTTGTTGATTCGTTATGCAGGGAACCTGGATTGGCCAGGAAGTTTTTAGAAGATTGGCTAAGTCTTCCACTATCCAGAGGAATCTGGAGTAGAAGGTTACCGACCTGTGTGTAGATCGGAAAAGGCTTAAGGGCTCTGTTGAATCCAAAGACAAAGATGTAAAGGCTCTCAAGAAGCAACTCAGGGCTCAGAAGGCTGAGCAAAAGGCTAGAGAAGAAAAGTATGATGCTAGTCTTCAAGCCATAGATGACCAGTTTTCCGCAGAGAAAACTGAGTTGGAGAGAGCCGTGGTGAAGCTCCGTACTGAGAAGAACGAGTTGGAAGTTGGTGTTCCAGGTCGGATTACTAGAGCCATCTAGGAGTACAAGGCTTCAAATGATTATGCTCTTGTTGTTCATTCTTGTCCTTCACCATGGCTATACCTTGGGAGTTGACAAGGCTAAAAGTTAGTTTGCTGAACTTGCTATGGATAGCATGGCTAGCCATGCTTTCTATAAGCCTGGCATGGATGCAATCTATGACAAGCATCTAAAAGAGTTTCAAGAAGGGGTGGACATTGCGTCCAAATACTCTCGCTGAGCTACAACCTCTCGTCAAACGGCTACTGGGTCAGAGCCTTCTGTTACAGCAGCTTCAGCTTCAGCTCATCCTTCTTCTGAGCAACAACAAAGTCCAGCTCCTGATGCATAGATCAAGTTTCTTGTGGACTTGATTTTATTTTGTTGTTTTTGCTCCACAAAATTGTAACTTTCGTACAATTATTTTGTAATACATGCAAAGATTTCTACCAAGTGTTTTTGCCTTGGCTTTATTTCTAGCACTTATTTTAAGCGCTCCACCAAGTGTTTTTGCCTTGGCTTTATTTCCAGCACTTATTTTAAGCTCTCTACTAGTAGGGTATCTTGCCCCTTAGTATGCCATGCATTAACTTGTAGTTTTGGATGACATACTTAGTTTGTCTTTGAGTCTGGTCTATAGAGATCAACACCTTCATTTGTCTTGGGTTTTAATGAGTTTTACGTCTGTAAGCTTGCTGATTTTGACCTGCAGATCTCGGCTAGTCTGTCCTGCGGGTTTGGAAAGTTTTTTTTGCTGCAGATCTCAACGCTTAAATGTATTGTTGAGTTCGTTCTGTGAATATCAATTTGAGTGTCATGTAGACTTAATGATTTTAGACTGAGTCCGACCTGCAGAGCTCTGCTTGTCCGTCCTGTAGACTTAAATAATATATGTTGAGTCCGTCTTGCGGAGCTTAGTTTGATGAGCTTGAACTGCAAAATTTGTTGAGTTCGACGTGTGGAGCTCAATTCGTTGAGTTTGACCAGCAAACTTTGTTGAGTCCGACCTGCGGAACTCGGGCTTTCGAGTCTGTCTTACAGACTTTGAAGAAATGTTTCAAAATTGTACCAAGTACAATGTTTTTATAATATATGAATTTTTTTTACAAGTTCTCTTGCCTTTTCAGCAATTACCTAAAATACTTTGATCCGCAGTGGGGTGTCTTGCCCCCAAATATGCCATTCATTAACTTATAGTTTTTTGGATGGCATACTTAGTAGCGTGTGTAGATTTTTTTATTTTTTATTTATTTTTTTTGTTTCTTACCTGTAGAGTTCTGCAATTCGACGTTTGTCTTGCGGACTTAGGAAGTTTGGATGTTGCAAACTTGTTGAACCTGGCTTGCGGAGCTCAGTCTTATGTTTGTCATGCAAACTTAATTTTTTGAGTCTGTCATGCAGATTTTATTTTTTATGAGTCTGACATGCAGACTTATTTTTTGAGTCTGGCAGACATACTTTATTATTATTATTTTTTAGAGTCTGACGTGCAGACTTATTCTTTGAGTCTGGTAGGCAGACTTTATTTTTATGAGTCTGACCTGGAGACTTATTTTTGAGTTGTCAGGCAGACTGTATTTTTTTGAGTCTTCCATGCAGACTTTAATTTTTTGAGTCTGACGTGCAGACTTATTTTTTGAGTCTGTCAGGCGGACTGTATTTTTTTAGACTTATTTTTTGAGTCTGGCAAGTACACTTCATTATTTTTTTGGGTTCTTGGTGGGGTTTCTCCCCCCCCCAGTATGCCATGCAGTCAGAATTTGGATGGCATAATTAGCTTTTTGTACGATTTTTTATTTGAGTCCGACCTGCAAAGGTCGGATAGTGAGTATGACCTGTAGACTCGTGAATTTTGCTAAGTCCATCCTGCGGAGCTCAGTTGTCTGTCTTGTAGACTTAATGAATCGGCTGAGTCCGACATGCGGAGCTCAGTATGTCTGTCTTGCAGACTTAAAGCTTTCATCTTAAATCCGTTACGTATTATACAGAATAAAGAAGAGAAACATAATATTGAAATAATACTGGTAAATTGAAATAATTTATTGAATTCTGGAACCTGTTTTAGACGTAAAGCTTCCGGGGATTGTTTGTCTGCCAGCTTTGTGGAATGGTCTTACCATTTGAATTTGCGGTTGATATGCACCCTTGCCTTGCACTTTAACAGCTTTATAGGGGTGTCCTGCGGACCTCGGGTTGTCTGACCTGTAGATTTGCAAATTTTATTGATTCCAACCTACGGAGACCAGTTGTCAGTCCTGCTGACCGAAATTTTTTGCTGAGTCCGACCTACGGAGCTCAATTCGTCAGTCTTGCTAACTTGTGAGTTTTTTGCTGAGTCCGACCTGTGGAACTCGGTTTGTCTGTCCTGCTGACTTATATTTTTTGTTGAGTCCGACTTGCGGAGCTTAACTTGTCCGTACATCCTGCGGACTCAATGATTTTTGCTGAGTCCGTCCTGCGGATCTCAGTTAGTCTATCCTGCAGGCTTAATAATTTTAGCTGAGTCCGACCTGCAGATTCGCAGCTTGTCAGTCCTGCTGACTTAATGATTTTAGCTAAGTCTGACATACGGATTCGCAGCTTGTCGGTCCTGCTAACTTAATAATTTTAGCTGCCTGTGAATTCGCAGCTTGTCAGTCCTGCTGACTTAATGATTTTAGTTGAGTCCATCCTACGGATTCGCAGCTTGTCAGTCCTGCTGACTTAATGATTTTAGCTGAGTCCATCCTGCGGATTCGCAGTTCACATCTTGTCAGTCCTGCTGACTTAATGATTTTAGCTGAGTCCGTCATGCGGATTCATAGCTTGTCAGTCCTACTGACTTAATAATTTTAGCTGATTCCGTCCTGTGGATTCACAGCTTGTCAGTCCTGCTGACTTAATGATTTGAGTTGAGTCCGACCTGCGGATTCACAACTTGTCAGTCCTGCTGACTTAATCATTTAAACTGAGTCCGTCCTGCGGATTCGCAGCTTGTCAATCCTACTGACTTAATAATTTTAGTTGAGTCCATCCTGCGGATTCGCAGCTTGTCAGTCCTGCTGACTTAATAATTTTAACTGAGTCCGTCATGCGGATTCGCAGCTTGTCAATCCGCTGACTTAATGATTTTGGCTGAGTCCGTCCTGCGGATTCGCAGCTTGTCAATCCTGCCGGCTTAATGATTTTAGCTGAGTCCGTCCTGTGGATTCACAGCTTGTCAGTCCTGCTGACTTAATGGGTTGGCCTTTTCCAATCTCGCGAGTTTGTCCTGCAAAACTCAATAACAAAATACACAATGGAACGAAACAACAGTTAAAGTGAACTTGATCATTCGAAGTATTACTCATGGGAGTAGTACCGAGAAAGAGAGATGATGTTCCTCATTATGAGTTTGACCGCTCGGTCCTCCAAAGATGTGTTGATTGTACCGATGGGACGATGTCGTTTAGGGTTGCTGCATCCATAGCAGCCAACTGCTCCGCTACTGCTTGTCGAGCCTTTGTAGATTCTGGTTGGTGGCAGGATCTATTGTCGTCCCGTCTCCATTGTTTTTGACCACCATCTTGGATGGTTTCCCCTTGACCTTTCTTTTCCATATGCTTTTATGGCGTGGTTACGATGGACCTTGAACAAATTCTCAATAAAAGACCCTCTTTCTAGCACCATTTGACGATACAAAAAATCGTCGGGTATAAATCTGGGCCATACTTTCCTATGACAATAATCCAAGACCATAGCACCTTAGAAAATATGAACGAGGAGATGGTTTTTGCGGGTGATTTAGACTACGCCTGAGATTTTCCCAAGTTGCCTACGTATCCAAAGCCTGTGTTGGAATCAAGTCTCCGTAGTTCCTTAGGGGTTGTTTATATAGGGAGAGCCTGTGCCCTCGGCCTTCATGGGCCATGTCCTTGTTGGACTTTGATTTCGTGTTCCCTAAGGAAGAGATAACTACGGTTTAATCTCCTTAATTATAGGAGATAATCTCGGTATTCAAATATTGATTCAAATGATAAGGATCAGAGCCTTAATGGCTTAGGATTCTTTCTAAAATTATCCTGATAAACGCGTATTTATCATTATATGCTCTAGCCGGCTTGCGGCGAGAAGCCAAAGGTAAGATGACCGAGCTGCGCAGGTCTGTCTTTACCCTGTCCTGACCGACCTGCGGTGGACTGAGGGGCGACCTGAGCAGACCCTCCTTTGGAGATAGAGATCGGTCTTTAGCCTTACAAAGAGACTCATGGTCCTTAAAGTTAAGGTTCTAGCCCTATTTTTATCATGACACGTGGAGTAGTGAAATCCGGTATCGTCAAACATCAGATTTAGATGATTTTTCGGATTTATTATATAATTCACACACCGAGGATATTATTTCTGAATAAAGATTTGGTGTCCGTAGTAAACAGAGTGTTACGATTACTATTAGACATGCTTCTTTATATTCATTAAATCTTATACATTTTGTATTTTATTGCAAATATATACTTCTCTTTTTTTTTCCACAAAATATACTTTTCTCATTAAAATATCATAGATTTTTTTATTTTTTTTCTTTCAAATATCATAGATTTTGTTAAAATGTCAACGGTATAATAAGAAATCCATCAAAAGACCCAAATAACTTTAACAATATATAAAATAAAAAAAGGACAGAGGAGCCCGGGCATCACAGGTAGCCATTTTAAGAAGCATGATAGGGCCAAGTGCTGTTAACGAGCCGAGTCGAGTCGAGTAGTTGATGTTTAACCTCGAGCTCGTTTGTAATCGGGTAGGCTAGGCTCGGCTCAGCTCGCTAACACAAACGAGCCTAAAAACCTGTTCGAGTTTGGCTCGATAAGTATAAAAAATGTTCGAGCTCGGCTCGTTCATTAGTATTTTTTTAAGGGGAATGATTTGTTTATATCTAATATATCTATTATTCAACCCATAATACTCGTTTAATCAAACATCTACAAAATATTTGTTGTTTTTAAAATTATTTATGTGTATATACCCCCCCCCCCCCCCCACAAAAACAATTATGTGTATATTTGATTTATATTTATTATTTATACTATATATTATATAAATTCGCGAACAATAACGTGCGTTCACGAACAGACTCGTGTTCGCTCGTTTAGTAAACGAGCAGGAGAACCTGATCGAGCTCGGCTCGATAGCATAAATGAACGAGCTTACACGAGCCGAGTTCGAGCCTTGTTCGTGAACGTTCGGTTCGTTTAACGGCATTGATAGCCTCCAAACACAAAAAACAATCTAAGAAATAAAAAATAAATAACGAGTCTAGATCACTTGTTTTATTTCTACAACTCCCAAAAAAAATAGCAAAGAAAACAAAAAATTACACAAACACACACACACACACACACACACACACACATATATATATATATATATATATATATATATATATATATATATATATATATATATATATATATATATATATATATATATATTTCAAGATGGTTTTAAACGTCTATTCTTATGTTTCAAGTTAGGTATTAAAAGTAGTTTTCTCAAATGTTTCAAGTTTTCTTTCAATTATTTTGTAACTGGGTTAAGTGGATTCATGTCGTGTCTCCCGGAAATCGACATACATGAATCACCTTTTTGATCTTCTTTCTCCTTACTGAACATTTGGCCGGTGCTCACTTTTTTATTTGGAATAAGAAGGTTGCATGTACATGTTGTTTTGACGACGAGTATGGAGTGATGGCTTGGATGGAGCAATGGAGTCGTTTATGTTTTAGTTTCCTTTTATAGTTCCTTCTTTTCAGACATGTCAGTTGTAACGGATTATAGTTTTTATATTCAGTTATTTATAATGTAGTTTGACAGGAGTTGTATTCTGGTTGAGTTAATTGGTTGTATGGAAGACCCAGAGGGTCTATTTCCCGAGTCTTCAGCTTGTTCTCTTCCGCGTGAATCTTTTATATCTCGGATATGACACGAGGCTTACGTGGGATTTAGGGTTTACTCTAAATGTCATGTGCCGAACGTCCCGTGTCCGGATAAGGACTCGGTATGTGGGACAGGGGCATTACAATATATATATATATATATATATATATATATATATATATATATATATATATATATATATATATATATATACTACCTCCGTCCAATTAAAAATATCCACATTTTAGAAGAAAAAAAATTTCATAAAAAGTGTCACTTTATAATACCAATGCCTCATTTAATGGTTTTTTCCAAAACTATCCTTACTCCAACCTGTATTTATTTCGCTCATTTCACATCCCAAAACAAGCAATTATTATGAAGTGAAGGGTTAATATGTCAATATAATACAAAAACAAACACATTAATTGAGTTTCTTAGTCTGTGTGCATTAAAAAAAGTGGAGGTTGTTGAAGCCTAAACATCTAGAAGAAGATGAGATTTTGCCACATGGACATTTCATCAAACACCTAGGTGTTGAAGGTGGTTACAACTACCTCAAGTCAGTTACAACCGAATTACAGTTCTTAGCTCTGTATAAACTGAAATTAGATGTTCCATTAGTTGATTAGGATGTTCAATTATTGTTTCCATTCATCAATTGTGCAAAAGAATAAAGTTTCCAACTTCCCGCTTGTTCATTTTTCAAACTTATGAAGACGATCTTCATCTTCTTCTTTCTTCATTTTCTGGAATTCCAATCCGTTCTTGTTTGATTATTAACATGGTCATAGCAAATTCGTATTCCGTTGTGATAGATTTTCTATTCTTGATGTCTAGTTCATTTTCTTGATTTGTTCTTGAAGTTACTACAATGGCAGCTGTAATTCATGAAAATTCTAGGAATTCTCATGATTATCCCAGCTTGATTCTCATTCAAACTTTGTTGAAAGGAGTTCATAACTACAATCATTGGAAAACTGATACTACAAAAGCTCTATCTTCTTATGGTCAATTGAGTTTTGTGGATGGTTCTTCTATCATGCCTAATGTTGTTGTTCTTAGGTATTCGAATCAGATGCAGCTGAATGATGTAGTTGTTTCTTGGCTAATAAATTCCATGCTTCCCACTGTTGCTGAGAGTGTTATGAATTTTGACACTTCAAGAGAGATCTGGTTTGATTTCTAACACAGATTTGGAAGGGGAAATGCCTACAGGTTGTCAAATCTTGAGGAAGAAATTGAAAAGTTAAGTAGTGATGTCTTTCTGTAACTGATTCTATACGAAGTTGAAATCCTTATAGGATCAGTATCTTTTTTAAGGCCAATTCCTCCTTGTACTTGCCCAGTTTTGCAAATTATAAGGGAGGATTATGATTATGCATATACTACTAGATTCCTCAAAGTTTAAATGGCAATTTTAGTAATGTCAAGTCAAAAGTATTGATGACCATGCCCTTACCAAATGTCAAAACAACCTTTGTTATGTCCCTTAACCATGAATATTAGTTGAATTACACTTCTTCGTCGGCAGATTCAGTAGTTCTTGCCTCCCAGCCGGATACTAGACTGCAAGATTTAAGTGGTTCTAATGTTGTAATGCAGTCCTAGATTTAAGGTCAAGGAAGAGGTTCTAGTGGTTCTGGCAGAGGGCAAGGCAATTCCATGAAGCCTCGGTGTACATACTGTGGTAAGGAAGGGCACACAGTGGATAAGTGCTACAAGAAGAATGGATATCCTCCAAAATTTGGGAGAGGATGAGGTCCTATGGATAACAAAGTTAGCGTTGAAGATAATACTACAATACAAGGCAGCGATTCTTCACATTCAGATGGTATGCAGTTTGATACTTATGAGGCTATCACACAATCACAGTATGGTCATTTGCTTTCTTTTATTCAAGGCTTGCAAACTAATACCAGTCACTGCAGTTCTGTGATTTTGGCTACAAATTCTGCCTCTCAAGGGCCATGTACTGTTTACCGTAGCATCCACTGGATCATGGATTCAGGGACTACTGATCACATAGCCTATTCTTTGCATAACATGTTTGATATTAACTTTGCTTCAAATTTTACCTAATGGACCTTCTATTATGGTAACACATATAGGCAAAGTGCAGATTAATGCTTCAATAGTATTACAATTTTTTTTTTGCATACCTGCATTTAAGTATAATCTAATTTCTATAAGGAGATTGTTTTCTGACAGTGAATTTTTAGTTTCTTTTTCTCTTAACAGTTATGTTGTGCAGGACCAGCTGACTTTGAAGAAAATTGGTACAACTGAGATTCAAAATGGATTATACATTTTAGCAGCAGATTCATAGAAGTCTTTTGTTTCTGTTTCTAATAATGTTTGTCAAAATCGTATTAAATTTGAGTCTTTACTTTGGCATAGTAGATTAAGACATCCTTCTTTGGATATGATGAAGTCATTGAATCTTATTGACAGTAGTATTAAATTGTCTAATCATCCTTCATTGTTTGTCCATTGGCAAAACAGAAAAAGTCAAAGTTTTCTGTTAGTACATTTTCAACTTTATCCTGCTTTGATCTTATTCATGTTGACATATGAGGTCCAAATAGGATTCCAACCATTGATGGTGAATATTATTTCTTGTCCATTGTAGATGATCATTGTAGATTTACATGGTTATTTTTAATGCATGCTAAATCAGAAGCTAATCGGTTATTACAACATTTCTGTAATATGGTGCAAACTTAGATGACAAATGTGATGGCCATTTTACAACATAGCCAACTCTAACCGGCAGGGTATCAAGTTGGTTGTACTATAAATGGCGAGCAAGGTCATATCCCACATGGAATCTGGTTAAGTATCAAGAGAAATGATAGAGTCACAACGAAAATGCACAACAATGTGCCACAACAATGATCTGCACCATTGATTATTGTGGGACCTAGTTCAATCAATATAGATCCCACAACAATCAATGGTGCAAATCATTGTTGTGGCACATTGTTGTGAATTTTCGTTGTGACTCTATCACTCCTCAAGTATCAAAGCCAGGATCGTTCCTAGTTCAGGCCAACACAACTACTGAAGACGTGGTGATTTGTCAGATCACCGGTTTTACAAACTAATATACACAAAATAAAAGAGTTTAACTATAAAAAAAGATAGCCAAGCTATGATCCGATTGACTACTTTCTAACCCTAATCCGTATCCGGAAGTGTTTCGATATACTCTAATGTTCTTGGCATCGGTTAAAGGGTGTCGTTTCCTATTTCCGAGAATAGATATTATTCAATAATCCCCCCTATGTCAAGTTCAATAGTCCACTGACCGGATTTAACTGACCTAACACGGTCTACGCTCGATGAGACGCTCAACAACGTTGATATGAACCTCACACGTGAAACTAAATCTAAAAAACTTAGTCCGTTTTACAGGATGATTCTAGAACCCCGGTTCTCGTACCCTCTCACCAATTACATATATAAAGACGATACATGAAATATGATTATCGAGTAGCGAATTCAACAATCGTGATTAAGAATAAGCTCTAAAACAATAACAACACCAAGAATCTAACAAATCAAGCATCAAGAACAACATATGAACAAGCTAGGGTTCGGTTTCGAAGATTATCGAATAACTCGGCTATAAAACAATTAGCTATCCATTATAACTATCAAAACACAAGATCTCATCATAGATATGAGTATACAAACAAGAAATTAGAGTTAGAAATACCTATTTAGTTGAAAACTGGATGAAACTTCAAAACCGAGAAAACCAACTTTATATATATGAAATCCAAGATGATCCAAGAACCTTTTACAAAAGATGTTATCAAAGCTTAAAATCTAGCTATGGTGGTTTTTGAGACTGAATTCGCCAGAAATATGCTGAAGAAAACGAAGAGAATGTGTCTATCCTCTTATAATTCGGCTATTTATAGTGAGGTGCAAGTGGGAAAATAGGTCGGTAGGTGCACACCTACAAAAATGGTAGGTGTGCACCTACCAAGTAAGCCAAAATTCCCCAACTCTCTGTACTGGTAGGTGTCCACTTACCAAATTGTTAGGTGTGCACCTACCAAGTGCTCGGGTTAAGGATGTCTCTGATCTCGTAGGTGTGCACCGACCATGTTGTTAGGTGTTCACCTACCAAGTCTTCTTCCAAAATTGAAGTTTCTTGAATTCCAAATCTTCCGAATCACGTTTTCCAGGTATCTCGTACACCTAGATCCTGAAAAAAAAACCCGAAACAATACTACACATAATCACTCCGGGACACTGATGACGGTCAACTTGGTATCATATTTTATCATCAACTTACCCTTTATTTGTGTTATCAGTGGAGATAATATATATGAAATCAAGGGTTAGTTAGCTAAATGTGATTAAGCCACGTCCGGGGTGACTAAATTGGTATTACGCTTATTAACCGTGTATTTTATGCACATTTACCATAAATGGAAGCTACAATTCGTGATATGGTTTCATTGACAGATGAACGAGTGTATGGAGCATCATTTGGGCTGAATATGAGAGCTAAGTGATAGATAACTGAACGGAGCTGAAGGTTGAAGTGTTTCAAGCAGAGATTGAACCCGAGAATCTGATTGGTGATCTTGAAATGCTGTTTCCGAAGCCTTCAAGACGAATTGGGCTTGGTCTTCTACATGAAAGTTGTAGAACTTGAAACGAGGATTCCAACGCAATTTGAATCACCCAAATCAGAGTTACGTAGGCTAAGTTATGGTCCAAATACCAAAGTGTGCTCTGGCGACTCCGAGCCCACCTCCCGCAGCCGCGAGCCAAGTGACAATGGGCTTAGGGTTTTGAGAAGATTTCAAGTTAAGTTGGAAAATAATAGGACGGAAATGCCCTTGCCATTGCGGAGTACGCCGCTGCAACTGCGAGCCCAGAGCCTCCCGAACCTTCCAGAAACGCATTTTCTTGTCCTTCAAAGATTAGGTTTTCCCTTAAGTCGGTTTGTACACCTATATAAGAGGCATTAGGGCTGAGAATTTGTATCCTTTCATTCATTCTTTATCCATTCCATTAGTTATTCATCAACTAGATACAATGTAGTCTTTTCCGAATAAAGTCTTCTTTTATTTTCTTCTTCTTGCAAATAAATAATGAGTCTTTCATTATTGAACTGTGCATAGTTTACGATCATCATGGATCGATTCCAATCACCGGAGAGAGAGAGAATTGAGGAGTGGATATGTTCTTCGTTATGGGTAAGGTCTATTCCAATATTTTATTTCGTATCTTAGATTCATGATTTTTCTTGTGATAGGTCTAGAATATGCTTGCATCTAATCAACTATGAATTAATTAAACAAACCTTAATCTTTATTATTCGATTCGTTAATATAACGCAGAATTAATGGTTGCGTTCTCCCGCAGTCGCGGCGGTCTTTACCGTAACTGCGAGAGACCTAGTAAACCCTAATTCAGTGGTTCGGCGTCAGCTACGTTGATCGACATGTTTAATTAACGATAGGTTAGATTTGGCCAATTTGCTTATTGTATTCGAAAATTAACATAAAGGACTTGCAAGGTGAAGTGTTAGTTTGGACATAGTTTGATCAATCCCTAGGAACGTGCTAGTCAATCCACGATAACTGCTTAGGGAGGTTCTCGGTCTTGAACCGACACTTTCTAGAACTTATTGCATGTGAGTTAATACAACCAACGAAGGAGGTTAACTGCACATAGATGTCTACTGTCCTTTCAATGGAAGTAAATAAGGTTAGGAGACTGTACCCATAGCTTAATTACAAATATGGATCAGATAAGGATTAATGGTAGATTAGTTGTGAATAGTTTGGTTAATGTCTTTTCAATACATGATTG
This sequence comes from Gentiana straminea, assembly GCA_036785695.1. Classification (NCBI taxonomy): domain Eukaryota; kingdom Viridiplantae; phylum Streptophyta; class Magnoliopsida; order Gentianales; family Gentianaceae; genus Gentiana; species Gentiana straminea. The sequence continues at coordinate 11,932,658 of JAVUPR010000265.1, forward strand.
ACCATGAGTTTATTTGCATCTCTGTTATTTACTTTTCCTTTATGTTGGTCAACGACCACCCTATCCGGTTGACCTATGAATTGAGGTTGTTTTTAACGTAATTAAATAATAGTCTCTGTAGGATCGACATTGACTCACCCTTGCTATACTACGATTGACATAGTCCTCTTGCTAGTATTAAGCGACTTACACGTGATCAGACACTAGGGTGACCGAAAGTATAATAAATACACCGAAAAAGACCGAAAATCCCAGACTATATGTCCCAGACCTCGTAAACATCGAAACGGGGTGCAATACATGTCAAAACCAAGCAAAAAGTGTCCGGAATTAAGTAAAACGAGTTGAAACGGGGTACAAAACACGTAGGAAAATAAAGTCGAGTTGACTCTCATCAAAATGCATTAAGATCATAAGATCATATTATAGGGGTAAGTTCAACATGAAGTTGTTTTATAGAACAAAGGGGATTTTTCACCAAAAGGCTTGTGTTAGAACTCTTCAACAAAATGGTTTAATTGAGAGGAAACATCAGCACATTCTAAATGTTGCTAGGGCTTCAAGAATACAGGTTGATTTACCTATAGAATACTAGGGTTTTTGTGTTTTACATGCTACAGATTTGATCAATCTTATCCCTACACCACTTTTTGCTAGTGCTACTTCTTATCAAGGGTTGCATAATAAAGTCCCTACTTACACCAATTTAAGGGTTTTTGGTTGTTTGTGCATTGTGTCAACTTATTCACAATGCAGGGGTAAGTTTGATGATAGGAGCAGCAAGTCTATTTTTCTAGGGTTTGAGGAACACATTAAAGGTTATAAGGTTTTGAATATTGCAACAGAAAACATCTCTGTTTCTAGAGATGTTACCTATCATGAGCACACATTCCTTTTTTATGATAATCCAGATGTGCAAACTGATAGTTCTTTTTGTCTACCTTTACCTATTTCTCACATTAATGATTCTCCAGATTTTGTGCCTAATCATTATGTTGATCGTGATCATACAGATTCTAATCCTCTTGCTGCACCACAAAACATTCATCCTACTAATGTTGGCATATCTATTCAGAATCAAAAGAGATCTACGAGGACAAAACCACTCTTTTTTATCATAATGATTATGTTTATACTAATCCTGCTCACGGAATATCACCACACACCCTTGTTCATGTTTTTTCTCAAGCTAATCTATCTTCCCTTATCAGGGATTCATCAGTAGTATCAACGTAGAAACTGAGCCATCTTCATACCAAGCAGCAGCTGCAGATCCTGATTGGCAAGATGCAATGAAAAAGGAGCTCCAAGCTTTGGGTGTAAGTGGGTATATAGAATAAAAATGAAGTCTGATGGTAGTATTGAAAGATATAAAGCCAGACTTATTGCTAAAGGCTTTACACAGATAGAGGGTACAGATTTTTCATAAACTTTTTCCCCAGTAGCTAAACAAACCACCATCAGACAGTTCTCTACTTTGGCAGCACTTAAAGGTTCGAATTTACATGAAATGGATGTAAACAGTGCCTTTTTGCATGGTGGTTTGGATGAGGATATGTACATGAGGCCTCCACAATGATTGCAGACAATGGATTATTATACAAGTTAAACATATCTTTATATGGACTTAGACATGCTAACAGGCAATGGAATGCCAAACTGACACAAAAACTTTTGGAAAATGGATACAAACAATCTCAAAATGACCATAGTCTGTTCACCAAAAGAAAAGGTCCAGATTTTGTTGCACTTTTAGTTTACGTGGATGACATTGTGGTTGAAAGTTTGAGTATGCAAGCTATACAACAACTAAAGGATCTGCTTCATACTGCATTCACAATCAAATATTTGGTGGAACTCAAATATTGTTTAGGTTTTGAGGTGGCAAGGTCTAAATCCATCATAGTAATCAATCAAAGAAAATATTGCCTACATTTGTTGTGGGAATTTGGCTTAATATAGTGTAAACATGTATCTACACATATGGATTCATCACAAAATTTAACAGAAGTAAAAAGCACCATTATTACCCTCATCCGTACAGATTTCGGGTTGGAAAACTACTATATCTTGGTAATACCAGGCCTAATATAGATTTTGCCACACAACAACTAAGCCAGTTCCTTGATCAACCCAATGAAGCACGTATGAAATCAGCACACAGGCTATTAAGATTCTTAAAAGCAACACCTGGAAAAGGCATCTCTCTCCCAAGTGAAGGACCTCTAATTCTCAAGGCATTCGGTGATTTAGATTGGGCAGACTGCACTAAGACAATGATGCCGGAGGCGTATCAGAGTGAAACGCAGGGAATAATGCAAGAGAAAGAAACCAAAGAAACAGAGAAAAATCCCTGAAATAATTTATATTATATCAAATTCAATCCCTTTACTAAGTCCACGAGCCAGACTTATATAGCTGTAGAAAATAAAAAGTTACCAAAAATAAATAAATTACGATTTATTGCAATAATCAAGCAGAAATCAAGCCCCTTGATTATTCCATGTTCCTAAATTCAAATTTAAATATTTATTATTTAATTTACCAATTGAAATTAAAAATATTGCCTCAATAACATAAATCATAATAAGTCCCGGATCCTCCTGCATCAGTCTCTCCGGGTTAACTCGTCCTCGAGTTCTCATGCATCCTTCCACGATCAAATGGTTTTCCAATCAAAATTTTCCACGTGTCAGAGCATAATGTGGATGCATCAACTTTATACCCATAACCAATCAAATAATTGATAATACGTACAAAATCAATTATATATCTTGCAAATATCATCTTTAAATTATATTCATGGAAAATTAAATTACTTTCCATATCCATGAATATATTTTCCAAAAAGTATTCCTCTTTTGTTTGAAAGTCAAATCAACACAATATCCATGATCTTCATCATTATAAGAATTATAAAGGAAAATGATTGAGGGGCCGAAAATGTGTACCACCCATCCTCCAAATCTGTTTTTGTATGGTCCAGGATTTTTGTTTTTTTAGTTTTATTTTTCAATATCCTCATGTGTGGTTAAAAAGCTAGTGTGTGGAGTTTTTTTGTGTACCATTTAGGCACAATTATAAAACATTTTCTTCACAATCTCATATTTCTTACTTTCCTCCCTGCATAAAACTTCCAGGACATATTGATTACCAACACAATGCCTCTTTTGGGTTACCTCTTTGACACAAATATCATCATCATCATCATCGAAGCACACTCATTCTTTAAGCAAGATGTCATTATTTTCCAAAGCCGTCCCATAATAATTTAGATTGCTTAATGATGAATTCTCAACATGACAAAAGTTGTTAAATGAATCAAAAATAAGATTTTCGTTCGTACAAAAATCCTCATCTTCTGGATACTCATGTTAGAATATAAAATATATCCTAGTATATTTTGTAATATTCTGTATTTATTGTGTACATTTAGTTACCATACGTAGTGCCTATAATCAAGGCTTTGTCAATTGTATATATAATACACTACATCAATGAGAATGATCACGGAATTATATTCTTTTATGGTATCAGAGCTTAGGGTTTCTTTTCTTCCGCAGCCCTATTCCGACGATTCCCTACCGTCAAACTTTTTTTTTTTTTTTTTTAACGCCGCTAATCACCGGTGATCATCTCCACCATGGCCGACTCGTCCAAATCCCATCCGGCGCTCTCCATCTCCAATGTGAAGACTCTTCTTCCCATCACACTGGATCGTGAATCTGGACAGTATCATTCATGGGCAGCCTTATTCAAGGTTCAAGCACGGGTTCATGACGTGCTTGACCATATCATTCCTCCTACTGATCAAACGGAAAAGGCGGCCTATGACAAGGCTAAAACGGACAATCTTCCGCTTTGGAAGAGATTGGATGCGGCTGTGCTTCAGTGGATTTATGCCACCGTCTCGACCGACATCCTCACCTCCATCCTTGTTGATGACGATACGGCGGAAAAGGCATGGAACCGGGTTGCAGATTTGTTTGATGATAACAGAAATTCGAGGGCTTTGTATTTGAACAAGGAATTTACGAATATGAGTCTCGCGGATTTTTCGTCAACAAATGCGTACTGTACTCACCTGAAAAGCCTCGCTGATCAACTGCACAACGTCGGAGCTCCGGTGACCGACCATGCATTAGTGCTGAAAATGCTCCAAGGATTGACTGAACCTTACTCCAATTTTGTTACGGTACTGCAAAATAAAAAGAATTTACCAAGTTTTGCTGCTGCTCGATCGAAACTCGCATTGGAGGAGACGACAATTTCTGAAAGGGCCAAAACCGAATCGAACACAGCAGCTTTTGTGGCTGCTCACGGCTCGGCTGATGGGTCTTCTTCTCCAACGGAAAATGCACAGGGGAGGGGTGGAAACCAATCCCGCCAAAGAAACAAGAACAGAAATAAAAATGGAGGTGGTAGCAAAGGAAATTCGGGTGGTGGTGCCGGTTCATCTGGAAATGGCCGCAGTGGCCAACGGGGTCGGGCCGGTGGGCATCAGCAACAGCCGTATGGAGGAGGACAAGCAGCAACAGCAGCAATTCAGGCCTACTTGGACTCAGCCCCCGTGGTGGGTAATGCCATGGGCTATGCCGCCTTGCCCGTACCCGACCCAACCGTGGGTTCGGCCATCTGGGCCACCGCAATATGGCGTTCTCGGACCGAGACCGCAACAGCAACAGCAACCTCAAGCTTATGCAGCAACGGCTCCTACACCGTGGGCACCAACTGACATCGAATCAGCCATGCATACGATGTCCCTCTCGCAGCCCGACCCGAACTGGTACATGGACACCGGGGCCACTTCTCATATGACGTCGGGCCAAGGTAATCTCTCGTCCTATTTTAATTTGAGCAAAAGTGATGGTATTACGGTTGGTAGTGGTCAATCGATTCCTATTCGTGGTTATGGAAGCACATCACTCCAACCCCCGAACCCGCCTTTATCCCTTAAAAATGTCCTTCATGCCCCCCAACTAATTAAGAATTTGGTATCTGTTCGGAAGTTTACCACTGATAACAATGTGAGTGTGATTTTTGATCCGTTTGGTTTTTTTGTGCATGACTTACAGACGGGGATGCGGCTCATGAGATGTGAGAGCACGAGTGATCTGTATCCCATCACTCCCACGGGCCAAAATCACGACTCCCCACATTCGGTGTTTTTAGCTTCCTCTCTATGGCATGATCGTTTGGGTCACCCGGGGCCCCATGTGTTAGATTCACTACGTCAAAATAAATTGATTGAATGTAGCACCGCCTACCGGTCTCGTGTTTGTCAATCTTGTGTTATTGGAAAACATATTAAATTGCCCTTTTCTCCGTCAACTTCGGTTACTGTTTCTCCTTTTGATATTATTCATAGCGATTTGTGGACATCTCCCGTGGTTAGTTCGTCGGGACATCGTTATTATGTTCTTTTCTTGGATGATTATTCAAATTTTTTGTGGACTTTTCCCATTGCAAATAAATTTTTAAGTTTTTCCCATTTTCACGTCATTAAAAAATCATATTCACACTCAATTCGAACGTGGTGTCAAAAATGTTCAATGTGATAATGGCCGTGAATTTGATAATAGATTGTTCTGGCAATTTTGTTCCACAAATGGGATTAATTTTCGGTTGTCGTGCCCGTACACGTCCCCTCAGAATGGGAAAGCTGAACGAAAAATTCGATCCATAAATAATATCATGAGAACTCTTCTCCTTCGCTCGTCCGTGCCACCGTCGTTTTGGCACCATGCGTTACAAATGGCCACCTACCTCCTTAATATTCTTCCGAGTCACTTGTTAAATAATTGGTCTCCTGTCAAAATGCTATACCAAAAGGATCCCTCGTACTCTCACCTTCGTGTTTTCGGGTGTCTGTGTTATCCTCTCTTTCCGTCTACTACGATACACAAACTTCAAGCCCGGTCCACTCCGTGTGTTTTTTTGGGTTTTCCATCGAATCATCGTGGGTATAAGTGTTTTGATTTGTCGAGTAATAAAATAATTGTGTGTCGGCACGTGGTTTTTGATGAGAGCATTTTTCCTTTTGCTACGATACACACACAGCCTTCACAGGCATATGAATTTTTGGAGCTGGATAATGTCCCCATTTCCCAAATTCAGCAACAGCCCACCTCTCCCTCGGCCCAGCCCAGCCCTGTTTTTTCCCCTCCAACCTCGCCTCCAAACCCAGCCTCCCCTACGGCCCACTCTCCCGAACCTGACCAGCCCGTACCCGATTTTCACCAACCAGCCCAACAGCCTATACAACCTCAGCAAGAGCCTGTTTCTGGCCCAATCACACGCGGCCAGCGTGGTATTTTCAGGCCCAATCCGAAATATACTACCGACCACGTTTTGCACACTAGCGTTACGAAATCACCTCTTCCCCGTAACCCTGGGGTTGCTCTTCGTGACCCGAATTGGAAATTGGCTATGACTGACGAGTATAATGCTCTTATTAAAAATAAGACGTGGGATTTAGTACCACGTCCGCAAGGGGTGAATATTATTCGGTCAATGTGGATTTTTGCTCATAAAATAAAATCTGATGGTTCTTTTGAGAGGCATAAAGCCCGTCTTGTAGGTGATGGTAAAACTCAACAGGTTGGCATTGATTGTGGAGAGACGTTTAGCCCGGTGGTCAAACCGGCCACAATTCGGACTGTCCTCAGTATTTCGTTAGCCCGTAATTGGCTGATTCATCAGCTGGATGTGAAAAATGCGTTTTTGCATGGCGACCTCAAAGAGACAGTGTATATGCATCAACCAATGGGTTTTCGGGATTCTGAGCATCCTGAGTATGTTTGTTTGCTTCGCAAATCTTTATATGGGCTTAAACAGGCACCTCGGGCTTGGTACAGGAGATTTGCAGATTTTGTGTCTGGCATGGGCTTCGTGAACAGCAAATCTGATAATTCGTTGTTCATTTATAAGAATGGTTCTGACATGGCTTATTTATTACTCTACGTGGATGATATCATTCTTACTACTTCGAGTGATGGTCTCCGCCAGTCCATCATGGACAAACTGGGTTCGGAGTTTGCTATGAAGGACTTGGGCCAGTTGAATTATTTTTTGGGTATTCGGGTGACTCGCACTCAGAATGGGCTATTTCTCTCTCAACGTACTTATACGGCTGAGATCATTGACCGTGCGGGTATGGCATCGTGTAAATCCTCCCGGACTCCAGTTGACACCAAACCAAAAGTAAGTGCGTCGGCGGGGGACAAGGTTGTCGATTCCACTTTGTACCGAAGTCTGGCAGGTGCACTGCAGTATCTTACGTTCACTCGACCAGATATATCCTATGTCGTTCAGCAGGTGTGTCTCCATATGCATGATCCACGGCAGGAACATATGAGTGCTCTCAAACGTATTATCCGGTATATTCAGGGTACCCTGCATCTTGGCTTGCATCTTTACCCGTCCTCGGTGGCGGACCTGATCTCCTATACGGATGCGGATTGGGGAGGGTGTCCGGATACTCGTCGCTCCACATCAGGGTATTGTGTGTTTTTGGGCGACAATCTCATCTCTTGGTCATCGAAGCGACAACCAACACTATCTCGGTCAAGTGCTGAAGCCGAGTACAGGGGCGTGGCAAATGTGGTTTCTGAATCGTGTTGGCTACGTAATCTTCTTCTAGAACTACATTGTCCGATTCAAAAGGCTACCTTGGTATATTGCGACAATGTGAGTGCCATATATCTATCCGGGAATCCAGTTCAACATCAACGTACAAAGCATATCGAAATGGACATTCATTTTGTCCGAGAAAAGGTGGCACGGGGCGAAGTTCGCGTTCATCATGTTCCTTCGAGGTATCAGATTGCAGATATTTTCACGAAGGGGTTGCCGCTGATATTATTTGAGGATTTCCGGAACAGTCTCAGCGTTCGTGAGCCTCCCGTTTCGACTGCGGGGGCGTGTTAGAATATAAAATATATCCTAGTATATTTTGTAATATTCTGTATTTATTGTGTACATTTAGTTACCATACGTAGTGCCTATAATCAAGGCTTTGTCAATTGTATATATAATACACTACATCAATGAGAATAATCACGGAATAATATTCTTTTAACTCATCATAAGTTGTATGAGAATCATGACATTCATCACCATCTCTAAATTCGAGAATCTTATTATTGTGAACGTCAACATCATCTTGTTCAATAGAACCATGAATATCATCCCATAAAATTTGTTCATCGGTAACCTCTCTATCTTCATCAAAGAGAGGTGTTGTGTTTTCAACACAATCATCATCTCTATTACTCGGTCAAATTCATTTTGACATCGAGGTCTTGACGACGATTTTCTCGATCACGATGCTCCGGATACCGAGCATGACTGTGATACGAGTTTTTGGAACTGGAATCGAAATTAGATTGATACCTTTTTCGATTACGGAGTTCCGCAAGTTCTCGGTTTAACTCGCAATTTGCCACTGCAAGTATTTCTTCATCCAACATGGGTCGACGGGATCGCAATGCTTGTAGACTTTCTCAGTCGAAATCTGTCCACGAACACGACCACCATAACCACTAGCCATTAGAAATTGATGATAACGCTTGGCCCAAGAATGTAGGGATGCTCTGATACCAATTGACGCCAGAGGCGTATCAGAGTGAAACGCGGGGAATAATGCAAGAGAAAGAAACCAAAGAAACAGAGAAAAATCAACGAAATAATTTATATTATATCAAATTCAATCCCTTTACTAAGTCCACCAGCCAGACTTATATAGCTGTAGAAAATAAAACTTACCAAAAATAAATAAATTACGATTTATTGCAATAATCAAGCGGAAATCAAGCCCCTTGATTATTCCATGTGCCTATATTCAAATCTAAATATTTCTTTATTTAGTTTACTAATTGAAATTAAAAATACTGCCTCAATAACATAAATCATAATACGTCCCGGATCCTATTGCATCAAGCAAGAAGACCAGTCACATGTCTTCTGGTTTATCTAGGTGGAGCCGTGATTTCTCGGAAATCCAAGAAACAACCTATTGTATCAAGAAGCTCAAGTGAGGCTGAATATGGAGCCATGGCCATAACTGCTTGTGAAGTTCAATGGCTGTTATATCTACTTCACAACTTTCAGATCAATTACACAGCACATGTTGCTCTTTATTGTGACAGCTCTAATGCACTTCACATCATAGAGAATCCAGTCTTTCATAAAAAGACCAAGCACATAGAGATTTATTGTCACTTTGTCTGGGAAAAATACCCAGTTAAAGTTCTTAAACCTCTACCCATACACACTAATCAGCAGCCATCAGATATTCTTACCGAACTAGTAAATAAATACACTTTGAACACACTGCTCCAAGCATACCCATTGAAGGATCTCTATCAAGCCTAACATCTAGAACATGATGGGATTTTGCAAGTAGTTCTTGGCTATAGTCATTTCCAACTTGAAGGGGGTGTTGAAGCCTAAACATCTAGAAGAATATGAGATTTTGCACATGGACATTTCATCAAACACCTAGGTGTTGAAGGTGGTTACAATTACCTCAAGTCGGTTACAACCGAATTGCAGCTCCTAGCTCTATATAAGATGTATCATTAGTTGATGTTCAATTAATGTTTCCATTCATCAATTGTGTAAATGAATCAAGTTCCCAGTTTCTTGCTTTTTCATTATTCAAACTTATGAAGATGATCTTCATCTTCTTCTTTCTTCATTTTTTGGAATTCCAATCCGTTCTTGTTTGTTTTTTAACAGAAGTAATATATATATATATATATATATATATATATATATATATATATATATATATATATTGTGGGTGTGAGGACATTAAATCACAGCATGTGATGTTGTTACTTCGCGGACATTAAGTCATGCTTTGAGGGTTTGTCTACCAAATCCTTAACGTGTTTTGTTTACTACACGATATTTGTTTTATTACTTTTATATAGTGTCAGAATTACATTACTTTTAAGATCTATTCTATAATTAACGTGACTAACATGTAATTTCCGATTAGCACTCGGTGTTCACCGAACGAAGTGTTATATACTATTACAAAAATATACTATTACAAAAAGACTTATCTATTCGTAAAAGTCATACATTTTTTAAGTTGTTATAAAAAAATTATACTTTTTTTACATAAAAATATCATACATTTTGTTAAAATATCAATATTACTATAAGAAATCCAACAAAAAGACCCAAATAACATTAAAAAAGAGTCCGGGCATCAAAGTCAGTAGAAGACAGACATATGATAGCCTCCAAACACCAAAACACAAAAAACAAAAGACAAACTAAGAAATAATAAAATAAATAACCGGTCAAGATCCCTTGGTTTATTTCTACACCTACAAAAATAAAAAATAAAATTATTTTGTGGGTTTGGGTAGATTACCTTAAATTAAATCACAGCCTTCTCATCCTCGTCCAATATTCTAACAATCTTTCTAGTCAAAAGACTTATTGACCAAATCTTCTTAAGTATATTCAGAAGCGGCTGCAAGGATTTTAGAACACGGGTCGCGATTCGAAAACAGCATATTGTATTATAAGTTTATAAACATTAATTTTAATAATTCAAATAGGATTATTATGGGCTAATCGACAATTTTTAAAAACTTTAGCTAATCAGTAAATACATATTAGTGTATAAATAATTTAATATGGGTCATCCTTGGAGCCCCCCCCCCCCCCCCCCCCCCCTGAGTATATTACCGTCTGCAGATTGGAGTATATATTCTTGTATCCTCTCTCTTTTTTTGAGCGGCTTGAATCCTCTTTCTAATTCTGGCAAGATGCCACACACAAAAATTATTGAGCCAAAAAAGATCCCAATGAGAGATATGCAGCGTTTTCATGGCTTTAAGGAGTCGTCCTATGAGCGATATGGTGCAACAACCATCTTGGAATTGGCCCGATCACGGTTCTTTCAGTTGAATTCTTGTAAAGATGATGCCTTTTGCATTATAGCAAATCGTTATGTCGATAAACTGAAGAAATCTGCAGAGCCCTTTGAAGATTTGGAACTCACCATGTTGCTTTTAGCATCTGCTGAGAAGGTAGCTGAAGAAGATTTCTCTTGTGCAAGAAAATTACTCAGCTTGTGTGATAACTCTGCTTTAACTCATGGTACCCCTGTTCAAAGGATTGTTTACTATTTTGCAGAGGCTCTTAAAGAGAAAATAAACGTAAGTCTCGGGGCGGTTTCTCCGACAACGTTGGATTGGGTAAAAAGGATCCCAATGGATGTAAGACAGACTCAAGCTAGTCTAGAGCCTGCAATGATTGAATCCCATCAAGAAACATCCTCTGTTGTCATTGAATATACTGGAATTCAATGTATATTGGACAGCGTGGTAACGTCGAACACGATTCATTTGATTGACTTCGGGATCAATAACGGGTCGCATTGGATCGTTTTGATGCAAGCTTTAGCTGACCAGAGTCATGCTCCGGTTGAACTTCTCAAGATAACCGCAGTCGGGACGTCGAAGAAAATGTTGGAAGAGACAGGAAAATGGCTGTCCTCTTTTGCATCAACCTTAGATTTATGCTTCTCTTTCAACATAGTTTTGGCAGATTTAATTGATGTTAAAGAAGATATGTTCGAATTAGAGGTTGATGAAACCCTAGCGGTTTATTTCCCGAGGCGTCTCTCGAGTTTGTTAGCATGGCCTCACCAATTAGAAAGACTTATAGGAATAATCAAAAAGCTCAATCCTTGTGTAATAGTAGTCCTTGAAGTAGAGGCTTCTATTAATTCACCGGTTTTCCTCGAGAGATTCAACGAGGCGCTCATCTACTTCGGGGCAGTGTTTGATTGCATGAGTGTTCGTTTCGAAAAGTACGGTTTATGCAGGAAGTTGGTTGAAGAGGTTTATTTAAGGCAAATGATTCAAAACATGATTAGAGAAGAAGGTACAGACAGGATCCAGCGGCACGAGGATATTAGCTTCTGGAGAGCATTGTTTGCAAGATTTGATTTGAAAGAAACTGTGTTGAGCCCCTCTGCATTGTCTCAAGCAAATCTGTTGCTAAAGATGACTACTTTTGAGAACTTGTACTCATCAGAAATGGATGGGGAATGTCTGCTTTTGGGATGGAATGGGATTCCAATTCAGTCTGTCTCAGCCTGGATGCCTTGTAATTGAAAATATTTCCTATTGTACTACCTAAATATTGTACTTCATTCATTACTCAAATAAACAATCATACATTTCTATGGAAGTCTTTTATTTTTATTTTTTTTACCTGAAACGAAAGGAGGGGCGGGGGGAATCGAACCCGGGCCTCCGACCTCTGGAGCCTGAGTAGTAACCACTAGTGTATGAGCTCTTGCCCTATGGAAGTCTTTTAGACTTGCAATTTTGAAACAAATATTATGTTTAGATTACAGACATACGTCATGCAATACTTCTACATTGATGATCAAGACACAGACACAGCATCTTCTGTGTTACAACATTAAGTACACATTGTTCATTATTTATGAAAGTTGAAATTCCCCCGAACGGCCATCTTCTACTGACCGCATATTTGACAATGATACTAGGAAAAGTATTAGGCCAATCGTAGTATAGCAAGGCGAGTCAAGGTTGATACCAAAATGAATTTTGGCGCATATATTATATTTTGACTATAGACATATGTCATACAATTCTACGTTGATGATCAAGACACATACATAACATCTTATGTGTTACAACATCAAGTACACATTGTCCATTATTTTAAGAAAGTCGAACCTCAAATGGCCATCTTCTACTGACCGCGTATTTGACAATCATACTAACAAGATGACTAAGTCAATCGTAATATAGCAAGGCGGGTCAAGGTTGATCCCACAATGACTGTATTCACACGAATAAACAAAACCAATAATTAAGGACCAAGAACAAAAAGGTGGAATTTGACCAAAATAAACGCAAAAAGAGGCTATCTAAACTACTGAAAATACTAAAGGTGTAAATTCATGAGATTCTAAAGAAATTATACGAAGATAGCTAACCAAACCATGCTCCAATTAATCTGCCGCGGTCTGTCAAGTAAATGGATTCGATGATTTAAACGTACAACCCTTAATTCCACTTAATTATTGATCCCCTAATTTGGTTATTGATTTCGGACAGGTCATTAAAACCCTATGTTCAATCCAAAGGTTTATCCGATCACGACTAAACTCTAGTGATTAAATATGCATTAATTGACTCAATAGGATGGCCATAGAAGTATGGAAAACCGCACTCTCATACTGTCCATCCCAGGTGGAAATTTTACACGTAGATCTAGTTATCTACGTTCTAATATTATTTCTTCAGCAACTTCGGAAAACTTTACGATGGCATGCATAAAGTTGGCAATTCTTTACACATGACTAAACTTGAGCTCTGACAACCAGAATTAACGAGAAGAACAATCATATCCCAAGCCCTAACTGCTGGCTAGCCGACATAAAGGCCACCACTGTGCCGGTAGATACGGGGTATCCATCTGACTTTCTAACCTCACATACAAATCTTAACTATATGACATACTGGGTTCGAATTGATCTTTACATCAATTGGTTAAAGAGAATCTAGCCTAGCATCGTGTAAATGGAAAAGCAGAACATCTTGGTATTGAAGAATAAATCAATCATATACACAAGTAAATACCTCATGATAATTCAGTGATTTACAACGCACAAGATGAAGATCTCTGAATAATAACCATGAACTCAAGAATTTTCTAAGGAGAAAAGTTTATTGATGTAAAATATGAATAATATTGGATGTATATTATGTTGTACCCATAACAATTTGTAACCAAGCCATAATATACTACTAAACCGACCTAATAGCCAAACTAAGGCACCCTAAAACGCATGGGAACAGTAAAATATAATAGTTTTGGGCTTCGAGCCAGTGGGCTTTTCTACCGACGATCCTGCAGGCCTACATCAGTATTTTGACTTATACAACTCCAATTTGGCCATTCAAAATGCATTAGAAACCTTTTTTGGTGACCTACAACTTTGCGGAAGAAGTCCAAGCAAAATTCATAATGTAAAGCCTTCAAAATTACGTTGAAAGCTCACCAATCAGATTTTCGAGTCCAATCTTATCTTAAAACACTTCAACGCTTCGTTATATTGGAATTTAATCTTCATAAACCTTCGGCCCATGACTTGTATTGATCTGTAATCACTCCATATCTATGCTCTAAAAACCTTCTCGTCATGCCATTCTTCCAAATTATCTACCAAAGATCAAATAATACATGGAGTAGTCTCTTTTTCTCGACGAATAACTTAGAAAAAAAATATTCACATCATAAACCCTCAAATATAAAAATAGTCCATTTACCTCATGATTAACTCATACAATAGCACAATTAAGCTCAGATTCAAGAGTAAATTGATGGTAAAAACATCATAAAGTTGAGTCGCATCACCTACACTCACAACACCATCTGATCAAGATGAAGGCACGAAGTACTTGTGCGAGATTCAAATGGTACATATACAAGAGGATTGGTGTAAGGATTGGACAAGCCAAGCCAACGAAATAGATATTTAGTTTTTTTTTTTTCAAAAAGAGCCGTTGCATTTGAATTTGAAAGTGTCAAACCAAGTTCCAAAGCTACTAAACTAGTTAAGGAAAGGTTTGGGAAACAAATGGAAAATCATCAACTAGCTGCTAAAACCTACTACACAACCTGACACAGATAGAAGTATGTCGAGCAAGTCTTTCTTATTCTTAAACAACTATAAACACGATTGGAAATCTCAAAACTATAAAAGGGTCTCCTAAAATATTGAGAAAAAGTTAATCAACGTTCATCCATTTAATCTTTGCAATTCATCAAGATCAACCCAACTCAAATCAAGCTTCATTACGAGTACTCAATATTTATACTTTCTTGCTTTGCAGTCCGTTCTTGTGAATCTTTTGATTCAAGAAGACTTTCTTCTTTCTATATTGAGTCACATTATAAGAACACATTTTCCTTTGAGTATTACATTGTAAGATCATATTTTGTGGAGGATCAAAACATTCAAAATACTGAAACATCATCCTGAGAATCTCGCTCAAACAGACTACATATCATATTTGTTGAAACACACACGAGAAACTTGTAGTTGAAGAAAGATATAACAAATGCAGTCTAACAGAGAAATAAGGCGGAAATTGATAAACACATAAACAAAGAGAACACGGTGATTTAACGTGGTATCCGGCGTTGTGCCGACTAATCCACGGGCAGAAAATGAGATATTTTATTATGCACAGAAGTTACAAGAATTTTCACACTCTTGAAAAACACACACAGCATTGATTACAACGGATGGTATTTATAGACACAAATCCCTAAACCCTAGCCGCCATAGGATCTCTGTCAGATTGTCATAAATGCCCCAGATGTGGATCCCAGCTCAAATTGACTCCACCAGATGAAAACTCACTTTTCCAGAAACTCACTTTCCAGAAACTTACTTTCCCTTGTAATCAACCAACTCAGATGTAGAACTCAGCAAACTCATTTTCCACCAAAACTCAGTTTACACCAAAACTCAATTTCCACCAAAACTCAGTTTTCTATGTTTTATCCAAAACTCAGTTTCACTTCACAAAACTGACTTTCAAATTTGTTCCACCAGTTTTAGAGATCAAAGCCACAAAACTGACAAATCTCCACCTTGACATGAACTCTCATTCAACGTCACCAGATTGCATAATTCAGATGTACTTGTACTAGATGCATTCGTCAATGCCAGGATGTACTTGTACCATACTTCTCCACAGAATCCACTCAGCTGACCTGCCCTTAGCTGAGTTTCCAGTAAACTGAATATAAGCTTTGAATGTTAAGCATGTCCAGACACAACTGAAACTTGCTTTGTTGAACTGATTTAGTAAGCTGATGGGAGTCAACTTTACGTGACTCCGGTGCATTGTTTATCCCCGTTTACCACATTTTCAGCACATTTTTGGGTGATTTAGACCGTTTTCGGGGTGTTATCGTGAGCTCATGACACGGGGAGTGAATCCGTTACTTCGATGGATTATTACCCCTTTTTGTTGATATTAACCCTATTTTCGAGCACTTTTACCCTCCGGAATTGTTTGGATATTTTTGGTTGTTTATGATGTTGAAGGGTATTGGTGTCTCGAGGACCCGAGAGGTGGTGATTTGTGGCAAAAGGCATGATCGAGGCAAGAGGAGATATCAAAGAGGAAGAGAAGTGAAGTTTTGGGGCAGCAGGGGTTCAAACGCGCGTTTGAACCCCCAAACGTGCGTTTCGAAGCCATCATTTGATTCAGAGTTCAACCCCTCCAAACGCGCGTTTGAAACTACCTTAAACGTGCGTTCCAAGTTCTCCAAACGCGTGTTTGAACCTTCTAAACGTGTGTTCCAGATGAAGATCAGCCAAGTCCTTGCCCAAAAATGATGCGAAACGCGCGTTTGCACTAAGCCAAACGCGCGTTTGAAGAAGTTAAACGCCAGTCTCAGCATCCTAAACGTGCGTTTGAAGCCGAGTTCTGCAGATTTTCTTCCACATATAAATACCCCCTTAGACTATTTCTTGAGGGATAACTATTCTCTTAGAAAAACTCTACATTTCTTAGCTCGATTTTTGTAATAGCTTAGAATACATTCTCTTAGCTTAAATCAACACTATTTTAGCTTAATCTTTCCATTTCTTAGCTCAGATTTCTATTCCAAACACTGAGAGACCATCTTTTAATTAGTTTTCTGAAGAGAGTTTGAGAAAGTAAATAATACTTGAGTAAACTTCAACTTGGTTTATTCATTGATTGAACAAGAGTATAAATAGATACAACTTTAATAAAGTAAACTAGCTATGCTATGGATAGCAAATAGGCGGCCAACTTGAGTATCTATATGGGCGGCTAGAACTTAGAACCCAATAAAGTAGAAAAGTTATGATAAGTGACATATTAATTATTTATATAATATAATTAATATGTCATGTGTACAAAGAATAAATAATGTGCACAAGTGTTACACAAGAGTGCTAAAAATGCTAATATATGCTAATATTTCAACACCTCCCCTCAAACTGGGTTGTATATGTTGATACAACCAAGTTTGCTACTTAGTCCGCCGAACATAAGAGGTGGAATAGCCTTGGTGAGAATGTCGCATTTCGTCCGTCGAGGGAACATACCGAAGTTGAATGATCTTGGCATCAATCTTCTCCTTCAGAAGTGTCCGTCAATGTCCACATGTTTGGTTTTGTCATGATGAATCGGATCCTCTCGCCATGCATAATGTCGAATTATTATCACAAAGCAGAGTGTGATAGTTGCCGAGTAGGCCGCCGAAGTTCGCAAGTACTCTTTTGAGCCAAAGAGCTTCACAAATGCCCAAAACAAGTGCCCCGAGTTCGCTTTCAAGATCGCTTCTAGAGACAAGTAGGTTGTTTCTTGCTCCTCCAGTGACAAGATTGCCCCATACATAAGAACAAAGAGTCCGTAGTAGACCTTCCGTCTACGTGACAACCACCCAATCAAGCATCAAAGTGTAAACCTTGATAGATCTCTCGCAGACTTGATGAAGTGCAAGCCTTGGCCAGAGTGGATTTCAAATACCTCGGTGCATTCTCGTTCACGCATCCCAATGTTGCTCGCAGGGCAATGCATGAATTGGCTCACCAGACTGACTCCATATGCAATATCAGGTCTTGTATGGGACAGATAAATGAGTTTCCCTACAAGTCTCTGATATTGATCCTTCCCGACAAAGAATGTTACCATGCAAACAGGTATTACTCGGGGTCTACTCTGGGATACAAGCAGTTTGCATCCCAAAGATGCCGCTTCTTCAAGCAGATCCAAGACATACTTCCTTTGAGAGATCGAAATGCCTTTATCGTTTCTAGCTATTTCCATACCAAGAAAGTATTTTAGGTAGCCCGCATCTTTAACTTGGAATACCTTTGCCAAGTAGAGTCTTCAAATGTTGGATCTCGTAGAGTCATCTCCAAGAAGGATGATATCATCCACATATACAATAAGAATAGACCTTCTCTCGGTTGGTTGTCTTGATAAACATAGTGTGATCGTAGTTGCATTGATGATATCCAAAGCAGCCTTTAACCACAGTAGTGAGTTTTCCAAACCAGGCTCTGGGGATTGCTTCAGCCATATAGAGATTTCCCGAGTTTGCATACCTTGCCTGAGTGTGGGGATTGACAAAACCAGGAGGTACATTCATGTAGACCTCCTCGCAAGGTCACCATTGAGAAAAGCATTTTTGATATCCAATTGGTGAAGAGGCCCAAGTTGGACAACTAGAGAAATCGCACTCGACAAAGTTGTTAAGCTTTGCTACCGGTGCAAAAGTTTCGTATAGTCAATGCCATAAGTTTGAGTGAACCCTCTAGCCACTAGTCCGGCTTTATACTTGTCAATTGTACCATCGCATTGTATTTGATGGTGAATAACCATCTACAAACCGATCGTCTTCTTGCCTTTGGGGAGAGTTGCGAGGTCCCAAGTATGATTATCTAGAGTGCGCTCATCTCTCGTTTTAACAAAGCACCTTCCACTTATCATTTTGAAGTGGCCTCCCGAATATTTTGAGGAATAGAGTGAGAGTCCGTGTCCCGTGTAAACATGGCAAATACAGGAGATAACCGGTCATAAGATAAATAAGTATGAATAGAATGATCGGTGCATGATCTTTTCCCTTTCCTTAGAGCAATAGGTCCGTCATCAACGTCGCCAGCCGCCGAGAATCGCCGGGCCGAGGTTCAGCGAGGCTCGGTTCGGCAGGCTCGAATCGCAGGGTGCCGAGGTCCAGCAGCTCGGGTCGCAGGTGCCGAGGTTCGCCCGCCGAGTCTCGCAGGTTGCCGAGGTTAAGAGTTTGCCGAGGAGCGGATTTAGATCAATTTCAATCGGTTTCCATCGTTGATCGCCGCAAGAGACTTGTCGTAGTAGGGAGTCCTTTCAAAGAATTTTACATCCATAGAGTTGTAAAATTTCTTTTCGCAGGTGAATAGCATTTGTAACCTTTCCGTCCTTAGCATACCCTAGGAAAATGCACTTGTGAGCTTTGGGATCAAGTTTGCTTCGTGTTGGGCATGGATATAAACAAACACAGTACAACCATAGATTTTTGGAGGCAATCGGGCAATAAGATGAGGGCAGGAGTGTGTGGTCAGCAGGGTTTGGATAGGAGTCTTGAAACCTAACACTCTGCTGGGAAGCCTATTGATTAAGTATGTGGCAGTCATTATAGCTTCACCCCACATATATTTTGGAACATTTGTAATGAACATGATTGATCTGGCCATTTCCAGCAGGTGCCTGTTCTTTCTCTCAGCAACTCCATTTTGCTGAGGTGTCTCAACACAACTACTGATATGGACAATTCCCTTATTCATCAAGAAATTACTGAGATTAGACTCATAATATTCAAGAGCATTGCCAGTCTTCAAAATTTTAATCTTAGTGTCAAACTCCATGTTGTAAAATTCTTGAAAGATGGATCCAACTTCAGATTTATCCTTCATTAAAAATAACCAAGTGGTTCTGGTGTGGTCATCTATGAAGGTGACAAACCACCTCTTGCCTGTTATACTTTTTACTCTCGAGGTCCCCATACATCACTGTGAATTAAGGTGAAAGGTGTGGATGGGAGGTGAGGTAATTTAGTATACACAGATTTGGTGAGTTTGGCAAATTGACAAATATCACATTGAAGATCATTAAGATTACATCCTTTAAACAATTCCGGAATTAAAGACTTCAAATAACCAAAACTTGGATGTCCTAGTCTATAATGCCATAACATGATATTGTCTAGGTTCTCGAGTGCAGCCGCCGAGGCGATTCGCCTTCGCCTTCGTCTTCGCAGGGTTGATCACAAACGATCCCGAGCAGTGGTTTAGCTTGACCAATCACTTCTCGTGAAGAAAGATCCCGGAATGTGCACCGATCCTTATCAAAAAAAAAACAAATTCAATTCAGATCTTTAGTGAGTTTACCGACGATATAAGGTTACAATCTAACTTTGGAACAAATATGACACCTTGTAGATATATCCGATTAGTAAGTTTAACTTTCCCAACACCTTTTGCATAAGACACGTAACCATCGCCAGCCTTAATTTCGTGAATTTGGGTGCAAGGCATATAGTGGGTAATGAGGTTTTTATTACCGGTCATGTGGGAAGAAGCCCCGTAATCAACAATCCAAGTCTCATTACTAAGAGGTGAGCGGAATATACCCGTTTTAGCATGAGTGGCCATTTCAAAGAGAGGAGCTACCCTCCCGATGCCGAGCAACAAAGGCTTTAAATGCAAAGAACCGAGCATTCAAATTTGGCCGTCATTCTCCTCGTCACCGACAAGCCCGCCTTGATTTTCCCCGGTTGGTTTTGAGGTTTTGAGGGATTAGGCTTGCCATGAAGCTTCCAAAGAATTGTCCTTGGTGTGATTTGTGTGTTTGCAAAGTGATCACGAACAACCTTCCAGTTTTCTCGGCAGGTTTCCTATAAGTCCCGTAACCTCGGCGGCCTTCCCGACATTCGGGCAGGCGCACCTTCGCAGGGTTATCGCAGGGTGTTCAAGAAGATGACTTTCCTCCTCGTTTTCTTCATGTTTGACCTCAAGCAAACATGGATTTGAGATTTGGGAGAGGTTTTGTGGCAAGAATTCTCCCTCTAACATCATCAAGAGTAGTGGTTCATCTCAGTGAGGAACTTGAAGACTCTTTTCTTTTCTATGATGTCCTTATAGAGGCGCATCCTTAACATCATTCCAGGGGTGAGTTTCCAAAGATATCTAAGTGTTTCCATGCCTTAGATAGTTGATTGAAGTATTGAGTTACGTACATATCCCCTTGTCTCAGCTTTGAATTTGAGCTTCAAGTTCGTACACTTCGATGTATTGTCTTTCTTGGAGTAAAGATCTCCGGCATTGTCCCGCATTTCTTTTGCGTATCATACATCATAAAGTTCTCACCGATCTCTTTTGTCATTGATCTTGTGAGAATGGTCATGACTTGATTATTAGCAAAGTGTCCCATGCTTCAAATCCCGGGTCATCATCGCGGGGGGCAGTTTAGAGCCGGATGGTATCCCATCTTACCTTGTCCCGAGATGTACATTTTCATAGATCTTGACCACAACAAGTAGTTGTTGCCATCAAGTCTATGATTTGTATAAGAAGAAGATTCGTTGACCCCACCGTCGAGGCAAATCGGGAGTCTACCGATGAAGATGAACCGTCGCATACAAGTAGACATTTTTGGAATAACAAAACACCGAGTTGCGGATTTTAGAACTCGAACTTGGCTCGATACCATGAAGAGAGTTTGAGAAAGTAAATAATACTTGAGTAAACTTCAACTTGGTTTATTCATTGATTGAACAAGAGTATAAATAAATACAACTTTAATAAAGTAAACTAGCTATGCTATGGATAGCAAATAGGGCGGCCAACTTGAGTATCTATATGGGCGGCTAGAACTTAGAACCCAATAAAGTAGAAAAGTTATGATAAGTGACATATTAATTATTTATATAATATAATTAATATGTCATGTGTACAAAGAATAAATAATGTGCACAAGTGTTAAACAAGAGTGCTAAAAATGCTAATATATGCTAATATTTCAACATTTTCTATTTTGTACTTTTTGGATCTAATCTCGAATTTCTGCAAATTAATGGTATATTTCTTCTTTCTTTTACTTGTTATGTCTTTAATTTACTGTTTCTTTCATGTTTTAACTAGTATGATGAGTAGCTAAACCCTTCTCATAGTCGAATCATATGAAATTTAGTGAAATCACCCTTTGGGTGATGAAATTGGGAGTGGTAGTGCTTTTTATTGTTGTATCTTGCATATTTCACGTCTTAGAACTTGTTATAACAGATTTGGGCTAGATTGATCACCAAGGTCAAAACCACACACTTCACTCTAAAGAGTTGCTCAGATAGAGGGATGTGGGAAAAGAGGTTCTAAGATCACGGCGTAGACTCTGCTTAGTTGTTAAGCCCGAGCCCAAAGTGAGGTTACTCGTTTTAACGTTTAAGCGGCTCTAGTGCATAACATGTCTAGTTAGTGAATCTTCTTTAGGGAAGGGTAGTTAACATGGCATAAGGTGTTAGGAGAGAGTTGTTCAGACCTTAGCATTAGAATTATGAGCACTCACCTGTGAAATTGAATGCGTGAGTTCGTGTGTTATAATGCACACTCCTGGTTTTGTCTGTCCTTGGGGTTGAAACTAGCTATTTTGATCATGGTTCGGCTATGTCCCTTAATCTATCTTTAAAATCTAGTAGTTTAATCTTCTTTCTTTCTTTTCTATCTTTAGACTCGTTAGTAAGAATTACTTTAGTGTCATTGTAGTAAACAAGTACTTTAAAAACATGGATCACCTAGACTAAGTTACACGTTCGCTTTGGTACTTACAAACACTTTTCCCTTGGGTTCGACCTCGTACTCTTGTAGCTATTCTTGCAATCGACCCGATGATATAGGTCAACCTGATGATATGATTTCAGACGATTTACCCCTGTTTCTACTGCAATTAGCGCTATTTTGACATCAACTTGAGCAATTTTGAATGAGGATTGTAACCATATTTTGTGTACATAGTAATTGTAGGAAACCCTGTTTTTAGCTGTATTATATTAGTATTAGCCGATTTTGTTATCAGATTTACACGTGGTATCTTTGTGTCTATTTCTTTTGTAGCATAAATACCACGGTGGGGAGTGGGGATTTTGATCATAGGATGGCATTGGATTCTTTTGTGATGAATTTGTACCGTGGCAAGGATTTCAGCCTAAGGATTAATTGACACACATTAGAGGGTCAATCCACGCCAGCTGGGAGAATAAAATGATGATTTTGTGATTTTATATGTTGATGACCTGCGCCATGTCACATGACCCGCGTCACTGAAGTGGTTGAGCAATTAATGCAGATGTCATTCAGTCAGTCACCACATTTGGACATGACGTGCGTCAAGAAGCTATGACCAGCGCCATCAGTGCAAATTGGTGAATGACGTGCGCCAAGATGGAATGACGTGCGCCATTTGTGTAGAGTCAGAAAAGTTTAATCTCTTTTATCCCTCCATTCACATTATTATCAAGGATAGACATCATCTTCTCCAATTTTTCCATCATGCAGGCAAAAACCCCACCCCAGGCTCTTACAGCCAAATTCGTGTAGAAATTAGCCCTTGGTTATCATTGTAATTATTAAGAATCTTAGTTTAATTTCTATCACTTTTGGTTGGAGTTTGAAGACATAAGATTGTAACTCCATTGAAGGTTTTGGAGCTTGAATGAAGATACCAATTTCGAGTTTTGCTTTTGATTGGTAATTCTTAATCTTTATTTTTGATTCAAGTACTCTTATGATTATGAATGTTAGCTTTATTGTGTTAATGTTTTTAGTTATGAGTGGCTAGATTTTTCTAGCCAAGATTATGTTGTAGTAGTAGTTTATCCTCTTGTGATTGATTGGGAATGATTGTTTGTGTTGTTAGTTTTGATTCTTGTGAAGCTTTGCCTACTTGTTTGCATCGTTTGTTGACATTGGAGTAATTGCCTAATGTTAGCACCTTACACGTCTAACGGATACCGAACGGAGATGTTAGACGTGGGAAGAGGGTAGGTGAACCGGAAGGTAAAATCGACCTCTTGTAGGCATTCGATTTCTTATCCGGGGATCATTGGCTTTAGCATTGCATTCACGGGCGTAGCATACCGAATCATTAGGTTTAGCTTGTCTAGACCAAGGAGGAGGTAGAGAGCAATTTCATTCACTCGTATGAGGGGGAATTGCTTGTTTAGGAATGCACCTCTTCACGCTTTCAAACACGAATGGTAGGTAGGTAGGAAGTTGTTCCCATGGCATTGCAAGAGGATAGCTAGTCTACGCATTATCTTGGTTAGCTTCTTTTATAATTTTCCATCATTGTTAATTCAGCATTTCATTTATGCAATCGATTAACCTTTCACAAATTTGCGACCTAGATCGAATTAATATAGACTTTTTAGTGTGTAACCTCAACCGGAGTGGATATTCCCCGAGGAGACGACCTTGACTCACCAAACTAGACTATAGTCGACCCGGTACACCCGGTACACTGCCGGTTAGAGAGTTAGTTTACCCACGGTTTCGAGTCTTTACAAATTGTTTTTGAAGGGTGGATTTTAGCTCCAATCATAAGCATATCAGCAGGATTTTCCTTGGTGTTGATCTTCTTCACTACAACCCTTTTCTCATTCCTTAGAAAATGATATCTCACATCAATATGCTTGGTTCTCTCATGATGAACCTGATCCTTAGCTAGACAAATTGCACTAAACTGTCACAATAAATCTCAGCTTGATCATGATGTAGCCCCAAATCACTGACTAGACCCTTCAACCAGGAGGCTGCTTTAGTAAGTGCCATATACTCTACCTCGGTAGTTGATAAAGCTACTGTTGCTTGCAAAGTTTCTTTCCAGCTGACTACTGAATTCCCTAATGTGAAAACATAACATGTCATTCATTTTCTATTGTCCACATCACCTGCATAATCAGCATCACAGTATCCTGTGACCAAACTCTAGATATCACCTCCATAAATAAGACCAACATCAGTTGTACCTCTAAGGTACCTGAACATTCTTTTCATAGCTTTCTAGTGTTCCTTTCCAGGTTAAGCCATAAACCTGCTGACAACACCGACTGCCTGAGCCAGATCAGGCCTAGTGCAAACCATGACATACATCAGACTGCCAACTGCACTAGCATAGAGAACTCTTGACATATATTCATTCTCCTCAGCCGACTGTGAAGCATAAACTGACAAATGAACATTTGATGCTAAGGGAGTATCTATTGGCTTTGCAGCTGACATACCATACTTGGCCAAAATCTTTATGTATATAGCCCTGCTGAGATAAAAACAGTTTCTTCTGACTTCTATCTCTCCAAATCTCCATCCCTAAGATTTTCTTGGCTACACCCAAATCTTTCATTTCAAATTCAGCACTAAGAAGGTCTTTCAGATTCTATTTATCAGACTCCTTTCTTGCAGCTATCAGCATATCATCCACATACAAAACAAGATAGATGTATGATCCAACTTCCAGCTGACTATTGTAGACACAACAATGATAAGGACTCTGCTTTAACACAGCTGGATCATGTAACTGTCAAACCTTTTATACCACTGTCTAGGAGCCTGCTTCAATCCATTCAAGGACTTTTTCAGCTTACAAACAAATGCTACTTTACCAGGAACTTGAAACATCTCTGGCCGAGTCATGTATATCTTTTTGTCTACCTCACCATGTAGAAAAGCTGTCTTCGCATCTAACTGCTCAAGTTCAAGGTCTTGTTGTTGCCACAATTGCTAGTAACACTCTGATTGAAGTATGTCTGACTACTGGTGAGAATATCTCATCAAGTCCACCCTTTCTTTCTGACTAAACCCTCTAGCAACCAAATGTGCCTTATACTTGACTTCTTCTGCCTCAGTCATTCCTTCCTCTTTCTTGAATATCCATTTGCATGTAACAACTCTCCTATCAGCTGGATGTTTAACTAGATCCTAAGTCTGATTCTTCAGTAATGACTCAATTTCATCTCTCATGGAAGCAAGCCATTGAGATGACTCAGAACATGTCACTGCTTCCCTGTAAGTAGAATGTTCAAAACCATCCACCTATTCTGCAACTTGAAGTGCATATCCAATCAAATCTTCAAACCCATACCTTCTGGGAGGTATCCCAACATTGGATCTTCTAGCTTTGCTGACAACTATACTTTGCTGACCAATATCAACTTGACGCTCGGTGACCCCCGTTCGGTGGATCGGCTTGGATTCAGTTCTAGTTCAGTAACTAGATCAGATGAAAACTGACTTTGTTCAGTTGAGTGTTGCATCTCAACTGACTCCACCTGAAACTCCACCTTACTGTCAGTTTTCTCAGTTTCAGCACTTGTTTCAGTTTTAGTGATCCTTACCACTGATGAGGCGATCATAGAATTCTCATCGAAAACAACATCTCTACCGAGAATAACTTTGTTCTTTGCTAATGACCAAATTCTATAACCTTTCACTCCATCACCATATCCCACAAACACTCCTTTCTTGGCCCTTGGTTCCAGCTTCCATTCACTGACATGATAGTAAACTGTGCTTCCAAAAACCCTCAGAACTGAGTAATCATTAGGCTATCCTAACCATATTTCAACTAGTGTCTTGAAATTGATCCCTGTGTGAGAACTCCTGTTGATTAAGTAACAAGTTGTGCTCACAGCTTCTACCCAAAATCTTCTTGATAAACCAGCATTATAGAGAATACATATTGCCCTCTCTAGAAGAGTTTGATTCATTCTCTCTGCTACACCATTTTGCTGAGGTGTATTCCTTATAGTGTCATGTCTGACAATACCCTCAGCTTTGCAAAATGTATTAAACTCAGTCCAATAGAATTCTAGACCATTATCTGTACGAAGCCTCTCGATCTTCTTTCCCAAATGATTTTCAACTAGAGCTTTCCATAGCTTGAAGTTATTAAATGCATCACACTTGTGTTTCATCATCACCACCCAAGTCATCCTCGAATTGTCATCTACGAATGACACAAAATATCTGTGACCACCCAATGAATCCACCTTTGAAGGCCCCCAACAATCAGAATGAATGTAATCAAGTGATGACTTTGTGTTGTGTATTCCTTTTGAGATCTTGCCTCTGTGAAGCTTCCCAAACACACAGTGCTCACAAAATTCCAGATTATTGACGTTACATCCTCTGAGAAGATTATTCTGAGAAAAAATCTACATCCCTTTTTCACCCGTGTGACCCAGTCTCATATTCCACAGTTTTGTAAGTTGTGAGTGATGAATTTCAGCAGATGATACAACAGCAAATCCAGACACAGTAGATCATTGCAAAATATACAAGGTTCCCCTTTTACCTCCCCTGAGAACTGAAAGTGAGTTTTTTAGACACTCAGTTTTCCACCTTCACCCTTAAAACTGAATCCTCTGCTGTCTAAAAGACTGAGGGATACCAAGTTCTTGGTTATCTGTGGAACATGTCTAACTTCACTCAACGTACAGAATTTACCATCCTCTGTCCTCAACTAAACTGAGTCAATCCCAACTATCTTGCAGACCTTGTTGTTTGTCATAGCTATATGACCACCATCTATCTGTTGATAACTTGAGAACCACTCTCTGTGTGGAAAAACATGATAAGATTCTCCAGAGTCCAGAATCCATACATCAGCAAGATCTCCTGATTCTCCTGCTACTAAAACCATGTTCTCATCTGAATCAAACTCGATATAATTATTCGTCCGATGAATAATTTTATTTAATTTATTGAAGCTGTACGTCGTCACACCTCGATTATAATTAAAAGTGTGACGGTTGTTCAAGAACTATTCTCCGGCTGTGTCTTTTTCATTGGACAGTTGGACTTCCAATGCTTCCAATGTCCCTGCTCTTTACAGTAATTGCAGACATCTATGGATTTAGGACCTTTGGACCCTGTCTTCTTAGGTTTCGTCTTCCTAGACTATCCATATTCTTTTTCACTACTACGTAGGACCGACTACTAGACTATCCACATTCTTTTTCACGGTCAACGACCGACGTATCCGCCCAAGCTACCTTATGTCTAAGCTCTCTGGCATGTAAAGCTGACATTATAGCTTTCAACCTTCCCAAATATGAAGGATGGAACAAAGTTCTCATAAGAAGCTGGTAGTGATACCAACAAAATCAGAGCTGCATCTTCATCCTTCAATCTTCACATCAATATTCCTGAGATCAAGTAAGATTGTGTCCAACTGATCAAGATGATCTTTCAGCTGAGCCCCCTCATGTATCCTTAGGCTAAACAGCCTCTATTTTAGCAGCAACTTGTTGGTCAATGACTTAGTCATATACAGTGTCTCAAGCTTTGACCATAACTTAGCAGTGATGTCTTCCTCAACAACTTCTGTGATAACATCATCTGATAAGCACAACATGATGGTAGAATGTGCTTTCTCCTCCAGACTGGCGTAATCTGCTGCACTGGCATCCTCTTTACCGGATAAAAGAGTCCACGATCCTTGTTGTTTTAACAAGGCCCGCATCTTGATTTTCCATAGACTGGAACCTGCTCCTCCCTGTAAATTTATCAATTTTTCAATAATTGCTGACATCTTTCTTGTTAAAGAACAGACCTTTGATCACAAAATCCTAGCACCGGCCACCGGTCTTGATGAAGATCAACTCCGTTCAACCTGCAAATCTCTCAAAATCTTGAACCTCACACTCCGATACCAGTTTGCTAAAACACATACGAGAAACTTGTAGTTGAAGAAAGATAAAACAGATGCAGTCTAACAGAAAAATAAGGCGGAAATTGATAAAACACAGAAACACAGAGAACAATGTGATTTAACGTGGTATCCGGCGTTGTGCTAACTAATCAACGGGCGGAAAATGAGATATTTTCTTATGCACAGGAGTTACAAGAATTTTCACACTCTTGAAAAACACACACAACATTGATTACAACGGATGGTATTTATAGACACATATCTATAAACCTTAGCCGTCATATGATCTCTGTCGGATTGTCATAAATTTCCCAGATGTTGATCCCAGCTCAAACTGACTCAACCAGATGAAAACTCACTTTTCCAGAAACTCACTTTTCCCTTGTAATCAACCAACTCAGATATAGAACTCAGCAAAACTTAGCTTCCACCTAAACTCATTTTACACCAAAACTCAGTTTACACCAAAACTATGTTTTCTAAGTTTTCTCCAAAACTCGAGTTTCACTTCATAAAACTGACTTTCAAGTTAGTTCCACCAGTTTTAGAGATCAAATCACAAAACTGACAATATTCGTGTGTGATGATTGATGTGGAAGCTGTGGTCAAGAACTCAAGAAGCATAACATCATAAAAGAGTCTCTAGATTAGAAAGGCTAAAGATAAAGGGGCAATCATAATAGAAGAGTTAAAATTAAGCTTCATTGAGAGTACTCAACATTTAAAATAATTGGGGTTTTAATGGAAATCAATTCTAATAAAACTTATGTACCCCAAATTAATCCCCTCATACTCGATTCGGTTTCTCTCACACCTTCTTTGGTGAACTTTACTGAAAAGGGAGAGAAAGAAAGAACAAAAAGAGGGATCCCTATCGTATTGTTTAATCAGATTGATGGTATTGTAGATAATTCATACCACCCGATCACATTGACGAGAAGGACATTTTGTTACAAAAATCTTTGTAATCCGTAAGTTAATTGGTTATCCCACTATTTAGAATCCTTGAGTTTCTTGAGAATCCATAACAATTAGGTACCTCGAGTATTGTAGGATTGATTCTAGTTGGTAATTTGGCTATAGCAATCAAAGGATTGAACCTTAAGAGTCTGGCTTTCAAGTTTTGCTTTCAAATTTCCAGAATTAATTTCTACAAATCATAAGGTAAGGGGGTGTTTAACCGATTGTAGGGTGTGTTATGTGCTTAATGTTGTGTATTGTATATGCTAATATGTAGATTGGGTGACATAAGTTTGTTTGTGTTCTGGGTCAATTTTTGGGATGTTTTATGCATGGAATCAACCTGGGATCAATCCAAGAAGTCTGCTGAAAACAACGGTAGGCGTGCGTTTAAAAAACACCGGGCGCACACCTAAGGCTAGATTTTGTCAGAGTAGTCTCTGAATCGATAGACG
Organism: Gentiana straminea; assembly: GCA_036785695.1. NCBI lineage: Eukaryota > Viridiplantae > Streptophyta > Magnoliopsida > Gentianales > Gentianaceae > Gentiana > Gentiana straminea. Next base: position 11,962,377 of record JAVUPR010000265.1, read on the forward strand.
TGCGCCTAAGAAGGAAAGCACCTAAGAAGAGGTCCGGAACTCTCAGTATCGTTAGGCATGCACCTAAGATGGCTGGGTGTTTGCCTAAGGAGGAAGCAGGTGTGTGCCTAACCACACCAGGTGTGCGCTTAAGGGAACATAGAGTTGGAGTTTAGCATGTTGTGTCACGTGAGCATCAAAGGGCAAAGTATGTGCGCCTAACCCTGTTTTTGGGCAAGATGTGTATTACCGTTTGTTTATGTGATAAGCCTTGTATGATGTTAGGAAATCACTAGTTTAACGCAGCGGAATTTAAAATTTGATTTCCTTTTCTAGATCGTTCTTCGTTTAATGCAATAAACATGTTAAGTAGTTTGACGGTTATACCTCAGATGATCTATAAGATCATCGATTTGACCGCCAACGGAGAGTAGTTCAATGCGCAAGCCGTCCACGCGTCCAGCCTCTATCGCTAATCCACACGAACCCCTTGCCGGAATCCTCCTTGGATTGCTACCGGAAAAACTCCGGCTGCTAGACTGGACCTTTTCTTCCCTCACAAACTCACTATGGATAGCTCTCTATTTTACACAAGAACTATGAGCTCTTGCAATTGTGTTGTACAAAAGAGCTTGATACCCACCTCTTATTTATAGTCAAAAGTGGCGCCCCATATGGTGTGGAGGAGAAGAAAACTTTTTCCCAATAAAATAAGGAAAATCAACTAGATTGATTTATCTCTTTAATTATAATTTATTTTTCCAATATCTTATATTGATTATAATTATCTTATTACCATAAATCTATTTTTCAAAATTAATTAATATCTTATATTAATATTATGGCAGTCTTATTAATTAAAGTGCACAATCCAAGTGTATCTTACACACTTAAAAGTGGCGCCCCATATGCCAATTAATTGGCTTCCGGAATATTCTTTAATTAACATAATTTGTATATAATAAATATCTTGTATTTTATTTATTCATAATAAATAAATACCACCATATTAATTTACCACTATAACCTTTATAGTCTAGAGATAAACTTTCCTTATTTGGTTATCAACTATAACCGCATTTTAATCCGACTCGATGTTCATATGTGTGTGACCCGATACGCTTCCGAATATGTTGGCCGTAGACACAAAGTGCAATTTACTAAAATTCCCTTCATACCTAACGATCACGGGATAGCGTCTAGAAACACACCGTGACCCCCAATTATCGGAAGAGTCAAAAGCAATGACTACTACCTTTCATGTGAACCAGTTACCGTGTAACTTACAATCCTATCGTTGTAATAATATCCATACGATCGTATCTCGATTGTCAATACATTGACGATCGTATCTTATAATCTGGATATCATGCTCTCTCGGAATAACACATTTACTCCCACTTTGCAAAGATTCTCGAGAGCTACACATTCCTTATAAGAAGGCCATTTCGGATATTCGATCCCAATCATAGGATACGCGATTCCCGGACGACCAATCATGTATATTCCGCATGCTTCAATATCATACCCAATCACTACCGCATGATTGCCCCGTGGTTAGGAGAAATCTCAATAGTGTCAAAGCATGACAATCCACACCGTGATGCCATGAAGACTCCTGTCAAAAGGATAATTACACAACCGCCATATAGTGTGACACTTAATGTAAGTGGGTCAGTCTAACGTACGCATTCTCTAATACACGTCCACGTACAATCCAAGTGTCTCTACACTTCGATAGACGAGATATATCCCTATCTTCTAAAAGATAGAAGACATCCAATACGTGCTAGTCTGATTATACTATCATTGTCCCATTTGATAATATATAAGACTAGAGACATTTAAGTACCAACCTTGTTATAGTGATTAGAGATCTCATCAACCATAATCACTAGCACGGTTTCTCTATCACAGATTGATACTGGGGACGTTACTATATATATACAACAAACAATATGAAGACAAACAATATATAATAACATAAGTGCTTTTATTAATCATAATAAAGTTATTACATGAACTAAACATACTGTAAATGACCCGACCCGGTTGGATCCGGTCCAACCCGATTGGGTTTAGGACACCTTTCCAATAATCTCCCACTTGGCCTAAAGCCAATCACCCATATGCCTAAGCCCGTGCAAGTGAACATGTTTATCATGCTTAGCTTGAGACAATGCCTTGGTTAACGGATCAGTTATGTTATCATCCGTGTGGACTTTCTCTATCTTTACATCTCTTCTATCTACTATCTCTCTTATCAAGTGATAGCGTCGTAGCACATGTTTGGACTTCTGATGAGACCTTGGTTCCTTTGACTGAGATATTGCTCCATTATTATCACAGTACAGAGGCACTGGACCTTCAATGGAGAGAACCACACCAAGTTCAGTAATGAACTTCTTCATCCAAACTGCTTCCTTCGCCACCTCCGAGGCTGCTATGTATTCGGCTTCCGTTGTAGAGTCCGCAGTAGTCTCCTGCTTGGAGCTCTTCCAGCTCACTGCTCCGCCGTTAAGCGTGAAAACAAATCCAGATTGTGACTTAAAGTCATCCTTGTCGATTTGGAACCGGCATCCGTGTAACCTCGTAATACTAAATCATCGTTTCCGAAAACCGGGAACATATCCCTAGTACGTCTCAAGTACCGAGGATATTCTTGACAAAGAATCCGGTGACCATCACCTGGATTGACCGGTACCTACTAGTCATACTAAGAGGGTACGAGACATCGGTCTTGTGCATAACATGGCATACATGATAGACCCGATTGCCGAAGCATAAGGGACTTTACTCATTTGTGCCCTTTCCTCCTCTGTCTTAGGACTCATTCCCTTCGACAGTAGACCCCATGTGACATGGGCGCAATCCTTTCTTGGGATCGCTCCATCTTGAATCTCTTGACATCTTGTCTATATAGGTGGATTGCGACGGACCAAGCAACCTTTTAGATCTATCTCTATAGATCTTTATTCCTAGAATATAAGCCGCATCACCCAAGTCCTTCATTGAGAAGTTCTTGGATAACCAAGCTTTGACTGATTGTAACATAGGCACATCATTCCCTATGAGCAATATGTCATCTACATAAAGCACTAAGAACACAATGACACTCTCACTAACCTTCTTGTAAACACAGGGCTCATCTTCGTTCTTGATGAAATCAAACTGTTTGATTATCTCATCAAAGCGGAGATTCCAACTCCGAGAAGCTTGCTTTAATCCATAAATGGATCTTTACAGTTTACACACCATCCCAGCGTCATTGGCTGTGAATCCCTCAGGCTGTGTCATATACACTTCCTCAAACGGGTTCCCGTTAAGGAAGACTATTTTCACATCCATCTGCCAGATTTCGTAATCATGGTATGCTGCAATAGCGAGCAAAATTCTAATGGATTTTAACATGGCAATAGGCGAAAAGGTTTCGTCATAGTCAACTCCTTGTCTTTGCTTATATTCTTTTGCCACTAACCTAGCCTTGTAGGTCGTCACGTTACCATCCATATCGGTCTCTCTCTTAAAGACCCATTTACACCCTATAGGAACTATTCCCTTAGGTGGATCAACCAAGTTCCAAACTTGGTTGCCTTTCATGGATTCCATTTCAGAATTCATGGCTTCTAGCCATTACTCTTTGTCATGCCTTAATAGCACTTCCTCATAAGTTCTAGGGTCCTCATCTTCCATGAGATACATGCTAGTGTACCTTTCAGGTTGACGGCGTTCCCTGGTGGATATTCGAGGTGCTAGTGTGTCCACGGTAGAGGGTGGCCCCACATCTGTACGTGGTGTCTCCTCTACTTCCATCAACGGACTGTTATCCATAAGTGGTTCTCGAATTTCTTCAAGATCAATTTTACTCCCACTGACCCTATCCAGAATAAACTCTTTCTCTAGAAAGTGGCCAGTCCTGGCAACAAACACCTTTTGTTCCTCAGGATGGTAAAATTGGTATCCTCTAGTTTTTCTAGGATATCCCACAAACAGACATTTGTCGGATCTGGCCTCTAATTTGTCAGGCGTCATACGCTTCACATAAGTTGGACAACCCCAAGGTTTAAGATATGCAAGATTTGGTTTCTTCTTGGCCCATACCTCGTATGGTGTAGAATCAACCGTCTTTGATGGAACTCGGTTCAGTGTATAAGATGCGGTTTCTAGAGCATACCCCCAAAACGATTTTGAAAGAACTGCATAGCTCATCATGGATCGTACCATGTCTAACAAGGTGCGGTTCCTCCTCTCAGACACTCCATTCATTTGTGGCGTCCCGGGAGGGGTCCATTCAGGTAGAATCCCATTCTCCTTCAGATAGTCTTGAAACTCTCCATCCAGGTATTCTCCGCCTCGATCGGATCGAAGTATTTTGATTTCTTTACCTAGTTGTTTCTCTACTTCACTTCTGAATTCCCTGAACCTTTCGAAGGCTTCAAACTTATACTTCATTAAGTATATGTAACCATAGCGAGAATGGTCATCAGTGAAAGTGATAAAATAAGAGTATCCTCCTTTGGCTTGAATTGACATTGGGCCACATACATCAGTATGTATGAGCTCAAGCAATTCATTGGATCTTATCCCTTTGCCACTAAATGGTGACTTTGTAAACAAGCTTCGCATGTATCAAACGATTCATAATCGAATTGATCCAACATTCCATCTTTATGGAGTTTGGCAATGCGATTCTTATTTATATGGCCAAGTCTACAATGCCATAAGTAGGATTCATTCAAGTCATTTGTTTTGGCTTTCTTGTTATTTATATTAAGTATGTCAACATTCATATCTAATATGTAGAGACCATTGTTAAGTATGCCAGTACCATAAAAGATTCCATCACGTGAAAAAGAACAACATTTATTCTCAAACGTAAATGAAAAACCATCAACATCTAATGCGGAAATGGAAATAATACTCTTCGTAAGAGCAAGAACAAAATAACAGTTACTAAGTTCAAGTACTAGCCCACTGGGCAATGAAAGAAAATAAACTCCTACGGCTAGTGCAGCAACACTTGCTCCATTTTCAACGCGTAGGTCCACCTCTCCTTTCTTCAGATCTCTAGCTCTTCTTAGTGCCTGCATATTCGTACAAATATGAGAACCACAACCAGTATCCAATACCCAGTGGTTAGACTTAAAAGAAGTAATGTTGATCTCAATCATAAATGTACCTGAAGTCGAAGCATCAGAATGCTTCTTCTTGGTACTCAAGAAGCCTTTGCAGTTTCTCCTCCAATGGCCGGTCTCACCGTAATGGAAGCAAGCATCCTTGGATTTGTCTTTCGCTATCTTAGGCGTTGGCTTAGGTGCAGCCTTCGCCTTCTTGGACTTTTTCTGGGCTTTTGCCTTGCCTTTGCTCGAAGTGACCAGCAACACTTGCTTTCCCTTCCCTACAGTGCCCTCAGCAGTCTTTAACATGTTCAATAACTCCGCAAGGGAGCAATCTATCTTGTTCAAGTGATAGTTCATCACGAATTGCGAGAATGAATCAGGTAGAGATTGCAGAATCAAGTCAATACTCAACTCTCGTTCCAACTTATGGCCCAGCTTCCCAAGCCTCTCTATGTACCCGATCATTTTAAGCACGTGTGACCCCACAGCAGTTCCAGATGCCATCTTACAACTAAACAGGGCCTTCGAGACCTCGTACCTCTCAGTGCGAGACTGAGAAGCATAGAGTTCCTTCAGGTGGACCATGATAGAGTAGACGTCCATAGACTCATGCTGTTTCTGCAGTTCAGGTGTCATAGAAGCAAGCATGAGAGATGTAGCATCAGGACTGTCAGAACAGTGCTTGTTGTACTTCTCGACAGCATCTGCAGCCGAACCCTCAGCAGGCTTTTCCGGTAGGGCCTCGTCCATGACATAGCCAATCTTCTCGTGCCTCAAAACTATTTTGAGGTTTCTTTCCCAATCGAGAAAATTAGTTTCATCAAGCTTGTTTTCGATGATAAAACGAAGGTTCAATTTGTTTGACATTTTCTACAACAATAAATAAAGATAGAATAAGTAAAAACTCATGTATAAAAACCCTAAATTTGCACTTAAAATTTTATAAGGTTTTACTCCCGCTAGCCAACTATTCCCAATTGGCTTTCAAGAATTTAAGTAATTCTTTAGTGGATGGAATCCCATCTAGTTGACTCGATCCCCGAGGTGGGCCGATCGACCGGGTCAATTTCGAAGGTGGGTACTAATTACCGATCGAATCTTATTCGATTTCCATTGGTTGACTAGTCAACTCTTTGACAATTCACATCTCTATGTGATAGCCACCCCTTGTCTCTAAAATCAGACGGTCCTGACGTGGGTCAATCACCGCAAGATTCTTAGTCGAGTCGTAACCCAAATATTCGTGAGATCTCATAACGATCATATCTCGATAATGACGATATACCTGTGGTAGGTCAACTCCTGACGTGGGCCGATCAGTTGGATCCGAACAAAGGCTCTTCACCGTCATTATAATATTGGGAGACAATTTTGGCCCGAGTTTTTGGCGTGGGAATAATTTTAAAATTAATTCACTTAATTAATTTGGTTTAATTTTGGTCTCATCTACTATGTGCATATTACTACTATATCATATAAAGTAAAACATACACAACATTCCGCGCACAAAATAACCGGTATGATCATGGACTTTTCCTAGGTGCGGTTTCGAATACAAACTGACGAAACCGCGGGTCACAAACTAAGGGTATCTGCAACCGCCAATAGGATCTTTATTGATGTACGCCAATGGGTTCTTTATCTCTTCTTGGTCTTCAACTTCTTGCTCCATTCTTGTTACATAATGAATTATCTAATAAGTACACCCGCTGCACACGGGGGGGGGGGGAGCTCACGGGAATGGGATAAATACAAAAGTAAACTAGGTCACGTTCTTTATCACGGCCTAGGACAATTTTCAAAAACCAACGTAAAGAAACAATTTTCAAAAACCAACGTAAACCATCTATCCTATTGGTCGAGTCCATGATCAATCAGGGTCTATATAATCACATTATATCTACATATCTAATTCATACAATTTTATCTGATGAAAAAGATTAAATTCTAATTTTAACTACTCATGCGTCTTTATTTTATCACGTCAAATAATTAAATAACTTTTAAATAATTATATGACTTAATCGAAAATTAAAATTAACATTTAATTTTAAATCGATTTTAATTTCAATTAAATTTGAACTATTCAAAATAAAATTAAAATTATAAAGTCTCCTATTTGTTTCCTTTACAAAACTAAATTTAGCTTAGGGCCTGCCACTTTCCAAAATCAAAATTTTGGAAGTGGCTAAAGCTAGCTATTCCAAATCAAATATTTGGAAAGGCCAAATTATTTTAGTCTAAGCTCGGTCACTTTTCAAAATCAAAATTTTGGAAGTGTCACAAAGCCTAGCCTTTTACAAATCAAATATTTGGAAAGGGCCTAGGCCTATTCCAAATCAAATATTTGGAAAGGCCAAATAATTTTGGTTTAGGCCGGCCACTTTTCAAAATCAAAATTTTGGAAGTGGCTGCAAGCCTAAAGCCTTTTACAAATCAAATATTTGAAAAGGGCCTAGCCTATTCCAAATCAAAATTTTGAAAGGCCAACATGCCAAATGGTTTCCCAATGGCTCAAACTATTTGAACCATTGGTTGGCCATGTGACACAACTAAACAAACGAGATATCTATGCACAATAAATATCACAAAACGAAAAGGGTCGATCTCCCCATTTGGAAGAGGACAGCCGACAGACGGCAGCCCTAGGGCCACCGCCGCCGCCGCCGCAGAGGGAGGGGGCCGCCGCCAGTCGGCCGAGCCCCCAAAAACCCTTTTTTGTTTTTTTTTGTTTCAACATTTCGTGATTTAAATCTTGCATCTATTGATTAAATACTACGCATTTAAATTATGCTTATTGCTTAAGCTCGAAGTCTCGCTCTGCTACCACTGTTAGGAAATCACTAGTTTAACGCAGCGGAATTTAAAATTTGATTTCCTTGTCTAGATCGTTGAATGCAATAAACACGTTAAGTAGTTTGACGGTTATACCTCAGATGATTTATAAGATCGTCGCTTTGACCGGCAACGGAGAGTAGTTCAATGCGCAAGCCGTCCACGCGTCCGGCCTCTATCGCTAATCCACACGAACCCCTTGCCGGAATCCTCCTCGGATTGCTACCGGAAAAACTCCGGCTGCTAGACCGGACCTTTTCTTCCTTCACAAACTCACTATGGATATCTCTCTATTTTACACAAGAACTATGAGCTCTTGCAATTGTGTTGTACAAAAGAGCTTGACACCCACCTCTTATTTATAGTCAAAAGTGGCGCCCCATATGGTGTGGAGGAGAAGAAAACATTTTCACAATAAAATAAGGAAAATCAACTAGATTGATTTATCTCTTTAATTATAATTTATTTTGCCAATATCTTATATTGATTATAATTATCTTATTACCATAAATCTATTTTTCAAACTCAATTAATATCTTATATTAATATTATGGCAATCTTATTAATTAAAGTGCACAATCCAAGTGTATCTTACACACTTAAAAGTGGCGCCTCATATGCCAATTAATTGGCTTCCGGAATATTCTTTAATTAACATAATTTGTATATAATTAATCTCTTGTATTTTATTTATTCATAATAAATAAATACCACCATATTAATTTACCACTATAACCTTTATAGTCTAGAGATAAACTTTCCTTATTTGGCTATCAACTATAACCGCATTTTAATCCGACTCAGTGTTCATATGTGTGTGACCCGATAGGCTTCCGAATATGTTGGCCGTAGACACAAAGTGCAATTTACTAAAATGCCCTTCATACCTAACGATCACGGGATAGCGTTTAGCAACACACCGTGACCCCCAATTATCGGAAGAGTCAAAAGCAATGACTACTACCTTTCATGTGAAGCAGTTACCATGTAACTTACAATCCTATCGCTGTAATAATATCCATACGATCATATCTCAATTTTCAATACATTGACGATCGTATCTTATAATCTGGATATCATGTTCTCTCGAATAACACATTTACTCCCACTTTGCAAAGATTCTCGAGAGCTAGACATTCCTTATAAGAAGGCCATTTCGGATTTTCGATCCCTATCATAGGATACGCGATTCCTAGACGACCAATCGTGTATACTCCGCATGCTTCAATATCATACTCAATCACTACCGCATGATCGCCCCGTGGTTAGGAGAAATCTCAATAGTGTCAAAGCATGACAATCCACACCGTGATGCCATAAAGACTCCGGTCAAAAGGATAATTACACAACCGCCACATAGTGTGACACTTAATGTAAGTGGGTCGATCCTAACGTACGCATTCTCTAATACACGTCCACGTACGGTCAAGTGTCTCTACACTTCGATAGACGAGATCTATCCCTATCTTCTAAAAGATAGAAGACATTCAATACGTGCTTAGTCTGATTATACTATCAATGTCCCATTTGATAATATATAAGACTAGAGATATTTAAGTACCAACCTTGTTATAGTGATTAGAGATCTCATCAACCATAATCACTATCACGGTTTCTCTATCACAGATTGATACTAGGGACGTTACTATATATATACAACAAACAATATGAAGACAAACAATATATAATAACATAAGTGCTTTTATTAATCATAATAAAGTTATTACATGAACTAAACAGACTGACCCGACCCGGTCGGATCCGGTCCAACCCGATTGGGTTTAGGACACCTTTCCAACATATGATACATGAGATAGTTTTTGTAATGGTTTTTGATGTATTTGGCACAACACTGTGTGAAGACCCTCTGCGGGGAGAAACATGGGATCACCGAAAGATAACCCTTAGCTATGTGGGGTGTTATGCTTAGTAGTCGACACTTTATGTGCAATGAATTAAGTAGTGTAATGTAGAATTGTCTAAGACTAGAAGTCTCTAAGAATCCTTTTATGTGTAATGAAATTAAGCGGTTAGTTTACTACGCTTAAACATATCTAAAGTCTAAAGATTAAGCACACTTGTCCTTGGTGAGGCATGTTTTAATTTCGTAGTCGGAAGATCTAACGCCCCAGGGCTGGGTAGAATCAGGGCCTTGGACTTCACATGGGACGGTTATCCCCCTACTTCTTCGAGGGGCTGAATGTGTGGTGATACAGTCTTCACCTTGCAAATTGTGATTGGACTTGTGTGCAACTCATAATTTGCTTGGTTGAGTTTTCTAGTTAGACTAGTGAAGGGGTGTGTGTTGATATACGTATATGGTAGTAAGTAATTTGATGTTATTGCTAATTGTTAATCTTGTTTGTTATTGTTGTTATAGTTAAATACGGTGTTTCCACATTTTGTTGAGAGTTTACATACACACCCTATTATTATTGTATGATGTTTTGCCACCCCATGAATGTGATGTAGGTTATTTTGGCGGTGATGACGTTTATTACGAGTGATTGTCATGAGGATGACGCTTGGAGTTATCTTTTATTATTTTATTTTGAGAGTTATTAAGAAAGGACTTTACCTTTGATGGGTTAACACTTGAACTTTTCTTTTGGTTGTAATAATGACTAGACAATTCCTACTTTATCTTCCATGTTTTTATTTTATTTTATTTTATTTTTTTTTTTAAATGACCATTGGATGTTGTTGATAACATCATTTACATTTTCCTTAGTTGGTTTGGTATTGTATGTCATTTAAGTTTTCCGTGTCGTTTTTTTTTCCGCTTTAACTCTAATGAGGCTTACGTATATAATTGATTTAAATATTAAATTATATACGTGACGGGTATTTATTTCCGGATAAAAACACGATGTTCGGAATGGAACGTCACAAGAACGTCACAACCAGTGGCGAACCTAAAATTTATCTTGGGTGGTCATACATATCCCTACAAAAAAGAAAAATAAATCCACTGCAAAAGAACTTCATTCACCGTAACATGTAGTATAGTAGAGTCTTTTCCTTCGAAATACATAATAAGAGAACATGAAACGGTGTTTACATAATAAGAAAAAAAAAATAAGAACATGTTTGAAGATTTTTTTAACATATAGTATGGATGAATTTAACGAAATTTTCTTATGTATTTATTAACTTTATCTTAATGGTATAAGGTAGGAGACTTGGTTTTGAAAAAAAATAATTTTTGTTGTAAACAGTGTTTTTTTTCGAACGTTTTTTGTTTTATTTTTTTATATATAATCCGTTTTTGTAACATATAGTATAGTAAAGTCCTTCTAAATACATAATAAGAGAAGCCGAAATTTGTTTTTATGGTGTTTAAATTTATGATTAGATTTAGATGATATAAGGTAGAAAAAAAAAATAATCTTGCAAACATGTTTCGAACGTGGATCCGATTTTGTGGTGTTTGTTTATTATAATTAGATTTACATTGTATAATCTTGCAAAAAATATTACACGGTATGAGGTAAGAAAAAATACAAGATTTGATTTAAAAAATCTATGGTAAAGGGAAAAAAAAAGATTTATATTGTATAAGTTATGAAAATTATTATAAATATGTCATTTGTATAAGATACGAAAAAACAAAATCATTGATTGAGAAAAGTGAGTAGATTTTTATTCAACTAGGACATCATAGCATTGAAATAAAAATAAGAAAAATTAAATAGATATACTAATACTAACACTAACACAAACATACAAAAAATAAATTGTTTTTGGGTAATGGTTATCAAGGACAATAGTTGAGAAGAAACCGTCAAAAATGATAAGTGGATTGAAAAATGACAAAAAGACATCCTAAAATGACGAAATTATCTTTGTCACATTTAACGACTTCAATTTCTACTATCAAACAAATCCATTAAAAATAATCCATTTAGTTTTTTTAATATCAAACAAATCCACTAAAAAAAAACAAAAACTTAAAATGATCATAATCGTCTAATTGAGTGACAATTTAATCTTTTTTTTTTTAATTCCAGTTGACTAAATGTCAATTAATACATGAAAATTGCCATTTTTAACATTTTTTCCATTTTTTTTTGTCCGGTCACAACCTGATCTAAGGGGGTTAGCCCACCCAGTGGAAAAAAATTTATATATCAAAATTTTTATTATAATGTAATTTAAATAATCTAAACATCTTAATTGAAATCACTCAATTGTTTAAATATAATCTTGTAATAAACCCGAGTTTCAATTTCTGACTCCGTCATTGATTTCGTGTAATGCACAACTATTATGGTTGCTGTTACGTCTTTATACCTTTTCCATATTAATTTTAGGTGGTGGTATTTACTTGTAATCGATACTCTCTCTATATAATGAAAAACAACAAAAAAAAATAACAAACCTCATATATACGCAACGCTTCTTCCATTCGATACTATCTTTTTCCTGAAAAAAAAAAAAAACATTTCTATCTTTTCTCTTGTCCTTAAGCAAAATAGACAAATAAATAACCATGTGTGGAGGTGCAATCATCTCCGGCGAGGTTCCCCGCCTTGATCGTCGCCGGAAACTAACCAAAGAAGACCTCTGGTCGGAGCTTGAAACTCTCTCTCACTGCTGGGGCTTCGACTCGTCTTCCGACGCCGACAGCAATGCTTCAAACAAGACCAACCAGCTCAAAATAGGTAACAAAAACTCCAACAACCCACTTTGAATATTAATTTTAATTTTCTTTTTTAATACTGTTTTCACAGCACCTGAATCTTGAATACTTTTTGTTTGAATCATTTATTTTTTTCGATTTACACATTTAATTCAAATGCTATTTTTTTCCTGGAAAACAAATAATTTGTTTTTTCTTCATAATTTTAGTACTATCCCATGATGTACTGATTGGAGTTTGAAAAAAATAGTAATTATTAAAAGGGAGGTGGGTTGGGGTTGAGGTTGAGGTATTAAATAAGTCATATTGGCAACAAGTTTCATTTAATAAAACATTTTTCATGGGAAAGTTATTGTAAAACACTGTGAATCAAAAAAAGGAACTAACTAAAACTGATAAATAAAAAATAAAAAAATTGAAAAGGAGTTCTGTATTTGTTATTTAATTTCCTGGTTTCTTTTGGTTTGGGTTGGTGGGGCTTGGTTGATTTACCATTTTGTTATGAATTTTTATTCAAATAATGTGTAGAACTATCCTGTGGGATGCACATCATTAGATTGAATGATAATCTTGATTAGGAATGATTAAATATTGGATTATGATTTAAAAGTTAAAGATCTTGGAAGTGGGAAGTGTAGGAACAGGTGAGAAAAAGGCTAATAATCAGAAGCCAAGAAAGAACAAGTACAGAGGAATCAGGCAAAGGCCATGGGGAAAATGGGCAGCTGAGATTCGGGATCCGAAAAAGGGTGTTAGAGTTTGGCTTGGGACATTCAACACACCTGAAGAAGCTGCTAAGGCCTATGATATCGCCGCCATACGTATCCGTGGCGAAAAGGCTAAACTCAACTTTCCTGATCAACAACCACCTCAGCAACCACTACCTCCATCTAAGAGGCAGCGTGTGAGCCCGAGCCCCGAGCCTAATACTGAAATAACCGGGATCAAGTCAAGCCCATTCATAGACCTATATTCTGCAGGGTTTCAAAGTCTGCAGCCATACTATCAAAACCAAGTGGGATTTGGAGATGAATTTTCAAAGTTGGAATCTTTTCTTGGTTTAGAGCCCGAGACAACAGCATCAAACTCGAACCCTATTCCTGATTTTGGAGAAATGATGGAGACCAATGCATTTGAAGATCTTTGGTTGATGAATGGTCTGATGGACACTGCAGCTCCGTGTCTTGACCCTAATGATCTGTTCTATTGATCATTGATCCAAGCTTATATCCTGCCCCTGAAATGGAAGTATTCCTTTGTTTATTTTCCGTAGCGTATAACTCTTTATGTCTAATGTTCTTGGTTGTATTGATGATCTGATACTATCCTCTAGTACTGGACGTGCGATTTCCATGCTTTTGATTGCAGTAAACAAATTTGATCATAATTTATAAATGTTGGAGCAAAAGGGATGGTTATATATCTTTCTTATTGCTATATAATACACCTACTCTTTGTAATGGAGGTAGACCAAAAATGGTGAAGTCTACTCATGTTGTTCTTGTAGTATTGATTTTACGTCGATTGTAAGTTGTTTTTATAATACGTTATCAACACGAGATTCTAACCAACTGAGAATCAATTTCAACATACCATGGTGAAACTCTCAGATTATTATATCCGTCGGAGATGAAAATCATAGACGACGGAGATTGGTAGCTTAATGGTTTCTTCTCAAATCTTCAAGATATAAGTATTCAACATGTTCTTTTCAATTTTCACCAAACTGTGCAATGATAAATGAACATGTATATGACTATGACATTTGTGTATTAAGTGTTCAAGGATAATTTACATGGCAGAAATTATTTTGAGCTACAAGGATTGAAGGATGTATATGTAGATATGAGATATGAAAAAACAAATATGGCTATATCTTTTTGTACATGTTTCATGAATTTGAAGTGGTGTAGATGTCATGAATTAAATATTGATTATGTGACGATATTTAAGTGATTAAATGGCAATGAATTAAACACTTAATATTATTACATGCTATATTAGATCACATTTGATCAAATTCCGTCACATAGTGTATCTATATTATATCATATATTTACTAACGCTACTGAAGTTTTAGACTTATACTACACGGGACAAATCTTATTGATTCATTGCAAATGATATAATGATGTCCTAAGATCATGACTTTGATCCAAGGGCTCAATACAACACACCGACTCAACTTGATACTATATAGTACAAGTGTCTAGTCACTAGTTTCTTTACATCTCATCACCGTCTCTTCCCAACGGTCTCTTGGGTCCTTTAGCCTCTTTAAAAACAATTTTTTTGTTGAGAAAGCTTGAGCAAAGGAGTAGGAAGCTTCCTTTATCATACAAGATGATTTTCCAAGGTCAAATTATCAAATGCAACAACTAGTATTCTTTCACTTGGTTGTTGTGTTTTTTCCTATAATTGGGGCATATCTAAGTTCATTGAGGGGTTAATGTTATGTTACCAAAGCTAAAGCTTTGTTTAAACTCTCTAATCTCTCTTTTTAATAGAACCAATTTAAATACTCTGAGCTCTAAGTGAAAACAGAAGACAAAGTTGTTGTTGTTGTGATTAAGCTGCTTGTTCAAGGATTGATTGAGCATAATTGGAGTTACAATATGCTACAGAGAAGCAAGAGGTACAATCAGAGATCTTTGAGGATGCTTGAAATCAATTAAGAAGTGCAAATCATCTCAGAACATAGTCAAAGTTGATGAATATAAGAAGTCTTACTAAGAGATGTTGTGCTTGTTAAGGAGTGATAAGACATTATTGTTATCCAGCTTTGGCTCAGTAGATGAAACTGATTTGTAATACTCTATTGTAACAGAAGATAAGTGATAATAAAAGAAATCACGTTGAAGGATGGTTGAAAATCCAAGATCATACTTGGTACATGATTGACTGCAAGGTCGATGTTTTATATCTGCTTGTTGAAACTGTCCAAACAGTTGTGTTCGCTACTTATTGATTTACTACTACCTTGTGGTTGATTCTTTCTTTCTTACTTATCTTTACCTGAGTTGATTGAATCAATATGAAAACAGTTACATCAAATGAGTTCACCAGAACCAGCTCTACTACACAGACAATCTTAATAATTGTCTTGGACACACTTGGACTTGTCCGAAGTCTTTAAGGACTTGGATTAAGTTATACATTGATCTGAAAAGTGTCATACTTATATGTAATCCCCCTATAACCACTTAATCATTGGTATAACATCATACTTGAAGGATCATAGTAGTTGCACTAACTGTCATTGTGATAATTATGAAAAATGTTAGAAATTTAGGACCCTCAGGGATCTAGAGCAGATTGCAAATAATCAATATGCATACAAGAAAGCATAAATCACACAAGAACAATAACATAGGATTTAACGTGGTTTCCGGCAAATGCCGACTACTCCACGGGCAGAAAAAAGGAGAATATATGTCACTGGAGATTTTACAGACTCTGCAATTGCCTAAGGCAATTGCTCTGCTTCTACTGCTGTTTCTACAAATATTCTAGGTTACAACAGATGTGTATTTATACCCACAAAAAACCTAGACCTAGCCGCCATAAAGACATACTAGCAGAATGACTAAAATACCCCAGATGTGGACCCCTCCAGCTGTTATCCACCAGAATGTAACCATGCTGACATTTGTCCAAACTGAGATTTGCCCAAAACTAACTTTCCCAATGCTGACTTCTGCTAAAGCTGACTTTCCAAAGCTGACTTTTGGTAAAGCTGATCTTCTGGAAAAACTGACTTCTGCCCAAAGCTCACTTCTGTCCAAAGCTCACTTCTGCTCAAAGCTCACTTTTGCTCAGCTGACATTACTCAGCTGACTTTACTCAGCTGACTTTTCTCAGCTTAGTACTAAACTCAGTTTAGTACTCAGCTCTAAATAAGAGGTCAAGTCACATTTCTTAACAAATCTCCACCTTGACTTGAACTCTCGTTCAAACAGATGTATAACCAGATGTACTGTACCAGATGCATTCTTCAATGCCAAATGTACTGTACCATATTCCTCCTCTTCTTCAGACTTGATTGAGTTGGGAACAGATGTGATCAACTTGATCACCAGACAAGATGTGACTACCATATTCAGATGTAATCACCTCAGTTGAGAACACTCAGCTGAGTTCTTCAGATTCAACTTCAACCAAACAGATTGCAGATTCAGTTTCAGACTCTGAGCTGACCAGACGTGAACACAACTGACTTCAAGTTAGACTTCTCCAGATGAGACTTAACTCCAGATGAGAACCCCAGCTCAGACATGTTCACCAGATGCTTAGCTGACTTCACTTAGCCAAACATATCAGATTTGTCTTACTCAACTGACTTCACTCAGTTGAGGCTTCTAGACACAGATGCAGAACCAGCGCAGACATGTTCAACAGACTCAGCAGACGCCACTCCACTGACAGATGGACTCAGCTGACTCTTTATTCAGCTTACTTCCTAGACTTGAACACTCCACTCTACAAAACTAACTTTTACTCAGCTTGTACTAGATCAGCTGAGCCTCACTCAGCCAATCCCAGATTTTTTTTGGTTCCATTCAGATTCAGCTCTTGATTTTTCAGGTTCAGATGCACAACTAAGTGCCAGTTTAGTGTCGACTGGTCTCAGCTGAGTTCTGCAAACTCAGCTGAGTATGGACCTGAAGCTCCACATGCTTGTCAACACTCCAGATTCAGGTTCAGACCAGATTTGCATTAGGGTCTTTGGAATCACCCTTCTTGAATGTCTTCTTTCCAGGACTTCTATTCCCTTTACAACTGCTACTAGCAATTAAACCAATAACCCGATTGTCTGTCCCTGTGCCAGCTGAATTATGCCTCAGCTCTCGATTATGGAGAGATGCTCTAACATCCTCCAATGACAATGTCTCTCTTCCAACAACAAAAGACTGCACAAAATTCTCATATGATGCTGGCAGTGACACCAACAAAATTAGAGCTGCATCCTCATCCTCGATCTTAACACCAATACTCCTTAAATCAAGAAATATTATGTTCAGCTTTTCAAGGTGATCTCTCAGAGGCATTCCTTCATGCATCTTTAAACTGAGCAGACGTTGCTTCATAAGCAACTTGTTGGTCAACGACTTTGTCATATACAGACTCTCAAGATTCAACCACAGCCCTCCTGTTGAATCCTCTTCAGCAACTTCAGTGATAACATCATCAGACAAGCATAACAAGATCATTGAATGTGCTTTCTCCTCCAGATCGGCCATCTCAGCGTTTCCGGCAGCCATCGTCTTTGACAACGGAGCCCAGAGCCCCAGTTTCTTCAACAGAGCACGCATATTGATTTGCCACAGATTGAAATTGTTCCTTCCTGTGAATTTATCAATCTCTACATTTAACCCAGACATCTTGATCTTGCCAAAGAACAGAACTTTTATCACAAAATCCGAGCACCGGTGAAGGTCTTGGTGAAGATAAAATTTTGTTCAAACAGATGATTCCAAAACATAATCTCTGACTCCCTGATGATAACATTGACTCTCTGATACCAATTTGTTAGAAATTTAGGACCCTCGGGGATCTAGAAACAGATTGCAAATAATCAAGATGCATACAAGAAAGCATAAATCACACAAGAACAATAACACATGATTTAACGTGGTTTCCGGCAAATGCCGACTCCTCCACGGGCAGAAAGAGGAGAATATATTATCACTGGAGATTTTACAGACTCCGCAATTGCCTAAGGCAATTGCTCTACTTCTAATGCTGTTTCTACAAATATTCTAGGTTACAACATATGTGTATTTATAGCCACAAAAAACCTAGACCTAGCCGCCATAAAGACATACTAGCAGAATGACTAAAATACCCCAGATGTGGACCCCAGCTCCAGCTGTTATCCACCAGAATGTAACCATGTTGACATTTGTCCAAACTGAGATTTGCCCAAAACTGACTTTCCCAATGATGACTTCTGCTAAAGCTAACTTTCCAAAGCTGATCTTCTGGCAAAACTGACTTCTGCCCAAAGCTCACTTCTGCTCAAAGCTCTCTTTTGCTCAGCTGACATTACTCAGCTGACTTTACTCAGCTGACTTTTCTCAGCTTAGTACTAAAATCAGTTTAGTACTCAGCTCTAAATAAGAGGTCAAGTCATATTTCCTAACAAAAAAGAATTGGTTGAAACTTCATAGAATCAAGAACTTTTTTCTAAAACTGATAAAGAGGAAATCATTATTCGAGATGCTTATCAATTTTGCGAAATCAATGTTGGATGGATGTTCACGCTGTGGAGAACGCGTGGTTGTTCATAGTCAGCAAAAACATGAAGTTTAAAGAGTAGAGATACATTCACTACTCAATTCACCACAACAAAATCAACACCATTCATTTTGTAGGGATGTAGTGGAAAGTGCACTACACAAATGTGTAGTGCACATGCCATTTCCCAAAATTAAAGGCGTTTTGGTTGATTGTTTATAGGAAAACGCGTTGTTGGAAAGAAGGGTGATTAGAGTTCAGATATAATGATCAATGGAGAACCCATAAATTATTTATGGGGTGGTTATGGTTTTGCACTTTTCGAAGCAAAATGTTTTGATTAGATGTTATAAAGTGAGGGGGAAAATAGATTTAGATGTTATAACACGAGAAAAGGAAATTTTTTATAGTAAGACATTATAAGGTGAGAAAAAAGAGAAATTTAGATAATATAAGGTGGAAGAAAAACAGATTTAGATGTTATAAAATAGGAAAAGAAAAATTACCAAAAAAATTCAACAATGGGGAATTGAACTCAAGCTTATGGAAAACAAACACCTTTCCACCAAACTACTCTATTATTTGATTGAAATAAGACAACTAAATTAAAAATTCAAAAATCAAGTAGTTTGGCTCAAGTGTTATGTAACTTGAGAATGTCTAGGGAGGTCACCGATTCGATTGTAATAGTCAGACTCTGCAGGCATGACCCGGGCCGAACTCCGGATTAGTCGGATCAGTGGGTTCCGCATAGCGGGGGCTTTAAACAAAAAAAGTTCAAAATTCAAATACTATTTCAATTATACTTCGAGACTTTTTTTCATTAAAAAAGTTGGGGTGGTTTTGAGACCATCCACCCTTATCTGGGTCCGCCCCTGATAATGACCGGACTTTATTTATTGATTTTGATGTTTTATAGCCAAATAATCCGAGAATTGCGTGGCCGCCTGGGGCCTAGCACGGGGTTGCTCTGATTTCCCTCAAAATCTCGAAACATCCCTTAAATTATATTCCAGGTCATTACACTAGAATGAGGGGAAAATCTCGAAACATCTCTTAAATTATATTCCAGGTCATTACACTAAAATGAGGGGAAAAAAGGGGAAATAGTTGTGTGGAGAGAGATTTTGAGATGAAATGACGGGTGAAACGATCAGAACCACACAGTTTAAAGAGAGAATTAAACTGTGTGGTGTGTATGTCTCCACACGTGTCTGCACACCGTGTGAAGACACCACACAAGAACCTCCCGAAAATAAAAGCCAATACACATATACTTGTTTAGAATTGTAATGCATCATATATCATGTTTTAATTACTGCAACACAAAAATAATAACGTTATAAACTCATCTAGTTTGAAGGCAATTTCAATTTTGTTTTAAAAAAAAATGATATAACTAGCATGTTGTAAAAAAGTAAGGCTTATCTCAATGATTAATTAAACTCACGTCCCATGACCATGAACTCACGAATTTGAGTTCTACCATGTGCATGTGTGGGTTATAGTTTTCTGGGATAATTTTGTTTCGGTGAAAAAAAAAACAAAAACAACACAAAACATAAACACTATATTCATTGATTATCCTTTTGTACTAAACCAGAAATTAATTCTGTGAACCTTACATTTTTCGAACACAGAATCAAAATCAATCACCTTTGTCGGAGAGTTCACAAAATCAAAGGTGGCTACTGGGAAAATTTTATTTACAGGGACTCCTCTTAGGGAGTGAATCGTACGTACGCGACAAAGATCTCGACCACACAATTTCCACACACGGAGCACTGTGTATTCCACCTCATGAAACTGTGTGGTCCAAATCCTGCCACGTAGGCAGTTCCCTATTAAGGAGTCCCTACAGAGAACGACCCGGCTACTGGCTAGAGAAGATGCATGAACTTTTAGCAAAAATTGTGACTTTATAGAAATAAAATTGGGAAAAGTGACATCCTTTTACATATATACCCACTTTCCCATCTTAAAATAAAAAATAAAAAAAAAGTTGTGAGGTCATTACAATGATCGTCAATTTCAATGATTAAATGATATTTTTTAAAATTCCCATGACTAAGTAAGAACTTACCTGTTACCTTCATTAGCATAGTAAATTCATCCCCCTTGCGGTCTTAGTGTCTGTAAAGAACTAATTACTTTATATGAGTATTCTAAATTTTTTTTTAGAAGATTTATTTTATATTAAACTTTACTTTTGTTGGAACAATATTTAGTTAATTTACCACGATGCAAATTGAAGCAAAATTACACACAAGTGGACAAGAAAGCGGCTGCTTTACGGATTTGAAATATTTTCCGAAAGATTACACAAATTTGGGTAAGACCAACAGGAATTGTAATGACTTAGTTTCACACATCAGTCATTTCGTGGATTACTTAAAGCTATCCATGTGTATGTACATACTAAACATAAACTGAAATATAAATTAAGACAATATTTATCGAATGAGTTATGAAATAATATTACTAACGTGGAACGATTGTCAAACGAGTTAAGTTCAAATATTAACATTGACAGTAGTTTGGTTTGATGTACAAATGACATATAACATTGGTTCGTGGGTTATTCAGCCTGACGATAAATACCCAATAAAATATGATTACAGGAGAGGAGAGAGTCGGTTTAATATACTTAGAGATGCATTTAATTCGAATAAGGACTCTAAGTTGATTGACCAGGTAATTCAATCCCCTTTGGCAAACGTATACAAAGCTATGGAGAATTTTAATTACTCGTCTACGGTATTGAATCAGTTGCTCGTGAGATCGGTTCATTCGGATAGACTTGAGGAACTAAGGTTTTGATTTAAGAATTATATATGCCGTTTCGGTCGGAAGAGAGTTTGCAATGATTAAGGGTTTATCTTCTCTCAGGAGCTCAACCCGCCTCCCACGTTTAGCTTTGGCTTGTTCAGCCTTGGCAGCTCTTCTCGCCGTCGGGTTCACAGTGTCTGCAATAAGAAAGAGCACATCAGATCACAATCAAAACATCGTTATTTAACAAGTATAACAGCAAAGACCTAACGCTATCTAACAAGGCGAAAAACAAGAAGGCAAAGGGAGAAACGTGTTTTACCTGGACCCAAGGGAAGGCGCCTATTAGACTCGCCCTCAGAGACTTTGCAACTTAAGGGCCGCCTTCCAAAATGGCACCCGGAAAACTAGTCTGGATCTGTTGGGATCGGCCTGAGGTCTACCAGCGGCACGACTCCGTATTGAGCGGGTATAAGTATCCCGGCTAAATGAAGAATCCGGAGATTAGTTGTCAGATCTCTCA
Source organism: Gentiana straminea (assembly GCA_036785695.1). Taxonomy (NCBI): domain Eukaryota; kingdom Viridiplantae; phylum Streptophyta; class Magnoliopsida; order Gentianales; family Gentianaceae; genus Gentiana; species Gentiana straminea. The sequence continues at coordinate 11,984,482 of JAVUPR010000265.1, forward strand.
GTTGAAGACTAGCCTTTGACTCTTGGTCGAGCCGTCCAAGCCAAAGAGCTCCTCCACACGAGCCATAAATGGTATGTTCTGCCCATCCAAAGCCCGTACGTTCAAGGCGGATACTTTCGTCGGGGGATCGGCATTATTGGGAAAGGCCCAGCTGAAAGCAGACTTAGCCCGTAGGCACCTCTTTGTCCACTAATTGACCTTCCCCGGAGACGGGAATAAAATATTCAATCTGCCCGCCGTGCTCCGGACCTGGATCTGCCCAGACGGCTTGTGAATAGTGAAGGTGAACAGATAACCTATGGCCATGAGAGTCGGCTCAAAGACTAACAGGCAGTTCAACACAATGATGGCCATGATGACCCTCACCACGTGAAGTTAAAGATCATAAGGCATACTCTCGGTCACCTCGAAGAATGATATAAAGAAGGGGTCGAGAGGAAGTCTAAGCCAATTACACAGGGTGTCGAAATAGAACATCATAAGATCTCGCTCCTCCTTTTGAAACTTCCGAGAATCGTCCTCTCCATTTATAAAATGGAACCTGAACGCCGTACTCATCTCTAACGGCCTCAAGAGATCCCTAGGTGAAAGAGTTGATTAGGACGATTTCCACAAAGCGCTTTCTCTCTGGCGATCAGCAGGCTATCAATTTCAGTCTGCCCCATCCCGCTTATTGGTATGCCCGTCACCACAATTTGTGCTCTCATACGACATTTTATTTGCAACAGAAGGGCGAGGAGGATGGTTAGTTGCCTATTCTCAACGTGTTAGGCCGAGATGAAACATTTTTACGTTTCCCGACACTTCGCCCCTCCATCGTCCCAGCAATAAAAACGACTCCTAAACCTAACCCTAATGGATGGGAAAAGGGGGGCAAGACGTTGGCAACCTTCATATCGCTGTCAATGAAACGTCCACTCAAAATATGCTACCTAGTGAAAGCGGAAAATCACATGAATCTAGACACACAAGGGAAAATACATGTTTACTCGTCAGAAAACTCAAAGAATCATGCGTATACAAATCTATAGAGGACAAAATTGACATTTGTTCTTCGAAAACCCAGACAATCATACATAAACAGGGCTTTGAAAGCAGGAGAAACATGTTATAAGACTTGAATAAAGATGAAAAATATAAACAAACTAATTAACTGGAGAAGATCTGGGGAAAAAGTCCTTGAAGAAAGTGATTACAACCGCCAGAATCGTTCTTGAACAGCCGGAAAGTCATTGAAATCACTGGATTTCTTGCGATAGAGATTTTGAGTTCGCAAAAGTGTGTAAGTGTCGAGGGACTGTCCTTATATAGAGAACGACCGAAGAGTTAAAACATTTTGGCACCCGGGCAATAATGGCACCACAGTTTTGAAAACACGCTACCCTATCGAGGAGACACGACCCATCACTTTACAAAACAATTGTCATCGTTGCTCTTATGGATCTCATGGAAACGCTTTGCATTCCATCCACACGCGGATAAGACAACGGTTCGCTATTTAAGCCTGTTGCTATTCTGCCCAAAAATATCGAGACAAACTCTACTCGGCTTGCTCACTTTACAGCTCGGTCGCTCTTCAGCCCGGCACAAACCAGCCCGCCTGCAACTATCTACGACACTGTCGGCTCTTCTCTATTAAGCACAATGCTAATAGGTCAAACGATATTAAGCATCTCGCCATTCCACATATCTCTATTAAGCATCTCGCTATTTAGCCTGTCGCTATTAAGCCAGTCGTCATTAAGAACTTCGCTATTAAGCATCTCGCTACTTAGCCCGTCGCTATTAAGCCGATCGTTATTCAGCACTTTGCTATTAAGCATAACAGAAAACAGTAAATCAAGTCGCCTTACAACTTTACTCCCTGACTTTCATGTGCACCATGAAGAGGTCAATGAGTAGAGGGTCATTGATACGCCGATCCCAAAATGATCCCGCGAGTGATCAACTGGGCTCCTATTTCTAGGCCCAAGTCATAGGGTCCTCGGCACACATGGTCCGCACCTCATAAGCGGGCCGGACTAGGCACACATCCAGCTCGCCTAACGCCTTAGCGATATTTATCACGGCAAGGCAAAAGAGCGTCGATCTGTCAAGCCTCCAACCCGCCCTTTACATGTAGGCAATGAGCATTGGTGGGCGACCTGCTCGCACCCCAAGTCTACAGTCCGACCCCGACTCGGACCAAGCCCGCTAAACATGCAACATGAGTTAAAGCTCGATGGTTAACAATCTGCGACGGTTATCTCGACATCCGCCCAATCAGAAAGCGCCACGTCAACCTCGTTTATTATTTACATTTACCACTCTTGCAACCGCTGTCTTCTAGGCCTATAAATATCGGCAATATTTCCTTGTAAAGGATATGCTATAATACACAAAAAAAACAGAGTACCTCTGCCAATTTGTTGACAGATTCGGCTCTTGTTTGCATTTCTTAATTTCCGCATAATTCATAGCTGGATAATCCTCATTAAAATCCATCTAAATTATATTGTGATGTTTTCAGCGACATAAATATGTATATTTGTATTTTGTGCGTATGTGGTATTAGCATATATGTATGTTATATATATTTGTATGTACGTATAATATAAGTATTAATAAATATGTGTCTTTTTAGATAATTGTCCCTAATATATATCATGTGTTATTTTATATTGAACTATATGTATATATTATATGTTAGGATATATGGGTATTATATATGGATAAATTTGAAATAAATAAAATATAAATTCCGGTCAGTGGCCACGTTGATTTAGATATTTAAAGTAGATATGTTGATTGCTAGCCACAACTATCCGTTGATGGCACATGTACCAGTGCTTGGTTGCAATTGCACGGTTGCTCACCATCTTGTTTTAAGAGGCTTTTATGCCAATGCATTGGGTAGTATGGATATGTTTATTATGTATATTTATATTTTATAAGATAAAGTATATTATGTTTCAGAGCAATTGTTATACAATCGAAGTGTTACAGAGAGATAAATAGTGTTCGAATAATGGCATTGTAAGGTTAAATAATGCCAAACCGATATCAATAGAGACACAACTAGCTAGTATTCGTCAAATATCATTGTGAGGTTCATTGTTTCTAATATATACTTTATGCCTAGTAGTTTTTGATATATGTAATGCGTTGTAACACCTTTATGAGCTACTTGAATTACTGTCTTTGTGATATTATTATATAAAATGTTAAATATCTACCTCCCTAATAGCTTAGGCTTTTGGGAGAGATGGTAGTTCAACATGGTATCGAAACCGGAGGTCCTGAGTTCAAACCCCGCTCCAAACACAATTTTCCCAAAATAAAAAATCAAGTGTTGGGCTCTCTAAAAATATAATAAGTCTACACAATTGAGAGGGCGTGTTGAAGTATAAAACGTGACAATATCCGATGATTAGAACGTGTTGCGCCGGTTAAGTTAGATAGCGATTTTGTCTTTTACCTATTTTAATCCTTTAATGTAATTAATCAATGGTTAGTTGTAATATATATATATATATATAAAGTAATTTGAATTTTCGTTATGTTTCAAGTCGCATCGTGAGTTTTGCAGAACGCTCCCACAACAACCATGGTCGACTCTAGGGTAGGGAGTCGGGCCGTTACATCAAATACATGTATAAGTGTAATACCCCGAATCAATTTTAGCCCTGATTTGAGTTCGAACCGAAACTGTACCCGAGATCTCGTTTTAGCTACAAGAATAATCAAATGATATGTAACAAAATTTGATAATTTATACTACCTCCGTCCCATAAAAGTGTCCACATTTTCAAAATAAGTTGTCCAATAAAAAGTGTCCATTTAAAACCAACACATCATTTAATACACTTTTTCCAAATATACCATTTTTAATGACTATATATTCATTTCGTATTCCAAAAAAGCATTTATTATGTGATAGGAGTATATATGTCAATTAATATATAAAATACAACACATTAATTGATTTCTGTATGTACCACAAAAAATCGACACTTTTTATGGGACGAATGTAGTAGTTTGTTGAGCGTTAAAGTGCGTTAAGGGTTTAAATCATCTGTTTTTGAAATTAGACAAACACTTTTACGGTGGACGGCTACAACTATCGCAGTGGGGTTGATCCTTGGAATTCCAAAAACAGATCTTGGGAGTTAAACACAGAAGTAATAACCATTACTCCCCACTTTTCTCAGACATTCACATCGGTTTTCTGCTCATAAACCTTTCCTTTAACCCCGTTTCCTTTCATCTGCACCCATCCTCATCCCCAACACCTTAAAAATTCTCTTGGCATTTTTGTTACACGGGAGTGGAATTGTTTATTCATTCCATTCCATTTTTTGTGTATGATATAAGGTAATGGAATTGAATGAAAAATAATCCATAAAATGAAAAAAGACCATTTTCATTACCTTCGAAATTGGATGGAATAAGATAGAATGGAATGAAAATTGGCAAAAACATCTGGGTGGTAGGTAAGAGTAAGGTGAAGTTGGGCGGTTGGTGAGGTAGGATGAGGTGAAGTTGTGTAAGTGGTGGGGTAGGATATTGTGGGATGAGGTGAGTGGTAGGTAAGAAAGGTGGGTAGAGTAGGGTAGAGTTGGTGGGCTAGGGCTACCCACCCCACTTAACCCTACCCCTTGCACCCTACCCTACATTACCTTATGCACCAAAACCTACCCTATCCACCCAACCGTAATCAACTATTTTACCCTACTCATCACTAAATGTGTCCCTTTTTATATAATTTGTTTCATTTCATTCTGTCTTACCAATAGCAGGAAGAGAAGCCAAGATCTTCCAATGTGTTCTCCAAACGGTGGTTGGTGGACACCAATTCTTGGTACTAGAATCTTCTTGATATGCTTCCAAGAAAAAACTACAAGTTTTTCTTCAACCAGAAACCCAAGACAAGAAACAAGTTTTTCTCTCTATTTTTGTGTGTGTATGTCGAAAAAAATTCTTCTCATATGTCTTGGAAAGGCTATACTCTCTTTATATAGGAGAGTAAATCCTTGGCCTCCAAGTTTCTAATTAATTAAATAAATAATTAAAAAGAAATCACAATAAAAGATAATTTCATTTATAAAATATTGTGATTAATCAATCAATTACAAATCAATTATCTTTTATTAATTAATTATTTAACTAGTAAATAATTAATCACACAAGAAAATCAATTCATGCACTTTATGACATGGGAGGCGCCACACCTAGGGTTTTAGGCCCACAGAAAATGCCTTTTCTGTATATTATATTATTTAGCCAAACTAAATAATATTTCGCATATCAATTAATTGGCCCAGCCAATTAATTATCACTGAGGCCCAATAACAAGAAAAATACCCGAATTACAGGAGCCACATTGGGGACCATGGACCTATAACCAGTAGCTCCAATAATTAAGTAAAATATTCATACTTAAATTATTAATTCCGGGATTACGCCACCATAAACCCGAAACTGAACTCTACCAATTATAGATATATACTTACACTCAACCCTATGAGTAAATAAGCGGCCACCGATATAATCACTACATACGGACTAACCCTCCATATTTGTCCATTCTGAGTGGGAAGTCTCCGTGAACCCGACTCAGAATATCTTTTCCTTATTTACCATTAACCCCCTAGTGATCAATTAGTTCACATATCTGACTAGTAGCTAATTACTCTAATATGAACTGGGCACATCAATCATTTTCTTAGGGCTAACAAATAAGGGGACTGTCTCTCTACTTCCCGCAGGAAGGAATGGATTCCATGTCTGTGAAAAACAGAACTACTCACTCATCAGGGAATAGTGCCAACGAGAAGTGACTTGGATCACATATCAAAGTGATCCGTAACTAACACATCAAACACTACCCCGAGACAAGCAGCATCATGTGATCACCTCAGGATTAAGGTCAATCCATATATGATCATCTAATGATTTAATAAGATTTCCTGATTACGGAATTATATCAAGAAATACAGATTAAATCGGTCCAGTCCTATATGAATGCCATCATATATAAATGCCCCACTTAGGTACCTTCGACCGACAGTCCGGCTAAGACTATCACACCCTAAGGTGTTCTGGTTGCATTATTGGTGTTTTAATCATGAGACCCTAAACTCTGATTAAGTTCACCACAGACTAACAGTTCAAGTATATCACCACTAACTCAATCCTCACGTGCATGCCATACACCGAGTTAAGTGGTTACATACTGATATACTTAGGGTTTGTAGTAGTGTATACTTTATAAGCACATAGAAAATAATAAGATGAATAATGAAATCTATCATAAAAAACAATTACATAAATTGTCTTTTGGACACTACATCTAACAATCTCCCACTTGCACGAACGACAAGTAATAATTGTTTTAGAGCACACCCTATCTTTATTCAGCCAGAACTACATCTCCCACTTGCTCTAAAGCAAATGACTCATGTCCCTAATACCCATGTTTTCCAAGTGCCTCGAAAAGACTTCTATGGAAAGCGTCTTTGTGAACGGATCAGCAAGGTTGTCGGCTGAGTGGATTTTCGTGACGGAAATGTCTCCTCGTTGAGCAATCTCTCTGATCAGATGAAATTCCAGAGAACCCCGGAGTCACCAGAAGTCAAAGCAATCTCTCTGATCAGATGTTATTTCCTCTCTATATGCTTTGACTTCTGGTGACTCCGGGGTTCTCTGGAATTCCACACGGCCCCATTGTTGTCACAGTAGATACGTATCGGATGTTCTGGATTTGGGATTACTCCTAAATCTCCCAGGAATTTCTTGAGCCATACCGCTTCCTTAGCTGCCTCATAGGCCGCTATGTATTTAGCTTCCATAGTGTAGTCGGTTGTTTTGGACGGCTTGACGCTCCTCCAGACTACTGCTCCACCTCCCAGAGTAAACACTGAGCCTGATGTTGATTTACGATCATCCTTATCTGAGTGGAAGTCAGAATCAGTGTACCTTGCTATATCCAGGTTCGCACCCGAATATACAAGCATATAATTCCTCATTCTCTTAAGATACTTGAGGAGTTTCTTCACTGCTGTCCAGTGCTCCAAGCCTGGATTTGACTGAAAACGGCTGACCAAGCCCACGCCATAGCAGATGTCTGGTCTAGTACACAGCATAGCGTACATCAGACTACCAACAGCCGAAACATATGGTACTTGTCCCATACTCTCTATTTCCTCAGATGTCCGAGGACACTGTTTCTTAGAGAGTTGAATGTCGTGACGGGTTGGTAGGAAACCCTTTCTTTGCATTCATCGTGCTATAACGCAACAACATCTTATCTATGTAAGATGCCTGGGATAGAGCCAACAATCCTATTCTTCTGATCCCGTATAACTTGGATCCTTAAAACATAACTCGCCTCTCCCAAATATTTCATTTGGAACTGCGTGGCTAACCAATTCTTCACATCTGACAACATCCCCTTATTGGGTCCAATTAGCAGAATGTCGTCAACATACAACACTAAGAACGCCACCTGATCTTTGACGACCTTCTTGTATACACAAGGCTCATCAAAGTTTTGTTCGAAACCATACGACTTGATGGTTTCATCAAATCTATGATTCCAAGACCGAGAGCTTGCTTCAACCCACAAATGGACTTGAGCAACTTGCACACTTTTTTCTCTTGGCCTTTCTCGATGAATCCTTCTGGTTGTTGCATATATATTTCCTCGTCAAGATATCCATTAAGGAAGGATGTCTTAACATCCATCTGCCAGATCTCATAATCTAGACATGCATCAATCGAAAGGAGAATCCGAATGGACTTCAGCATTGCCACAGGTGAGAAGGTCTCCTCGTTGTCGATTCCCTCTCTCTGTGTGAAGCCTTTGGACACTAGCCGAGCTTTCAAGCTTTCAACCATTCCATCCACTCCTCGCTTTCTCATGTAGATCCATTTACTGCCTATGGGTTTGACACCCTCAGGGCAATCTATAAATTTCCAGACTGAGTTAGAGTACATAGACTCCATCTCCTGATTCATCGCATCAACCCACATGTTCTTATCAGAATCATCCGTAGCCCTATTATAGAACACTGGATCATCCTCCACTCCATCAGAGACGGCGACATTCGCCTCTGGTTGCATACCGTACCGCACTGGTGCCCGAGACACTCTGGCAGTACGTCTGGGTGGTCCAGGACTGTCAGGGTCGTCAGGTGTATCAGTAGTGTTGTTATCCATGACACTAGGTGTCACCCATGGTCTGACCTCATCAGAAAGTAAATCCTCGAGTACAACTTTACTCCGAGGCTTGAAGTCCTTCATGTACTTATCCTTGAGAAAAGTGGCATTAGTCGAAACTATTACCTTCTGATCTTCCGGATTATAGAAGAAACCTCCTCGTGTCCCTTTTGCATACCCTACAAACAGACATACTTTCGTATGTGCTTGCAATTTGCTAGTCTTGTCCTCCAGCACATGTTCAGGACACCCCCAAATACGGTAGTGACGCAAACTAGGTTTACTCCCACTCCATAACTCAAGGGGCATTTTCTCGATAGACTTTGACGGAACCATATTTAGAATGCGGACCGCTGTTTCTAGGGCATGTCCCCAAAAGGAAACCGGCAGTGACGCGTAGCTCATCATTGATCTGACCATGTCTATCAATGTCCTATTTCTCCGCTCAGCAACTCCGTTTTGCTGAGGCGTTCTAGGCGCATAATGTTGGGAACAGATCCCTTGTTCCAAAAGATAGTCAGTGAATTCAGTATCTAAGTACTCACCTCCGCGATCAGAGCGAAGGCATTTCAAAGACTTGCCTAGCTGCCTTTCGGCTTCTGCCTGGAATTCCTTAAACTTACCAAAAGTTTCGGATTTCCTGTGCAGTAGATAAACATATCCGAATCTCGAGTAGTCGTCAATGAAAGTCACAAAATACTCGAATCCGTCTCTAGCTTGTACGTTCATCGGACCACACAGATCTGAATGTACCAATTCTAGAGGTTCTTTGTCCCTATTACCCTTTGACATGAAGGGACGCTTAGTCATTTTTCCCTCCAGGCAAGATTCGCAGACTGGCAGTGAGTCAACAGATAACTCACTTAAGGGACCATCTTTGGCCAGTCTTTTGATTCTTTCCAAGGAAATATGACCTAGCCTAAGGTGCCAAAGATATGTTTTATCTTCGTGAGAAACTTTCTACCTTTTAGCAGAACTTTGATGTTCTACTTTAAACATTTCAGTATTAAGCAGTAGAGTATCGGTTGGTTTAATGACATACAGTCCATTTTCTAACATTGCAGAACACAAGTTACGTCCATTTCTGGAAATAACAATCTTATTATACTCAATAGATAAAGAATACAATTGTTTCTTGCAAAATAGACCTAGAAATTAAATTTCTTCTAAAATGCGGAATATAAAAGACATGGTCCAATTTAAGGACTTTATTTCCAAACATTAAACGAACTACTCCCACTGCTTTCGTTGAAACTACTGCCCCGTTGCCAACTCTCATCTCATGAGCCCCGTCCTCTAGCTCCTCATACGAACTAAGGGTCTGCAAAGAAGAACAAACATGGTTAGTAGCTCCAGAATCCAGTATCCAAGTTGATACATATTTAGCTACACTGTAGGATTCCAAGACAAGTAAATTACATGTCTTATCCTGCCCCTTGTTTGCCTGGCCCTTTCCTTCCTTCACCTCTTTGAGATATTTCGGGCAATGCTTGCGCCAATGCCCTACTTCTCCACAGTGAAAGCACTTACCCTTAGGTTTGGAAGGAGTTGCCTTTTTCCATTTCTTCTTCATGGGCTTCGATTTCTGTTCTTTTACAGGTTTGACCTTCGACTTTCCCTTTGTTCTAGAGGTTGACAATTTGGTCTCAGCCACATTGGCTTCGGCCTTCTTTTCCCCTTCTCGGGTTCTACTGTTAGAGTAGACACCCTCGAACACTTGCAGCTCGTTTATCAATCGTGTCAAGTCAAACTTAAGCTTGTTCATGAGATAATTGGTCTTGAACTGGAGGAAATCAGGCGAGAGTGATTCGAGAATCATGCTCACTTGAGTCACTTCATCAAACTTAGAACAATGAGTCTTGGCATCAGTAAAGTAATTGATCATGTTCATCACATGACCCGTCACCGACTGACCCTTCCTCATCTTCGCGTTAACAGCCATCCTTACAGCTTTGTGTCGGGCTTGATCAGAAGGTGCGCCAAACATGGAGGCATGATTTCTCTAGCAGTTGCAAAACCTTCACATTTGGTCTTAATGATTTCCGACATCGAGGCTAGCATGATGCCCCGTGCCTTGTTATCAGACTCAGTCCACTTCGACCGATTTTCTTTGTCGGCTTTTGAGGACTGGGCGGTAAGTGCTGGAATGTTCGAGGTCAGAACATGTTGAACATTTTCGAAGATGAGCACAACGTTTAAGTTACTTTTCCACTTAGCGAAATTGGTTCCGGACAACTTATCATTCAACATTAAAGAAATTTGCGACGACATGATACTGTAAATAAATGACAGAAATTAAATTCAAATTATATATTACTAATAAATTTTAGGAACTATAAACTAAATGTATAGTCTATCCTACCGTTCCAAGGATCTAGTCTCACACCTCAGTGCCGCCTTAGGGTAGGTCAAAGAGGTGACGACTAAATTGAGATCTTTCTCTCTCGGTGATTAAAATGGAATCGAACATCCAATTTTTAATCCCCGATTACCTTTCTTTTTCAGCCAAGGTATTACCAAAAATACCCATAATGAGTGTGACCTACTATTTCAGATTTTTAGGTAGACCACGAGTATGCCGCCTTAGGGTCGGTCAGTGACCCGACGAGTACCCAAAATCCTATCCTTTCGGAGACCAAGCCTTGAATTTTGATAGCGGTGAAGGCCTTCCTTAGGGAGGCCGGTCCCAAGCCGGCACGAGGCGTCACCATTCTCTCATGTTGTTTGTGTCAACAGTAGAGGCCGTGGGGTCGGCTGTCGCCTTCCCCGCTCCCACTCAATATTTTGAAAAAGTGGTGGGTTTACTGATTTCATTTTTGGACTTGATGTATCTTGAAGGAACAATAAATTATGGGCCCGAATGGTGTCGGTTATGTGGGCTAGCCCACCCGACCTATTCGTTGGAACATATGTGGCCGTCGGACGGATCAGTGCTAGGGGAGCTCCGTTGAGCCATAGTTGCTCGTCGGATAGCTCAGCCTTGCCGGACCCCCGTGCAAATGCCACACGTGGAGGGTTAAGTCGATCGAGCCGTGGCTCAGTTGACCACCCAACCATGGTTTGACCATTTTCGAACCATATTCGCACATAATTATTCAATCCCTTAACATCAAATTTTCACGTAGACACTATGGACAAAAACGCAATCTCATCGAGATTTCGGGATTTTACTCCCTATGCTTTCGCAATGTGGGATTCACCGAGAATCCATCACCTGACCATGACGCTTGACAAAACCCGGAATCCTGGGTTTCCCTAATTAGTTTCTAATTAGTTTCATACAATTAATTAAAACTAATCGCGGGTTGTATACATGCCTAACTAATTCTCGAATTAATTTCTACATGTATATGCATATGGAGTGGAATTCATGATATGATGCATGTCATGGCAATTTTCCGGTTCTACACATATATCCTAAGCATGCATACTAGTGCGGAAAATAAACATCAAGATGGACCGTTGGCACCCCCGCATCTAACCTATTTTCTAGGAATAATATAAATTAAATTACAATCTTCAAATCTTCATCCGCATCTTGAATCGATATTTACACGAACCACGGGCCATGAGCTTCGAACGAGAGAAGGGGCCGGTCCAAATTAAATTTTTTTAAATATATAAACATATATATAACTGCCGGGAAAAAAATCCGCCATTTTTTTTTATAAAAAAAATATCCTAACTTTACCAAAAAAAAAAAAAAAAAAAAAAAGATCACCGCCGGCCCCCCTCTATCCGAATATTCTTGGGATTCATCATCTTCATCTTCAAGATCTTCATGTCTTGAACACGGATCGATTACATAAAATTTACAAACTTTGCGGAAATAAAATTGCATAAAATTTAAATTACAATTTCTATGCTTAATCGATACTAATCGAAAAAACTACAATAGATCTAACGGTAAACAAGTGCCAATCCCAATCCATCTCTTCAACCACAACAACCAATCACACCAAAAATTATAAAAAAATTCTACATGCAATTCCACTCCTTTTAAATCGTTTATCTATGAATATAATTTATAAATCGTGGAACCTGTCTCTGATACCACATGAAGGATGTAGTTTCTTTGCGTAGTGGATGGATCACGATTTACAAATTACAATACATAAATAAAGGATCTAAATTCCTGCAAGGGGGTTTAGTATGTCTTACCAATAGCAGGAAGAGAAGCCAAGATCTTCCAATGTGTTCTCCAAACGGTGGTTGGTGGACACCAATTCTTGGTACTAGAACCTCCTTGATATGTTTCCAAGAAAAAACTACAAGTTTTTCTTCAACCAGAAACCTAAGACAAGAAACAAGTTTTTCTCTCTATTTTTGTGTGTGTATGTCGAAAAAAATTCTTCTCGTATGTCTTGGAAGAACTCTCTTTATATAGGAGAGTAAATCCTTGGCCTCCAAGTTTCTAATTAATTAAATAAATAATTAAAAAGAAATCAAAATAAAAGATAACTCCATTTATAAAAGATTGTGATTAATCAATCAATCAATTACAAATCAATTATCTTTAATCAATTAATTATTTAACTAGTAAATAATTAATCACAAAAGAAAATCAATTCTTGCACTTTATGACATGGGAGGCGCCACACCTAGGGTTTTAGGCCCACAGAAAATGTCTCATCTGTGTATTATATTATTTAGCCCAACTAAATAATATTTCGCATATCAATTAATTGGTCCAGCCAATTAATTATCACTGAGGCCCAATAACAAGAAAAATACACGAATTACAAGAGCCATATTGGGGACCATAGACCTATAACCAGTAGCACCAATAATTAAGTAAAATATTCATCGAACAGAATATTCATACTTAAATTATTAATTCCGGGATTACGCCACCATAAACCCGAAATTGAACTCTACCAATTATAGATATATACTTACACTCAACCCTATGAGTAAATAAGCGTCCACTGATATAATCACTATATACGGACTAACCCTCTATAGACTGTCCATCTGAGTGGGAAGTCTCCGTGAACCCGACTCCGAATATATTATCCTTTTTTTACCATTAACCCCCTAGTGATCAATTAGTTCACATATCTGACTTGTAGCTAATTAGTCTAATATGAATTGGGCCCATCGATCATTTTCTCAGGGCTAACAAATAAGGGGATTGTCTCTCTACTTCCCGCGGGAAGGAATGGATTCCATGTCCGTGAAAAAACGAACTACTCACTCATCGGGAATAGTGCCAACGAGAAGTGACCGGATCACATATCAAAGTGATCCGTAACTAACACATCAAACACTACCCCGAGACAAGCGGCATCCGTGATCACCTCGGGATTAAGGTCAATCCATATATGATCATCTAATGATTTAATAAGATTTCCGATTACGGAATTATATCAAGAAATACAGATTAAATCTATCCAGTCCTATATGAATGCCATTATATATAAATGCCCCACTTAGGTACTTGTTTAGGGTCAAATTATAGTGATTTTCACATATGTTTTATATATCAATTTCCCTCATATTTGGATTATTTTCATAGATATCGAGCCATATAGTTAAATATTGAGTAAATGGGGTTTTAAAGAGGTTAATATGAAAACGTATCGATTTTTATGTTTATTTGATGTTTTTATATTATTTTGGAAATTATTACGTTTTGGTATGTTTTTGATATTTGTAGATACCCAATTAATGATGGAAAAAGATGATCCTAAAAGGCTAGATTCGAGATGGAAGAGGATCAATCAAAGATATGGAAGAATAAAAGAGATAAGGAAAGAAATAAATCAAGATAAAGATGGAATTATCAATTTAATCGTCGGTGGACGGGCGTCCATATGAATCGACGAGCGTCTAGTTTGGACGGGCGTTTGGTGAAGTGGCGAGCGTTCGAAGCCGAAAAGAGAAGAAGAGAGTTTGGACGTGTATTGAACGAGCGTTCACTCAAACCGAACGAGCGTCCGTTGTATTGAACGAGCGTCCGCCACCGTTTCGGAGAACCGACTTAGGTTACCGTAGCGACCGACTTAGTTTTACTATAAATATAACAAAGACAGCCCCAACCCTAAGGATATACCAATTTTATCACATATAATTCTTCAAGGAAGCAGCCGCATCTTGGAGAGTTGAAGGCCGGTCACCCGAGCCTCGTGCTCGGGTGAACCGAGGTTAGATTAGGAGTAGATTATGTAGCTTTTCTTTTTCGTTTCCATGGAGTTCAACCATTGTAACCAAACTATGTGAGTTCTTCTTTTAGATTTATTCAATTTCGGTTTTATTTCATGACCTTTAATTAAAAGTTGTTTCTTTCTATGATTTATGATGCTATTATGTGGACTCATATCGAGAGATTTGTTTACTAATTGATACGTTTACAACAAACGAAAGTTGCGTAGACTAGATCACCGTAGAAAGAATAGATCTTTTATCTAAACAAACGGAAGTTGATAGATATAATCTAGGTTGCTTGAATTTATGAACTTAAAGCTGCGAGAGCTACTTAGGCTTGTTAATTCATACACCCGAGTTTTGTGAAAGAACATTGGTCCCAACATTCGGAAGATGAGAGACCGGTAATTGGATTTACTAAGGAATTAGGAATCCATAGCTTGAGAAATAGGTTCACTAAGGAATTAGGGACCTAGATCTTGTGAAAAGGTGTAACCATAACTTGAATTAGAATCATGAGATAGGCTTAGATTGAAATCACTAGTTTGTGCTTTGTTTGATCCCATGTTTCCTTAGATTAGTTTGTTAATTTTGTTCTTAGGTTAGATTTATTTTGATTGTTCTTTTATGTTTTTTCTGTTTTTATGTTTTTGCTTTTCGTTTATTTGTTTTCGTTGAGTAGCAATTAGTAGGATTAATGAGATTAGATTGAACATACCTTTTCCCTGAGGATCGACCCCTTACTCATTACGCTTTACTAGCAACAACCCGATGTTTTGGTCGGTTAGGAGTTAGTTTTGCATGGTAGTTAGGGTTATAAATTTTCTTTTGTTTTAATGATGCAAAATCTCCCCAACAGTACTTTCGACCGACAGTCCGGATAAGACTATCACACCCTAAGGTGTTCTGGGTGCATTATTGGTGTTTTAATCATGAGACCCTAAACTCTGATTAAGTTCACCACGGACTAACAGTTCAAGTATATCACCACTAACTCAATCCTCACGTGCATGCCATACACTGAGTTAAGTGGTTACATACTGATATATTTAAGGTTTGCAGTAGTGTATACTTTATAAGCACATAGAAAATAATAAGATGAATAATGAAATCTGTCATAAAAAACAATTACATAAATTGTCTTTCGGGCACTACATCTAACACCTTTCACCCTCAAACGGATGGACAATCAGAAAGAACAATCCAAACACTTGTGGATATGTTAAGAGCATGTATTTGGAAGTAGGTGGATCATGGGATGATTACCTACCCGTGGCTGAGTTCGCCTATAACAACAGTTATCATGCAAGTTTGGGTATGCCGCCGTTTGAAGCTTTGTACGGTAGAAGATGTCAAACGCCTATGTTTTGGGATGAAGTTGAAGAGAAGCAACTCACCGGGCCAGAATTAGTTGAGCAAGCTAAGGAAAGGGTTTTGTTGGTGAAGAAGAACTTGAAGGCAGCTCAAGATCGTCGGAAAAGTTGGGCTGATGTTCGTAGAAGACCTTTGGAGTTTGATGTCGGTGATAGAGTTTACTTGAGAGCTTCACCAATGAAGGGAGTCAAACGGTTTAGGCATAAAGGAAAGCTAAGCCCGAGGTATGTTGGACCTTTCGAGATCATCGAAAGAGTAGGACCTTTGGCTTACAAGTTAAAGTTACTGGAGTCTATGTCAAGAGTTCACAATGTGTTTCATGTCTCGATGTTGAAGAAGTGCTTGACAAAGTTGGATGTGGAAGCTACAGTCGATCCGGAAATTCTTCTAGATAACCTCAAATATGATGAGAAACCGGTTAAGATTTTGGATAGGAAAGAAAAGATGATCAAGAGACAGATAATCCCTTTAGTGTTGGTACAATGGAGCAACCACTCACTAAACGAAGCAACTTGGGAAGTGGAAGACGATATGATCACCGAGTTCCTAGAATTTTTGAATCTAACAGGTATGTTCAAGTTTCGAGGAGGAAACTCCTCTTAAGAGGGGAGGAACATAATATTCTGATTTTCGGGAAAGGGCCGAGTGTCATTTTGCAAAAATGAAATATTAGATTCATTCTTTTTATGGAATTAAAAAAGCATAATTATATATATATATATATATATATATATATATATATATAAAGTTAAGGACTGTTTTGCAATTAAAGGTTATATATGGGTTAGTGGAGAGAATAGTAGGGAGAGGTTTTATTTGGGAAAATAAACCTCCCGCTATTAGCTTAACTTGTCAGAATTTTAAATGCAATTTTCCTCCAAGTTTGAGAGAAAAGTGAGAAACAAAGTTACCTTTTCAGAGTTCTAAGTGGGTTTTTTTTTACGGTTTTTAGATCAAAGTAGGACATCGGAATCGTGAGAGAATGAGGATCGTTTTGATTCAAAGATCATGCAGTTTCTTCAAGGTATGAAAGTCGGCCTAAGGGCGGTTTTGATCAAGTTTGGTGTTTCTTGGTTTAATTCGTAGTTATAGACGTTTAGAGACCTTGATCCTAACTAGTCCTCGAATTGGTTGTGGATCAAATAGGTTTTTCTGTTGAAGTTGAAGGTTTTGCTGCAGTCTTCCTCAAGTTTTTTGGAGTTTGCTTGCTAGAAGGTAAGAGATCTTCCTATTGCGTTAATTCAAGTGTTTTAAGGTTTGGTTGTGAGATTGGAGTTGTTTTGGTATACAATTTCATGTGTTTTGATGTTAGATCAATGTGCTATGATATGGTATCTTAAAGTGTATTATTTGCTGCTCTTTTGATGTTAGAAACTGATGAAGAACATGGTTGGAAAAGTTGTAGAATCAAGAAAAGTATTAAAAATCATGTTTAGGGCTTGTATAGGTAGAATGCGTATGCATTGTTTATTCAGAGTTGATCAGGATGTTTCCATCATGTCGAATGCGTATATGCATTCCTGCTTCAGGTTTTTTCAGGATGTTCACAGCACAGGTAATGCGTACGCATTGTAGACAATGCGCACACATTGATTGAACAGTAACATTCAGCTTGACTCTGAATCACTGAATGCGCATGCATTCCTTTGAAGTGTTGATTCTTGATCAAATAACACTAAATAAAGATGAACAAGCCTTGAATGAGTTTCTGATGCGTTTAGTTTCGGCACCGAACGTACTCTTAAAGGGAGTTGAAGTTCGGGACCGTTGGAAGGACATGATAGGCTTGTGCTTTGGTGGATTAGCATCCTCCAATGTCTGTGTATGTGATAGGACGTTGAATATAGCCTTCTAAGTGAGGGAGTAGAGTTTGTTAAGGTGAGTTTTGCCTTGAAAACGCATAGGTGGTTAGTTAATGATTAATAATTACATAATTGTGTAGTAAAAGAATAAATACTATGCCATTCTTGGTTAGGCACAAGGCTATATCGTGACGTGTGGGCGGTCAGTAAAAGTGAATAACTCTACTGGCCAATAAACGGCTGAATGGTAGGGGACTTTGCCGAACGCGTGCACTATCGGGTTAAACCCGTGGCTATCAGTGTGATCCATTGATAGGTTGCAAACGATATCTCATGGCGGATACACACCATGCATAGTGCTCTTGAATGTGGGTATAACAAAGATAAGTTAAGCTAGACATGTTTTGTCATGACATGTTGATGAGAATGAAATGAACCTTAGATTGAGTCAGCTTCTTAATGACAAATTAATAAAGTAACTTAATACTTGATATACTTTTTTAATACAATAGCTTCTATCTTTTACTAAGTACCTTTGTACTTACCTCGAATGCATATTTGTTTTGTGTGTTTGGGGATTGAGAAGATGAACAGGTGGAACAAGAGTATGAAGAGGACTTTGAGGATGACATTTGATCATGCTTGCTATGCTAGTCTTTTTATTTATCATATCTTATGTTTGGACTAATTGTATTTGGCTACTAAAGACATGTTGTACCTTTCTTTGAATTCTTGTAAGATACTTTGTTGTATTTCCTTTGAAGACTTCGTACGGTTGTAGCTTGGTTTTCGTTGTGTATGATATCTTTCTATCTTTAGACTATTGTATTTCTATTCTTGTTTCAAAAGAAAATTTTACCCGAGTCTTTTAGCTTCCGCTAATGCTAAACTCGATACGACGTAGTAGAGACTTACATAGAATATTGATTTATTTCATATTATATGTGCCGAACGTTTCTTTTCCGGATATGGACTCGGTGCCCGGGAACGGGGCGTTACAGTTTATGAGAGCGAAGCGTCCTTTAGGCTTCCATTCTTGAGATAAGTTTCTTTAGATCACCTAGTAACATTCTGATCTTCTTGATCTTTCAGAATGGTGACAACAAGGAGAGGTGTTCATGGGGCTGAGAGTTCGGGAACTAGACCAGAGGCATGCAGTTCTACACTTGTGGTAGGGAGTGGAGCTTTGAGACCGTACGTACCACCTCAACAGAATCCGTCACCACGGGCTCAACAGGAACGACCTCCACAGTGGCATGTGGGAGGATCGGCTCAGGTTACTATAGTAAGTGACATCCTAGAAAGTTTAGTATCACCAGTGGCAGAAGTCTATCCTCCTCCACCACCAGTAAGCTACCCTCCAGCCTCGACTTACACTCCACAACAACAAACCTTCTATCCTCCACCCGCAAGTCACTAACCTCAACCTACAATCCCTCCATCACCACGGTTTGACCATCAGTACGGCTTTGGATACCCATCTTATGGACTATATCAAACATACCACACTCCACCACATCATCCAAGATACCATCCTTACCAAAAAGCACCACCTGTGACTCAACCTCAACAGCCTTATCCTCCACCTTATCCACCTCAAGCACCACAAGCACCCCCAGGTTACCCACCAGTTTATCCACCCGTTTATCCAACAGCTTATCCACCGGTCTACCCACATGTTTACCCTCTAGTTAGACCACCTGTGGTTGAACAAGCACCACTAGTGGATTGGTACACCAGGTTGAAAAGGAACCGTATGCAAGACTTTTACGGGAATGTGGAACCAATCAAGGCTGAGATGTGGTTGAGGAGTTTTGAAAAAGCATGCAGGAATGTGAATGTGCCGGAAACAGAGATGGCTCAGTTAGCTGCTGGCTAACTGTTGAATACGGCAGAGATTTGGTTTGATGCTATAGAAAGCAGCCAAGGTAAGATTACCGATTGGAAGGTGTTTAAGGATCTGATATACAATGAGTACTTCCCACCAGCGGTTCAAGCTAACCAAGCAAGTCAGTGTTTGAGACTTAGTCAAGGTTTACACACTACGGTGTTTCAATACACCAATCATTTCAATGAGTTGGGAAGGTTTTATCCCGAGATCATGAGAGTTGAGGAAAAGAAGATGGCTTTTTATAAGAACAGTTTATCCCATGAGATTCAGGTCGGTATGATGGGAGCTACGCCGAGAAACATGGCAGAATGGTTGAACAAGGCTATAGAGGTCGAAACCTTCAAGAATAAGCCTTTAATGGTAGTTGGAGTTAAGAGGAGCTTTGGTACATGATTGAGGTCAAGTTAAATTATTAACTCGATTCCTAAATAACCACTAGCAAGTGAACTAGGTTCAATCGCAGTATAGCTAGATAGAGTCGAGGTCGATCCCACGAGAGAATCAATTTGTGGATCCTAACTTAAATAGTCAACCTATTTATTCCGTTTGACAACTACGGTCTATGACCAACATAAAGTACGAGAAAAGAAAGACACACTCAAACATATAAACAAATAACGTAATCAACTACCCAATTATAACCATAATCATTTGGATCTAGACAACTTATATAACAGCAATACTTAACAACTATTAATCCATTCATATCTATTTATACTGGCTACGGGAGTCATCCCCTAAAACTTGATGTAGCACCGGTAGGTCACTATATCACTGTGGTATTGTTACGTGACTTCGCCTTTTGGTGCCTCCATCTCATATAACTCACACGCTTACGACTCTAAGGATGCCGATATTGACCGTACACCTCGTCCGGGCAACATTCCTTTGGTTAGGCGTACTTCCTAGACGATCACTCAAGCCCTCGTCCAACTAACAATTACCAAGTTATAGTCTCATGCTAGTTTACGATCTACGTGTAACAAGGTGCGCGCAATTCCCTAATATAAACCTACCTAGATAACGCTGAACGTCCGAAGATCAATTCCTAAGCCTACCTAAGAGTTTTATATCGGTATTTCCTTTTTACACGTTTTAATTAAATTAAGCGAGTGACGTAGCCATAGCCATACCTACTGAGATAACAGATTCAATTAAGCTAACCTAATCATAAAGACGTGACTGATTAACGGATGAAACGGATCTGACGGCTCTCGGTCGACCGAATAGGTGCTCTCGGTCGACCGAGTGACACCTCTCGGTCACCCGAGTGCCTAACTCCCCAGATTTACATCCCCGAATATATTTCTCAGCGTTTCATATACGAATCGGATTATATAGTGAATCATCGGGACATCATATAAGCTAATCTAAATACACGTAAATTAAACACACGGATTCATCCGTAGATATTAGGTAGAGGACGTAGGATATGGGATCCTTATAGACAAGGTATCACCACCGCCCTTACGCCATATCCTAGATCTACATCATCTAGATATGCATAACTACTCAAACAATCAAAGCATAATTGGGAATTGATTACCTAAAAGAAAACAAGAAGATAAACTAGGGCTTACATGTTTGCAACCCTAGCAACCTCCAAAATCCTATATGAATCCTTATTTGCTTGTATGTAAAAATGAAATAATGTTGGTGAAAAAATGTACTAAAAAATACAAAGGACTTGTGTTTATATAGAGCCTCAGCCGACATAGAAAACCGACTTAAAATGCCGACACTACCGAACCCTAACCGCCTCAAACAATGTGCCGGATCGCTCGCCGGGCTTTAGGTCCACTCGGTCGACCGAATGCATAGGCTCGGTCGACCGAGCCTTATGTGCTCCCGGGCTTTCTTCTTTTTCCGTCTTGGGCTTTCGAACTTGTCCGCGATCCATTAAAGCTTCTCCGAAGTCCATCATTGTGCTCCACAATGGGTTACTACAAATATAGCATGAAATACGAATACCGTAACATCAAATAATATAATAAAACCTCTTAATACATAATAATGAATCGTAACTCTCGGCATATGCAAATTAAGCGTGTAACGACTTATTATTACTCTATTATAACTCCTTTAAACTAGAATCGGGGATAAAGGTCATAGAATAACGGGCACAAAATGACCGTTATCAACTACCCCCACTTAGCCCTTTGATCGTCCCGATCAAAATATCAATAAGTTATTCCCCATAAACTACTTTCCGGTGGTCACCGTATACCGACACAAGAGACTCGAATCAACTCATATCCTCTATGCTCGTCGATATCCATTATCCACTACTCATCATGAATCGATGTCTTGTGTGCATGTGCATTGAGTTTTAAACATTCGTAGCAAGATTAGAGCTTATGCAAACTTTGTAGTCTTAACCTACCAACTTCAGTATTCCCACTTCTTAAGCCTTTTAATTTTTCAAGCACTGGAATAATAAGCAAGATCGTATCTATAGGGTTTTTGGACTTGGAGATCGAGTACTACTCAAAGCCTCTTAAAGAGTTGAATATTCTTTTCATATCTTCATATTTTTCGGATACTATCAATCTCAAGAAGGAAAACTTTTTAGAGCGTCCCTCTATCTTAGATCAAATATTAGCATCGAATATCACCACAAGCGCGAGGCTACTTTGGTAACTTACTACAAGCCCAGTGTTTTAACATTGTCAAACACAGGTACGTCTCAAGCTTATTACTCAGCTTTTGTGGCTAGAATTTTTAGGAACACATCAGACGATAAATTTGACACTAGGTAAGCATAATCAATTATCTATGCAATGTACACATTATAATTTTTACCTTTTATAACAAGCGTAGTACAACTCGATTCAATTATTGAATAATTGAATAATAAACAACTACTTGCAACGGACAATATGAATATCATTAAGTTTACTAATCAATAAATCGCAGAGGCATAAAGTGATCACGTACTCATGAAATATGAGTTCTTTCTTATTAGATATAATTATCGTGGACCCACAAAAGTAAATTTGATTCTACGTTCAAAAGTTTAAAATTTCTTGCTCATTTTATTTATTATTTGATATATGGAATTACTCATTTGAGCTAAGTGACTTGTACCCCCACTTAAACCATGCATTGTCCCCAATGTATAAAAACCGAAATAACAAGCTCGAAAAGGAACTTAGCTCGGATAAGCGGGGAAGTTAAATAAGTCTTGGAAATTCAAAGCAAAGTTCAACGAGCACGAGGCATTGGCCGCTTGCACAAAAGTAATCACCGCAACACATATCTTAAACAAAACTTGAAACTCGTTACAGATTAGTCCAAACAAGTAATAATCTCAAAGAAGGGACCGTAAAAGGGATAACAATTTCCTTAAACATCTTTAAGTCCTTAAATTAATGATTACATTTCAATACATTTCAGCACGTCCAAAACATTACATGAGTCCGAATTTAGGAAACGGAGATACTTGCTCTATATAACACGACATACTAGTAGAATTGAGTCAAAATAAAAAAAACTTGTTAATTAAAGGAAATGCAAACACTCAAATTAAAATACTTAATCCCATCCTGGATTGAATGGTGCTAGTTGCAAATTGTTCGGGCCGGCTTCGTCAGCATCATCCTCGGGTTCCCCTTCTTGTTCTTGATCGTGACCGTGAATGACAGGCGGTGGGACAGAACTTAAAGATAGAATAGGCATTGGTCCCACATAGGAATCGCCGCCTAACACTGGGCACTCGGCTCCTTCACAGAATGTAGTGATCAGTGACCCAAAGGGTAAAGTGTGCCGAGGCTTGAGAGCATCGTCTGTCATTTCCTTACGTATCAACGCCCCCACATTCACGGGCCATCCCATGTGCAACCAATAAAGCAAAGTGGCATGGGTATAGTAGACCGTAGATACATGCTTAGCTGGAAAGATATTAGAACGTATAAGCCGATTAAGGCATTTATCCTCCCATCTCCTAAAGTCCGTTTCCGCATATGTGCGGGCAATCTCCCCGATAGTCCACTCTATTCCCGATAGGCACCAACTTCCTCCAACCAAGCATCGGACCCGTCAAATGTCGCCATATACTCCGGCCCGTCCTCCGAGACATCCACCCCAAAATAAGCATTAATCGTACCCGGAGAAATTACAATTGGTCGGCCACGAATACGTATGATATTGGTGTCGGGGTGTACGCGTAAATAAGCATAAAATTCTCTTACCCAATTGACGTTGACTCGGCCAGGGGGTGCTACGACATCACGCCATTGATAGCGTTCCACCAATTCTAGAAGCTCGTTTCCACAATTCCCCAAATCCAATCCTCGAGCTCGATGGACGGGGGCATTAACAAAATGATTAACAAATGAAGAGTATACCTCCCGACTAGCGAATTGTGGTACCCCGTTGATCAATGGGATGTTGCCTTCAACGACCACGAACCGAGCGGCTCGTGTCTTCTTGGTGGCATCCCGACGGATAAACAGCGCGAGCGACGGACGGAGGGGCAGCCCGGCTCTCGGTCGACCGAGAGCGGTCACTCGGTTGACCGAGTGTGGTGATTTTGACGACAACAACTTCGGCTCTGTATGCTTCCCGTGGATCGAATCGATCGATCGAATAAATTTCGATAGGCTTTTCGAAGTGAGTGAAAATGGTGAAATGGATGAAGATTTTCATAACATTTCCATTTGATTTCTACGGGGGTTTGGAGAAACGGGGAGATGGAAGAATTGTAATGGAGAAAGGGATGAGGAAAATGAAAGAGAGGGTGAGTGGTTTAAATAGAAAAATGGAGGTTGAAAAGTGGAATGTGATTGGTAGATAAAAGTTGTTGGGGATTGATGAGGTGGAAAGGTGGAATTTGAAAATTTGAATTGGAAGAATAAAGAAATTGGGAAGAGGGAAAGGTGAATGGTTGGGAAGAGGGAAAGGTGAATGGGGATATGTAGAAATTAATGGTGTTGACCATTTCAATTATTTTGACACACCGTAACTTATCTACAACAAATAACCATGCCAAAATTTATTATTTCACTCTTGCAATTCCTACCGTAAAAATTTTTTCTTCTCTAACCAATAAATCGTCCCAAGCACAAAAGCAACCTCATTCTTATCATGAATAAATCAAACAATCTGGTCTAAGCATTCATAAAATAACGCATTACCGTTCCCTTAATCAACAATTTTTTACAAAGATTCAATTACTACACTTCACTTCACATAAAAACGATTCGAATAAAAAAAATTATTTTGCACATCCTTAACTCAGCAATCGTCGGAACACGGCAAAATAAAAAAAAAAACTTCTTATCGTTCCATGCTACTTATATTTAAAATAAAAATAGAGATAAAATAACGAAGGATAGAAATAGTTCTACAAAGTTTAAGTCGGTAGCTCGACTTTCCAAAAATCATCACCGTCTACGAACCGCTCTTGGCTTGCCGAGTTTTCACCCGGTTAGCCTTTACCGAAAATGTCTTCTTGTCCTTTTCCACGAGTGCCTTTCCGCGAGGTGCGAGTCCAACGAAAAGACGGTCAACCGCCCATCCAAGCAAGCTCCAATTTTCGTAATATTTTCAGAACTAGATGAGCTCTCTTTAGTTCGAACTCTACGAGTTCGTTTCTTTGTCCGCTTCCTTCTATTCTTGGGTCTGGAGAAAGGCAGGCCTTCAGGATTATGATTTTCTAGAACAGGGCGGGCTTGACGACTTTCTCACGACTCGAAGCTCGTAAGGGTCTCATCTCTTCCGTCTGTATTGTCATCGACACTTTTTCCTAGGCTCGGAGTAATATCTGGTTTTGAATCACCAACTCCTATGACATTCACGCTCACCGGAGTAGGGAAATCTGAATTCCTTGTCCCATAGGTCTCAGAACCTCTAGCATCGAAAAATGTGATCTCACGCCTGGTCATACGAATTAGGGCTCTAGAAGTGTTCATAAAGGCTCTCCCTAAAATGATCGGGCAGTGAGGGTGCTCATCTATATCCATAACAACTATATCTATCTTAAACCTGAGCTGTCCTATGCCAATGATCATATTATACATATTTCCAGACATGACTGTTCTGGTCCCATCCGCAAATCTAACTTGCAACGGAGTATTCGTGGGAGTAAGGATTAGATTTCTATCACAAAGACTCTTCGGAAAAATGTTCAGACTCGAGCCAGAATCTATCAAAGCCAACCCTAGGTATGCTCCTTCTAAGGTAACCTCTACCATAAATGCTCCTGGGTCATCTAGTTTCGGCATCAACCGAGCTTCATTCTCAATAAGCGCTGCATCTCTAGGACCGATGACTATAGGGCGACTTAGGTCTAAGCTATCCTCAGAATCAGATTCTATATCTGACATGTGATGCATATAGTCATATCCTGAGTCTGAATCTGAAGAAATCTCTTCAGGGTTTAACTTGGACATACCTCTATATATGTAAGCATCTTTAGACTCTTTTGACCTCTTGGCTTCGTGAATTCTTGCCTTCATCTTTGCTATTCTTTCCTTGAGTTTAGGTGTCAGCGGCTTTCTAGGTGTGGTTTTGGTTCTCAACACCATGACTTCTTTTCCTTGAACCTCGAAGCGATGTGATGACATTTTGCTTGAACGGTTCGCTTGAGTGATTCCCTCGATTAACCGCATCATATGAAAAACAACAAACGGTTATTGAACTAACAAAGTATGATTACTCATACCGTCGCTAGGCTTATAACCTACTCACGAGAATCACGGGGAAAACAACTATCGGATAAAACATTTAAAGGGTTCGGTCGACCGAGTACCATAGTTCGGTCGACCGAATATACAAAATATATATATATATATATATATATATATATATATATATATATATATATATATGTATATATTTTTATTATTATTATTTTTTTTTATTTTTTATTTTTATTCACTGTAATAGAAAACAGAAAGACGAAATACTTAAGTTGATCATTTAAGCAGTTGGACCATTGATTCCCCGGCAACGGCGCCAAAAACTTGATTGAGGTCAAGTTAAATTATTAACTCGATTCCTAAATAACCACTAGCAAGTGAACTAGGTTCAATCGCAAGTATAGCTAGATAGAGTCGAGGTCGATCCCACGAGAGAATCAATTTGTGGATCCTAACTTAAATAGTCAACCTATTTATTCCGTTTGACAACTACGGTCTATGACCAACATAAAGTACGAGAAAAGAAAGACACACTCAAACATATAAACAAATAACGTAATCAACTACCCAATTATAACCATAATCATTTGGATCTAGACAACTTATATAACGACAAGACTTAACAACTATTAATCCATTCATATCTATTTATACCGGCTACGGGAGTCATCCCCTAAAACTTGATGTAGCACCGGTAGTCACTATATCACCGTGGTATTGTTACGTGACTTCGCCTTTTGGTGCCTCCATCTCATATAACTCACACGCTTACGACTCTAAGGATGCCGATATTGACCGTACACCTCGTCCGGGCAACATTCCTTTGGTTAGGCGTACTTCCTAGACGATCACTCAAGCCCTCGTCCAACTAACAATTACCAAGTTATAGTCTCATGCTAGTTTACGATCTACGTGTAACAAGGTGCGCGCAATTCCCTAATATAAACCTACCTAGATAACGCTGAACGTCCGAAGATCAATTCCTAAGCCTACCTAAGAGTTTTATATCGGTATTTCCTTTTTACACGTTTTAATTAAATTAAGCGAGTGACGTAGCCATAGCCATACCTACTGAGATAACAGATTCAATTAAGCTAACCTAATCATAAAGACGTGACTGATTAACGGATGAAATGGATCGACGGCTCTCGGTCGACCGAATAGGTGCTCTCGGTCGACCGAGTGACACCTCTCGGTCACCCGAGTGCCTAACTCCCGCATTTACATCCCCGAATATATTTCTCAGCGTTTCATATACGAATCGGATTATATAGTGAATCATCAGGACATCATATAAGCTAATCTAAATACACGTAAATTAAACACACAGATTCATCCGTAGATATTAGGTAGAGGACGTAGGATATGGGATCCTTATAGACAAGGTATCACCACCGCCCTTACGCCATATCCTAGATCTACATCATCTAGATATGCATAACTACTCAAACAATCAAAGCATAATTGGGAATTGATTACCTAAAAGAAAACAAGAAGATAAACTAGGGCTTACATGTTTGCAACCCTAGCAACCTCCAAAATCCTATATGAATCCTTATTTGCTTGTATGTAAAAATGAAATAATGTTGGTGAAAAAATGTACTAAAAAATACAAAGGACTTGTGTTTATATAGAGCCTCAGCCGACATAGAAAACCGACTTAAAATGCCGACACTACTGAACCCTAACCGCCTCAAACAATGTGCCGGACTCGTCGCTTGGGCTTTAGGTCCACTCGGTCGACCGAATGCATAGGCTCGGTCGACCGAGCCTTATGTGCTCCCTGGGCTTTCTTCTTTTTCCGTCTTGGGCTTTCGAACTTGTCTCGCGATCCATTAAAGCTTCTCCGAAGTCCATCATTGTGCTCCACAATGGGTTACTACAAATATAGCATGAAATACGATCGTAACATCAAATAATAAAATAAAACCTCTTAATACATAATAATGAATCGTAACTCTCGGCATATGCAAATTAAGCGTGTAACGACTTATTATTACTCTATTATAACTCCATTAAACTAGAATCGGGGATAAAGGTCATAGAATAACGGGCACAAAATGACCGTTATCAGTACAAGTCAAGGAAGCAACCGGACAGCCCCTCAACAGAATGCAAGAAAGACAACGGCACATTTGAAATCCACCTCACCGGCTAGCGGACCACTTTGCTCAAAATGTAATAGGAATCATGCCGATGAGTGCCAAGCAAGTGCAAGTGGCTGTTATCTTTGTGGGGATCCGGGTCACTTTGCAAGAAACTATCCAGGTAAGGAAAATAAGGGGAGACCGAATCAAGGGAATAGCAAGGGAAACTCAAGTCGGCATGTTCGTGTGTTTGCTATGGATGATGAGTTCGTGGAGCCCGATGACAATGTTATTTTAGGTACTTTAATTTGCTTATTCTATGTTATTAAAAATTTTATAGCACGTTAAATCATGTTATAATTGTATTTAAATAAACGAGTTTACATTTTAGGTACGGTAATATTAGATGGCGTAGTAGTTACAACCTTGTTTGATACGGGAGCGTCTAACCCTTTTGTGTCGACTAAGATCGCTAGGAAGTTAAATCTACCTTCTGAAACTTTAAGGAATTCTATGGAATTATGTGGAAATACTATGGTTAATATTACATTATTATTACACTCATAACATGTTACAATGTAACGTGTTACTTTTTATCAAGAGACATATTAATTGCATTGAATAAACAATTAATATGTCCTAATAGTCATAAAGTAACTATCCTTTGTCCTATTATGTAATAGCATAGACATAGCCGACTCTAGCATTTATTGTAGCCGGCTCTAGTTACTTTTACTTTACTAGCTAGGATCCTCTCTTGTATCTATTTATACTCATTCTTTCAACATGAATAAACAAGTTGGAGTTTACTCAAGTATTATTACTTTCTCAAACTCTCTTCATGGTATCGAGCCTTAAACTCCCGGAATCCGCCGCAAACTCTCAAAGACCCCGTCGAATCAAGAATGTCTTCACTATCTGAAGCTTCCTCACCTTCAGTTGAGTCCCATTGCCCTCGGCAGACTGGGGTCACTGAATCTTCATCTTATACTAATCATAGACTTGATGGCAACAACTATTTGCTATGGTCAAGATCTATGAAAATGTACATCTCCGGACAAGGTAAGATGGGATACCCGTCCGGCTCTAAACCCGCCCCGCCGAAGATGACCCAGGATTTGAAGCATGGGATATCGCTAATAATCAAGTCATGACCATTCTCACAAGATCAATGACAAAAGAGATTAGTGAGAACTTTATGATGTATGATACCGCAAAGGAAATCGGGATAATGCCAGGGATCTTTACTCCAAGAAAGACAATACCTCAGAAGTGTATGAACTTGAAGCTCAGATTCAAAACTGCAGGCAAGGAGATATGTCTATAACTCAATACTTCAACCAACTGTCTAGGGCATGGCAACACCTAGATATGCTGGAAACTCACCCCTGGAATGATGTCAAGGATGCTGCCCTTTATAAGGACATTATTGAGAAAAAGAGAGTATTCAAGTTTCTTACTGGACTGAATCCTGCTCTTGATGATGTTAGAGGAAGAATCCTTGCCACAAAACCTCTCCCCAATCTCAAATCCATGTTTGCTGAAGTCAAACATGAGGAAAGCAAGGAGGAAAGTGATGCGGCGGAACTCCCCGCTGACAACCCTGCTGAGAGTGCTACCCTGCTGACCATCAGGAAGCCTGCTGAGGTTACTGAGACTGTCAGGAAGCCTACTGATAGAACTGGAAAGTTGTTCTGTGAGCACTGCAAACGCACAAATCACACCAAGGACACTTGCTGGAAGCTACATGGCATGCCTAAATCCCTCAAACCTACCAGGGAAAGTCAGGGCAGGCATGTCCATGAAGAGGAGAATGACAACAAGTTGAATGCTCAGTTTGCTGCATTCAAAGCTTTCCTCACTCAACAAAAAGAAGGTAGTACCTCTACTGACACGGCTACTCAGGCTAGTGCAGGTAAATTCTACTCTTCTATTAGTAATGAAACATGGATTGTTGATTCTCGGGGCCTCCTCCCATATGATCGGTAATAAAAACCTCATAACTCACCTTATGCCATGTCAACAAATTCACAATGTTAAGACCGCGATGGATCTATCTCTCGTGCAAAAGGTTTTGGAAATGTTAAACTCACTAATAAGATATGTCTAAAGGATGTCCTATTTGTTCCAAAATTAGACCGCAATCTCATATCTCGTCACAAGAGACTTGCAAAAGATTTAAATTGGACTCGTTGTTTTTAATAAGAATCGTGCACTTTCCAGACCCTTCTTCACGGGAAGTGATTGGGAGGGCTAAACCTCGCTTAGGATTGTATGTGGTCGACCCCGCCGAAGACGAAGACCGAAGACCGAATCGCCTCGGCGGCTCGCACTCAAACCTTAGATAATATCATGTTATGGCATTATAGACTAGGACATCCAAGTTTTGGTTATTTGAAGTCCGTAATTCTGAATTATTTAAAGGATGTAATGTCAATGATCTTCAATGTGATATTTGTCAATTTGCCAAACTTACCAAATCTCGTGTATGCCAAACTACCTTATTTGCCTTCCACACCTTTCACTTTAATTCATAGTGATGTATGGGGACCTTCAAGGGTAAAAAGTATAACGGGGAAAAGGTGGTTTGTCACTTTCATTGATGATCATACCAGGAACACATGGTCGTTTTTAATGAAGGATAAATCGAAGTTGGACCGAGCTTTTTCAGAATTCTACAACATGATCTCTACTCAATTTGACACTAAGATCAAGATCTTAAAGATCGATAATGCTCTTGAATACTATGAGTCTAACCTCGGTAATTTCTTGATGAATAAGGGGATTGTCCATATCGCAGTACTGTGTGGAAACACCTCAACAAAATGGGGTTGCCGAGAGAAAGAACAGCACCTACCGGAGATGGCTCGATCAATCATGTTCACTACCCATGTCCCAAAGTATATGTGGGGTGAAGCTATATTAACTCGCCACATACTTAATCAACGAGACTTCCCCAGAGTGTTAGGCTTCAAGACTCCTATCCAAACCCTCCCGACCACACACTCCTCGCCCTCATCTTATTTCCCAATTACCACCAAAAATCTTTGGTTGTCTTGTATTTGTTTATATCCATGCCCAACACGAAGCAAACTTGATCCCAAAGCTCACAAGTGCATTTTCCTAGGATATGCAAAGGACGGGGAAGGGTTACAAGTGTTACTCTCCTTCCGAAAAGAGATTTTACAATTCTATGGATGTAAAATTCTTTGAAAGGACTCCCTACTACAAAGCAAGTCCACCGAGGCGATCACCGATGGAAACCCGATTGAACTTGACCTAAATCCTTTCCCTCAAACTCTTGAACCTCAAAGACCCCACCGACTCTCGCATCCTACCGATCCTCAAGCAACCTCCTGAACCAGAGTCTACTGACCCAGAGCCTGCTGAACCGAGACTACTGACACTCAGCAACCTACTGAGTCACAGCAGACTGAACCTCAGCACCCCACTGACTCTCAGCAGCCTGCTGACGTTGATGACATACCTATTGCTATCAGGAAGGGAAAGAGATCTTGCACTACTGATCACTCTATTCATAATTATCTTTCCTATGATCAGTTATCACCTGGTTTTGCCATGTTTACACAGGACTTGGATTCTCACTCTATTCCTAAGAATATACAGGAAGCTCTCCAACATGATAAGTGGAAGGCAGCTGTCAAAACTGAAATGACTGCTCTCCTTGACAACCATACTTGGGATCTCACCACTCTCCCACATGGAAAGAAGACAGTCAGCTGCAAATGGCTGTTCACTATCAAGTACAATGCTGATGGTACTATTGACAAATACAAAGCTAGACTGGTTGCAAGGGGATTCACTCAAACATATGGCCTTGACTACAAGGAAACCTTTGCACCTGTGGCAAAACTAAACACTGTCGTCGAGTACCGATCTCAATTCTTCGTCCAACTTGATCGGCCTCTACATCAATTGGATATCAAGAATGCTTTCCTAAATGGTGACCTTACCGAGGAAGTCTATATGAATGTGCCTCCGGTTTTTCCAACACTCACACTCAAGGGAAAGTTTGCAAATTGAGGAAATCTCTATATGGCCTAAAGCGAGTCCCCTCAGAGCCTGGTTTGGCAAACTCACTACCGTGGTTAAAGCCGCTTGGATACCATCAATGCAACTCGATCACACAATGTTTATCAAAACAACAAACCGAAAAGGTCCATTCTTATTGTCTATGTGGATGATATCATCCTTACTTGGTGATGACCCCGCCGAGATCCAACACTTGAAGACCCCGCCGGCAAAAGTATTTCAAGTTAAAGATTTGGGCTACCTCAAGTACTTTCGGGTATGGAAATAGCTAGGAACGACCGGGGTATATACGTTTCACGGAGGAAGTATGTGTTGGACCCGTTTGAAGGAACCGGCATCCGGGATGCAAACCCGTCGTATCCCCGTAGACCCCCGCAATACCTGTCGCATGGTGACATTGCCGTCGAAAGGATCAATATCAAAGACTTGTAGGAAAACTCATTTATCCGTCCCATACAAGACCCGATATTGCATATGGCGCGTCGATGCAGTTAGCTTGATTCATGCATTGCCCTACCGAGCAACATTGGGATGCCGTGAACGGGATACCGAGGTACCGAAGTCCACTCTGGCCGGGGCTTACATTTCACCAAGTCTCCCGATAGATCAATCAAGGTCTACACCGATGCCGATTGGGGGTGGATGTCACATTGACGAGAAGATCTACCACAGGCTATTGCTCATATGTATGGGGAAACCTAGTTACTTGGAGAAGCAAGAAAAATGCCCTCTTCATCGTGTCAAGGAGCAAGATCTTGAAAAGCCGAACTCGGGGCACTTGTACTTGGCATTTGTGAAGCTCGTGGCTAAAAAGGGTACTCACCGAACTTCGACAACCTCTTCAAAGCAACCTATCACACTCTTTGTGACAATAATTCAAAGCCTTATGCATGGCGAGAGGATCCATCCATCATGATAAAACCAAACATGTGGACATTGACGGACACTTCCTAAAGGAGAAGATTGATGCCAAGATTATTCAACTCCAAGTATGTTCCCTCGGCGGAGATCGAATGCGATATTCTCACCAAGGCCATACCACCACTTATGTTCAGCAGACTGAGTAGCAAACTTGGCTGTATAAACATATACAACCCAGTTTGAGGGGGGGTGTGGAAATACTATGGTTAATATTACATTATTATTACTCTCATAACATGTTACAATGTAACGTGTTACTTTTTATCAAGAGACATATTAATTGCATTGAATAAACAATTAATATGTCCTAATAGTCATAAAGTAACTATCCTTTGTCCTATTATGTAATAGCATAGACATAGCCGACTCTAGCATTTATTGTAGCCGGCTCTAGTTACTTTTACTTTACTAGCTAGGATCCTCTCTTGTATCTATTTATACTCATTCTTTCAACATGAATAAACAAGTTGGAGTTTACTCAAGTATTATTACTTTCTCAAACTCTCTTCAAATTAACTACACCTTTAGGAAAGGTAATAAGGTAGCTAAGATGATACCTCAAGTTGATGTGCGTGTAGGAACCTATCGGTGTTAGAGTGACTTGATGGTGTTGGACATTTCGGACTTTGATGTAATTCTGGGGATAGATTGGCTATCCAAGAATTTTGTACACTTGGACTGTAGAGAAAAAGAGAGTGACGTTTAAGGTACCCGGGAGATCATCTAAAACATTTCAAGGAAATGTCTATAAGCCTAGCAAGAAGCGTCACCCAATAATTTCAGCGGTTAAGGCTATAAGAGCATGTCAGAAAGGATGTGAAGGCTACTTGTTGTATGCAATGGATGTTGCACAAGTGAAGCCTAAGTTGGAAGAAACTCCATTAGAAAGAGAGTACCCTAAAGTGTTTCCGGAAGAGTTACCGGGAAACATGCCGGATAGGGAGATAGAATTCGAGATCAAGTTGATAGCGGGAGCTGCACCAGTGGCTAAGGCACCCTATAGGATGGCCCCGGTTGAATTGAAAGAGTTGAAGGCTCAACTGAAAGATATGCTCGAAAGGAATATAATTCAGCCAAGTACATCACCATAGGGAGCCCCTAATCTGTTTGTTAAGAAAAAGGATGGTAGCATGAGGATGTGTATCGACTATAGGGCTTTGAACAATCTCACCATCAAGAATAAGTATCCTCTGCCAAGGATTGATGATTTATTCAACCAGTTGCAAGGTAAGAAAGTGTTTTCCAAGATTGATCTTAGGTCAGGTTACCATCAGTTGAAGATAAAAGTAGCGGATATACCTAAGACATGGTTTAATACAAGATGTGGACATTATGAGTTCTTGGTTATGCCTTTTGGACTCACTAATGCTCCATCAGCTTTTATGGACTTAATGCAGTGTGTTTTCATGCCATATTTTGATAAATTTGTGATAGTATTCATAGATGATATCCTTATCTACTCAAATGATGAAAAGGAGCATGAAGAACACTTAAGAATTGTGTTGAAAACTTTAAAGGAGAAACAGTTGTTTGCTAAGTTTTCAAAGTGTGAGTTTTGGTTGAATCAAGTTAGTTTTCTAGGACATGTGATTTCTGGAGATGGTATACAAGTTGATCCGGCAAAGATTGAAGCGGTAGAGAAGTGGACAAGACCTACCACAGTGTCAGAGGTAAGAAGTTTTCTGGGGTTAGCGGGTTACTACCGGAAGTTTATGCAAGTCTTTTCCAAGATAGCTACACCACTCACTCGACTCACTCAAAAGAATGTGAAGTTTGATTGGACTGATGAGTGTGAAAGAGATTTTCAAACCTTAAATGATAGGTTGACATCAGCACTAGTTTTGGCAGTTCTGGAGATCTTTGACAACTATGATGTTTACAATGATGCTTCGGGACATGGTTTGGGTTGTGCGTTGATGCAAGAAGGAAAGGTTTTATCGCCTATGCATCTAGACAGCTTAAGGTGCATGAAAAGAACTTCCCGACACACGACTTAGAGTTAGCAGCTGTAGTGTTTTCCTTAAAGACATGGAGGCACTACTTGTACGGAGTCAAGGCAAGAATCTTCACAGACCATAAGAGTTTAAGGTACATCTTTACACAAGAAAATCTGAATATGAGGCAAAGGAGATGGTTAGAGTTTATGAAGGATTATGACTTGGACATTCAGTACCATCCGGGTAAAGCAAATATGGTTGCAGATGCATTAAGTAGAAGACCAGGGTCTGCCGTTTCAGGGGTTGAAGTTGCTACATAACAGATAGATGGGCTGAAAGTCCGGGGTTTTGAGCAGTGTGGAAACCGTCAGTTTGTACCTCCGTTGTTGGCAAGGTCAGAGTTGATGGATGACATCAGGGGTAAACAAGATGAAGATCCGGCGTTGGTTGATTTGAAGCGAGTTGCTAAAGAGAAGCCTACAGTTGGTTATGTGCTAGACAAGAATGGGAATATTTGGTACCAAGATAGGTTGTGTGTTCCGAATGTCGGAGACTTAAGGCAAAGAGTTATGGATGAGGCACATCGGATAGCTTTTGCAGTTCACCCGGGAGCTACCAAGATGTATGGAGATTTGAAGGAACGCTTTTGGTGGCCTTCAATGAAGCTAGAAATAGCAAAGTTTGTGTCAGAATGCGATACGTGTCAGAAAGTGAAAGCTGAGCATAGGAAACCAGGAGGTATGCTAAAGCCTTTAGACATCCCCGAATGGAAGTGGGATAAGATCGCCATGGACTTCATTACCGGTTTGCCGAGAACAAAGAGAGGTCATGACATGATTTGGGTGATTGTTGACAGATTGACTAAGTCGGCCCATTTCATACCTACAAAAGTTGATATGTCATTGAAGAAGATGACCACATTATATTTGGATAATATAGTGAAGTTGCATGGAGTTCCTATCTCAATAGCCTCAGATCGTGATAGTCAATTCATTGGTCGGTTTTGGAAGAGTTTGCAAAAAGATTTGGGTACAAATTTGGATTTGAGTACAGCCTTTCACCCTCAAACGGATGGACAATCAGAAAAAACAATCCAAACACTTGAGAATATGTTAAGAGCTTGTGTTTTGTAAGTAGGTGGATCATGGGACGATTACCTACCTGTGGCTGAGTTTGTCTACATCAACAGTTATCATGCAAGTTTGGGTATGCCGCCGTTTGAAGCTTTGTATGGTAGAAGATGTCGAACGCCTCTGTTTTGGGATGAAGTTGGGGAGAAGCAACTCACCGGCCATAATTAGTTGAGCAAGATAAGGAAAGGGTTTTGTTGGTAAAGAAGAACATGAAGGCAGCTCAAGATTGTCAGAAAAGTTGGGCTGATATTCGTAGAAGACCTTTGGAGTTTGATGTCGGTGATAGAGTTTACTTGAGAGCTTCACCAATGAAGGGAGTCAAACGGTTTGGGCATAAAGGAAAGCTAAGCCCGAGGTATGTTGGACCTTTTGAGATCATCGAAAGAGTAGGAACTTTCGAGATCATCGAAAGAGTAGGACCTTTTGAGATCATCGAAAGAGTAGACAATGTACACACATTGATTGAACAACAACATTCAGCGTGACTCTGAATCACTGAATGCGCACGCATTCACCCTATTTTGTGAAAAATGATGTTTTGAGCTATGTGTTGAGTTTTAAGTGTTGATTCTTGATCTAATAACACTAAATGAAGATGAACAAGCCTTGAATGAGTTTCGATGCGTTTAGTTCCGGCACCGAACGTACTCTTAATGGGAGTTGAAGTTCGGGACCGTTGGAAGGACATGATAGGCTTGTGCTTTGGTGGATTAGTATCCTCCAATGTCTGTGTATGTGATAGGACATTGAGTATAGACGTCTAAGTGAGGGAGTAGAGTTTGTTAATGTGAGTTTTTCCTTGAAAACACATAGGTGGTTAGTTAATGATTAATAATTACATAATTATGTATTAAAAGAATAAATATCATGCCATTCTTGGTTAGGCACAAGGCTATATCGCGACGTGTGGACGGTCAGTAAAAGTGAATAAATCTACTGGCCTACAAACGGCTGAATGGTAAGGGAACTTCACCGAACGCGTGCACTATCGGGTTAAACCCGTGGCTATCAGTGTGATCCATTGATAGGTTGCAAACGATATCTCATGGAGGATATACACCATGCGTAGTGCTCTTGAATGCGGGTATAACAAAGATACGTTAAGCTATAAACGTTTAGTCATGAAATGTTGATGAACATGAAATGAACCCTAGATTGAGTCGGCTTCTTAATGACAAATTAATAAAGTAACTTAATACTTTATATACTTGTTTAATACAATAGCTTCTGTCTTTTACTAAGTAGCTTTGTACTTACCTCGAATGCATATTTGTTTTGTGTGTTTGGGGATTGAGAAGATGAACATGTGGCACAAGAGTATGAAGAGGACTTTGAGGATGACATTTGATCTTGCTTGCTATGCTAGTCTTTTTATTTATCATATCTTATGTTTGGACTTATTGTATTTGGCTACTAAAGACATGTTGTACCTTTCTTTGAATTCTTGTAAGATACTTTGTTGTATTTCCTTTTAAGACTTCGTACGGTGTAGCTTGGTTTTCGTTGTGTAAGATATCTTTCTATCTTCATACTGTTGTATTTCTATTCTTGTTTCAAAAGAAAATTTTACCCGAGTATTTTAGCTTCCGTTAATGCTAAACTCGATACGACGTAGTAAAGACTTACATATAATATTGATTTATTTAATATTATATGTGCCGAACGTTTTTTTTCCGGATATGGACTCGGTGTCCGGGAACGGGGCGTTACAATTCTATTCGATTACATTCCATTACAATGATTTTATTTCATTCCATTTCATTCTTACGTAACAAAAATGACGTTGTTCCAACTGCATTTTCAACGGCATTTCCTTAGCTTGGACCATGTTTGGATTGGAAGAATTGAAGGGAAAGAAAAAAAAATGATTTGGAAGGTGTAACGCCCCCAGACCCCGGAATGAGAGCAAGCTGGGAGAACAAGAGAGAATGAGGGATAATATTCTTTATAAATTTTGTAGTCTCGTTTCCTTTCAAAATATGTGAGAGACAGATGAAAACAATTCATAACAAATTTTGATAATCAGAAAATATAAATAAAAAAAATAATAAAAACCATCAAACAGTTATTTGAAGAAGCAACAGCAAGGACACAGCAACAGAGAATCCCGGTGTTTCCACTAGCATTTCATTCATCCTCTAAACTATAAGTCCAATATTGAATTGTGAAGTTTATGGTGAAGTCTTTTCATTTCAGATATATATTTTGCTCTGCACAACAAACATAAAAATAATCATGTTCAACAGAATAGTCACAAAATCATGGATTTAAATATTTTTCAAGAAAAAGAATACTCACATTCCTTCTCTGAAAGATTTTCAACTCCCTAGGCACATACAATAGCCAACCAACTTCAAAATAACCTGGATTAGTACCCAAATATGTGTTATATTTTCTATTCTTCAACATAAGCAGAAAGCAGATTTCCAATTGCAGGCAAAGTATCATACTGCTGAACTGTGTAGGTAACAATAACCTGTTATTCATTTTCCACACAACCACAAACGAGATGGATCGTTACGTTATGTCCTCTGACTATATATTAGAGCACATAAATCTCATGAGATAAAGATGATATTAAACGAGAGATAGAATGGAGTTTAGTTGAAATAAATCACTTTAAGTAATATTTATCTATAGTTTTATCTTATATTTATTTATTTTGAATTCAATTATTTTCTCATTCATCTCCTATATAAAGGAGATCCATTGTATCATTTTTAATCATTCAATAAAACATCAGTTTCAGAGTCTTTTAGTTTTCGTTTCCGCACGCATTCTGTCCTAGCTTCTCAGATGACTTGCATTTTTTTTTTCTCGATTTTTTTTTTGGCTGGGCATAGTACTATTTTATCCATGATGAGACAATGATAATAACAATATGAGAAGGACTGGAGCAACAACCACAAATTTTTTTTTTTAAGACACAATCTGTGAATTTTTTTTTTTTTTTTGAGACACAATATGCATGAAAAAGAGGAATTATGTTCTGTATGCAACAATGGCTAAAAAAAAAATGGACGAACTGGACTTAAAAAAATTGGATTTGGATAAGAAAGATGAACTTTGATTTATTGATATTTAAAATAGGGGGAAAAAAGCATAAGGACAAAAAATTTGATAATGCATGATTATGACAAAAATCACAAAACTTTAAAAATGTAATTGTTAAACTATTTCACAATCGATTACTTCATATTTACTTTATTTCACATATGTTATTTCATGTATGTTACTTCATAAATATTACTTTTGTCCTTATTAAATTACAATGTCCTTCTATCCTTTTTTTTTGATAATTTTGTCCTTCTGGACAAAAAACTATTTAAAATAAAATAATGCAATGAACAAATAATTGAACGAATATTGAAAAAACAACCAATGCATGTTTGATTCTGTTTTACTCAACAAAAGTGATGAGAATGCAGACAGGAAAAATGCAAAAATGAGGATATTTTTTAAGCGGAAAAAGGATCAGGCGAGGGTTCGCCAATATTAAGGCACTTGAACCCCCACCTTCTGCTCTGATACTATAAAGAAAATCAAATTGCTTGTAGAAACGTAAAGACTCTGAATTGTTTTTTCATTGAATGAATGAAACGATTACATTGGTTATCCTTTTTATTGGATATAAAATGATATAACAAATAAATTTAAAACAAATAAGACTAAGATAAACTTCAATCTAATCATAACCAAAACTTGTAATCTTTTATTTCAACTAAACTCTATTCTATATCTCGTTTAATATCATCTATATCAGTAAACAATCCGTCTCTACGGCTTCTCTTCCGGCGATCCAGCAACTATCCGTCCTTACGGCACTTCCTCCCTCCTCTCCTGTCATCAGGAAAACCCCCACCTTTCTTCTTCCTCTTGTCGACATTGTACCCCCTTTTACGATGCAATTAATTTTATGGAACTACAGAGGAATGGGGCTTCCTAAAGCCTCTCGATCTCTTCAAGACCTCAATTCGCGCTACAAGACGAACCTAATCTTCTTATCAGAAACGAAAGCCAAAAAGCATCGGATGAATTTTCTCCGAATAAAATTAAGTTTCCCTTCTGGATTGAATGTTGAGGCCTTAGGGAAGAGTGGCGGTTTAGCAATTTTTTGGGATTCCTCCTTGAACCTATCAATTATGGGCTATAATCAAGGCAACATTGATGTTAAAATTGAGTCAGACTCAAAACCCCCTTGGAGATTCACCGGTTTCTACGGCAATCCAGTAGCATCACAAAGAATTCACTCATGGGATTTGCTGAGGAAACTAAGCAGGCAATCAACGTTGCAATGGTTCGTGGCGAACTGGATCACCTGCTTTTGGTGTCTCCCCTGCTTTTGGGGACGTGGCCGGACACCGACCACCCAATGTTTGTCTGCTCTTTCTCCTCAATTGGAACGGGCGGCGTGATCCGGCCACGTCCCCAAAGCAGGGGAGAAGCCAGACACCAAAAGCCGAGGATCCGAATCCGGTTCGTGGGCGGCGATTTTAACGAAGTACTATACTCTCATGAATCTGATAGCATTCATCGGAGATCAACAACAACTATGTTTGACTTTGGACAGGCTCTCCAAGACTGCAATTTGAACGATTTGGTATTTAAGGGACCAAAATTCGGATTTGGATCCTCGGCTTTGAGACTCCCGCTTCTCCCCTGCTTTGGGGACGTGGCCGGATCACGGCCGTCCGTTCCAATTGCAGGAGAGAGAGCACACAACAATGGGTGGTCGCTGTTCGGCCACGTCCTGATAGGTTCATATTTGACTACATATATGGTGCAATCTTAGGGCGTTTTCTATGAAAAGATCTCGCTTGGGTGGTTGTTTTTGGTGTATTTAGGTTTAATATGATGGAGACATGATTTTGGATGTTTTGAGGCATTTTGGAGTCATTTGGAGCTATTTAGACAAAGTGGAGGTGAAGCGATCGAGTCGGAAAAGAAAACAGTGCTGAAAAGCTAAAAACTGGAACGGAAGGATCCTACCATTAGGCAGCGAGCTGGGCAGAAACGAATCGAGCTGGCTGCGAATTTATGGCTCATTGCAGCATTATCAAACACTTTTTTTTTTTTTTTACATATTTGACTTTATGGATGGACCCTACTTTATTATTTTATTAGTTTTTTATTAGGATTATTCATATTATTTAATTATTAGAAAATCCCCATTTAAAAAGAAAAAAAGAAAAGGGAACACATCATTCAGCTTGTGCGACTTGGAGCAGAACAGCTTGTGCGACTTTTTACTTTTAATTTTTCCTAGGGTTTATTCTTTCAACAACTACACTTTCTCAATTTTCTACAATTGAATAAGGTATTCTGATTACTTTTATGCTTATTATTATGATCATGAGTAGCTAAATTTTCTTCTCCGGTTAAAGCATTGTGATTCCCTAAATCTAACAATTGTGAGATCAAATTGATATTTCTCCTCGTTTAATTTTTGGTATCGTTTTATTCTCTGTTTTAATCGATTCAGAATTAGAAAATCAATCTAATTTCCACTGCCGGGCTTTTAGGTTAATTGTCTAGTTCATTGCTATAATTTACACCAAGACAGTTGTTTCGGTGAAGTTGAAAGTGGTAAACGATAAATTTCTGCCGGATTGCCTCCCGTAGGAATCATTATTGTGAGAATTAAGCGTTCTATGGTTACAATTAGACCGTTTGGCTTAATACCTATAAATTGGGTTTTTCTGCTAGTTAATGCTGTCGGTTCACCAACTTCTAGCGGTCGTTAGGAGTGTGATTTCGATTAAGGGATAATTAGTGGCGGTTGTCCTAGTTATCAGTTGTAGGAAAAACTAGCTGATTCGCGGTTGCGGTTAGCTATAACCAATTTGTCAACAATTAAATGAGTAATTTCTGCATCAATGATCAATTGTGTTGATTTAGGGAGGAAACATTGGCTTTAGCTGGATTCATCTCAACTTGATTTTTCCTTACTTATTTGCTCTATTCTGCTTTTAATTTTTCCGCCAGTATTTCATTCTGCATACTTTGTGAATTTATACTTAATTTTAAAGTCATCCTACACAACTTGTTTTTCATCACTATTCTGAAAAGAAATAATCAACTGTTCCTCATGGGATCGACTCCTTCTCGCCCTATACTAGTTGTAAGGTGAAGGGAAATAATTTTGGTGGGTTAACGACACACCAAATTTTGGCGCCGTTGCCAGGGAACGGTGAATTTATTTCTTTTTGGAACTTACTGCACTGACTGTTTCAGTTTATGCCAAGGTCCTCAAAAACAGGTGAACTAATATTTGATCCAGAGATAGAAAAGACAGCAAAAAGCTCATTAAGCAGACAAAAGAAGCTAGAAGGCAACTTCAGGCTTCAACATCTTCCCCAGATTTAGCTCGAGCTGATTATTTAGCAAGTTCATCGGAAGAAGAGGTATTTTCTAAAACAGAATCAGAAGAAATGGCGGAAAACCAAAGGCAAAATCAGAATCAAAATCAAAATAATGTTAATCAGAAGAATGTTCAAGATCCTCCTGCACCAAGGCCTGAAAGAACACTGCGAGAAATGGTTGCCCCTGATGTAGACCGGAATCCGGTATGCATTGCTTTCCCAGAG
This sequence comes from Gentiana straminea, assembly GCA_036785695.1. Lineage (NCBI taxonomy): Eukaryota > Viridiplantae > Streptophyta > Magnoliopsida > Gentianales > Gentianaceae > Gentiana > Gentiana straminea. The sequence continues at coordinate 12,027,254 of JAVUPR010000265.1, forward strand.
AACAATCAACCTTTTGATCTGAAGTCTTCAGTTATCCATTCCTTACCTAAGTTTTATGGAAAGATGGGTGAGGACCCTTATAAACATCTGAGAGATCATCAGTTGTCTTGCACCACTCAAAGAATGCAAGGTATGACAGAAGAGGAAATGAAGCTACGAACCTTTGCATTGACACTAGAAGACAGAGCTAGAGATTGGTTCTACTCATTACCTTCGGGTTCAATCACCACATGGAATTCCATGAGATCAAAATCTTTGGAAATATTTTTTCCGGCATCCTGAGCTGCCAACATAAGGAAAGACATTTGTGGGATTGTCTGGTACCGGGTGAGACACTTTTTCATTACTGGGAAAAATTTAAGCAGTTATATGCCAGTTGTCCTCAGCATCAGATTCCCGAACAACTAATGCTTCAGTATTTCTTTGAGGGATTATTGAACAATGAAAGAACCATTATTGATGCTGCAAGTGGGGGAGCGTTTGTGAATCGTACGGTTGAACATGCTCGCATTTTAATTGAGAATATGGCGTCCAACGCCCAACAATATGGCACTAGGCAGGATACGTCTAGGCCAGTGAATGAAGCTAGCTTGTCTACCATTGATCATAGGTTGGATACATTGACCTCTATAGTGGAAAAGATGGCGACTGGGCAAGTTCAACAAGTCTAGGCATGTAGAATCTGCAACACGATTGGACACCCTACTGACAAGTGTCCAACTCTACAAGAGGATGGAACTGAACATGTTAATGTTGTAGGTGGTTATCAAGGGCAGTACCAACAAAGAAGGTATGATCCATACCCGAACAACTATAGAACACAGGGTGCCCAACCACAGATTTTGCAAAGGGCCCAAGCCCCAGCTCCTACCAATTTCTCAATGGAGGATATGATGAAAAATATGACGAGTACCCTCCAACAAAATATTCAGCAGGAAAATCAGAAGCTTCGTCAAGACATTCGTCAAGAAATTCAACAGATTCAGAGTGAGTCGAGAGCAGGAGTAAGGAATCTCGAGATTCAAATGTCTCAGTTGGCAGCTGATGTAAACCAATTGAAGGATAATCAAGGGAAGCTTCCTTTCCAAGTGGTGAATCCAAGAGAGAAAGTTAATGCAGTGGTTTTGCGAAGTGGTAAAGAATTGTCTAAGCCTACTCGAGAGGAAGTTTCTGAAAAAGTGCAAGTGGAGGATAATTCCAAGGAAGCAAATTCTGATGAATCGACTGAGTCTAGCCCTAAGGAAAAAGAAACAAAGATTGTTATCCCTCTACCCTTTCCAGGCAGGTTGGCCAAGGCGAATAAAGAAGAGGAAGAAAAGGCTATGTTGGATATTTTCAAGAAAGTGGAAATCAATCTTCCTTTGTTGGAGGCCATCAAACAAGTGCCTAGATATGCAAAATTTCTGAAAGAACTGTGCACCAAGAAGATGAAGTTAAGGCCCAATGCAAGAGTGATGGCGGATGAGAACGTGTCTGCGGTCATACAACGTAACGTGCCACCAAAATGCAAAGACCCAGGTATGTACACAATTCCTTGCATCATAGGGACAAGAGGGTTGATAAGTCCATGCTTGACCTAGGCGCATCTATTAACGTCATGCCTCTCTCAGTTTACAATGATTTGAAATTAGGACCATTAAAGGATACCCGAGTGGTAATCCAGTTGGCAGATAGGTCTAATTCATATCCAGAGGGCGTGGTGGAAGATGTTCTAGTGAAAGTTCATGTCCTAATCTTCCCCGTGGACTTTTATATTATTGATATGGATGATGCATATTCACCACATCCGTCACTTATATTGTTAGGTCAGCCATTTATGAAGACAGCTAAAACTAAAATCGATGTAGATAAGGGTACTTTGACATTTGAATTTGATGGAAAAATTGTCACTTTTAATATCTATGAGGCTATGAAGTATCCTAGTGATGAAGAGTCTGTCTATCATGTGAGTGTTATTGATTCTTGTGTGGAAGAGGTGTATGAGAGATTATGCTGTGAGGATGAGACGGACTATGTTATATTTAATAGTTTAACCGACCGAGATGTAAACGAAGAATTAGATGAGGCACTCAATGAAGCCATTATGGCTCTCCACTCTACACCCTCATATAGTTCCAAGTTTACACCGCCGGTATTGCCACTAACTGGTTCGTCCGAAAGGATTTTGCCGTCATCTGTGCAGGCACCCAAGTTGGAACTCAAACCGTTGCCAGAACATCTGAAGCATACATTTCTGGGTGACAATGATACCTTGCCTATTATAATTGCAAAATACTTAACTAAAGAGCAAGAAGAGAACTTGATTAGAGTTCTAAGGGACCATAGAGAAGCCATTGGGTGGACATTGGCTGACATCAAGGGAATAAGCCCTTCTATTTGCATGCACCGAATTTTGCTCGAGGAAAATGCCAAACCAGTGCGTGATCCACAACGCAAGTTGAACCCTACCTTGAAGGAGGTAGTAATGAAAGAGATCGTAAAGTTGTTTGAGTTGGGGATCATATTTCCCATTTCTGACAGTGAATGGGTTAGCCCTGTTCATGTGGTACCAAAGAAAGCAGGTTTTACAATCGAAGAGAACGAAAAGCACGAGCAAGTGGCAGTGAGACCACAAACGGGATGGAGAATGTGTATTGATTTTCGCAAAATCAACGCAGCCACCCGTAAAGATCATTTTCCATTCCCTTACATCGATCAAATGTTGGAAAGGATCGCAGGTAAGTCATTCTTTTGCTTTCTTGATGGGTATTCGGGGTACTACCAAATAGTAGTCGCTCCCGAAGACAGTGAGAAGACCACGTTCACATGTCCATTTGGTACATATGCTTTCCGGCGCATTCCGTTTGGATTGTGTAACGCCCCAGCTACGTTTCAAAGGTGCATGATGAGTATATTTTCTGACATGATTGAAAAGTGCATTGAAATATTTATGGATGATTTTACTGTCTATGGGGATTCATTTGATGAATGCTTAGGGAATTTATCTTGTGTACTAAAACGATGTATTGACACTAATCTAGTGCTTAATTATGAAAAATGTCACTTTATGGTGAAAGATGGGATAGTGTTAGGGCATGTTGTGTCTGAAAACGTACTAGAGGTAGATAAAGCCAAGGTTGATTTAATTGAAAAATTACCATATGCTGCTAATGTGAAGGATATTCGTAGTTTCCTTGGCCATGCCGGGTTTTATCGCAGGTTTATTAAAGATTTCTCGAAGATAGCCCAACCTCTATGCAAGTTGTTGCAACAAGACGTTCCCTTTGAGTTTGATGAGGAATGCAAGAAGGCGCATGATGAACTGAAGGCAAAGCTCACATCCGCACCCATCATTCAACCCCCTGACCGGTCACTCCCTTTTGAGATAATGTGTGATGCAAGTGACTACACTGTGGGGGCTGTTCTTGGACAACGTGTGAGGAGAGCAAGCCATGTTATATATTATGCCTCGAAGACCTTGAACCAAGCACAATGCAACTACACCACAACTGAAAAGGAACTCCTGGCAGTGGTGTTTGCATTTGAAAAATTCAGATCTTACTTGCTTGGGTCGAAGGTGGTGGTGTATACAGATCACGCGGCACTCAAATATCTACTTACAAAGAAGGAATCAAAGCCGCGGTTAATCAGGTGGATATTATTGTTACAAGAGTTTGATTTGGAAATCAAAGACCGGAAGGGAGTGGAAAATTCAGTGGCAGATCACTTGAGCAGGATCATAAAGGAAGAAGAAAAACTGCCCATCAATGAGACATTTCCGGATGAGCATCTCTTTGCTATGAGAGGTAAGATAGGTAAGGAGCCATGGTATGCTGGTATTGTTAATTACTTAGTTTCTGGTGTCTTACCCCCTGATATGTCCACAGCCAAGAAGAATAAACTAAAAAGTGAGTCTAAGTATTATATATGGGATGAGCCTCATCTGTGGAAGCTTGGCTCCGACCAAGTGATCCGCCGATGCGTTCCTGAGGATGAGGTCCACTCCATCCTATCGTATTGTCATGAATTGGCTAGTGGAGGTCATTTTGGACCAAGAGAATAGCGCGCAAGGTGCTGGATAGCGGTTTTTATTGGGAGAGTTTATTTAAGGATTGTTACCATTTTTGTAAGACATGCATTCGATGCCAGAAAGTTGGTAACATTTCCTCTAAAGATGAAATGCCCCAGCAACCTATATTATTTTGTGAAATCTTTGATGTGTGGGGTATGGATTTTATGGGCCCTTTCCCTAGTTCGTTTGGGAACTTATATGTTTTGCTTGCGGTGGACTATGTCTCTAAGTGGGTAGAGGCGAAGGCCACCAGGACTAATGATTCTAAAGTTGTTTGTGCTTTCCTCAGATCACACATTTTTAGCAGATTTGGACTCCCCCGAGCCATCATAAGTGACCAAGGGACCCATTTTTGCAACAGAAGTGTGAAGGCACTTATGCTAAAATATAGAGTACACCATCGGGTGGCTACCACGTACCACCCGCAGACCAATGGACAAGCTGAAGTGTCGAACAAGGAAGTGAAGGTGATATTAGAAAAGATGGTGAATCTGGGTAGAAAGGATTGGAGTTCGAGACTGGATGACGCATTATGGGCTTACCGTACCACGTATAAGACACCCATTGGCATGTCACCATATAGACTTGTCTTTGGGAAGCTTTGTCATCTACCCGTGGCGGTAGAGCATCGATCCTACTGGGCCGTGAAAGAGGCCAACATGAGTTTGAAAGAAGCGAGACTAGAGAGAAAACTGCAACTCCAAGAGTTAGAAGAGCAGAGATTGGAATCGTATGAAAATGCCTGAATGTACAAGGAGAGAACAAAGCTATGGCACGACAAATTGATCCGCCACAAGGAATTCCGAGAAGGCCAGAAGGTGCTATTGTTCCACTCCAGGCTAAAACTCATGCTAGGTAAGCTGAAATCTAGATGGGACGGCCCGTATATTGTGCTTAATGTGTCACCCCAAGGGGTAATCGAAGTCCAAGACCCAAAGACGAACAGGTCTTTCAAGGTTAATGGCCATAGGCTTAAGCCTTACATTGAAGGGTTTGTGAGTCGAAGGGTTGATGAAGTTGACTTAATCGAACCTACCTATCTAGAGTGATTGAAAGATTTTATGTCGAGCCAACGACGTAAAACAAAGGCGCTTATTGGGAGGCAACCCAATGGTATACTAAGAATAAATCTCGTGTTAGTTTGCTTCGCTAAACTAGTGATTGATGTTTGTTGTGGAGCCATTATTACCTTGCAGAGACATTTGAAGATCTCAAAGAATCGGAGGCCGAGGAGGTGGTGTGCGTGTGAGAGGGCATGAAAGTGGTTAATTTTGGTGTTGAGCATTGTTTTGCTAAGTGGGATAATGGTAGGATCCTAATTTCAAAAAGGTATATCCAAGGGGATTTAATAAGTGATTCTGGAAAGCTCATAAACAGAATAGTAGGATCCTACTGTTCTGAAAGTGAGATAACCAGAATGTTTGGGATCTGGGAAAAAACTAAAATAAGATATGTTAGGATCCTAGCACTTTTGGGGTAAGTAAGCATGAAAATTGTGTTGCTTCTGCCAAGCTCATGTGTAGAATTGTAGGATCCTATCATTATACTTAGGTTTTTCGAAAAAAAAAAGGGGGAGCATTTATACAACCGTGTCATACTATCAACATTATTATTATTATTAGGATTAGTTAGTAGTATATTTGTCATAAAAAAAAATAGAAGTCTTGTTTTTCTTCCTTTTCTTCCTATTCAAACTCATCTCGTCCCGTACCTCCTACCTTTAAAACCTGCCAGGCTCATCACCACCACCAGCTCCTCACACACAGTCCGACCACCAGCACACACAATCCGGCCACTCTTTCTTCTTCTCTGATGGCAAGGGACAAGAAACAGGCACAGAGCCGCCGTCCCCGTCGAGCTGCAACTCACTCTCCGGCCATGTCTGCTATAGCCGCCGGACGTTCTTCAAGGACGAAGATACACCCTTCTTCGTCCACTACTTCCCGTTCTACCATCCTCTCTAAACCCATTCCTGCCTCCATCTCAGATTTAACCCCCACCACTGCTCAACCCGATAACCACCCCCAAAAACCAGTCGGAAAATCCTCCATCCCCGCCACTACTCCCTTAACTTCCAATTCAACCACCTATACTCCTCCACCAACCCCTACAGCCATGAGCCCACCTCCACATCAAACTTCTCCAACCACAAACTCCTTACCCGACCCCGACACTGCACTTGCAATTTCAATTGCAAATCCTATGCAGCCCCAGCAAATTTCCATGCCCCAATTAAATTCAGCCCCGTCAATTACCCACCCAACTTCAGCTCGGGGACAGAAACGAATAGCCACTTCCAAGGCAAGCTCCAAATTCTCCGCCCCACCCCGAAAGAAGAATCGAAAGGCCAATGGTAAGGAGACACTTCCACCTTCCCGCAATCAACTCGTGGATACCTCACATTCAAGACGCCAACCGAAAAACGCAGGTATGAGTACATTTCTCATAAACAAGTTACTCCTTGCCGTTTATTTCACCTAGAGACTTTAGAAAAATTGGGTGTGTTGAATGAGGTGAAAGAATATTTGGATAATATTGGTTGGGGTGCTTTTCTGTATGTGAATGAGTGTTCCTATATTGAGCTAATGGATTAATTTTACTCCACCTTCACCTTTAGGCTACCTGCGGAATACACCTTTGATACGTCCAACGTTGTGCATTTTCGCTTATTGGGTCAAAAATTTGATTTGTTGTTGTCGGAATTTGCAATTCACTTAGGCTTTTACACCGAAAAGGAGACACACTCCCTGTCCTATGCACATTATAAATGCGACAAACCTAGCAATATCACGCACATTAAGTATGATTTCTGGGTTGCTCACTTTTTACATGACGGACTTTTCATAATCGAAAGACGCAAGACTGTCGAATCATTGACCCTAGTTTGCGAATTTTGAAGCGTTTTCTATCTTCAAATTTTTGTGTGCGGACCTCTTCCGCAAACCTTACCACCGAAACCGAATTTTATTTTTTATGGGGTATGAGGAAAGGAAAACGCATTCATTTTGGGTATTGGGCTGCTTCACAATTCGAGTCTGTGTCTAATGCTACGTCCACGGTTAAAAACCGAGGGTTGACCATGGGTCCACTTATTACGCGTCTAGCGGTCAATTTAGTTGGCTTTGATCCTATTGAGCATCCTCTCACCTTAACCCATCCTTCTGTGCTTTACTTGGATCTCCCTTATTTGAAAAGTATACATTTTGTTAAAAAGAAGGAGGGAGTCGCTTGTATGACCGAGCCTGGCCTCCTCTCGTTGCCTAGTATTGATGTTGCAGGTACACCGGTCGATGATATTGATGACGAGGCCGCTCAATATGATTGTGCACCTACACATTTGGCCACTTTGACTGCGGAGTTAGCGCATGTGCAGAGTCAAGTTACCACTTTGACCGATCAAACCACACTTTTGACAACTCAAGTTGCGTCCTTGACCACTGAGATGACTACCGTTTCCGCTACCCTCCGGGAGCACATGGCCTTGATGCACACCTTGGTTCCCCCGGTGGTTTCTCCACCCTCTCCGCCTACTCGGTGACGTATTCTTATCCCCTTTTTATTTTTTTTTTTTTTGATTTTTTCTCATAGCTAGCCACATGCATATCATGCATTACTTGCATTTCGTACATATTTATACATTTCATGTTCTTTTCTACATTTTAACATACATTGCGGACAATGTATGGTTTAAGTGTGGGGGAGCTATTGCATATTGCACATACTTAGGTTGCATTGATAGGCACTCTTAGGATTTCACCGCACCTTGAGTGACTTCGCATGACACTTTACCAACTTTTTCAATTTATCTTGTGTTGAATAATGAGAACCGAACGATAATGAACCATTGCAAGCACACACTTTTGTTGATGCCCATTCACCTTATCATATTGGTTTGTGGATTTTTGGTGGTAAAATTTTTGAACCTTAATGAAAGCCACTTAAAAGTGAGGTCTACTTAGCCAAAGAGCGCACTCGCTCAATTCTTTTCCTTTGAGTGGTATCACGCAACGCCATGTCATTCTAGAATTTGCATTGATATACTTTTCGAGACCACATTTTATTTCGGATCTTTCGCATTAAAATGATTGAGGCACCTATGATTAACCCCTTTCTAGACCCACTTTTGTTGGCCACCCGATAATTATACCCCCTAGTGAGCCCTGTCTAGCCTGACCTTCGTTTGACTAGCTCCAGAAATATTAACCATAAGCTTTTTTTCTTACGAGATCCCCTCTTTTGATACCCTATTGTGTCATTGAGCCATGAGAGTAAACCATACTTTTCATCTTATATTGAGATTGCTTCCTTACTGTTGCTGCAAGTTTGAGTTGGTCCTCATTTGTTTGTATATACGTCATTTGGGACTTGTCATATAAAAAAAAAAAAAAGAGAAAAAAAAAAGAGAAAAAGAATAAATAAATATAAATGCGGCTGTCAATAAAAATATGAAATCAAAGTTTGAGTTCGAGAATAGTTGTAGTCTTTATATATTTGGAATGTAAATTTCATTGAAGTTGTAAGCAGTTGCTCTTGTTGCTTGATGACACACTTTTAACCCATATTTTTCCCTTTTCCCACCTTATTTTCAGTCCCTGACCCCGTTACAACCTTCTTAAAGACCTCTTGATTTGTGCGTTGGAATTCGAATGTGTAGTGGTGGAGATTAGATTGATATGCAAACATATGGTAATGTTTGGTGTTGGCGTTGATTTTGAGTGTGAGTGAATTGTCCCGTTGCATTTCTATGAATTGAGTGATTATCTGTGAGGATAGTTGAGGCTCATTGATTTTTCATACTTGAAAATGTGTGAACCAATGTGATAATGTGGTGAGTATGAACACTAGTGTGTGGTATGCATTGTTTGATTGTCCTTTGATTTGAGTTGTGATATGTGAGATGGATGATAAAATTGGACAAGGGTCATGGTTGGACATTAATGGTGTGTTGCATTCACGTTAGTTGTAGGTCATGCATATCATTGCTAGGTCCCTTAGTGCACTCTCTTTTCTTTTTCTCTTTTCTTTCTTTGGGATGAGAGTACGATGCTTGAGGACAAGAATCCATTTAAGTGTGGGGGAACTTGATAGGTTCATATTTGACTACATATATGGTGCAATCTTAGGGCATTTTCTACGAAAAGATCTCGCTTGGGTGGTTGTTTTTGGTGTATTTCAGGTTTAATATGATGGAGACATGATTTTGGATGTTTTGAGGCATTTTGGAGTCATTTGGAGCTATTTAGACAAAGTGGAGGTGAAACGATCGAGTCGGAAAAGAAAACAGTGTTGAAAAGCTAAAAACTGGAACGGCGGGATCCTACCATGAGGCAGCGAGCTGGGCAGAAACGAATCGAGCTGGCTGCAAATTTATGGCTCGTTGCAGCATTATCAAACACTCTTTTTTTACATATTTGACTTTATGGATGGACCCTACTTTATTATTTTATTAGTTTTTTATTAGGATTATTCATATTATTTAATATTAGAAAATCCCCATTTAAAAAGAAAAAAAGGAAAAGGGAACACATCATTCATCTTATGCGACTTGGAGCAGAACAGCTTGTGCGACTTTTACTTTTAATTTTTCCTAGGGTTTATTCTTTCAACAATTACACTTTTCTCAATTTTCTACAATTGAATAAGGTATTCTGATTACTTTTATGCTTATTATTATGATCATGAGTAGCTAAATTTTCTTCTCCGGTTAAAGCATTGTGATTCCCTAAATCTAACAATTGTGAGATCAAATTGATATTTCTCCTCATTTAATTTTTGGTATCGTTTTATTCTCTGTTTTAATCGATTCAGAATTAGAAAATCAATCTAATTTCCACTGCAGGGTTTTTAGGTTAATTGTCTAGTTCATTTCTATAATTTACACCAAGACGGTTGTTTTGGTGAAGTTGAAAGTGGTAAACGATAAATTTCTACCGGATCGCCTCCCGTAGGAATCACTATTGTGAGAATTAAGCGTTCTATGGTTAAAATTAGACCGGTTGGCTTAATACCTAGAAATTGGGTTTTTCTGCTAGTTAATGATGTCGGTTCACCAACTTCTAGCGGTCGTTAGGAGTGTGATTTCGATTAGGGGATAATTAGTAGCGGTTGTCCTAGTTATCGGTTGTAGGAAAAACTGGGTGATTCGCGGTTGCGGTTAGCTATAACCAATTTGTCAACAATTAAATGAGTAATTTCTGCATCAATGATCAATTGTGTTGATTTAGGGAGGAAACATTGGCTTTAGCTGGATTCATCTCAACTTGATTTTTCCTTACTTATTTGCTCTATTCTGCTTTTAATTTTTCCCCCAGTATTTCATTCTGCATACTTTGTGAATTTATATTTAATTTTAAAGTCATCCTACACAACTTGTTTTCATCACTATTCTGAAAAGAAATAATCAACTGTTCCTCGTGGGATCGACTCCTTCTCGCCCTATACTAGTTGTAAGGTGAAGGGAAATAATTTTGGTGGGTTAACGACACACCACGTCCCCAAAACCTAGGGAGAAGCCGGGGAACAAAAGCACGTGATCCAGTTTGCCAAAATTCACCTAGGAAGGAAACAAGGGGCAAGGAGTTGTATGTGCTTGACTCGAAGAATGGAAAGCCATTTCCCCCAACCATCAGGTTATGCATCTTACTACTTTCCACAGTGATCATTCTCCTCTTCTGTTGTTGGATTTTGCTAACCCAAATCAAATGTAAAAAGCTGAAATGGAAATCCCTGCCAAGATTTGACCCATATTGGCTGCTTGAAGATGAATTTGATGAACTTTTCTTGTCTACTTGGAATAAAGACCGAATTCTGAACTCTTACACTTTTCAATCCGAGACTGTTAAATCCAGAGAGGCTTTAAGGAACTGGTTGAGAGAGAAGCATGGCCATATACCATCAAAATTCGCAAAATTGCAAGAGCAACTTCAATCCTTAAGAGAGGGACCAACACATTCTGAAGAAGAGCAGGCAAAAATATCTAAGGAAATTGATCATCTGCTACGTCTTGAAGAATATTATTAGCACACAAGAGGAAAAGTTGATTGGCTTAAACTAATGGACAAAAACACCAAGTACTTTCACCACAAGGCTAGTACCAAGAAAGCAGAGAAATACAATTTCTGAACTAAAGGACTCCAATGGCCGAATTACTCATGACGGCAAAGAATTGCTGAGAATTGCTAGGGACTTTTTCAGGGACCTTTACACCTCCCAGGTGTCTAATTCCCCCATTTATCCGATCTTCTTATCCGGGCTATTTCTGAAGCACAGAGACAAAGATTATCAGAACCCTTTAATGAAGCAGAAATAATAAAAGCTTTGAAACAACTCCCAGGGAAAAAGTCTCCAAGACCAGATGGTTTACATATGATTTTTATCCAAAAATACTGGTCTGATCTTAGCCCTCAAGTTCTTCCCGTGCTTTTATCATGTTTGAATGAGGGAGGCGATATAGCAGGCTTCAACAACACCATAATTGCTCTGATACCTAAGGTGAAAAATCACAGTACTAATACTGAATTCCGACCAATTAGCCTCTACAACTCCATTTATAAAATCTTAGCAAAGACTCTAGCTAATAGGCTAAAATCTGTCTTGCACGAAGCTATTTCACCTAATCAGACGGCCGCTTTCATCAAAGGAAGTATAATAACTGATAATATTGTGGCTGGTTTCGAATAATTCCACTCGCTAGCTACAGGACATGGAGCATGTAATAACCACTTCGCAATGAAGCTTGACATGATGAAAGCCTTTGATAGGGTTGAGTGGAGATTTCTACAACAAATGATGACTGTGATGGAATTACCGGAGAATATAATATCCCTGTTAATGTCATGTGTGTTCTCGGTTTCTTATTAGGTTCTAGTAAATGGCAATCCAACTATATCGTTCTTGGCAACCCGTGGGATTCATCAAGGAGACCCTTTATCCCCTTTTTTATTTATATTATGCGCAGAGGGTTTCTCAGCACTTCTAAATCAAGCAATTGAAAAAGAAATTATTCGAGGGATTTCCTTTGAAAGACAATCTTACAGGCTTAACCACCTCTTGTTCGCAGACGACAGCCTTATTTTCTCAGAAGCAACACCCGAAGCATGCTCTACAATTCTTGAGCTCTTGCAACTTTATGAAACTCTCTATGGTTAGAAAGTTAATTACAATAAATCATCTATTTTCTTTAGCAGGGACCTGCCATCTGAAGTGAAAGAGGACATTGCCTCTTTTTTCTCAATTTTCATGGACAACGGGAGTGAAAAATATCTGGGCCTTCCATACTTGATGAGAAGATCGAAGTCGGAAATTTTTGCCTATGTGATGGAAAAGATCAGTAAAAAAACTCAAGGGGTGGAAAAAGAGAAATTCCTCTCAACAGCTGGGAAGGAAGTTCTCATAAAGACAGTGATTCATGTGATCTCTCGGTATGCAATGCAATGCTTTCTCTTACCAAAAAATTTGATTAATGAGATGGAGGCAATGATAAGGCAATTCTTCTGGAGCAATGACTCAGGGCATAAAAGAATCCATTGGCATGACTGGGATACATGTTGCAAGCCAAAATTAGAAGGAGGGATGGGATTTCGTAATTTGGAAAGTTTTAATCTAGCCCTGCTAGCGAAACAAGCTTGGAGAATCTTACAAAATATTTCTTCTATCGTGGCTAGGTTGCTTAAAGCCAAATATCTTTCTAAAAGAGA